>AP025040.1:36013424-36641258 GCA_036186865.1 Eustoma russellianum
ATTCGATTTTCTACGAACATACCACATGGAACTTTTTTTTGGCATGAGATGTAACATGTATCTAGACACTTTTTATACATTCAAGACATGTTAAAGTGTTCTAGAATATTCAAAATAGGGCTGATTATTATTTACCATATATGTGTAAATATTGTGCATTATTTGACAAAGCTTACTAAAATGAAATTTCAGCACATGTACAGCTTATACTACATGACTATTTCACTTTGATTGGAGCCTAGGTGGAGCTTATTTCGAATTTTAATTGGTGGATAACATGCCACACAAGATTAGTGACATTGAAGAGGGTAGCACACAAGGAATGATTTCAAAATGCAACATATGCTGAAAATTTTCAGCACATGTGCATAATGGCCGATTTTTTGGATGATGTTGTCTTCAACTTGCTTCCCGAAATTCAAGGGATTGAAATGTGGTTGTATGGTTATGTCTTAAACACATTTGAGAACATGTTTTGTAAGTTTTGTTTTAGATTTTACAGCTCATTAAAGGATGCCAAGTTGGACCAGTTAACAAGTGACGAGTAAGCAAGGCCAAGTCATCCTTCTAATCATGTGGCACCAAGTAGGCAAGATGGTGTCATCTCTACACAATGCAATCTTCCAAGGACATTAAAGAGAATTCTCAACAAAGGAAGACGCCCTAGGGGGCGGCCACATGTGAATAAAAGGAGAAGAGTAGTGCAAACAAGGCCAAGGCTACAACTCACAAGTGCAAGAAGCTCTACTACTTTCTTATTCTCCTTTTCTTTCTTCTTCTTCTTCTCTCAAGGATATTGTTAGTATATTCTACATATTGTATAGGCTTTGAATATACCACTCACACTCGTTCATTGTTGTAAAAGGTTGATCAAGGTGTGATCAAACCTTCATTCGATCGGTGGTGGTGTCTGTGATTTGTTTGCTCGATTGTATAGTTTGTAAAAGGGTGGAGTTAGTGTTTAACTCCAGTCACCCTTATGGTAATGTGTTTAGTGATAACCGAGGAAGGTGTCCTCGAAGTCTGGAGTAGGTTGATTTAACCGAACCAGTATAAAATCCTTGGTGTTCTTACTTTACTACACTTTACTTTCAGTTTTAAGTTTTCTGCATTGATTTCGTTGCAACAGTAAAAATAGTAAACAATTTTCAAAAATTATAAAACTTTTCAGAAATATATCCACATATCCTAGATTTCATTTGGCGCAAGTTTCAACTCATTTGGATAAGTATAAGTTAGTCAAAAGTGAATAGTTTTGGGACTAGTGCAACCTGATTTTCAGATTTGCAAACGTTGAGAACATCAACGTGGTTGACTTAATTTCCAAAGGAATTTTCAAAAACTGTTTCAAACCATTAAAATAAATTTTTTTAGGTTCTTGTTATTAAAATTTTTAGACCATTTGAAGTCACCAATTAATCGGAATAAATTTTTCAAGTCGGAGTACAGTTTTAGGCAGATTTGCGCAATCTGACAAAAAACGTATTTTCAAGAGGTTAAGAGTGGAACTGTAATTTGAAATTCTTGTGAGATACTCAAAACATCAGAGAGTAGATTCTTACCAAATTTTATAATTTTTGGAGGTCTGTAACTAGGTCATTCAAATATTTCAAATCAGAATGTGAAAACAGAAACTGTTTTCAGAAGTGGGTAATTGTTAACAAAAATTTTAAAAACCAATTTTTTTCGCGCCCACTATTCAACCCGCCTTCTAGTGGTGCTATACAGGTCCTACAAGTAAGTCACTTGCTCTTTCACTATGTCCAGTGAAAGGGGCCTTTGTCATCTTTCCAAGCAAACAAGACTCGCAATTTTAAAATGATTCAAAATCAAATGAATCTAATAATCCATCTTGATGAAGCTTAGTTATGCTCTTCTTATTGATATGGCTAAGGCAACAATGCCACAAATACACAGGGTTTAATTTATTTGGTGTAGTTCTCTTTGAAGATATGTTATAAATGTCACTGTCATTGGAATCATCAAGATTAAGGACATAAATGCCATTATAACTATTTGCAGTACCATAAAACAAGTCATTTTTATCAAAAATAAAACACCTCTTATTTTTAATTAGAAATGAATAACCTTCATCATCCAAAAGAGATATTGAAATAATATTCCTACTCATAGTAGAAACATAAAAGCGATTGTTTAAAACTAACAAAAGCCCATTGGGAAAACATGTTCATAAGTCCCTACAGCTATACTAGCAACTCTTGCTCTATTGCCAACACGCAGGTCGACCTCGCCCTTCTTCAACATCCTACTCCTTTTGAGCCCCTGCATATTTGTACAAATATGGGATCCACATCCAATATCTAAACACAGGAAGAAGGAGTAGACAAATTAATTTCTATAACATAAATACCTAAAGATGTAGTTGCACTACCCTTCAGCTTCTTCAACTCATCCAAATAAAGGTCACAATTTCCTTTTTAATGCCTAGACTTGTTGTAATGGAACCAAGTTCCTTCCTTAGGAACCGTTTCCTTGGGTTTAGGTTTTTGTTTAGCATTCCTTTACCTTTCCTTTTGATTTGCTTAATATTGACATTCCATACTTGGGTATACTTTTTAATATTCCCATTACAGTTTTGAGCATACCATGCAGCTCAGTAATGGACCTTTCCATGTTATTCATATTGTAGTTCATGACAAACTGAGAAAAACTGCTAGGTAAAGAATATATGATCAAATCTGTGGCGAGTTCTAAACTCAGGGGATATCCAAGTCTTGCAAGGTGATCTATATAGCCTTTCATCTTCAAAGCATGAGCACTGAGAGATTCACCTTTCGACATCTTATAGTCAAATAATGCAACAGTGGCGTCAAACCTATTCTCCTTAGCCTGTTGTGGAATGCTTGTTTGAGATGCACACTCAACTCATAAGCCTCTAAGTGTTCCAGATCCTTCTGAAGTCCTGGACACATAGTTGCCAACGTAAGACATCCTATGTCATTCAAAATCTTCCACATGCTTCTTATGCTTATCTAACCGCATAAGAGCATCACCAGGAGGGGTTTCAGGGACAGCTTCTTCGCGCACGTATGACTTCTTTTCATGCTTGAGAACAATTCTCAGGTTCCGAAACAAGTTAAAAATTAGTCCCACATTCTTTTAGTTTTTCCTTCTCAAGGGAAGATCGTAGTGACTAGGAGGAATTGTTATTAGCAGCCATTTTTGATCTACAAAATATACAAAGTTCACATTTTAATTAATAATGAGGTTAAAATTTATTAAACTCCCACTAAAGCACAACACTCTGAAGAAACATTTTAGTGAGCGAAGATCCATATTTCATTAAATTCTAAACTCAGTTTGGCATAACGTTTTTAAAATTAAGTTATTTAGGTAGATTACTTCATTGCCAATTACATCTCATGTAACTCTTAGAATTTATGGAAAAGTGACATCATGTGTCATAACATATTAAATTTTATCTAATGCCTTAGGTTCAAAACCGTTTTGATAGCCTAATTAAGTCTAACCAATTTTAAATATATGAGTAGCACTATTACTCATCCTACTTGGCCAGGAATGTTTAAAGCACAATGCTTTGGTGATACCTACTTTAATACAATCCTAGTTTAGTAGGTGTTTAAGACATGAATGGCATTAAGATCGTTTTGCATTACATATCATTGTATCCAAGCATCTTATATGCATATATAATATATTATCGACGCATCGCATACCAAATGATAAATATGTAAATGTGACATAGAATGACCAAACTAATATGATCTTCATGAGGCCAAATGAAGATCATAAAAGAAACCATATTTGAAAGACTATATATTACAACATTTACAATAGTACATATCTTTTAATCTTGAGCTAGTGCCTCCATCTCCATAGAATCCACTTGTCCTTGGTATGTCTCGCCATCACCACCTTGGTAGCTTTTATTATTCATTTTTTACAATAATCAAGAAAACCTAACATACTTGTAAAATAAAATACATCAGAATAAACGACGCGCATGCCGTATTTACCCAAAATAGAAATGTGAATAAATCAATAATATAGGTCCTAACGGCCATGCTATGCACCATGCCAAAGACATCAAACGATTGTAACATATATACACCAAACACATTAAAACAACAAATATATCGACATTCTCAATGTCACAGTAATGAATATATTGACATCAATCAATTGATATTTCTCATTGGAAACCATAAAACCGAAGCATCAATCAAATTGATATTTCTCATTCAAAACCCTAAAAAGGTGTCGGACCTGTGTAGCACGACTAGAAGGGGGGTTTGAATAGGTAAATGCACAAAAATTGGTTTTTAAAAAATGTTAATGAGCAATACTCACTTTTGAAAACATATTCTGTTTTCAGACACTGTTTTTGAATAATTAAATGAATAGATTATGGACCTCCAATGTTGTACCCCCGCCGAAAAATCATATAGTACTTGAAGACTCGTATAAGTGAATAATAAAGGGTATCCTTCAAGTTGCATTCACTAAGATACCTTAATGTCCTTTTATGTTATGTTGATAAACAAACCATATAATTATTCAAGCATGAGATATAGACCATGACCAATTCAATTCACCCAAAGGGGCTTAAGAAATTTCGTCCACAAGGTTTAAAAAAAAGGGCCTTAAAGGGTTTTTCCCAAAATTATAAGAGATGATAATCTTAAGGGCCCTTCTTAAAATAAGCCCAAAAGGATATTAAGGAGTTGTAAGTAGTGGACAAATTTTTTCCCAAACTACTACAAAATTTTGGCCCTTTAGCCATGAGGATTAAGAATTTCCTAATTTTATTTTAAAACAGAAAAGGGGAAATATCAATTAATTAGGGGACAATTATCCACATAACTCTTCATATAAGAAAATTAAGCATGGTAAAGTGGTCAACCCAAGCCTAAAACCGCCCACAATGGTTGACCAAGAAAATTAACCTTGGTTACTTAATATTTTACTACAAGGTTAAGGAAATAACTCTAGTTGTATATAAAGTAACCTAGGTTAGCCATAAAGTAAACTCTAGTTGACATAAAGTAACTATAGCTGGCATAAAGTAACTATAGTTTGACATAAAGTAACTATAGTCTGACATAAAGTAACTATAGTTGGCATAAAGTAACTATGGTTTACATAAAGTAACTATGGTTGAACTAAAGTAACCATGGTTGGGTAAAAGTAACTAAGGCTAACTAATTCTAGTTATCCTAACTAAGCTATGGTAAAGTCCCTTCTCCCTCCACTAAACCCCACGGCTACATTCTTGCCAAGGGAAGAAAATTTCTCCAAAGAAATTTTAGAACTCTCAACACTCAAGAAATTACAAGGAGCAAGAGACTTCCCTATTTCTTCATCAAGGTACACGGCTAGTGAGCCTAAGGAAATCCAAGATTTTCAAGCCTCAAGAACTCATCTAGGAGAAGATTTGTCAAGTTACTAGAGGGAGCCAACATCTTGGTCGTTTGAATCCATTTCAAGCCCCATCCAATTTCATTGTGGTAAGGAAATCTTGTCCTCAATGTAGTTGTTTCTCTATTAAGATAGTAACTAATGTTCATTGTTCTTCCTCCTCCTCAAAACCGTGGGCTTACATGCAAGATGGAGGAAGACTTCACTCTATTTCAACCAAGGCTCATGCTAAGGAAGAGCTCTAAGGTGCAAGGAGGCAAGTATACTCTAGCCAATCTTGCCTTATTTGTGAAGATGCCATGCTTGAATGACTAGCCATTTTTAGGCTATGAATCTTAGTTAAAGATGCTAAGTGCAAGATATGAAAACTAGTTGTTTTAAGACAAGTGATGGTATGAGCAATTGATTGGTTACATGAAAGTGTTGTGACTGTTTTTGATGTGATTCATGCATAGATTATTTATGGTTAAAAGCATGTTATGAGGCTTGAAACATTATGTTGAAGTGTGTATTTGATGGTTATTTAGTCACTTTAAAGAGTGAAGTTGCTTGAAAATGCTTGAACCATAAAGGGACTAAGTGGTGAAATCACTGGAAGCTAGACAGTTTTATGTGTCATGTTAAACAACCTGAAAATGAACCTTAGGAAGGTCCAATTGGCTAATTTTGTGTATGGTGATAGATTTGTATGTTTATGAAATGTTGTGAGTTGGAATTTCATTAAAAGGAGGTATGGTTTGTCCATAATGAAATTTTTAGTAAGAGTTGTTCAAACAGAATTACTGAGCTGGACAGATTTATGTTGCATGTTGTACAACCTGAAAATGAACCCTAGGAGTGTTCAAATGGGCTAATGTTTGGTAGGATGATTAGAATTATATGTTTATGAAAATTGTGAGTTGGAATTTTAGTAAAAGGAGTTGTGGATTATTTTTAATAAAGTTCTTGGTAAACTGCTCAAACAGGAGTTGCTGGAACAGGACAGTTTGGAGTGGTAAGTTGTGTGGCTCGAAATGCAACTTAGAAAAGCGAAAAATGAGCTGATTTTTGGTATGAGGATAGCTTGATGTGTTTATGACATCTTTTGAGTTAGAATTCTGGTAAAAGGATATGTGGTTTGGTCACAATTCATTTCGTGTTACAACTGGTCATTCCAGTTTCTGCATGTACCCAGTTTGGGAAGTAATTAGATGACCCTTTAAGTTTATTGGATTGCCTTGGAACATTTTATGGTAATTACATAAGGCATAGATGTACATGTTCATGGAAAGAAACCAGATAAACCCACCATTTTGATGGTTAATAAACTGAGTTGAAGTTAGTGGTACAAAACTGGAAATAGGACAGTTTAATGTCTTAAGTTTGTAAGGCTTCGATCTTGATCATTTAGGCCTGAATGTGATGTTTAGACTTATGAATTTTGTTCCTTGGTGAATTAGCTATGTTTTTCAGGTGATGGATCAAAATGAATAAGGTTTTATGACCCACAAAACTGAGGTAAGGGCGGTACTGCCCTGCTGATTTCAGCAGTGCTCTTGATGATAGTATGATGTTTTGAGGTCGTTAGACATTTCGGAACGTAATAAAATTTTTAATAGCATGTGGCTAAGCCTTCATTATGCATATGTATGGCATGGGTTTATGAATATGAGCACGAATTGATGAGCACAAGGCTGTATGAAACAGAATGTGAGTTTAAAAGACAAGTCTGTGCATGCATGTTATGATGTATGTGTTCAAGAGTCGCATAGTGCATGTCATACATTGCATCATCGTCAATTACATGATTTACGTCATGATTTTATGTGAAATAAAGATGACAAGCATTTTCAAAAAGATGATTTTGTTTTAAAAGAACGCTTCCCCACTGGTACCGTGTGTAAGTATGAACTTGGCCAGTAAGAACTCGCTCAGATCCGGGTTAAGTGATCTGACAGTATGACCATTCAGGCCCGGAGATAATAGGCCTGAGGATGACCGTTCAGGCCCGGAATAATAGACCCGACAAGAAGATGACGTTACCGTTCCGAATCCGGAATAATAGATTCGAAGGGGAGACGTTACCACCGCCTCAGATTTGGGAAGATAGATCTGAACACTCTATTGTTTTATAACGATGATGATTTGATAGAAGAGCATAAAAGATCATATTCTCATTTTTATCATGATGCATCACACGTACATATGCATGCATATTACATTCATTAAGTCTTTGTGTAGTGACACATGATACTTAGACTAAGCTGTCATGACCTTGTAGATCCTAAGTATGACTTCCTAAGTGATGAATCTTGTTATGTCGTGGATTGAGGCGAGTTACAATCTTTTATTGTTATATTCTGTGTTAAGTGAACGATTTTATTTAAGTTATGATCTTGACGCATTAAGTGATGATCTCTATTGGGTATTGGATTGAGGGCATTATGCGTTACTCTTGCACATTCATACGCATTGCATATGGTCATGAGCATGATGAGTCTATTTTGCACTAGGCTGTGTTATTACTTGCTTTGTGACTAAGTTATGACTTTATTGCCTTAACGGCTATTGATTTAAGGGATGAGATGCTAGCCAAATGCTAGAGGTAATGTTACATAGGCTATGATCCTCCTATCTCTTGTTACCTAAGTTATGATTTCACTACTGTTGATATGTAAGCTATGATCTTATTCATGACATTTAGGGCCAAGTTGTGATGAATTGGTAGCCCCTAGGTTATGATCTTTATTGAGTGATGATCTTTTTGTATGTCATGATCTTTATTGAATGATGATCCTTTCATAAGCTATGATCTCGGTTAAGTTTTATCCTCTGTTAGCTATGACCTTGGATATGCCTTGTGTTGACTTCTTACGGGTGTTTAATTGGAAGATCAGGTATGTTCTAAACTGAATTTTGGGGTTCGGTTCTTGTATGTACTTTCCAGTTAATGCATGATTGTTTATGGTATACTCGCTGGTGACTTTGTCACTCACCCCCCTATTTTTCCTCCCAGAGGCCTGCAGGGAATAAAGTAGAGTGGATTGAGGATGAGCCTAGGGTTCCCCTACCCATGAGCGCAGCGAGGAGTGGACGAAATTAGGAGACATGACTGGCCAGCTATGACTGATGACTGATGACGTATTTGAGATGGAAAACAATTGTTTGTGACTCTCAATTCTTTTGATTTGAGATGTAAATTATGAATGATCGTGTGAATGATTTTAATTTTGAAGTTTTAAATTCCTTGCACGGTTTCGCTTACTTATTTGCGTGTAAGCGCGAAAATCCATGCATTATATCATGGATCATGATATGTATAGGACGACGCCTAGTACTCTCCTTAGTGAAGTACGGCGGGTGCACCGACTCCGGCGGGGCCAGGTGCGGGCGCCACAGGTGGTATCAGAGCAAATGCTCCAGATCCGGGCAGAATATAGAACTAAGTGATGATCATAGTCAACTAAGTTTGATCTTAGATCTAAGTCATGATCCTAGGTGAGAGTTGACCTTAGACTAGGGATGACTTAGACTGAAAATTAGGGTTTGACCGAATGATAAAGCCCTAGTCGATGGCCATCTATAGAATGTATCATGCCTGCTTGCATGACCATAAGATCGTATATAGATTACGAATTAAATGGTGTCGCTTATTCTGAATATTTATACCTTGAGTAAGACTCCGACACTTCCTGTAGTGCCCCGGCCCGATACTGTCATCGGAACCCTTGAGCTGGTCAAATAGATCCTCAATTCGTGGAAGGGAATACTTATTCTTGATGGTAAACTTTATTGAACTCTCTATAATCGATACAAAGTCTCATGCTACCATCTTTCTTCTTTACAAATAAACAGGTGCTCCCCAGGGCGATACACTAGGGCGGATAAACTTCCTGTCTAATAACTCCTGCAGTTGTTCCTTTAACTCTCTCGACTCTGTCGGAGCCATTCTATAAGGGGCTTTAGAGATAGGTTCAGTTCCTGGAACCAAGTTTATCTCGAACTCGACTTCCCTCGAGGTGGTACTCCTGGTAATTCTTCCGGAAACACATCAAGAAATTCATTAACCACTAGAATTTGCTCAATAGACGGTACTTCCTGAGTAGCGTCCATGGCATACACTAAAAATCCCTCAGCACCTTCCTCAAGGCTTTGCGTGCTTGTGCAACGGACACATATACCTTCTTGGGAACTTTCTTTAGTTCTGCATCTCCTTGAAATATCACCTCTTCCATCTTAGCACTCTTGACCGTCACTTGCTTTAATCGGCAGTCAATGTTGGCGTGATACTTGGCCAACCAGTACATTCCTAATATCACGTCAAAGTCATACATCTGAATAGGGATCAGTGTGGCGGAGAATGTTTGTCCTTCAAACTCTAATTCACAATCCCTGTACTGATGATACGGAACCATAATTTGATTTCCGGCCGCTTGAACACGATACGGAGTTTCTAACCATTTAGGCAAACTACCAAGGTGCTTAGTGAATCTCTTCGCTACAAAAGAGTGGCTTGCGCCGCTATATAAAAGTACATTGGCAGGCATCCTTATTTACTAAAACCGCACCTAAGGCCATATAAAGTTTTACCACAAAAGTTACCACACGTAAACACTTAATTCAATAATGATTTAAACTTAATTCAAATGGTACCTGCTACTACCTCGGTAGCCTCCTGCACCTCAGTGTCCGTCATAAGATGTACCCGAGGCATTGCTCGTGGCTTGCTCTCGGCTGCTGAGCCGCCTCTCCAGGATTAATTTTCTCATCTCCGGACAGTTCTCTAATCATATGGCCCACTTGACCGCATCGGAAACATGCTCCAGCCACTTTCCTACACTCTACGACGTGGTTCTTGTTGCAATGAGGGAAACTCCTATAGCCTGCTGAACCACTGGATTTTGCACTGGGGGTCTTGAAAATTTCCAACTGGACCCCTCTTTGAATCTTGACCCAACGTCCGGGTCTGCCACCAACTCTCTAACCTCCTCTCTGACCTCTTGCCTCTATCAGATGACCCTTCACTAATGCTCGTGCTGCCCACCCTGCGAAAATCGATCTCAACTCGGAAACACGCATTCAACATGTCCTCGTAAGTTTTCATTCCCGCGTTCACTATTGCTGACTGTATCCTTGAGTCCAAACCCCTCTCAAACTTCGTCACCTTAAGGCGATTGTCTGACATAATCGCAGGGGCAAACTTACCTAAAGCATGGAAACGATTCGCATACTCGACACCGTCATCCTTCCTTGCTCCAACGATCAAATGCCCTTATTTTATCCACTATCGCAGTCTCGGGCACGTAGTATTTCAGGAAAACATCACAGAACTGTGCCCATGAGATAGGTGGGGTCATTCTCAACACCATACGGCCCACCATTCGCCAGCTTTGCCACAAAAAAGGGGTGTGGCCACATCTACCTTTATCTCTTCCGGCACTTGCACCAATCGAAAACACTTCTCTACCTCAGCCAACCAGTGTTGAGCCTCCTCCGAATCGGTACATCCTCCAAACTCCAGAACTCTCATCTTCCTCATCTCTCCGTAGAAGAACCGGATGTTGTGCTGTTGTGGCGAGGAGGCGGCAGAGGCTGATGTTGCTGAGCAAACCCTTGTGCGATCACCTGTTAATGCATTTTGTGAGCACCTGGGTAAAACCACTTGTGGTGGCTGGGTTCTCCTGTCCATTGCCAGAGTTGCCTGTGTTATCTCTTCTTAGAGGCCATATTTCTCTGAAAGGTTAACCTTGTATTAGCATTCAGTAATACAAGAAGTTACTGAAAGCTTGTGAACTCGTAAGAATGGGGTGAGGTATGTGGTAAAACTATTAATACGACATTAGATGATAAACGCGCTCGCACACACCCAATCCACATCATACTTAAACTCTAGAGAGATCAGTACTCTAACTAAGGATCAATCTTAAGGGAAAATAATATCTTAATTTGCTAAAAGATCATGAACCTAAGTTTCCGAGATAGATCTGAAGCCTAGGTCTCTGATACCAACCTATAGCGCCCCGGCCTGATACTGTCATCGGAACCAGTGCACCCGCCGTAGTCTACTATGAGAACTACGAAGCGTTCAAAGCAGATCAAGCGTACATCATTCATGACGTAAGATAAATCAGCGGAAACGTCATCAAATTTAAAGCTTCATCATCATTAATACAACCAGAATGTAACGCGGAAATAAAAGGGTGTTCAGACAACTGTCTAACTTATCCTCCAATAAGCATAATAAACATCAAGTTTTCCAACATAAAGAAAGTAAGCAAACATCTATCTACTTCCATGTCCATCATCCCACTGAGCCCACTCGCCATCGTCCTTCGATAAATATCATTTCATATTCCGGCTCACCTGAAAAGGAATAGAGTATCTGTTCTTAGCGAAATTATCGCCAGCATGTAACCTGTCTGTACACCTTATGGGATCACACACGATGAGGTCACCAGTGTATAGATCGTTGCCCAAAATAAGGTGCTCGGGTTTAGCAAGTAGTATCTTTATAAGAATGCCCTCAAAACAGATAAGACACATAAATGATACACGGATACGAGAATAAACATGTACTAAACAACATATCATCATAAGCAAGTCATAAGATAGTCACATCTCTTGCACATCAATCTTATGCTTCGTGTATCTGATGCATGTACTTCTTTAAAATCACACACAACACCATGCATATGTCTTCTTTCATAAACATGTCATGCGTGTCATTTCACAAAAACATTTCATAACTCTTCTTATCATATTCTTCGCGTAGCAGAACTTTATACCTTGTGGGTGGATCAGTCCACAGCAAACAGAACTTATACCCCGTGCTGAAAGGTCCACGGCCCAATAACATATAACTTTTATACCCCCGTGCTGAAACGTCCTACGGCCCCATATACAATACATCATATATCCGTGCTGATAGGTCCATGGCCCCATAAAATACTTTATTTTCCGTGCTGATAGGTCATATTTTATACCCTGCTGTTGATTCACAGGTCACGCTTTTATACCCTGCTTTCGCAGGCGTGACTTTATACCCTGCGATCAACCAGCAGCCATGTTGTCTTTCGAAACCTTTAAACTTTTCTTGTAAACACATGTTCATTCGGAAAGCAATTCTCAAATCAAATGCAAGTGCCCATGTCATGATGCAGGATGCACGTGTAACTTCGTATCAAACACGTAACACACACACACACATCTTACATATCAAGTATGCGATCTTGCACCTCAAACACACAATGTTCGTATCTTTCCAAGTCCGTTCGTCTCACTAATTCACTTGGGATTCAATCTTATTCTTACTTGATCAAACTTACCATCTACACCTCAATTACACCTCAAATACCCTTGCATTTATGTTCAAAAGAAGTGTATAAAGTTTCTACACATAACATAGAGCGCCTAACGTGTCAAAAAGACTTCCAGTATACTTCGAATGCTACTTGGAGCGCCTAATGTGGACATAGAGCGCCTATACTAGGCGTTCGAAGTGTTCGGGGATGTGCCGTATACATCGAACGCCTACATGAGCGCCTAATGTGACATAGAGCGCCTAATGTAGGTGTTCGAAGTGTACGGAGATGCTCTGGGACACATTGAACGCCTACATTAGGCGCCTAATGTAACTTGAAGCGCCTAATGTAGGTGTTCGAAGTGTTCTGACGGTTCTAAACTGTAGTTTTTCTGCAGTAACTTCCTCCCATCTCCTTCCTCCTTTAACCATTTCATGCTAAACCTCTCAAAATCCATCTTACCATCTAGATTCACCATACTTACCACACAATCTAACATGAATTGATGCTTAGTTATGTCTAATAATATCCACTCTTAACCTTCTATCATTCACAACCTTCAAAAGATACCATCAACATTCCCAACACAACAAGTCTATAACAATGCCATCATTCATCTTTCATTTCCCTGCACTTACTCTCAAACAACTAAGTGTAGAAAATCAACACAAGAATACAACAAGCCAATAAACACATCAAGAATACCTTTCATGGGGCATGCTTGACAAACAACAAAGCACCCACACAACTATTTTCAGAAATATGGCCAAAGAACAAGACTTTACGCATCTAGCAACAACAATTACATATAGTAAAGCATTTAACATAAGCAACCAAAGCTACTAATGTGTGATCCAAGTTTTCTCTTTGTAAGAACATAGGGCCTAAGGTAACAAAATTAGGTAAAGCGTTATAGAAAGATTACTTGCCTTTGCTTCTAGCTAATCTTACGAGTGTACTGTAGGATTTCGGTGATGAGTGAACCTAGCCTGACCGTTCTTTCTTCCTCTTCCTCTTCTCTTCTTCTTCTTTCTCCTCTCTTCCTCTCTTGCCCCTCTAGGCATTTTCTTCCCCCTCTCTCTTTGCCTTTTCAACCGCACCCATTTATGCTGATGGGGAGTATATCAAATTTGGTGTAACTCCCCTATTATTTAGTAGGGGCACTTTTGGTAATTTATCCAATTTCCTTAATTCTCACTTTTAACCCCTTTCTTTTCTATTTTTCTATATTTTAGTTAACAAGTCTCCTAACCTATACAATTAATTAATTGTGTTTAAGATTGACTCCTAAGTATTGAAAGTCGTGCTTAAAAATCACGGGGTATGACACTTCGTAGTGCGGATGGCACCACAATTCAGTAAAATGACCTCATCACCGTCACCCCAGAAGGCAGTAGACTTTACTAGCAATAGTTAGTAAGAACACGTATTCCAAGGTTTGGCAGGGAATTTAGTTCAGAGTAGGTAGGAAGATGGATAAGTAAGGTTGAAGGTAATTCCATGCTGACACTGGTACTAGATAGGATAAGGGCAAATTTCTAAGAGGAGTTTGTGAGTTCTTCCTCTCCTAGGACTTAGTCACAAGAAGGGTTGAGGAATTTGACTCACTAAGATAAGGGTCAGGCATCACCGTACTCATTCATTACTTTGGGACAATATGATTATGAGAGATGAAAAGTTTAAGGTGATCAGATTTGTGCACGGTCTAGACCCCCAGATCAAATTAGGCTAAGTTAAGTCGTATTCAAGGACCTTTGGTGAATTATTGGAGGACCGCTACAGAATGGAATGCGATAGTAAGGGAACGAAAGGATGAAAGAAACGATTTAACAAGTAACGAAGTAGAAGGTGCAAACTGTATCCATATAAGGCTAGTTTATGTGGATGACAAAGAAACAACCAAGGTACGCCTAATAAGCGTGAAGTACCTACGTCCTCTGCTCTATTTCCTATTAACCAAGTATGGGTGATTATGATAGTTTTCTTTAGTTATGGTGAGTAGACCACAAGTAAGCAAGTGAGATTATTAGTGATAACATGACTATGACACTGTGTATGGGACTCGGGGTCCTCGTCATGATGCGTCAATATTAGCACTTGTACACATTTTATTGCACTATACGGGGAATAGGTCATGATTATGAAAAACCATGTTTTAAGAGACGGGCCACCTTAGGATGATTTGAAATGTCATAAAGGGAACATAAGTTTCAAAGGAGAACCCACAACTTCTAGTTCGATTTATGAAATGATCGCAAAAAGGGGTAAAAGTTATTACGTAACAAGGCGATCAGCAAGACGGGTGAATGTGGCACATACCTTATGAAGATCTTGGTACGTGTAGCTTATGGGAATTATTCCGGGTGTCTTTGGAAGCTATTTCATACGTAGGATGATCGTTACATGATCACTGAAAGGATGTTTACGGAAAAGAGCTAATGGTCTATATCCCAGAGTTAATGATCTCTGCCAAGTTTTTCATATTTTATGAAAAAGGAAATTATAAGCCTGCTATGATCATGATTACACGGAATGGATTTCATTATCAAATACATATTATCAAGGTTGCAAGTGCTTGATATGAGATAGGTTACGATAACACCTCTAGAGAATTAGAATAAGACCTCTAAGATGAATGGAACAAAGAAGTTCTGAGGGAACTAAATAGAAGCTTTACGCGATCTTAATTACCTAAAGAAGAAGCCACATGGGAAATGGAAGACAACATGAGGAGTAGACGCCCCATTCTGTTGACTAGCCTGAAGTTTCGAGGACGAAACTTATATTAGGGGGGGAGAATGTTGTACCCCGTCAAAAAATCCTATAGTACTTGAAGACTCGTATAAGCGAATTAATAAAGTGGTATCCTTCAATTGCATTTCACTAAGATACCTTAATGCTCCTTTTATGTTATGTTGATAAGCAAACAATATAATTATTCAAGCATGAGATATAGACCATGACCAATTCAAATTCACCCAAAGGTGCTTAAGAAAATTTCGGCCACAAGATTTAAAAAAAAGGGCCTTAAAGGGTTTTTCCCAAAATTATAAGAGATGATAATCTTAAGGGCCTTCTTAAAATAAGCCCAAAAGGAAATTAAGGAGTTGTAAGTAGTGGACAAATTTTTCCCCAACTACTACAAAATTTCGGCCCTTTAGCCATGAGGAATTAAGAATTTCCTAATTTTATTTTAAAACAAGAAAAAGAGGAAATTATCAATTAATTAGGGGACAATTATCCACATAACTCTTCATATAAGAAAATTTAAGCATGGTAAAGGGGTCAACCCAAGCCTAAAAAACCGCCCCCCATGGTTGACCAAGAAAATTACCATGGTTACTTAATATTTACTACAAGGTTAAGAAAATAACTCTAGTTGGATAAAGTGACCTAGGTTAGCCATAAAGTAACTATAGTTTGACATAAAGTAACTATAATTGACATAAAGTAACTATAGTTGGCATAAAGTAACTATGGTTTACATAAAGTAACTATAGTTGAACTAAAGTAACCATGGTTGGGTAAAAGTAACTAAGGCTAACTAATTCTAGTTACCCTAACTAAGCTATGGTAAAGTCCCTTCTCCCTCCACTAAACCCACGGCTACCTTCTTGCCAAGGGGAGAAAATTTCTCCAAAGAAATTTTAGAACACTCAACACTCAAGAAATTACAAGGAGCAAGAGACTTCCTTATTTCTTCATCAAGGTACACGGCTAGTGAGCCTAAGGAAATCCAAGATTTTCAAGCCTCAAGAACTCATCTAGGAGAACATTTGTCAAGTTACTAGGAGGAGCCAACAACTTGGTGGTTTGAATCCATTTCAAGCCCCATCCAAATTTCATTGTGGTAAGGAAATCTTGTCCTCAATGTAGTTGTTTCTCTATTAAGATAGTAACTAATGTTCATTCTTCTTCCTCCTCTCAAAACCGTGGGGTACATGCAAGATGGAGGAAGACTTCACTCCATTTCAACCAAGGCTCATGCTAAGGAAGAGCTCTAAGGTGCAAGGAGGCAAGTATACTCTAGTCAATCTTGCCTTATTTGTGAAGTGCATGCTTGAATGACTAGCCATTTTTAGGCTAAGAATCTTAGTTAAAGATGCTAAGTGCAAGATATGAAAACTAGTTGTTTTAAGAAAAGTGATGGTATGAGCAATTGATTGGTTACATGAAAGTGTTGTGACTGTTTTTGATGCGATTCATGCATAGATTATTTATGGTTAAAAGCATGTTATGAGGCTTGAAAACATCATGTTGAAGTGTGTATTTGATGGTTATTTAGTCACTTTAAAGAATGAAGTTGCTTGGAAATGCTTGAACCATAAAAGTGACTAAGTGGTGAAATCACTGGAGCTGGACAGTTTTATGTGTCATGTTAAACGACCTGAAAATGAACCTTCGGAAAGCGCAAATTGGCTAATTTTTGGTATGGTGATAGATTTGTATGTTTATGAAATGTGTGAGTTGGAATTTCATTAAAAGGAGGTGTGGTTTGTCCATAATGAAATTTTTAGTAAGAGTTGGTCAAACAGAATTACTGGAGCTGGACAGATTTATGTTGCATGTTGTACGACCTGAAAATGAACCCTAGAAAATGCAACTTAGGAATGTGAAAATGAGCTGATTTTTGGTATGATGATAGCTTGATGTGTTTATGACATCTTGGAGTTGGAAATTTGGTAAAAGGATATGTGGTTTGGTCACAATTCATTTCGTGATACAACTGGTCATTCCAGTTTCTGCATGTACCCAGTTTGGGAAAGTAATTAGATGACCGCTTTAAGTTTATTGGATTGCCTTGGAAATTTTATGGTAATTACTCAAGGCATAGATGTACATGTTCATGTAAAGAAACCAGCATAAAACCACCATTTTTATGGTTAACAACTAAGTTGAAGTTAGTGGTACAAAACTGGAAAATAGGACAGTTTAATGTCTTAAGTTGTAAGGCTTCGATCTTGATCATTTAGGCTTGAATGTGATGTTTAGCCTTATGAATGTTGTTCCTTGGTGAATTAGCTATGTTTTCCAGGTGATGGATCAAAATGAATAAGGTTTTATGACCCACAAAACTGAGGTAAGGTGGTACTTCCCTGCTGATTTCAGCAGTGCTCTTGATGATAGTATGATGTTTTGAGGTCGTTAGACATCTCGGAACGTTATGAAATTTTTATAGCATGTGGCTAAGCCTTCATTATGCATATGTATGGCATGGGTTTATGAATATAAGCTCGAATTGATGAGCACGAGGCTGTATGAACAGAATGTGAGTTTAAAAGACAAGTCTGTGCATGCATGTTATGATGTATGTGTTCACGAGTCGCATAGTGCATGTCATACATTGCATCATCGTCACTTACATGATTTATGGCATGATTTTATGTGAAAGAAAGATGACAAGCGTTTTCAAAAAGATGATTTTTGATTTAAAAGAACGCTTCCCCACCGGTACCGTGTGTGAGTATGAACTTGGCCAGTAAGAACCCGCTCAGATCCGGGTTAAGTGATCTGACAGTATGACCGTTCAGGCCCAGAGATAATAGGCCTGAGGATGACCGTTTGGGCCCGGAAGAATAGACCCGACAAGAAGATGACGTTACCATTCTGAATTCGGAATAATAGATTCGAAGGGGAGACGTTACCGCCTCAGATTCGGGAAGATAGATCTGAACACTTTATTGTTTCATAACGATGATGATTTGAAAGAAGAGCATGAAAAGATCATATTCTCATTTTTATCATGATGCATCACACGTACATATGCATGCATATTACATTCATTAAGTCTTTGTGTAGTGACACATGATACTTAGACTAAGCTGTCATGGCCTTGTAGATCCTAAGTTTGACTTCCTTAAGTGATGAATCTTGTTATGTTGTGGATTGAGGCGAGTTACAGTCTTTTATTGTTATATTCTGTGTTAAGTGACGATTTTATTTAAGTTATGATCTTGACGCATTAAGTGATGATCCCTATTGGGTATTGGATGGAGGGCATTATGCGCTACTCTTGCACATTCATACGCATTGCATATGGTCATGAGCATGATGTTGAGTCTATTTGCACTATGCTGTGTTATTACTTGCTTCGTGACTAAGTTATGACTTTATTGCCTTAACGGCTATTGATTGAAGGGATGAGATGCTAGCCAAATGCTAGAGGTAATGTTACATAGGCTATGATCCTCCTATCTCTCGTTACCTAAGTTATGATTTCACTACTGTTGATACGTAAGCTATGATCTTATTCATGACATTTAGGCCAAGTTGTGATGAATTGGTAGCCCCTAGGTTATGATCTTTATTGAGTGATGACCTTTTTGTATGTCATGATCTTTATTAAATGATGATCCTTTCATAAGCTATGATCTCGGTTAAGTTTTAATCTCTGTTAAGCTATGACCTTGGATATACCTTGTGTTGACTTCTTACGGGTGTTTAATGGAAGATCAGGTATGTTCTAAACCAAATTTTGGGATTCGGTTCTTGTATGTACTTTCCAGTTAATGCATGATTGTTTATGGTATACTCGCTGTTGACTTTGTCACTCACCCTCCTATTTTTCCTCCCAGAGGCTGCAGGGAATAAAGTAGAGTGGATTGAGGATGAGCCTAGGGTCCCCTACCCATGAGCGCAGCGAGGAGTGGACGAATTTAGGAGACATGACTGGCCAGCTATGACTGATGACTGATGACGTATTTGAGATGGAAAACAATTGTTTTGTGACTCTAAATTCTTTTGATTTGAGATGTAAACTATGAATGATCGTGTGGATGATTTTAATTTGAAGTTTTAAATTCTGCCACGGTTTCGCTTACTTATTTGTGTGTAAGCGCGAAAATCCATGCATTATATCATGGATCATGATACGTATGGGACGACGCCTAGTACTCTCCTCAGTGAAGTACGGCGGGTGCACCGACTCCGGCGGGGCCGGGGTGCGGGGCGCCACATCCAAAATTCATGAAATTTTGTCACACTGTACTTTAAGATGTTATCTATATGTCATAAAAATTTCAGATCAAAATTCAAAGTCTAAGGCTCAAAAAAAACATTTTTGATTGAACTCTCTCAATATGTGAAAAACTTTCACTTATATTGAAAAATTAATTCCTAATTAATGACAACTCCAAATGATCTGAAATTTTAATGAGATGTCCCTTAAGTTGTATACTTCAATGGGTTTACAAATTTTTCAAAATTCATTTGGAAAGTATTTCAACCATGTTGATGTTATCAACTTTTGCCAATCTGAAAATCAGATTGCACTAGTGTCCAAACTTTGAACATTTGGATAAGTTATACTTATCCAAATTCAATGAAACTTATCTTAAATTAGACCTAACAAGTTTGTCTATGTCTCTGTAAAATTTGATGATTTTTGAAAATCTTTTGCTATTTTTGTCAATCGTTTCAAAAGCGTTACAAAAACAGAACTGAAAGCAAAAGTGCAGAAAATTAAGAACACACAAATTTTTATGTTGGTTCAGTCAATGTGACCTACTCAGTATTCGAGGAAAACTTTCTCGGTATTCACTAATCACCAAAGTCACCTTAGAACAAGGGTGGTTTGAGTTATACACCAACTCCATTAATGTCCAACCCTTTTATAATGAATCACAACAACAATCAACAAAATCACTACCACCTCAATAATGAAAGTTTGATTACACTTCATCAACCTTTTACAAGTATGTAATGTGTATGAGTGGTCTATATGAAGCCGATCAGAATATGGAATGTATGTTTGATAGGCTTAAGGCTTTGTGCAAGAGAAAAAGATAAGAGATGAAGAGAATTCTTGCTTCGCACTTGATAGAATGTAGAATATGAGTTGTTTTGTGTTTGATCATCTTGCTCTATTTTGTAATATGGTGCATGCCCATAGAGCTGAGAAAGGTCTTGAAGAAATGTCTTGAATGCCCTTGGAAGAAGTCTTCCAGAGACTTGTGACATGCCTTTGCTTATCTGGCGAGATACGATTGGAAGAGTGATGTGTCTTCGCCTTGTTGTCACTCTATGATTGGGCTTCATTGAGCCGCCTTGGCACATAATACATGACATGGATAATAACCCAAAAATATGAAAACAATTTGAATTTCAAATATCTTAATTGCCAATCAATCATAAGTGTGATCGCTTCTCATTTTTGGAATGATTTTGAGCCTTGAAGTCTTGCAACAAACTCGGCCATACATGCTGAAAACTTCAGCATTGTTTTTTGAATTCTTAAACATTACCTTGTGTGTCTTGATCTTCATAAATACTTGAATTCTTTTGTGGATCATTCTCCACCAATTATAGTGCAAGATGAGCTCCACCTAAGCTCCAAATCAGCTCAAATCAGCTGCCCACCACATCATGCTTGTGCTGAAAACAAGTTTTGAATTTTGAATGATAATAATGTAGTATCTTCATAAACATGGTAAATTTCAATCAGCATTTAAATTTGTCATCTAGAATATTTCAAGATATGTCTTGGATGTGTAAGACATATCTAGGTACATGTCACAACATGTAAGAAAAGTCCCCTTGTAGATGATGTAGCAACTTGAATTTTCGAATTCCGTCAATTGCGTGATTTTTTCTCCAATTGATCGCGAACCCTTTAGTCATGTAAAATATGATATACACCATAAAATATACATAATAAGATGTATAATATCAGCTCCAAAAGGCGTAGAAGCTTTGGCCAAGAGGTGCAACCATTTTTGAATTTGAATTTTCAAGAAATCAAGGAAAATGATGGATAATTGATATATGTAACTATGGCATGACTTTGGTAGTGTATTTGCCATGTGGTGCACGACATTTTGAGGTGTATTGAGTGTGTATTGTCTGGACATCTTTTTGTGTCACGTATATGATGTTTCCGTGACGGTTCAATAGTCATTTGATGTGGCAATTTTTGGTTTACAAACTTTTGACATGTCGATATATTTTTGGAAGTTTGATGACATGGAATATATGACTTGAAATATCTTGGATATGTATATATTCAAAAAGATGATGTACATATGGTTGCTTGACGTTGACGTACGTTGATGATGTGTCGATGAAATACCGGGATAGAAGAACATAACTTTTCGTCTTGAGATATGCCATGCATGTATATATGATATAGAGAAGATCTTTCGATGCTGAGAGTTTTTGAAGAATAAGCATTTTCACATATTTCCTTAAGCACTTCATTTAGTGAACTAGTTTAGTTCATTTAACTTGACACATGAAAATAGCGTAAACACAACAAATGCTTGCCATATGATTTAAGCCTTAGCGCTTCATGGCATGTTAGTACAACATCGATATATATAAACATATAAGACATATTTATCATGCACGCATATCATGTAACAGTTAAATCATGTATTTTGAAATCACATAACATTTAAATCATTCATTTTGAAATCATTCAAACCCCGATTTTTTAACAATCTCTCCCTTTTGATGAGTTGCAAAATAACCTCTAGTCATGATTTAAATATTTCATGATAACTCCCCTTCTAATCATGCATTCATAACTAGTATTTCAAAAAATTTGAATTTCAAAACTCCCCCTTAAGTCATGCTACCCCTTAAGTCTCAAAATTTGAATTTCAACGATCCCCTTTAAGTCATGCTCTCCCTTAAATCATGCTTTTCTCCTCCTTTATTTTGTAAATCGTATAAAAAAAACTCAATCAGAAGAAAAGGCAATAAATAGCAATCTATAGCATACCAATCAAAATCATGCCTAATTTAGATCGTATATTTTCATACATGACTTGATTAAGGGCTTTTGTGAAGATGTTGGCTACTTATTCTATAATGATATCTCCATTGATTTAACTCGTCATGCATAGCACTAATCCAAGAAGAATCATTCAAAGTATCATGCACATTCTTTGGTTCTATTTCAAAAATCATAGCATGGAATTGATTAATTTCATCTTGATCTATTCTTCTACGTGGTTGTACACATTGAGATATATCGCATAATATGAGGTCGTGTGCGTGATCTCTATGCCATCTTGGTTGATTATTTTCTACAATCTCATGCGGCTCTAAGTGTTCATGCATTTCTAGTGTGTCATGCTCATCATATATGCTATTTTCTTCTATGTCATCCATCACATGTTTCAACTCAAAATCATCATCATATTCTTTATTTATTTCAAGTACACCAAATTCATTGAATTTCACATGTATAGATTCAAAAACTTGTCTAGTGACTGGACAATAGCCTCTATACGGCTTAGAATTCACAGAATATCTGAAAAAATACATTCAAAAGATTTAAACTCAAAATTTATCTCAATTATCATTTGGGTTTAATACAAAACATTTACATCCAAAAACACAAAAATAATCAATCTTTGGCATGCATGCATCATCATCATCATCATCATCATCATCATCATCATTTGTACCCAGTATATCCCAAAGACAGCAGAAGTTCTCGCTAGGGTCTGGGCAGGGTAAGTGGTAGGCAAACAATACCTCTGTCCCAAGGGATATAGAGTCTGCTTCCAGTGAGACCCCCGGCTCTATATGACATAATGTTGTACCCCAACTACAATGTACTTGAAACCATGACAAAGTGACGTAATGCAAATAACGATTTCTCCAAGTGCATGTTACTTAAGTCAAATTAGCACTTCTTTACTTAAATTCTTTTAAGATGGATACTAAATAATTATATAAGGGGATGTCACAAGGTATTGAAATACCTTATAAGTTTCGGCCAAGAGGCCTTGATCAACCTTGGAACAATTTCGTTTTATAAGAATACAAACTTAAATGATCCTCACAAAAGCAAATTTAAAATCATATTAGATAAAATAAATAATAGTATAAGTTGCATAAGTATGTGCTATGCTAAAAGTGAAAAGACTAAAATACCCCCAAGACCCCCCAAGATTTCGGCCAAGAAAATGGAGGGATCTAGAATCCTCTCCATTATTCTACTATTTGAAATATCTAACTAAAATATAATTATATAATAAAGGAATAAAGAAACCATGCAAAAAGAAATAATAAAATATTAAAAAGCGGAATGCATGTGAGACAAAAGCTTGAAGCTACAAGCCTAGGCTTGCCTTCCCTCCCCATGCGCCGGATTCCCCTCTCCCATCCCCCCATCATGAATTATTTTAAACCACCTAGAAGCTTCATTTCACTCCATCTTGAACTCTATCAAACAAAGCCAAGCCACCACTTAGAAGGTTTTCCATCTCCCTCCACATACACACCCTTCGACCCTTCATCTTGAAGCTAGGAGGTTCACCTCAAATACCATCTTCAAGCTCAAGAGACATCTAGGTAAGTTTTACTCCAAGTTCCTCTAGTGGATTCTTATTTTTAAGGAATGAAGCTAATGGGTTCCCTTGTTTTCTACCCCCAAACCTTGATCTTCATGGTCACTAGGTGCAAAGGTTCAACCTCTTAGGTGGTGCAATCTCTTGATAGTTGAGGCTCCATTCAAAATCTCATTTTGGTAAGAAGGCCTAACCTCAAGATAGCTCTATTTTTGTTTATTAATAATGATTAACATTCTCCTTTTCTCCCTCATCACAACCGTATGCTTTATGAGTGAAGGGGGAGGAAGATTTCAACTCATCTCATCCAACATCCAAGATAAGAAAAAGCTCTAGCTTGAAGAGGCAAGTATACACTAGACTCTCATGATTTATTTGAAGAATTAGTGACTTAAATGGTTAGATGTTTCTAAGATGCCAACTTTAATTGAATATATTAAGTATTAAGTATGATACCTTAGTGATTCTTAAGAAAAATGTCTTGCATGTGTCTAATTCTTCCCAAAGGTAAATTATTTCTTACATGAAATGTGAAATGGGGCTGTTTTATGATGAAATAGGGTTCAACCAAGTGATTCTAGGTAAGAATAGCTCTTGGATGAAACTTGTGAAGATCTAAGATAGCATGCATGTGTTAGATCTGAGTTTTATGAGGTTGTTTGGTAAGCTTGAAATAAAATGGCACTTTAATGTGTTGCATACCTAAATAAATGTTGTAAAATATGTTCATGGTATCACACAAGTTTCGGCCAAAGGGATGGAAATGATGGTGAGTTTTGAATCCAAGAAAGAACACCTTTTGTAAGCAAATATGATAGTTGTTGTGTACAAACTACAAACTGTTTTGAAATGATGCAAAGATGACTCAATAAAAAGAATGGAATCTGGATATTCATGAGAAAAGGGTGTAGGTGGTGACAAATAAGTTATTTCATAAGAACAAGATAATTAGTGGACACTTGACATGGAAAGGTGACAAAACACAAAACCACTGGAGCTGGACAGAAATGGGTAGTGTGTTGTGTGACCTCAAAATGGACCTTACTAACGTGAAATCAAGCTGATGTTTTCTATGATGTTAGCCCTTTGTGTGTAGTAAATATGAGAGTTGGAATCTCGGTATAATAAATTGTGGATTATTTTTAATAAAATATTTGGTCAAACTGCTCAAGCTGAAATTACTGGAACATGGTAGAAATATGCAACGTCTTGTATGGCCTAAAAACAAATCTTAAAGGTGTGAAAATAGGCTGATTTTTGGCATGATGTTAGCCTTATGTGTTTAGTAACTATGGGAGTTGGAATTTTTGAAAAAGACGGTGTGGATCATCCTTAATGAAATTTTTGGTAAAACTGACCAAGCTGGAACTACTGGAGCTGGACAGAACTAAGTAACATGTTACTTGACCCAAAAATGGACCTTGGAAACATGAAAATGGGCTAAATTTCGGTAGGATGCTATTTACGCATGTTTATGACATCAGTAAGTTGGAATTTCAGAAAAAGAAATTATGGTTTTGCCACAATAGAATTTTTTAGTAAAATTGGTCAGTCCAGCATCAACATTTGACCAATTTTGGAAAAATAATTAAATAGACCCTTTAAAGTTATTGGATTGTTCTGGAAATTTTATGTTAATCACTTAATATATAGAGGAGTATGACCAGGTAAGTTAATCAATTTGGTACCATCGTTTTGATGGGTAATTATGGATTTAAAGTTAATGCACAAAAACTGGAAAATTGAGCAGAAAAGGCGAATAAGTTAAGAGGCCTAATTTTGTGGATTTGGACCTATATACACTGTTTGGGCCCATGAATGTTAGTCCTTAGTGATTTTACCACGATTTCCATGCTTTGGCCCAAACTAATTAAGGTTTTAAGATCATAGAAATTAGTGTAAAGAGGGCCGTTATACTGCTGGATTCAGCAGTGCGCTTTATGACAACTTAATGATTTAAGGGCTTTATTCGTCTTAGAATGTTACGAAATTTTAAGACATGTAAATAAGACCCCATTAAACTTATGTATGACAAAAGATTATGAGAATGGGCTTGTTTGGTTAATCTAGCCGCCTCATGGGAATGAAGTAATAATTTGGAAATTTTAGCTCATGAGACCATGCTTGTTGTCATAATCCATGCCATGACTTGCATTTCATAACATTTCATGTATCATGCATGATCATATGCACCATGAATCTAGTTTTTGTGAAGTTTCCGTATGCAAGAAAGTCTTTCAAGCAACAAGTTTTTCGTTATGCATATAAGTTATTTACGGTCCCATGTTTTAAAGAAAGCTTTATGATTTCCTTGCCGGCCAAGCATGCGACTAATCCGACTCCAGACCCTTTGTTAATAGGTCTGATGACATGATAAGTTCTGGACCCGTTCCAGACCTAGGGTTAATTGGTCCGATGATATGTTCTGGACCCGATCCAGGCCCAGGGTTAATCGGCCTGATATTATGTTCTGGACCCGTCCCAGACCCGGGGTTAATTGGTCTGATGACATATTCTTGACCCATTCAGATCCGGGGTTAATTGATCTGACACTCCGTTTTTCTGACACGTTATTTTATGGGACCAAAATGATGTTTTTGACATGACATGATATCATGCATTGCATCTTGCATAATTCATAAGCACTTTAACATGTTGTACGTTTCAGTTAGTGGATAATAAGATATTGTTGGTATAGCACTACTTAAAACCTATGCTTAGACTATATCGTCAAGCAGATCCAGGATTAAAGAACAGGTATGAATTAACATTGAGGTTCTTGGGGTTTTACATTCATGTTATGATTCTTTATTTATTTCATGGTAGTTTATTGTGTGCTTGCTGGGTGATTTTTATCACTCACACTTTTATTTTTCCCCAGAGCCAGTGAATGCTAATGTTGAATGGATCGAGGATGAACCGAAAGTGCCGTACCCGTAGTCGAGGTGCCAGGAGAAGATCATGCTTAAGGACTTTTTGTGCTGCTATAATGATGTACTATGAACTATGTTGAACTCTTTGGGGTTTCGGTTATGTTGTTTTGTGAACTACTACTTTTGGGGACTTAGTATTTCGTAATGCATGTTTACTTTAAAAAGTTTTAATTCTGCCTAAATTTTACTACCATGTTAAATGTTAGCATGGGAGTCGATGGCTTAAGTTATGGATTTTTGCATGTTATGCATGACGCTTTGTACTCTCCTTAGTAAGGTACGGCGGGTGCACCGTATTCGGACAAGGCCCGGGTGCAGGGCGCTGTAGGTGATATCAGAGCCCAGGCTCTAAATTACGGGCATAACGTATAACTAAGTTATGATCTTAGAATCTAAGTTTGATCTTACACTTAAGTCATGATCTTAGAAGAGTGATGGCCTTAGATTAGGACCCCTTAGACTGGATTTAGAATATAATTTAAGAATTAATTCTGTCCTATTAAATCCAGATCTCTAATGTAAGGTGAAACTTTCCTCTTCCTCAATTAAAACTTTATCTGAGAATTATGACTTTTGCACAGAGTAACCTGGTTTTATCCCAACCTTTGTAAAAATGCTAACACTTCGAAGTGCAGATGGTGCGACCTCGCGGCAGACCTCCTAGGGCTCGACCAGCTGTTCAGGAGCCCGCTCCCCCGCAGCCACAAGGTCCCGTTCCTCCACCGCCCGTTCAGGTCCTGCCGCCACCACAGCCGGACCAGAATCCCCCAGTTCAGAATAATCCACCACCACCACCGCAAGCACCCGTTCCTCCGGTTATACCTGACATGAATACCTTCCAGGCCTTTTGCCAAGTGGTTACCCAGATCGGGCAAGGCCTAATCCATCAGAATGCTCCACCTCATCCGCACCAGCCTGTGAGAGATGCCCAGTATTACTTTGAGAAATTAAAAAGAGCTAACGTACCCCCGTTTGAAGGAAAGCCAGATCCTGATACAGCGGAGAAGTGGTTAGACGAAGTTGAAAACTGTTTCGAGTTAATTCAAGCCCTCGACGAGATGAAAGCCCAAGTCATCCGACCTTTTCTGATAAGTGAAGCTAACCAATGGTGGAAGGCGAATTTGCATCCTTTGCCCAGACCGATTGCCTGGGTAAGATTTCTGCAAGAGTTTCACAAGTTTTATATCCCTCCGTCTGTCAAGTTACAAAAGAGGCATGAATTTGAATCACTAAAACAAGAATTGGTATGACGGTAGCAGAATATGCAAATAAGTTCATCGCATTAGGGAGATTTCAGCCTGTCACCATGAATGATGAAGAGACAAAAATGCTGAAATTTGAAAGATGGCTGAATCCAAGAAACAGGACATGGTTAGTGAATGCTAACCTCACCAATTTTGGAGCTCTTTTGGGTGCATGCTACCGGATTGAGAGAGACATTATCCGACGAGACGATGTGGGACAAAAGAGAGAAAGACAAGGGACTGGAAATGAGAAGTACAGAAAGGTAGCTAAGAAGAATTTCAGAGGATCAGTTCGACAAGGAAAATCCCAGGGTCAGAATCAGCGCCGCTAGCAGCACCAAAACAATCATCAAAGGAATCAAGCTCCACCTCAGTAGCCAGCTATACCAGTGTGCCCTCAGTGCCAGAAGAGACATATGGGTGAGTGTCGATGGAAGACTGGACAATGCTTTGGGACAATGCTTTGGATGCGGCAAGGATGGCCACCTGATTAGGTATTGCCCAGAAAGAGGAGCGCAGCAACAGCAACCACAGCCAAAGAACCAACGACCACGTGCGAATGCAAGGGTGCACGTCATGACGAAAGTAGATGTTGAGGAGACGGCCGACATAGTGACTGGTAAGATCTAAAGTTTTACGCCTTCAATACGCTTTACTTATACATGCCTATGCTGTTGCTTAGTTAAATATGCATGATTCAGGAATAATCTTAGTATGTAGCATACTTGCGAATGTATTGTTCGACAGTGGCGTCAGCCACTCATTTATCTCCAGAAAGTTTGCTAAGAACCTCGATCATAACTCAGTTAGATTAGAAACACCCTATAGATTACAAGCAGCCGGCGATCAAGTGCTTGTCTCTCATCATATCTTCCGAAATTGTGTGCTTGAGTTCGATGAACAGCGCCTTGAAGCCGACTTGATTCCTATAACCATGAACAATTTCGATGTGATCCTTGGAATGGATTGGCTCTCAAGGAACCATGCTCACATCGATTGCTGAAGTAGGCAAGTTATCATTAAGAACCCAGCTCGAGACGAAGTGTCATTCCAAGGAGGAGCTAAGTTAAAGAAACCATCCAAGAAAGTTTTTGTTAACGCGGCTCATGCCAGCCGAGCGTTGAAGAAAGGCCATGAAGGATTCTTTGTTTATGTCCTAAGTGCTGAGCAAGCGAGTCCTACCCTTGCACAAGTCCCAATTGTTAACGAATACCCTGATGTGTTCCTTGATGATTTACCTGGACTACCTTCTGATCGTGAAATTACCTTCGAAATAAACCTTGTCCCAGGAGCTGAACCCATATCAAAAGCCCCATATCGGATGGCTCCTACAGAACTGAGAGAGCTAAAGGAGCAGTTACATGAGCTGCTAGAAAAGAAGCTCATTCGCCCCAGCGTTTCACCTTGGGGTGCTCCTGTGTTATTCACGAAGAAGACAGATGGAAGTATGCGCTTATGCATTGATTACCGGGAACTCAACAAAATCACCATAAAGAATAAGTATCCCTTGCCCCGGATAGACGACTTATTTGATCAACTCCGGGTATGTGACTAACAATTCTAGTTCAATTAAGGTTTAAATTTCCAAAACCTTGTCTAAAGCATCTTAATGCAGGGATCTCGAATCTTCAGTAGGATTGACTTGCGATCTGGATACTTTCAATTGAAGATTAAGGTTGAAGACGTTCCAAAAACTGCCTTCAGGACACGCTATGGACACTATGAATTCTTGGTCATGCCCTTTGGTTTGACCAATGCTCCTGCCGCCTTTATGGATCTCATGAATCGAGTTTTTCAGGACCAATTGGAAAAGTTCGTAGTAGTCTTCATAGACGACATATTGATCTATTCACCAGATGAGGAAACACACACAGCCCATTTGAGGACAATTCTGAATATTCTAAGAGGGAGACAGTTGTACGCAAAATTTATCAAATGCGAGTTTTGGCTGCGTAGTGTATCCTTCCTCGGCCATGTTATATCGGAAGATGGGATTTCAGTAGATCCCAAGAAAATCAAGGCTATCACAGAATGGCCCAGACCGACAAACGTCACCGAAGTGAGAAGTTTCCTTGGGCTAGTTGGATACTATCGGAAATTTGTGGAAGGATTTTCGAGGATAGCTGTTCCTCTCACAAGACTGACCCAAACGAAAACCAAGTTCGAGTGGAGTGCTGACTGTGAAAAGAGTTTCTCGGAGTTAAAAGCAAGGTTGACATCCGCCCCTATCTTAGCTCAGCCCACTCCTGGCGAGAAATACGTGGTGTACAGAGCGATGACTCCAAGAACGGTCTAGGATGTGTACTTATGAAAAGAGATAAGGTGATAGCTTATGCATCCCGACAATTAAAACCATTCGAGCAAAACTATCTCATTCATGATCTTGAGCTTGCCGCAGTGGTTTTCGCATTGAAGATTTGGAAACACTACTTGTATGGTGAGAAGTGCGAGATCTATATAGACCACAAAAGTTTAAAGTATCTCTTTACCCAGAAGGAGCTAAACATGCGGTAGCGCAGATGGCTCGAATTGATTAAAGATTATGACCTTTCCATTCAATACCACCCTGGGAAAGCTGATAAAGTTGCTGACGCGTTAAGTCGAAAAACAAGTCATGCACGTCAACCACCTCTTCAGCAAGATATGGAAGAGTTTTGCTTAGAAGAAGTTGATTCAGTGGATGAAGTCCTCGCCAAGTTGGTTCTTATTCCTTCACTGATTGATCGGATCAAAGAGGCTCAAGGGAATGATACAACCTTGAGAAAGATCAAAAAGAGGATGAAAGATAAACCACAAGGTGACTTTGAAGTTCGCAGTGATGACAGTTTATGGTACCGAGGACGGTTATGTGTACCCGAGAACAAAGAAATTAAAGATGAAGTTTTAATGGAAGCCCATAATTCGCGATTATCTATACACCCTGGAGCTAATAAGATGTATCAAGACCTCAAGCAAAAGTTTTGGTGGCACGGTATGAAGAATCAAATAGCTGAGTTTGTTGAGCGATGCTTGGTCTGTCAAAGAGTAAAAGCTGAACACCAAAGACCTGCTGGATTATTACAACCTTTAGAAGTGCCAGAATGGAAATGGGACCACGTCACTATGGATTTCATGACCGACCTACCCAAGACTAAGAATGGAAATGATGCTATATGGGTCATTGTGGACCGTCTAACTAAGTCTGCTCACTTTTTGGCCATGACGATTAAAGCATCTATGGAGAAGTTAGCATCGATGTACATTGATCAGATTGTCTGTTTACATGGTGTGCCCGTAAGTATCATATGCGGTCGTGACCCCCGTTTTACTTCGAGATTCTGGACAGCCTTTCAAAAGGCAATGGGCACGGAGATCAGAATGAGTTCTGCTTTCCATCCACAGACAGATGGCCAATCCGAAAGGACAATCCAAACCCTTGAAGACATGCTTCGCACTTGCATTCTTGACTTTGGAGGAAGCTGGGATAAGAGCCTTAAGCTTGTTAAGTTTTCTTAAAATAACAGCTTCCACAGATCCATCGGGATGGCACCATATGAAGCATTGTTTGGTCGAAAATGTTGGTCCCCACTCTATTGGGACGAGATTGGAGATAAGATCTATACGGGACCTAACATTGTTGAGCAAACATGAGAAAAGGTAAAGTTAGTTCAACAAAGACTAAAAGCGGCACAAGATAGGACTAAGATATGGGCTGACGAAAGGCGGAGACCCTTGGAATTTCAAGAAGGAGAGAAAGTTTTCCTAAAAGTATCTCCATCCAAAGGGGTCAAGAGATTTGGCGTCAAAGGAAAGTTTAGCCCAAGATTCATTGGACCTTATGAAGTACTAGAGAAAGTAGGTGAAGTTGCGTATCGCTTGGCGTTGCCCCCATCTCTGTCCCAGTTACATGATGTGTTTCATGTTTCCTAACTTCGTCGATATGTTTATGATCCTAGCCACATTCTTGAAGATCAGCAGTTAAAGGTTGAAGAAGATGTATCTTATGAAGAGGAGCCCCTAAAGATCGTTGATCGGAAAGAGAAAAAGCTGAGAAAGAGATCTATACCTATGGCAAAGATTCAGTGGAGATACCATTATGGAGAAGAAGCCACATGGGAAACGAAGGAAGACATGAAGAATAGATACCACCATCTTTTTGACTAGTCTCTAAAGTTTCGAGGATGAAACTTATGATAAGGGGGGAGGATGTTGTACCCCAACTACAATGTACTTGAAACCATGACAAAGTGACGTAATGCAAATAATGATTTCTCCAAGTGCATGTTACTTAAGTCAAATTAGCACTTCTTTACTTAAATTCTTTTAAGATGGATACTAAATAATTATATAAGAGGATGTCACAAGGTATTGAAATACCTTATAAGTTTCGGCCAAGAGGCCTTGATCAACCTTGGAACAATATTGTTTTATAAGAATACAAACTTAAATGATCCTCACAAAAGCAAATTTAAAATCATATTAGATAAAATAAATAATAGTATAAGTTGCATAAGTATGTGCTATGCTAAAAGTGAAAAGACTAAAATACCCCTAAGAAACCCCAAGATTTCGGCCAAGAAAATGGAGGGATCTAGAATCCTCTCCATTATTCTACTATTTGAAATATCTAACTAAAATATAATTATATAATAAAGGAATAAAGAAACCATGCAAAAAGAAATAATAAAATATTAAAAAGAGGAATGCATGGGAGACAAAAGCTTGAAGCTACAAGCCTAGGCTTGCCTTCCCTCCCCCATGCGCCGGATTTCCCTCTCCCATCCCCCCATCATGAATTATTTTAAACCAGCAAGAAGCTTCATTTCACTCCATCTTGAACTCTCTCAAACCAAGCCAAGCCACCACTTAGAAGGTTTTCCATCTCCCTCCACATACACACCCTTCGGCCCTTCATCTTGAAGCTAGGAGGTTCACCTCAAATACCATCTTCAAGCTCAAGAGACATCTAGGTAGGTTTTACTCCAAGTTCCTCTAGTGGATTCTTATTTTTAAGGAATGAAGCTCATGGGTTCCCTTGTTTTCTACCCCCAAACCGTGACCTTTATGGTCACTAGGTGCAAAGGTTTCAACCTCCTAGGTGGTGCAATCTCTTGATAGTTGAAGCTCCATTCAAAATCTCATTTTGGTAAGAAGACCTAACCTCAAAATAGCTCTATTTTCATTTAAGAATAATGATTAACATTCTCCTTTTCTCCCTCATCACAACTGTATGCTTCAGAGTGAAGGGGGAGGAAGATTTCAACTCATCTCATCCAACATCCAAGCTAAGAAAAAGCTCTAGCTTGAAGAGGCAAGTGTACATTAGACTCTCATGATTTATTTGAAGAATTAGTGACTTGATTGGTTAGATGTTTCTAAGATGCCAACTTTAGTTGAATATATTAAGTATTAAGTATGATACCTTAGTGATTCTTAAGAAAAATGTCTTGCATGTGACTATTTCTTCCCAAAGGTGAATTCTTTCTTACATGCAATGTGAAATGGGGCTTTTTTATGATGAAATAAGGTTCAACCAAGTGATTCTAGGTAAGAATAGCTCTTGGATGAAACTTATGAAGATCTAAGATAGCATACATATGTTAGATGTGAGTTTTATGAGGTTGTTTGGTAAGGTAGAAATAAAATGGCACTTGAATGTGTTGCATGCCTAAATAAATGTTTTAAAATATGTTCATGGTATCATACAAGTTTTGGCCAAAGGGATGGAAATGATGGTGAGTTTTGAATCCAAGAAAGAACACCTTTTGTGAGCAAATATGATAGTTGTTGTGTACAAACAACAAACTGTTTTGAAATGATGCAAAGATGACTCAATAAAAAGAATGGAATCTGGATATTCATGAGAAAAGGGTGTAGGTGGTGACTAATAAGTTATTTCATAAGAACAAGATAATTAGTGGACACTTGACATGGAAAGGTGACAAAACACAAAACCACTGGAGCTGGACATAAATGGGCAGTGTGTTGTGTGACCTCAAAATAGACCTTACTAACGTGCAATCAAGCTGATTTTTGGCATAATGTTAGCCCTATCGGATGTAGTAAATATGAGAGTTGGAATCTTGGTAAAATAAGTTGTGGATTATTTTTAGTAAAATATTTGGTAAAACTGCTCAAGCTGAAGTTACTGGAACAGGGTAGAAATATGCAACGTTTTGTATGGCCTAAAAAAAATCTTAAAGGTGTTCAAATAGGATGATTTTTGGCATGATGTTAGCCTTATGTGTGTAGTAAATATGGCAGTTGGAATGTTGTGGATCATCCTTAATGAATTTTTTGGTAAAACTGGCCAAGCTGGAACTACTGGAGCTGGACAGAACTAAGTAACGTGTTACTTGACCCAAAAATGGACCTTAGAAACATGAAAATGGGCTAAATTTTGGTAGGATGCTAGTTCCACATGTTTATGACATCAGTAAGTTGAAATTTCAGAAAAAAGAATTATGGTTTTGCCACAATTGAATTTTTAGTAAAATTGAACAGTCAAGCATCAGCATTTGACCAATTTCGGAAAAATAATTAAATAGACCCTTTAAAGTAATTAGATTGTTCTGGAAATTTTATGTTAATCACCTAAGACATAAAGGAGCATAACCAGGTAAGTTAATCAATTTGGTACCATTGTTTTGACGGGTAATTATGGATTTAAAATTAATGCACAAAAACTGGAAAATTGGGCAGAACAGGAGAATAAGTTAAGAGGCCTAATTTTTTGGATTTGGACCTATATACACGGTTAGGGCCCATGAATGTTAGTCCTTAGGGATTTTACCATGATTTCCAGGCTTTGGCCCAAACTAATTAAGGTTTTAAGGTTATGGAAATTAGGGTAAAGAGGGCCGTTATACTGCTGGATTCAGCAGTGCGCTTTATGACAACTTAATGATTTAAGGGCTTTATTCGTCTTAGAATGTTACGAAAATTGTATGACATGTAAATAAGACCCCATTAAACATATGTATGACAAAAGATTATGAGAATGGGCTTGTTTGGTTAATCTAGACGCCTCATGGGCATGAAGTAATAATTTGGAAATTTTAGCTCATGAAACCATGTTTGTTGTCATAATCCATGCCATGAGTTGCATTGCATAACATTTCATGTATCATGCATGATCATATGCACCATGAATCTGATTTTTATGAAGTTTCCGTATGCAAGCAAGTCTTTCAAGCAACAAGTTTTTCGTTATGCATATAAGTTATTTATGGTCCCATGTTTTAAAGAAAGCTTTATGATTTCCTTGCCGGCCAAGCATACGACTAACCCGACTCCAGACCAGGGGTTAATAGGTTTGATGACATGATAGGTTCTATACACATTCCAGACCCGGGGTTAATTGGTCCGATGATATGTTCTGGACCCGATCCAGGCCCGGGGTTAATCGGCCTGATATTATGTTCTCGACCCGTCCCAGACCCGGGGTTAATTAGTCTGAGGACATGTTCTGGACCCGTTTAGATCCGGGGTTAATTGATCTGACACTCCGTTTTTCTGACACGTTATTTTATGGGACCAAAATGATGTTTTTGACATGAAATGATATCATGCATTGCATCTTGCATAATTCATAAGCACTTTAACATGTTGTACGTTTCAGTTTGTGGATAATAAGATATTGTTGGTATAGCACTACTTAAAACCTATGCTTAGACTATATCGTCAAGCATATCCAGGATTAAAGAACAGGTATGAAATAACATTGAGGTTCTTGGGGTTTTACATTCATGTTATGATTCTTTATTTATTTCATGGTAGTTTATTGTGTGCTTGCTGGGTGATTTTTATCACTCACACTTTTATTTTTCTCCAGAGCCAGTGAATGCTAAAGTTGAATGGATCGAGAATGAACCGAAAGTGCCATACCCGTAGTCGAGGTGCCAGGAGAAGATCATGCTTAAGGACTTTTTGTGCTACTATAATGATGTACTATGAACTATGTTGAACTCTTTGGGATTTCGGTTATGTTGTTTTGTGAACTACTACTTTTGGAGACTTAGTATTTCGTAATGCATGTTTACTTTAAAAAGTTCTAATTCTGCCTAAATTTTACTACCATGTTAAATGTTAGCATGGGAGTCCATGGCTTAAGTTATGGATTTTCGCATGTTATGCATGACGCTTTGTACTCTTCTTAGTGAGGTACGGCAGGTGCACCGTATTCGGACAAGGTCCGGGTGCGGGGTGCTACACATAATAACAGAGATATTTGTTTTGTTAATTTTATTTCTAATGGATAAACGGTCAATTATATAGCATGCATAATTAACGGCTTCTGCTCACAAAAATGTAAGCAATTGATTTTCACAAAGCATGGTTCTTGCAACGTCCTATTCTTTCTTTCAACTACACCGTTTAATTGTGGCGTTCTAGGTGGTGAAAACTCATGCTCAATACCTTTTTCTTCACAAAATGTAATCATATTTTTATTTTTAGATTCGCCGCCTTTATTGCTCCTAATCTTTTTCACATTCACACCATATTCATTTTCAAGTTGTTTTATCAATTTAGCAATCTCAATGGCTATATCATCTTTATTTGCAAGAAATAAAGTCCATTTATAGCGAAAAAAATCATCAACAATAACGCATGCATAGTGTCGCCCTCCAAGGTTTCTAGTATGACTAGGACCAAACAGGTCAATATGTAATAATTCTAAGATTCTAGATGTACTAATCTCATTCTTAGGCTTAAGTGATTCACGTGTTTGTTTGCCCTTGATACAAGATTCGCACCACTTAAAGTTGTCCAAATCAAGTTTAGGCATTCCTCATACTAGATTCTTATGTTGTAGTTTCTCAAGAGTAGAGATGCTAATGTGTCATAAATGTCTATGCCATAAATTCACATTCTGTTCATTTGGCATGAAACACTTTACTTTTGCATCTAACATATCATCCGTAGCTAATGTAAAAATGTTTCCTTCTCTTTTTCCTCTTACTACTATTTCTCCATTTTTATTAACAATATTACAATATGGGTGAGAAAAATTTCACATCAAAACCACTATCAATTGTAAAATACAAAACAAGTTATAGGATAAGTTGCTTACCAAGAATACATTGGAAATCTGAAGGGTACTTGGATTTCCGATTGTTCCCTTTCCAATTATTTTACCTTCGTGGTCATCTCCAATAGTTACGAATCCTCCTTTTGTAACCTTATTTAATTTCGAGAATAGGGTTGGATCACCCATCATGTGTCTTGAACAACCACCGTCAAGAAACCATTTATTTGCTACATCTTTTGGTTTATATGATCCCTGCAAAGTGTAATAATCATTTAAGTACCCTTTATTTTGGATCCTTAAGGGCTAGTGATTCAACCCTTTGCAAGTATACATTTTGGTACCCAAACTTGGGTAACATTTCTTGGTCTTACAAAAGATGAGAAGAAAGATGAAGAAGGAACATAGAACATGTCGTTATCTCTTCTATTTGGCCTATAATGACTGAACCTATCATTGTAGAAATAAGATGATTTTTGGCTTTGATATACATTTCGGTTTGCATGCAAGGTGTGTGATCTAGATGCATTAGTATGATATGAATGTCGTGTATATATCAATTGTCTTTCGTTCAAATCTATATGGCACGTGATTATACTTTCCATGTGATGAAAAAGAAATAGTACGATGAGACACAATAGGTAACTCGCTAATTTGTGTTGTTGCCTTCTTAGGCTTTATAATCGATTTAAGTACATGTGGTTGCTTAAATGAAGATAACACAAAATTTGTAGATCTGCTTTGTACCCGATTATATTTAACGTACCCTAATCTGGTTTTGTTAGTTTCATCCTTTTGAGAAGAGATGAGACGATCTAACATGCAGTTCCTGTATCGAATTGTGTTACCATCTTTTCTAGATCTGCGCTTCTTGATCTCAAATCTAGGATCTCGGCTTTCATTACCACATTTTTGTATGTCAAAGATGGAATTTCATATTTCAATGAGCTATTCATACCAGACGACTCTTCTTTTGAATCGTCTAATTGAGATACAAGATTTTGGTTATAATATTCTAACAATTTCTTGTCTTTCATCAAACGTTTCTTTTCTTTTGCAAAAGTCTTAGTAAATTTATGTAACTCAAGATATTGACCAAACAGATCATCATAAGAAGGTTCAAAATCAGAACCGGAATCAGAATTTACCTCATTAGATCCTTTGGGCGCAAAACATACTTGAGCTGTTTCCTCTTCGGTTTCTTCACTTTCAGAATCAGATGAACCACTCCATGTCGATGCTTTGAGGGCTTTTCTTGTACTCATTTGCTTAGGTTCTGAGACGGGATTAGTTTTTGTCCATTCTTTGTCACGGTTTTTATTTATAGTTTTGTCCTAGTTCGGGCAGTCATAAGAGATGTGTTCAAGTCTTCCACAACCATAACATTTAATATTTTTATCATTATTCTTATTTCTATTTTTCTTAGATGAAGTAGGCCTAGATTTTTCTTTAAAAAACTTTTTCATAAACTTTCTTAAGCCTTTAGCCAATAAGATTAGATCTTCATTATCAGAATCTGTGTCGCTATCATATATACGATGAGAAGAAGTAGAGACGTATTCATTTGATTTAAATGCTATGGTCTTGTCTTGTTTAGAGGTTGATTAAAATTTTCTTAGAGTGAGTTTGTTTTCATATACCTTTAGAGATCCGATCAATTCTTCCATTTCTATAGACTTTGTTTCTTTACTTCTTCAATTGCGGTCACTTTAGGATCCCATTCGGATGAGAGGCTTCTCAAGACTTTCTGTACCTTTTCCTGTGAAGTGAAAACCTTTCCAACAGACTCAAGAGAACTATAGATGTTATTCAATCTCAAATCCATATCAACAATAGATTCATTTGGCAATAATTTAAAGGATTCAAGAGTAGACATAAGCATATTAGTCTTAGAGTCTTTAACTTGACTAGTTCCTTGATGCTTCATTTCAAGACATCTCCACATCTCTTGAGCATTAAAACATTTTGAAACATAACTAGATTCACTTTTACTAAAACTATTTAACAGAAGTTGCATAGTTTTAGGATTCATACTCAACTTCTTTTTATCATCATCAGTATATTCTTGTTTAAGTTTTACAACTTCTAAAGTGGCACCATTAACAATTTATATTTTGGAGAATTAGCATTTTTATCTACGTTATGACAATTTTATCGTTTTGAAATTTTCCTAGACTTTATTCATATTATTCATTGATGATTATTTGAGGATTTTATTTTTATGACTTCTGCTGAAATCAGTTTACGTCACATTGCTGACGTGTTATTGAGTTGTATCGACGCCTTGTATTTCTCTTTGCGGAATACGGTAGATGAATCGTTTCGGGTACTAGGACTTGGAACAGGTCAATCTAGAATTGAATTATAGAACTTTTCCCATGAGCTATGGAACTTCTGCACGAAATTGAAAGTGGATGAGACAATTCGAGTGGTTTCAGTTAATGATTGGGTTGACTTGTTTATGAATTTAACAAGATTCAATAAGTTTTTACGTGATCACTATCTACAAAAATTTTTACTTCTGGTTCCAGCAAATGGCCGCTTTGGGTTGGACGCTCTTTACCCTCCCCGAAGCTTGGAAAATAGTCGAATTCGCCAGCAGTGTGAAAGGAATAGCCTTGAATCTTGACAATGAGAGTGGAGAGTTTTTCGTCTTTGGTAGGGATATTGCTATTAAAGATGTTTGACCATTACACCTACAATAAACACCAATAGAGAGGGAGGGATGACTAGTGGTTAGCGGAAATTACACCATTACCCTTGAATCAAAATCCCCTTTGAAAATAGAGTCTGAGAGCTACTCAGATTCAATACACGTTTTTGAATAATTCAAAAGTCAGTGTACACAACTCCAAAAATGATGAAACTTTCTAGAAATCAACATCAATGGCTTGACTAGACTCTGTCCAAAAATGAGCAAAACAATCAGATCGTTTGACCATTCAAACAAATAAAAAGATTCAGATGGTCAATCTAGAAAGAATTGGACAAAATAGTGCTGAACTTTGCAGACGTGTATGTTTATAATTACTCAGCCAAACAGGTTGATCTTTTTGTCAAAACACTCCTTACGATGTCTAGTATAAGTTTCCAAAAAGCCCTGACCTGAAACTATGCTGGATAAAATCAGAATGCAAGTTTCCTTGAAACTGGTCAAATTGCAGTAAGAATGGAGCACTTATCTTTCAAAGACTGAAAGACTAACTTTTCTTTGTTCAAATTAAGTGATTCTTGTTGAAAATTAAAGCTAACAGTCTGAAATATAACTCCATCAAAAATCACGAATTTTTAAAGTGTTTTGTTATTTGATCGAGACGTGTGAATTTGGGTGAAAACTGCAGCAAAAACAGGCAAGAAAACAGTAAAGAAGAAAAGACGACAAGAACAACAAAGATTTATCATAGTTCAGTCAATGTGACCTACTCTAGTCCCAAGGAACACCTTTTCTTGGATTTTATTATGGAATGACAACAAATACAACAAGAGCCAAGCTTGATCCTTGGGTTAAACATCAATCCTATTCAAGACTTGGATGATCACCTCTATGCAACTTAGGTTGCAACACCTCTACCACCTATTGATGTAGCCTTATAAATTTGGCTAATCAATCTTACAAAAACAACCCTGGCGTGTATAGTGTAGCTAGACAATAACAAAAAATAGAATAGTTTAGCTACACAATGAATGAATCACGAACAAGAGTACATAATAGCAACAATGAACTTCAAGTTTTCTTCAAAGTTGTGTCTTCTCTTCTTCACCTTTGCCTCCTATTTATAGTGTGAGATAGGCCTTGAAGATAAGAACTCCTATGTGTCAACATCTTCATCATCAAGTCTTAGTTGTCTTCACATCATTGGTTGGCCACATAATCACCTTGTGCACTTGGCAACATAAAATAACATGATTGGTCCACCTTTGTTCTTAGCTTGGCAAAAATTTCCACCATGGAAATGTCTTGATTATCCTTTGAAAAATGAAGATAATATAGAAGGGACTATACGACAAGAATACCTCAAGTTCTTGGCACAAGAATAGGGCATGGGGGGCTGCCCACTCTTGGATAAAAACGGCTAGAAACAACACACACTAGCCGTTGGTTTTCAAATTGCATTTCCAAGTTGGCATCTTTTGTCAACTAGCTTGTATTTTATTGGTCTACTTGTACACATATCATAAAATGAGTAAGACACCTTCTCCACCTTTATATTCACGTTTTTTGATGTTTGTATATATATGTAAAAAATCAGATTTGTGAAGAGAAAATAATAAATAAGAGTTGACAAGATTATGTCAACATATAATATCAAAATTCTCACTTTTTCTCCTTTATATGTTGTGATGAATTTTGCACCAAGAACATCTTATAATCACTGCAAAATAATGAATGAGATCGTTCAACAACATCTACATAAAAGTCTTCAAGAAGAAAAATAATATGTGACACGAAAACCGTCACATATCCGTTACCGTCGATAATATCATCAAATAACAGAATATAATAGATAACCCCCAAATAATCTTCAAGAATACCATAAATAAACTCCAGAATAAAGGTATTAAGATACTTAAGAGATTGTCTTGAGTAAAATTACAAAACTGCCCTTGGAGGGTAAAATGACCAAAATACCCCTAGTGAGAGAAAACTCCGAAAATGACCCTGATGGTTAGAAATAGATATGATAAAACCTTTGTGATAATACATAGGAGATAAAGAAGTCCTTGAATCATTTTCAACCTATTGAGTGCCTACAAGAACCCAAAATACCACTTTTGCCCTTTTGGTAAGTTGTAAAAACTTCCAAGACACATTAGTCACAAGACATTGTTATATTCATCAAAAACACATAATAGTAAAATGATTAACATATATGAATCACGTAAAAATGAAAACAAACATTTTATCACATTTTAGAATTTTTTTAAAACCCTAGACATCGATCCATCAGAGTGTCTCTTCTAAGAGATCGACGTCTCATAGTGAGGTCAGACTTTGTCTCTGACCTACATCGATCGATCGATGTGTCTCAGGTTTAGAGATCGATGTCTCACAGTAAGGTTTAGAATTTTCACTGCCTTATTTTGATCGATCGATGTAGGGATCGAAGTATACATCGATCGGTCGATGTGTCTTACCTGAGATATCGATGTCATTTTTCTTCTCTTATTTGATATATTTCATCTCTTTATCATTTTCAACATCATGTGTGACATTTTTATGTATTCAACACTTAAAATCATGACTTTGAAAATTATCCAAATGTATTTCCCAACATTCTCCCCCTTTTGGATGATTTTCAAAATAACCCTACATGATTTTAAAGTCACAAACTTTTACCAATTGGTTATCACATATTTACCAATTTTATACCAATTGAATTGTTTTGACAAACTCGCCGATTCTACACCAATTGCTTTCAAAGTTTCAAACTATTTTTAGATTAACATATGTGTTCCCCCTTAACTTATACTTTCCCCCTTAACCTATGCTGCGAGCCAATTGAACACCAATTGAAACTAATACCATTTAAATCAATTGAAATTGAACTTAACTTATCATTCAACCTTAGAATCATGATTTAAAATATAAAATCATGTTCCTATTCTATCTCCCCCTTTATTTTGAAAATCATCCATAAGATTGAATTACGCAATTGTATCAGGCCATCATACTTAAATTGGCTCGTAAGTTTTCAAAAGTGGCTTCACTGAGGGGTTTGGTGAAAATATCAGCAACCTGATGATCAGTTTTTATATGATTTATGACTATATCTTCATCTTGAACATAGTCGTGAAGGAAATGACATCTTATCTCAATGTGTTTGGCCTTGGAATGAAGTACATGATGTCGAAAAAGATTGATCGCACTCGTGCTATCGTTTAAAATTGGAATCTTATTCATTATAATGCCAAAATCACTAAGTTGTTGTTTAAGTTAAATTATTTGGGTAGTGCATAAGCTTAAGGCTATGTACTCGGTTTCGGTGGTAGAGAGAGCTACCTTAGCTTGTTTCTTAGAAAACCAAGAGATTATGTTGGTTCCTATGAATGGACAAGTTCCGCTAGTTGAATTTCTATCTAACTTGCAACCACCATAATCTTCGTCACTATAATCATATAATTCTAACTTAGCGTTTCTATTGTACCAAAGTCCTAAATGAGGTGTATGTTTAATATATCTAAATATCTTCTTCACCGCATTATATGGGACACTTTTGGACAAGATTGAAAACTAGCATACATACAAACACCGAACATTATATCAGGTCTTTATGCGGTTAAATATAACAGTGATCCAATCATAGACCTATATAGTGTGTCATAAAAAGGTTTTTCATTTTCATCCTTGTCTAATTTGGTGCTAACACTCATGAAAGTAGGTGTTGGTTTCAACTTTTCAAAGCCAAACTTCTTAATCATATCTTTGACGTACTTAAGTTGGCTAATATGGATTCCTTGAGGAGTTTGTTTGATTTTTAGTCCTAAAAATAATTCAATTCTTCTACCATTGACATTTCAAAGTTTGACTTCATACACTCTTCGAAGTCTTTTACTAGGGTAGAGTTGGTTGAACCAAAGATGATGTCATCTACATAGATTTGAACTATTAATCAATCATTAACTTTTCTTCTTAGGAATAATGTGTTATCTATGGTCCCCCTTTAAATATTATTTGCAATAAGATAATTTGCAAATCTATCATACCAAGATCTTGGAGCTTGTTTCAAACCATATAAATCTTTCTTAAACTTGTATACATGGTTAAGATTCTTTGGATCTTCGAATCCAGGGGATTGTTTGACAAATACATCTTCTTAGATGTAGCGCCCCGCCTGGGACTAAGGTCTTAGCACGGTGCACCCGCCGTACTCTGCTACGAGAAGTACAAGGTGACATCATCATACATGTACAAATCATAATAACATGTATCGATAAGAGGAAACGAAATGACATAAGCAGAAAAAAAGTTAAAAGAGTACATCCGAATACATCTGCATAAGTGTCATAAATACATCCATAATACCAAATGTCAAAATACAGAGCTGAATATTCCAAAATACAAAAGAGGCCGTAGCCAGCTACTAATCATCTCCATACATCTAGTCCCTGGGCTCATCTTCAATGAACTCTGGTTCAGGGTCATATGGATGTGCGTGGTAATATAAAAGGTGAGCGATAACGAATCATTCAGCAAGTAGTTCTACCTAGGTTCATCAAATGGATCATACATGGGGGTCGAGGCAATGGGTGATACAATATGGTGTAACACAATGAAACAAAATATTCAATGTAATAGGAAGAATAAAACATATAGCAAATGCTGAAACATAAAGCTTAGTGTAAGCATGGAAAAAGTAATGTAGGTATCACGCATCATTACAGATATAAAGCATTATAAATTAAACATACTATCCTGCTTAAATAAACTTGTCTTAGCTCATAGTTGTTTCATTCTTTCATACGATATTCTTTGGTTTGTTCTTGTCATTTATGTAATATTACTTGTCTTATTTTTGAGATTCATGACTTAGAGTTACTTGGGGGTACATGAGACATGATCATGACATATGCAATGGAAAACCTTTTCTGAAAGGAAAACACTTTATTTCATACTTGCATAAACATGATATGACATGGCGGCTGTAGCACATTTCATAACATGAGAATGGTACCCACGACATACCGAATGATTCTCTGGTTAACCACGAGTACCATCTATAAATCCCAATGGTCCAACCACGGTGTTACATCATACGTACATAGGACTAATGGTGATACACTATAGCAGAGAACTCGGGCCCCGGACACGGTGTTGCACTCTGCGATAACGTATTTTGCCCTTGAAATCTTCCCCTAAGACCAGACATCAGGCGCACTCCATACTGAACGTCATAGACGTAACAGAAAAGGCAGAGAACCCTTACCCCGGGCAAGGTGTTACACTCAACCTACATATCATGCGTATAAAGATAGGTAAAGAGCCTTTGTCCTAGACAAGGTGTTACACTTACCTATGAGGATATGCATAAGTAATATGGAATCAATCGTCTCGCGGTACAATTATTAAAATCTTATAGTCTGAAAACATTTAATGCAAAACACCAGTTTGTAAACATGTTCCATAAAATAAAAAACATGAGGACACTATGCATGACGTGAAATTCTTTTGGTAGATATCTTCATGGTCATTCTTGATTTAGCCGAGTCCTTATTGGTGCGTAAGGAAACATACATAGTTTTGATTAGTTGGTGTACTTCTTGTGCCGTATAATATTATACATATGAATTTAATTTCCTTGACTTAGACATTTGTGTAAAATAGTGTACTTATACTATACGCGTATTAGTTACGAGGGGTGAACTTGGTTATAATAATCGTAATGGGTTGAGTTATGTCTTTCGGGCCGTATATCTTGACTTGAAACATTTTCTTATTCACAATGTTAGACATTAAAGCCACATCATTTTATCAACTAAGTTAATCTTAAGACATACTTAACTCATACTCCAACGTAAAGTCCATAGTTACTTCAATTATGGTTAATGGCCGAAATTTTTCTTAGGGCCAAAAGGCTCTCTTGTTCCAATTTAATTTTTATTCATTCTTCTCTTATATAATTCCATTGCACTTTAGTTGTCATAGCCAATTATAGTTTATGCTAATATTGTGGTCTCTTGAAGAATAATTTGTAATGAACCTCGTTAGTTTAAATACCAAAAATTCATTTGGTCTGAAAGTAAGGTGACCCAACAATTTAGACTTCCATATTATGTAATTAACATTTATGGCCCTTTTTCTTTTTTGTGTGCATGTCATAGCTACAAATATATTCTAATAATAATTAGCACATGTAAGTTACTTATTCGTTTAAGCCTTGACCAGAAGTGTGGGTGCTTAAATGAAATTCATCATCACCAATACAAGGCTTGAGGTTCATAATGATTCTAATGTATATCAATCATACTAATGATAATATGCTCAAGTCATATCATACATACATGTTTATACTCACCAACAATGAAAGTGTATTGATGATGATCATACTAACATAACATGAAAGCACTTAGTATGTATCATCTTATGATGACAACAATGCTACACATGACACACAACATATGAAGCTAAAAAATAATGATTTGTATGTCATTTCTCCTCTCTAAGACCATGATCATCAGAATACACATCATGATGATGGTGATGAATTCATGGACCATAAAGGGGGGCCATGGCCGTCCACTATAGAATGGAAAACTGATGATGCTAATATGGATGATGTTCAAAGATAGCATCTTGGTATACATGCATAAAGGAATAATTAATATTGCATCATTATAAGACTCCCATTCTCTATTTCCATGATAATCTTTTCTATTATATATGAGTATATAAGAATTGGCATGCATGTATCAAAATGACAAATGAGATGACTCTTAGCACACTTATTAGCATAATATACTCATGTGTATACCATTTGGCATTTAAATGTAGAGATAACAGAAAAGATGCATTCTTCTTGACATGCACAGCCTAAATAGTCTAATAGTGACCAAATTTCATCTTGCATGTTAGATTAGAGTAGTATTATAAACACACTTGATGGTTTCATACAAGAAAAGAACACATGCATCAACAATTTCAACATGCAAGCCTTCATTCATGTCAACAAAACTTAGAGACCATAATTTTAGTTGCATGCATGATCAATTAGTTTTCAATGAGCATACTAAACTTAGATTTCAATTTCCTTAAAGGAACTAGGAAGAAATATTTGCCTCTTCTTTTGAATTCTACACTTAAAGATGGAAGAAAATTTTCCTCTATTTCCTCTTGTCAATTTTTGGCATACATGGCCAAAATGATGAATGTTAGTTCTTTTGAGAATAGGGGAATTAAGAAGGTGTTAAGATTAATTCTTAAGAAACTTACCCTTGAAATTCTTCACCTTTCTTCACTTTCCTAGCTTAGATATCCTCCTTCTTGCCTTGCTAAAATCCTACGGTTCAAGTGCCTAATTGAAGATTGTTATTGAGCTTTTTTGAGTGTGCATGGAAGAAGGAAGAACTAGAATGGATGTATTTAACCTCTACTTGTTGATTTCCTTGCATGCAAGATTGTTCTCTACTTGAATTTTGAAAGAACACTGCTCCCTCTTGCTTGAGTGTGCCTCGGTTTTTGTGGAGAAATAGATTAATAAGGAAAGAATTGTTGAGGTGAGATAATGAAATAGAGGAAAGTTGAAGATAGATGAAGATTGAGTGGTTTAAAGAAAGATGGACTATATTTTTGGTCTTGTCTTGGTGATCCTCACGTTTGGAGGACTCCAAGAAAGGAAGAATCTTGCTTTTAAAAGAGAGGGATATGAAATTGAAAGTTTCTCCTTCTCCTTTTGGTGAGGTTGCCGTGAGCTAAGTAGAGGGAAAATGAAAAAGTGTTTTCCATTGCTTTGGTTTAGTGTTTAGGGTAGTGGAGTGTGCATGAAATGTAATTGGTTGGAGAGAAGGCATGAATGATAGTGAGAAAGTGAGGTTTAAGACAACATGTTTTGTCTTCTTCCATGATGTATTCTTCTTGAAATAAAAATAACGTGTATTGTAAAATGATATGGAAATGACAATATGATTGGTGCATGAAGTATGATTGATTGGGGATTAAATTAGTGGGAGAAGTATTTTTGGTCCCCTAATTTTATTATTTGGCCGAAATTAAAGGGGCATAGTGGAGTGGATGCTTCATTATTTGTCTCGGTTGGAAAGTTAGTTTTTAAGGGGTATATGCCATGCACGTCATTTGGTTGGAAGAATATTTCAAATGTGTAAGAGAATAATCATAATTGTGAAGAGAGAAAAAATAAAAGAAGATAAGTAAGTGGGGTGTAAGAAAAAGAAACCTTGCATGAAATTCTAATGGTAGATGTGTTGTTTTGTGTAAGACATGGTAAAGATAATAAAATGACAAAACCTTTGGGAAATATGGGGGCTTGCCGGATCAAGGGTTGGGGGTGAGTGGGTAGAATTTAACTATTTTGTCCCCTTTTTTTAGTAATTCTTAAGTTTTATTTAAGGTCCACCTATACGTATTATACCAAGTGCGGTTCAACGATCGTACTTAAATTCTGTTGTAAGTTCCTCTGTTCTCTTTTCCACTAGCCTGGGGGGTGCGGTCGTAACAGTCCTTACCCCTTATAAAAGGTTTCATCCTCGAAGCTTGTAAATTTAGTTTTTATCCGCTGCTTAAGGTTGCTCTTACTAAATTCACCCTTATTGCGTGTCTCGAACTTTATCCATCATCTCGTACACTTCTTTGGCATTCGATATGCTTTTCTAAAATTATAACTTACATGTCTCTATTTGGAAATCTGATTATTTGATGATCGAGTATTCGCGCTCAGTCTAAAATCCTATACTTAGACCTTACGCTCACAACTTATGTTTAATGATCATAACTTAGGTTCTACAATCACAGCCTATGTACTTGTCATTGTTTAGCTTATGTTGTCCACTGTGGATCTGGAGCCTTGGGCTTTGATGCCACCTGTACCGTCCCGCCCGGGACTAAGTTCTCGACACGGTGCATGTTTTACCCCAACGACCATGTACTTGAAACTATGATTAAGTGACGGAATAAAAGCAATGATTTCTCAAAGTGCATGTTACTTAAGTCAACTTGACACTCTTTACTTAAATACTTTTGAGACGATACTAAATAATTAAATAAGGGGATTTCAAGGAAGTGATACATGAAATATATATGAACAATACTTACCAATATACATGTATGTGCGTGCATAGGATATATGCGTATGAAATAAATGATGTACATATAGGCGTGTATACATATGTATATAGGTGGATACATGTACCCTAATATATGTTTAGGGGACTTGCACATGGTACATCCAACTATATATCTATATATATGCTAATCTTGGAATAGAATAAAAATGAGGAAGACAATATAGGTTGACATGGGAGGACAATAAAATACATGAATTACAAAATACAAGAAACATCAAATTGCCCCAAGAAACCCCCCATTCGGCCAAGCCTTCTCAAGACTTCTAGAATCCACCATCATTAACCAACTTAAATCTTAAATTAACAAAATAATAAATAAAGACCAAAATAAACATGCATGCAAAGAATAAATAAAACAACTATTAAAAGGGGAGAAAGTATGGTTGGGGTCATTAAAGACCCCCAACCAGCCGGCCACTTAATGGCTAGCAATGGAGGATTTTTAAATCCTACCATGGTTACTTTTTTCTTAAACCAAGGTTAAGGTAACCATAGTTGGAATAAAGTAACCAAGGTTAGTACTAACTTAACCTTGATTTACTAAAGTAATCAAGGTTAATACTCATTGTAACTCTAACCCTCCTTTTACTCCCCCACCGTCGGCTCCCCTCCCTCCTTCCAACCCTAGTTTTTAAATTTTTGCAAGACAAGCACATTTCAAACCATCTTGGAAAATCCTCTCAAGCAAAGACCTAGCCAACACTTAGGAAAAAATCTTCATCTCACTCCCCAAACCAAGAAACTTTCGGCCTCCATCCTTGAAGGCTAGAAGTCCTCTTCCAAGCTTCATCTTCAAGCTAAGAAGTGTTTAGGTGGAAGACTTCAACTTTCTTAGGTGGTGACATCTTGTGGTGCTTGAATCTCCACTCAAGCTCATTTTGGGAAGATGTTCTAACCTCAAATACATCCTATTTTCACTATTGAATGAAGACTAACCCTCTTCCTTCCTCTCCTTCAAAACCGTGTGACCATGGGTGAAGAAAGAAGTGGATTTCAACTCAACTCACTCCATAACCAAGAAAAGACAAGAGCTTTAGCTTGAAGAAGCAAGTATACACTAATCTCTCATGATTTGCTTAAAGAGTTAGTGACTTGAATGATTAGAGGTCCTTAAGATTTGATCTTCAGTTGAATATCCTAAGTTTAAGATTATTTCTTAGAGACTCCTTTAGAACAATGCATTGCATGTGGCTTATTCTCTCAAAGATGGAATCTTTCATTACATGCATTAAGTTACAAGGCTGTTTTGAGATGATTTAAGGTGCAACTAAGTGAGTCTAGGCAAGATTGATTCTTGATTGAAATGTGGAAGGTCTAAGAAAAGCATGCATGTGAAAGATAGGAGTTTTATGAAGTTGTTTGTAAGATTAGTTTAAGATGAATCTTGAATGTGATTGCATGCTTGAAAATGTGTGGAAAAATGTGGCTAAGGCATCCCCTAGGTTTTGGCCTAACGGAGGGATGAGGAGGTGAGTATTGTCTTTAAAGATGAACACTTATTTTGGTGCATAAATGACACTTGCCTTGTTATTATCTACAAACTGTTTTGTATGATGAAAAGGTGACTTTATTGCAAGCATGCAACCTGGATATTTATTTTACAATAGGGTGTAAGTGATAATCAATAATATGTTTCATACGAACAAGATGAATGATGGACATTTGATTTGAATAGATGACAAAGTAACAAGCTACTGGAACAGGGTAGAATGAGGTAACGTGTTCAATGTCCTGGAAATTGACCTTACAGACCTTCAATGGGGCTTATTTTTGGGGAAAAGTTAGCTTCATGAGTATAGCATAAGAGAGAGTTGCAATTTTGTTAAAGTAAGCTACGGATTATTTTTAAGAAATTACGCGGTAAAACTGCTCCAGTTGAAAATTCTGGAGCTGGACAGAATTGAACACTGATTTCAAAGGCTTAAAAGAGGACCTTGTAGACCTTCAATAGATCTGATTTTTGGCACAAAGCTATCCCCATGTGTATAGTAGAGACGAGAGTTAGAATTTTAGTAAAATGAGCTATGGTAAATTTTTAATAAAATATTTGGTAAGACTGGTCAGACTTGAAAAACGGGAACTGAGCAGAATTGTAACCTCTTTTGACTGGCTTGAAAAGGGACCTTTTAGATGACCAATAAAGCTAATTTTTGCTTGGAGTGTAGTGAACACGCCAGCTGGAATTTTGGTAAAAACCGTTCTGGATTATTTTTAATGAATTAATTAGTAAAACTGCTCAACTGAAATAACTGTGACAAAGCTGGAATTAAGTAACTGATTAGTACATAGAAATACGCAAATGGGCTAAATTTCGGTAGGATACTGGTTTCACATGTTTATGACTCGTGTGAGTTATAATTTTGGAAAAACAAATTACGGATTTGCCGCAATTTAATCTTTAGTAAAATGGGACAGTTCAGTTTTAGCACCTAACCCATTTCAGAAAATGAATTAAATAAGCCCTTTTGGTTACCGAATTTATCTGAAAATTTTACGATAACCACCCAAGACATATAGGAGTAAAGTCACGCAAGTTGGTCAGGTTAACCTTAACGTTTTAGGGGGTAATCACGGACGCAAAGTTGATGTATTGCAGCTGAAATTTGGGCTGAACAAGGGATTAAATTAAAAAGGGCTAATTTTGAAGTGTTTGGACCTAGGTACACGGTTGGGGCTTAGGAGTGCTATGCCCTAGGGATTTTTGTTATACATTCCAAGTGACGGTTCAAATAATTAAGGCTTTAAGATTTAAGAAGTTCAATTAGCCGCCTATGATCATAATGTGGGAATTTGGGAACCTTTAGTTTCCGAAACCATGCATGTTAATACGTTGGTTCACGACATGACTTGCATTCCATAATCACTGCATGTATCATGCATGATCATGAAACTGATTTTATGGATTTTATTTATGCAAGCAAGTTTTATAAGCGACTATGTTTTCGTGATGCATGAAAATTCTTTTTACGGTCCCATGTTTTTAAAGAAAGCTTCTGATTCCTTTGCCGGCTAAGCATACGACTAACCTGACTCCAGACCCGGGGTTAATTTGTCTGTTGACATGATATGTTCTGGACCCGTTCAGACCCGGGGTCAATTGGTCTGTTACATGTTCTGGACCCGTTCAGATCCGGGGTTAATTGATCTGATATCCATTTTGGACCCGTCTCAGACCCCAGGTTAATTGGTCTGTCAATATATGTTTTGGACCCGCTCAGATCCGGGGTTAATTGATCTGACACTCTGTTTTTATGACATGTTATTTTATGGGACCAAAATGATGTTTTGACATGATACGACATCATGCATTGCATATTGCATAACTCATGAACATGCTGACATGTTGTATGTTACAGTTAAGGATGTAATAAGATAATAGTGGATAGCATTACCTAGAATTATGCTTAGGCTATGTCATCAAGTGATCTCAGGATTTAAGACAGGTATGAATTATTGTTTAAGGTTTTCATGTTATTACATTCATGTTATAATTCTTTATGTATTTCATGGTAGTTTATTATATTCTTGCTGGGTGATTTTTATCACTCACACTTTTATTTTTCCCCAGAGCCAGAAAATGCCAAGATAGAATGGATCGAAGATGAGCCGAGGGTACCTTATCCATAGGCGAGGAGATATGAAGGGGGCTAAGCTTAAGGACTTTTGTGCTGCCGAGACGTTTTGTATTATGACTATGTTTGAACTCTCTGAATTTCGGTTATGTTATTTTGTGGGATTGCTACTCTTGGGACTTAGTAATTGATACGATCTTGGATCGTATGGAAATGACGATCGCTTCTTTCAACTCCAAAAGACACCTTTGATCACCCTTGCGTGGGACAATGGCGCAAACACCACCTTCTTGGACAAGAGAAATCAACAACGTTTACGTTGAGCAATTCGAATCTCTCAATCCAACACGTCGTTCCGTATCCTTGGATTGTGATTCACCAACTAGGTTTGCTCAAACCTTGATTGGATCTAGCCTTGATTTTAATTTGTCAAAACCAAAGGAAAAACACAAAGAAGCAACACACGGTTGCAACAAAAACTGAAATTTTTTTTTCTGAAAACTTCTGTCCCCCTAGGCTGCCGAGTTTTCCCTCTTTTAATGCTATCATTTTCTAATCCTAAATATTAACTAATAAATCAAATTCCTCAGATTACTATCTATCAATCTTAATCAAATTTACATAAAGGATAAGTCAAAGCTAATCAAGGAAGATTACATAATTCAAATCCCTAAAATCTCGCACTGGAATTATACCCTGTCGGTTATTGACTTTTATCCGCTTCTACACACCGAATTAGGGTTTGCACTCTTCCACAAAGTTGTAGCTCATAAAATTCTCTTGAATTTGGGATTTTGAATCACCTCATTTGGACTTTTCTTGACAGAGATACGGGCCTTCAAAGATTAGGTACCCATCCAGTGATCTTCAGTACTTTACATTCTGGACTCCCAACTTGCACCTGGTTTCGGTCCACCTTGTAGCCCGAATTAGACAAAGTGTAAAACATTAAACTCGTCACAAATTGAGTTATCTGAAACCTCCAAGTGGTTTGAACCCATTTGGATCAGTACTCCGACCTAGGCGTCTAAAATACCGACTGCTGTCTGGCTGTCTTCCTGAAAAATAGGGACTCTCCAAGTCACTTTCCTTGTTTAGCCTTGTCACCTTAGAAAACATTCAAAAACAATAATTAGTACTATAAACACATATTAAAAGACTCTATAAAATATCCTAGACCTAAAACAACGACAACGCAAACAACTAGACTCGATATTACAACGACAACGCATGAAATGACCATCCTGCTATCTCACCAACCCTTACATCATATAATGTGCATTGAAACACTTAGACAATTAGATCATGACCTCAATAAACATTGAAAAATCATGCATATACATTCCTTGGCTCATCTTGTACATGTTTGAACAAGAAACTCTTTAGTTTACATCTTCTATTTGTGCAAAAACTTCTTGTTTGTGGAGTTTGTATGTTGAAGGCCCTTGTTTGTGAAGCTTGTATGTTTAGGGCTCCTTGAATCGCATCAACTTTCCTTGTTTAGCCTTGTCACCTTAGAAAACACTCAAAAACGATAATTAGTACTATAAACACATATTAAAAGACTCTATAAAATATCCTAGACCTAAAACAACGACAACGCAAACAACTAGACTCGATATTACAACGACAACGCATGAAATGACCATCCTGCTATCTCACCAACCCTTACATCATATAATGTGCATTGAAACACTTAGACAATCAGATCATGACCTCAATAAACATTGAAAAATCATGCATATACATTCCTTGGCCCATCTTGTACATGTTTGAACAAGAAGCTCTTTAGTTTACATCTTCTATTTGTGCAAAAACTTCTTGTTTGTAGAGTTTGTATGTTGAAGGCCCTTGTTTGTGAAGCTTGTATGTTTAGGGCTCCTTGAATCGCATCATTCCCTCCCTCCTCAAAAAGATTCGACCTCGAATCTAAACACACAAATGGATAAGAGGGATAGTCCATAAATGACTCATAAACTACGTATGATACAAGTACAAACAAACCAAGTGTAATGATCATACATAATTTAAGTCTAACATGCTTAGGATGACCACGTACTCCAATGATGACACATCTAGACATCAATAAACCCCTCTTCCTAACATGTTTAGGGTGCACAAAGACATACACCTGAACTCTAACTCAATAAATGCATATTTAGAACCACGATCAAGTAAAAGATGATGGCAAAGAGATAAATAAGGAGTAGAGTCATACCTCTTTTGTATCTTCACTTTCACATGCTTAGGATGCATTAACAAAGAACAAGTGAGACACTTATGAAGCTTCCAAAAGAAAGACTTATCACACACTAGAACACGACTCCACGTCAATACAAACCTCTTCTTGATGTGTTTAGGGTGTATAGTCATGCTTCTCTTAATCAAACATGAATGTGTCGGATGCAACCAAAATCCATCATGAAAGGAACATTCAAACTCAATCAATACATAGAACAACAATTTATCATGGCAAACGAAGTCACAAGTCACCAGAATTTGGAAAGGGAAACAAGACAATGTGATAGGGCATCTCTCATCAGCAAACATGGTATGAATCATCCTATGAACAAGCACATTATGGGAATGGATCATTCTAAAGTCCGTGTGCGTATAATGCATATGAAAAGGGTCATGAAAACAATGTAGACTAGGCAGTTCAACACACACTTTAAAAGATTTAGCAACAATCGATCCAACACTCATAACTATCAACTCAGGTTCAACCAACTTAGATGCATCTGATTCATCATTTAAATCATCATCTAATTCATGTGACACAAGTTCCAATTCAGGTCTTAACTCAAGATCGCACGATTCATGTGGTGAACACAAATCAAGACAAATAGGCGATGCTACTTCAACATGTGTATCAACTGAAATTTCAGCATCATCATCATAAGAATCATGCTTAATGTCAACAATAGAATCGTCACTCATATCATGCAATTCATGCTCATTAGATGCATTAACTTTGACCTCATTCAAGTCATGTGGGAACAAATCAACTTTCGGTTTTGTGTTAGCATCAACTTTAGGTACAATTTCAGCTTTACCATGCTGATGCATTTTAGCAAAAAACTCATCCATGCCTTTCTTAAATTTTATCCTATTCTCAATGTTGGTTGCATGCTCATACATAGCTTCAAGTGATTCATATCTACAATGCATCATTTCATGTGCAATCTCTTTATTTAACCCAGCAATGAATCTAATCATGGTTAATTCTTCAATCTCTTCAATGTAAGCATAATATAAGTCATCTAGCAATTTGTTGTAATATGCTTTAATATCTTTATCATGTTGTGGATAATTTTGAAACTTAGGCACTTTGCAATGCCAATTTCTTACCCAAATACCATTTGATTTTCCAAAGGTAATCATGCATTTTTCAACCTCGTTGTAGTCATGCTCATAACACATGACTCCCCAAATGGTGCCAACCAGCTCTTCAACTTGTGAACTTTGTTGATTCAAGGTTCTCCAATCTAATTCTTCCACCTTGTTGGAGATTTCTTGCAATTTCTCCAACACCTTTTCAAGTGACAGTTCAGCCTTTGTCTCCTCATCTACAGCATTGGTCGACGACATGTTTTCACTGAAATGAAATAAAGAAGACAAGAAAAGAAAAACTAACACATAGACAAAAGAGATTTCGTTACGTTAGTAAAATCAAAATCCAAGTGTATGTTCCGTTCTCGCTCTTGTATAGTCACTCAAGTTTGTGCTTTCCCCGGCCAATCATGGGCTAGATACAACCAAAGCAAGCTCCTCAAGTGGCTAACACAATCCGATGATCAATTGCGCCCTTTTCTCCAATGTGTCACCCAAATTTCAGCAACTATCAAGCAAAGGTATAAGCAAAAACAAGATAATGTAACACACTTAACCTTCTAAGAATCAAAGAAAAAGAGACCAAAAATTATGTCAAAGGCTGAGCCAAAGAAAACTAAGGGTTGCCCTGGGCAATCTTTAGTTAACCTTAGCCTTATGCAAATTAATCACAAGTTGTTGATTCAATTACAACAATCAAGTATCCAAGTGTAAAGACAATGAATGGTGTAGTATTTTGTGGCTTCAAAAGACACGGTTTAGTGTAATATGATGATAGGCTTGATAGGGAACAATATCTATCAACAACTTAATTTTATTTGTTGAAGAATTTAGCACAAATTGCAGCTTGTCCTTTTTCCTTCAAGGGTCTCGGGTTCTCTTTTTTTTTTTTTTGCCGATTCTCTTTTTTTTTGTTTCTTTTTTTGTTATTTTTCGGCTCTTTTTTTTGATATTTTTTTTGCCAACTTTTTTTTTATGTGCTGCTGCTTATCCCCTTTTTTTGTCTATTTGCTTTTCTCGGCTCCCTTGATATTTCTGCCGATTGTTTTTTTTCTTTTTCTTTTTTTTTTTGAATTTTGCTAAAAGAACACAAGGGAAAATATGTATTTAACAATGCATAGCCCGTGATTTAGGAACCAATAGGATGCCTCTTGATGTTCAAGGCACTCTTAGGGGCTGTTTTGCGCGAAGTAGTAAAATAGTATTTGTATCTCCACAATTAGGATCTTTGTGGCTTGATTTGGCTTGAAAGGTTATAGCTTTGTATCAAGAGTTTTCAACCGTGTGTATGGCATAGGAGAACTAGTCTTGGATACAAGAAAATTGCAACACAAACCAAGCAACAATGCAATCAAATCACACAAGTCTAAGATCAACTAAAAGCTTCGTTAGCAACAAGACTTATATGTGACACGGGTAGCACTTTAAAGCAATGGACTAGATTTATATGTTATGGCTGAATTTACACCCTAATACAATGAACCTATTGTCAAGTGTGTGTAAAAATTTGATCTTAAAGTGTTAAGATCACAAAATATTTGCAAGCTCCAAACTTTTGTACGCACGTACTGTCTACAACAAGATCCAAAAGGTATAAAATTTCTTTTTGTTGAAAACAAACGAAAGCTTCCTGTGAGGGTATGTTTTGAATAAGATGACACTTTGAAATTGAACCAAAAGGTGTGCAAGGAATGTAAGGAGCAGTAGGGTGATCTGAAGCAAAAGGTAGGATCTTTTTTTTTGTATAACGTGACAAGCCAAACGTACTGTGGGGATAGGTTTTGAATAAGTCGAGTCTTGTAATTGAGGGAAAAGAAAGAGCAGAGGTGGGAGATTGTCTTTTGTGGTAGGAGGAGAAACAGTGAGAAAACAGAAGAACAAAAAATAAAGGATATGAGAGTTGTAAAGAAGAAACCTTTGCTCTGATACCACTTTGATACGATCTTGGATCGTATGGAAATGACGATCGCTTCTTTCAACTCCAAAAGACACCTTTGATCACCCTTGCGTGGGACAATGGCGCAAACACCACCTTCTTGGACAAGAGAAATCAACAACGTCTACGTTGAGCAATTCGAATCTCTCAATCCAACACGTCGTTCCGTATCCTTGGATTGTGATTCACCAACTAGGTTTGCTCAAACCTTGATTGGATCTAGCCTTGATTTTAATTTGTCAAAACCAAAGGAAAAACACAAAGAAGCAACACACGGTTGAACCAAAAACTGAAATTTTTTTTCCTGAAAAATTCTGTCCCCCTAGACTGCCGAGTTTTCCCTCTTTTAATGCTATCATTTTCTAATCCTAAATATTAACTAATAAATCAAATTCCTCAGATTACTATCTATCAATCTTAATCAAATTTACATAAAGGATAAGTCAAAGCTAATCAAGGAAGATTACATAATTCAAATCCCTAAAATCTCGCACTGGAATTATACCCTGTCGGTTATTGACTTTTATCCGCTTCTACACATCGAATTAGAGTTTGCACTCTTCAGCAAAGTTGTAGCTCATGAGAAATTCTCTTGAATTTGGGCTTTTGAATCACCTCATTTGGACTTTTCTTGAGAGAGATACGGGCCTTCAAAGATTAGGTACCCATCCAGTGATCTTCAGTACTTTCCATTCGGGACTCCCAACTTGCACCTGGTTTCGGTCCACCTTGTAACCCGAATTAGACAAAGTGTAAAACATGAAACTCGTCACAAATTGAGTTATCTGAAACCTCCAAGTGGTTTGAACCCATTTGGATTAGTACTCCGACCTAGGCGTCCAAAATACCGACTGGTGTCTGGCTGCCTTCCTGAAAAATAGGGACTCTCCAAGCCACTTTCCTTGTTTAGCCTTGTCACCTTAGAAAACACTCAAAAACGATAATTAGTACTATAAACACATATTAAAAGACTCTATAAAATATCCTAGACCTAAAACAACGACAACGCAAACAACTAGACTCGATATTACAACGACAACGCATGAAATGACCATCCTGCTATCTCACCAACCCTTACATCATATAATGTGCATTGAAACACAGACAATCAGATCATGACCTCAATAAACATTGAAAAATCATGCATATACATTCCTTGGCTCATCTTGTACATGTTTGAACAAGAAGCTCTTTAGTTTACATCTTCTATTTGTGCAAAAACTTCTTGTTTGTGGAGTTTGTATGTTGAAGGCCCTTGTTTGTGAAGCTTGTATGTTTAGGGGTCCTTCAATCGCATCAGTAATTTAGTAATGCGTGTTTAATTTGAAAAGTTTTAATTATGCCTAAATTTTAATACCATGTGAAATGTTAGTATGGGAGTCCATGACTTATGTTATGGATTTTCGCATGTTATGCATGATGCTTCGTACTCTCCTTAGTGAAGTACGGCGGGTGCACCGTATCCGGACAAGGCCCGGGTGTGGGGCGCTACAGGTGGTATCAGAGCGAGGCTCTAGATTTCGGGCAGAGTGTAGGACTAAGTTATGATCTTAGCAATCTATGTTTGATCTTAGACCTAAGTCATGATCTTAGGTGAATAATGGCCTTAGACTAGGATCACGTAGACCGGGTTTAGGACGTAACATAATAAATTATCCTGAACTATGAACGCTAGGTCTATGACGTAAGTCGTGCCCTTTCCTTCCGTATTTTAAAATTTTCGAATTATGGTCCTTAGTCAAAATAAATTGATTTTATTCTGATATTCTAAATATACGTTAACCCATAAGTGCAGATGGTGAGACCACGTGACAGACCTCCGAGAGCACGACCAGCTGCTTAGGAGCCCATTCCACCACCACCAGCACAGGTCCCGCAGCCACCTCAGTCGGACCAAAATCCTCCAGTACAGAATAATCCACCACCAGCTCCACAGGCACCTGTTCCTCCTGTCATCTCGGATATGAATGCTTTTCAGGCCTTTTGCCAAGTTGTTACTCAGATAGGGCAAGGCCTAATTCATCAGAATGCTCCACCTCAGCCACATCAGCCAGTAAGGGATGCCCAATACTATTTTGAGAAGCTCAAGAGGGCTAATGTACCACCGTTTGAGGGAAAGCCTGACCCACATACTGCAGAGAAGTGGCTAGACGAAGTTGAAAATTGTTTTGAGCTAATTCAAGCCCCAGAGGAGATGAAAGCCCAGGCCATCAGACCTTTCTTGATTAGTGAAGCTAATCAATGATGGAAGACAAATCTGCAACCTTTGCCCAGACCGATTGCCTGGGAAAGATTTCTGCAAGAATTTCATAAGTTCTATATCCCTCCGTCAGTCAAATTGCAAAAGATGCATGAGTTTGAATCTCTGAAGCAAGAGTCGGGCATGACAGTAGCTGAGTACGCAAATAAGTTCATCGCACTTGGGAGATTTCAGCCTGTTACTATGAATGATGAAGAAACGAAAATGCTGAAGTTTGAAAGAGGTCTGAATCCGAGGATTAGGACGTGGTTAGTGAATGCAAATCCTGCCAATTTTGGAGCACTTCTAGATGCATGCTACCACATAGAGAGAGATATTATCCGAAGAGATGATGTGGGTCAAAAACGAGAAAGACAAGGGACCGGGAATGAGAAGTATAGGAAAGTGGCTAAGAAGAATTTCAGAGGGTCAGTTCATCAGGGGTAATCTCAAGGATAGAATCAGCGCCGCCAGCAATCACAAAATAATCAGTAGAAGAATCAGACTCCATCTCAGTAGCCAGCAATACCAGTATGCCATCAGTGCCAGAAGAGGCATATGGGTGAGTGTAGATGGAAGATGGGTAAATGCTTTGGATGCGGCAAGGATGGTCATCTCATTAAAGATTGTCCAGAAAAAAGAGCGCAGCAACAACAGCAGCCCAAGAACCAACTGCCACGAGCTAATGCAAGGGTGCACGCCATGACGGATGCTGATGTTGAGGAGACTGCTGACATAGTGACTAGTAAGATTTAAAAGTTTTATGTCTTCAATACTTTTTACTTATGCACGTCTATCATATTGTTTAGACAAATGTGCATGGTTCAGGAACTATTTTAGTGTGTAGCATACCTGCAAATGTGTTGTTCGACAGTGGCGCTAGCCACTCATTTATCTCAAGAAAGTTTGCTAAGAATATCGATCATGATCCAGTCCGATTAGATTCACCTTATAGAGTACAAGCAGCTGGCGACCAGGTGCTTGTTTCCCATCACATATTCAGAAATTGTGCGCTCGAGTTTAATGACCAATTGTTTGAGGCCAATTTGATCCCCATATCTATGAGTGATTTTGACGTGATTCTCAGAATGGATTGTCTCTCAAAGAATCATGCTCACATTGACTGCCGAAGCAGGCAAGTTATCATTAGGAACCTAGCTCGAGATGAGATATCATTCCAAGGAGGAACTAAGTTAAAGAAACCATCCAAGAAAGTCTTTGTTAATGCAGCTCGTGCCAGCCGAGCGTTAAGGAAAGGTCATGAAGGATTCTTTGTCTATGTTCTGAGTGCTAAGCAAGCAAGCCCTACCCTTTCACAAGTTCCAATTGTCAATGAATACCCTGATGTGTTTCCTGACGATTTACCTGGACTACCTCATGATCGCGAGATTGCTTTCGAAATAAACCTTATTCCAGGAGATGAACCCATATCGAAAGCCCCTTATAAAATGGCACCTGCAAAACTGAAGGAGTTAAAGGAGCAGCTACACGAACTGTTAGAAAAGAAACTTATTTGCCCTAGTGTTTCACCATGGGGTGCTCCGGTGCTATTCATAAAGAAGAAAGATGGAAGTATGCGTTTATGCATCGACTACCGGGAGCTCAACAAAATCACCATAAAGAACAAGTACCCATTGCCTCGGATTGATTACTTATTCGATTAGCTCAGGGTATGTAACTAATAAGCTTTAGTTTGATTAAGATTTAAATCTCTTCAAACCCTATCTAAAGTATCTTAATGCAGGGATCCCGAATCTTTAGTAAAATTGACCTACGATCTGGATACTTTCAATTGAAGATTAAGGCGGAAGATGTCCCTAAGACTGCTTTCAGAACCCGCTATGGACACTATGAATTCTTAGTCATGCCTTTTGGTTTGACCAATGCCCCTGCCGCCTTTATGGATCTCATGAATCGAATCTTTCAAGAACAGTTGGACAAATTCGTAGTGGTCTTCATAGACGACATCTTGATTTATTCACCCGACGAAGAGAGTCACGCAGCCCATTTTGAGAACCGTCCTGAATATTCTAAGAGCAAGACAGTTATATGCCAAGTTTAGCAAATGCGAGTTTTGGCTGCGAAGTGTATCCTTCCTTGGTCATGTTATTTCAGAAGATGGGATTTCAGTAGATCCCAAGAAAATTGAAGCTATCACAGAATGGCCCAGGCCAAAAAATGTTACTGAAGTGAGAAGTTTTCTCGGACTAGCCGGATATAACAGGAAGTTTGTTGAAGGATTCTCGAGGATAGTAGTTCCCCTCACCAGATTGACCCAAAAGAAGACCAAGTTTGAGTGGAGTGACGACTGTGAAAAGAGTTTCTCGGAGCTGAAAACAAAGTTGACATCCACTCCTATCCTAGCTCAGCCCACTCCTGGTGAGAAGTACGTAGTGTACAGTGATGCTTTGAAGAATGGTCTCGGATGTGTTCTTATGCAGAATGACAAAGTGATAGCTTATGCATCCCGACAGTTGAAACCATTTGAGCAAAACTAACATGTCCATGATCTTGAACTTGCCGCAGTGGTTTTCGCATTGAAGATATGGAGGCACTACTTGTATGGTGAAAAGTGCGAGATCTATACATACCACAAGAGCCTAAAGTACCTCTTTACCCAGAAAGAGCTCAATATGCGGCAGTGTAGATGGTTGGAATTGATTAAAGATTACGATCTCTCCATTCAGTATCATCCGGGAAAAGCTAACAAAGTTGCTGATGCCTTAAGTTGAAAAACAAGTCACCCACGGCAACCACCTCTTCAGCGAGACATGGAAGAATTTGGCCTAGAAGAATTTGACTCAGTCGACGAAGTTCTCGCCAAGTTAGTCCTTGTCCCTTCATTGATTGATAAGATCAAAGAGACTCAAGGGATTGATGAAGCCTTAAGAAAAGTCAAGGAAAGGATGAAAGATAAGCCACGAGATGACTTTGAGGTTCGCAGTAATGGCAGTTTATGGTATCGAGGACGGTTATGTGTCCCCGAAAACAAAGAAATTAAAGATGAAGTTTTGATGGAAGCTCATAATTCTCGATTATCTATACATCCTAGAGCTAATAAGATGTACCAAGATCTCAAGAAAAAGTTTTGGTGGCCCGGTATGAAGAATCAAATAGCAGAATTTGTTGAGCGATGTTTGATCTGCCAAAGAGTGAAAGCCGAGCACCAAAAACCCGCTGGATTATTACAACCCTTGGAAGTGCCGGAATGGAAATGGGACCACGTCACCATGGACTTTGTGACTGACCTACCCAAGACTAAGTATGGGAATGATGCTATATGGGTCATTGTGGATCGTCTGACTAAGTCTGCTCACTTTTTGACTATGACGATTAAGGCATCCATGGAGAAGTTGGCCTCTATGTATGTTGACCAGATTGTTTGTTTGCATGGAGTGCCCATAAGTATTGTATGCGACCGCGACCCCCGATTTACTTCGAGATTTTGGACAGCCTCAAACAGATGGACAATCAGAAAGAACAATTCAAACCCTTGAGGATATGCTTCGCGCTTGCATTCTCGATTTTGGAGGAAGCTGGGATAAAACTCTTAAGCTCGTTGAGTTTTCTTATAATAATAGCTTCCACAGATCTATCGGGATGGCACCATATGAAGCGTTGTATGGACGAAAATATCGATCCCCACTCTATTGGGACAAGATTGGAGATAAAATCTATGCGGGACACGGCATTGTTGAGCAAACACGAGAAAAGGTAAAGTTGGTCCAACAAAGACTAAAAGCAGCACAGGACAGGACTAAGATATGGGCAGACGAAAGAAGGAGACCTTTGGAGTTTCAAGAAGGATAAAAAGTTTTTCTAAAGGTTTCTCCGACCAAAGGAGTTAAAAGATTCGGCATCAAAGGAAAGCTAAGCCCAAGATTCATTGGACCATATGAGATAATTGAGAGAGTGGGCGAAGTTGCATACCGCTTGGCGTTGCCACCATCTTTTTCTCAGTTGCATGATGTATTCCATGTTTCTCAACTTCGCCGATATGTATACGATCCTAGCCACATCCTTGAAGATCAATAGTTGAAGGTTGGAGAAGATGTATCTTATGAAGAGGAACCCATAAGGGTCGTTCATCGGAAAGAGAAAGCCTTAAGAAAGAGAACCATACCCATGGTGAAGGTACAATGGAAGCATCATTCGGAGGCCGAAGCTACATGGGAAACGGAGGAAGACATGAGGAGTAAATACCCACATTTATTTGACTAGTCCTGAAGTTTCGAGGACGAAACTTATGATAAGGGGGGAGGATGTTGTACCCCAACGACCATGTACTTGAAACTATGATTAAGTGACGGAATAAAAGCAATGATTTCTCAAAGTGCATGTTACTTAAGTCAACTTGACACTCTTTACTTAAATACTTTTGAGACGATACTAAATAATTAAATAAGAGGATTTCAAGGAAGTGATACATGAAATATATATATGAACAATACTTACCAATATACATGTATGTGCGTGCATAGGATATATGCGTATGAAATGTATGATGTACATATAGGCGTGTATACATATGTATATAGGTGGATACATGTACCCTAATATATGTTTAGGGGACTTGCACATGGTACATCCTACTAATATCTATATATATTCTAATCTTGGAATAGAATAAAAATAAGGAAGACAATATAGGTTGACATGGGAGGACAATAAAATACATGAATTATAAAATACAAGAAACATCAAATTGCCCCAAGAAACCCCCCATTCGGCCAAGCCTTCTCAAGGCTTCTAGAATCCACCATCATTAACCAACTTAAATCTTAAATTAACCAAATAATAAATAAAAACCAAAATAAACATGCATGCAAAGAATAAATAAAACAACTATTAAAAGGGGAGAAAGTATGGTTGGGGTCATTAAAGACCCCCAACCAGCCGGCCACTTAATGGCTAGCCATGGAGGATTTTTAAATCCTACCATGGTTACTTTTTCCTTAAACCAAGGTTAAGGTAACCATAGTTGGAATAAAGTAACCAAGATTAGTACTAACTTAACCTTGAGTTACTAAAGTAATCAAGGTTAATACTCATGGTAACTCTAACCCTCCTTTTACTCCCCCACCGCCGGCTCCCCTCCCTCCTTCCAACCCTAGTTTTTAAATTTTTGCAAGACAAGCTCATTTCAAACCATCTTAGAAAATCCTCTCAAGCAAAGATCTAGCCAACACTTAGAAAAAAATCTCCATCTCACTCCCCACACCAAGAAACTTTCGGCCTCCATCCTTTAAGGCTAGAAGTCCTCATTCAAGCTTCATCTTCAAGCTAAGAAGTGATTAGGTGGAAGACTTCAACTTTCTTAGGTGGTGACATCTTGTGGTGCTTGAATCTCCACTCAAGCTCATTTTGGTAAGATGTTCTAACCTCAAATACATCCTATTTTCACTATTGAATGAAGACTAACCCTCTTCCTTCCTCTCCTTCAAAACCGTGTGACCATGGGTGAAGAAAGAAGTGGATTTCAACTCAACTCACTCCATAACCAAGCAAAGACAAGAGCTTTAGCTTGAAGAGGCAAGTATACACTAATCTCTCATGATTTACTTAAAGAGTTAGTGACTTGAATGATTAGAGGTACTTAAGATTTGATCTTCAGTTGAATATCCTAAGTTTAAGATTATTTCTTAGAGACTCCTTAAGAACAATGCATTGCATGTGGCTTATTTTCTCAAAGATGGAATCTTTCATTACATGCATTAAGTTACAAGGCTGTTTTGAGATGATTTAAGGTGCAACTAAGTGGGTCTAGGGTAGATTGATTCTTGATTGAAATGTGGAAGGTCTAAGAAAAGCATGCATGTGATAGATAGGAGTTTTATGAAGTTGTTTGTAAGATTAGTTTAAGATGAATCTTGAATGTGATTGCATGCTTGAAAATGTGTGGAAAAATGTGTCTAAGGCACCCCCTAGGTTTCGGCCTAAAAGAGGGATGAGGAGGTGACTATTGTCTTTAAAGATGAACACTTATTTTGGTGCATAAATGACACTTGCCTTGTTATTATCTACAAACTGTTTTGTATGATGAAAAGGTGACTTTATTGCAAGCATGCAACCTGGATATTTATGTTACAATGGGGTGTAAGTGATAATCAATAATATGTTTCATACGAACAAGATGAATGATGGACATTTGATTTGAATAGATGACAAAGTAACAAGCTACTGGAACAGGGCAGAATGAGGTAACGTGTTCAATGTCCTAGAAATTGACCTTACAGACCTTCAATGAGGCTGATTTTTGGGACAAAGTTAGCCTCATGTGTATTGCACAAGGGAGAGTTCGAATTTTGTTAAAGTAAGCTACGGATTATTTTTAAGAAATTATGCGGTAAAACTGCTCCAGTTGAAAATTCTGGAGCTAGGCAGAATTGAACACTGACTTCAACGGCTTAAAAGAGGACCTTGTAGACCTTCAATAAATCTGATTTTTTGCACAAAGCTAGCCCATGTGTATAGTAGAGATGAGAGTTGTAATTCTAGTAAAATGAGCTATGGTACATTTTTAATAAAATATTTGGTAAGACTGGTCAGACTTGAAAAAGGGAACTGAGCAGAATTGTAACCTCTTTTGACTGGCTTGAAAAGGGACCTTTTAGATGACCAATAAAGCTAATTTTTGCTTGGAGTGTAGTGAACACGCCAGCTGGAATTTTGGTAAAAACCGTTCTGGATTATTTTTAATGAATTAATTAGTAAAACTGCTCAACTGAAATCGCTGGGACAAAGCTGGAATTAAGTAACTGATTAGTGGACTCTGAAATAGGACTTAGAAATATGAAAATGGGCAAAATTTTGGTAGGATACTGGTTCCACATGTTTATGACTCGTGTGAGTTGGAATTTTGGAAAAACAAATTACGGATTTGCCGCAATTAAATCTTTACTAAAATGGGACAGTTCAGTTTCAGCACCTAACCCAATTCAAAAAATGAATTAAATAAGCCCTTTTGGTTACCGAATTAATCTGAAAATTTTACAACAACCACCCAAGGCATATAGGAGTAAAGTCACGCAAGTTGGTCAGGTTAACCTTAACGTTTTAGGGGGTAATCACGGACGCGAAGTTGATGTACTGCAGCTGAAATTTGGGCTGAACAAGGGATTAAATTAAAAAGGGCTAATTTTGAACGGTTTGGACCTAGGTACACAGTTGGGGCTTAGGAGTGCTATGCCCTAGGGATTTTTGTTATACATTCCAAGTGGCGGTTCAAATAATTAAGGCTTTAAGATTTAAGAAGTTCAATTAGCCGCCTATGATCATAACGTGGGAATTCGGGAACCTTTAGTTTCCGAAACCATGCATGTTAATACGTTGGTTCACGACATGACTTGCATTGCATAATCACTGCATGTATCATGCATGATCATGAAACTGATTTTATGGATTTTATTTATGCAAGCGAGTTTTATAAGCGACTATGTTTTCGTGATGCATGAAAATTTTTTTTTACGGTCCCATGTTTTTAAAGAAAGCTTCATGATTCCTTTTCCGGCTAAGCATGCGACTAACCCGACTCCAGACCCGGAGTTAATTGGTCTGTTGACATGATATGTTCTGGACCCGTTCAGACCCAAGGTTAATTGGTCTGTTACATGTTCTGGACCCGTTTAGATCCAGGGTTAATTGATCTGATATCCGTTTTGGACCTGTCTCAGACCCGGGGTTAATTGGTTTGTCGATATGTTCTGGACCCGCTCAGATCCGGGGTTAATTGATCTGACACTCCGTTTTTATGACATGTTATTTTATGGGACCAAAATGATGTTTTGACATGACACGACGTCATGCATTGCATATTGCATAACTCATGAACACGCTGACATGTTGTATGTTACAATTAAGGATGTAATAAGATAATAGTGGATAGCGTTACCTAGAATTATGCTTAGGCTATGTCATCAAGTGGTCTCAGGATTTAAGACAGATATGAATTATTGTTTAAGGTTTTCATGTTATTACATTCATGTTATAATTCTTTATGTATTTCATGGTAGTTTAATGTATTCTTGCTGGGTGATTTTTATCACTCACACTTTTATTTTTCCCCAGAGCCAGAAAATGATAAGATAGAATGGATCGAAGATGAGCCGAGGGTACCTTATCCATAGGCGAGGAGATATGAAGGGGCTAAGCTTAAGGACTTTTGTGCTGCCGAGACGTTTTGTATTATGACTATGTTTGAACTCTCTGAATTTCGGTTATGTTATTTTGTGGGATTGCTACTCTTGGGACTTAGTAATTTAGTAATGTATGTTTAATTTGAAAAGCATTATAAATTAAACATACTATCCTGCTTAAACAAACCTGTCTCAACTCATAGTTGTTTCATTCTTACGTACGATCTTCTTTGGTTTGTTCTTGTCATTCTGTAATATTACTTGTCTTATTTTTGAGTTTCATGACTTAGAGTTACTTCAGGGTACATGAGACATGATCTTGACATATGCAATGCAAAACCTTTTCTGAGAAGAAAACACTTTATTTCATACTTGCATAAACATGACATGACATAGCGGCTATAGCACTTTTCATAACATGAGAATGGTACCCACGACATACCGAATGATTCCGCAAGTAGCCACAAGTACTGTATATGAATCCCAATGGTCCAACCACGGTGTTACATCATACGTACATAGGACTAACGGTGACACGCTATAGCAGAGAATCTGGGTCCCGGACACAGTGTTACACTCTATGATAACGTATTTTGCCCTGACATCCTCCCACAGGACTAGACATCCGGCGGCGCTCCATACTGAACGTTATAGACATAACAGAAAAGGCAGAGAACCCTTACCTCGGGGAAGGTGTTACACTCAACCTGCATATCATGCGTATAAAGATAGGTACTGAGCCATTCTCCCAGACAAGGTGTTACACTTACCTATGAGTACATACATAAGTCATATGGAATCAATCGTCTCGCGATACAATTCTTAAAATCTTATAGTCTTGAAGCATTTCATGTAGAACTCCTATTTGTAAACATGTTCCATAAAATAAAAAACATGAGGACACTATGCATGACATGAACTTCTTTTGGTAGATATCTTCATGGTCATTCTTGATTTAGCCGAGTCCTTATTGGTGCGTAAGCGAACATACATAGTTTGGATTAGTTGGTGTACTTCTTGCGCCGTATATTATTATACATATGAATTTAATTCCTTTGACTTAGGCATTTATGTAAAATAGTGTACACTATACGCGCATTAATTACGAGGGTGCACTTGGTTATAATAATCATAATAGGTTGAGTTATGCCTATTGGGCCGTATATCTAGACTTGAAACATTTTCGTATTCACAATGTTAGACATTCAAGCCACGTCATTTTATCAATTAAGTTAATCTTAAGACATACTTAACTCATACGCCTACGTAAAGTCCATAGTTACTTTAATCATGGTTAACGGCCGAAATTGGGCTATGGGCCGAAAGGCTCCCTTGTTCCAATTTTCATTTTTTTCCATTGGACTTTAGTTGTCATAGCCAATTATAGCTTATGCTAATATTGTGGTCTCTTGAAAATTAATTCCTAATGAACCTCGTTAGTTTAAATACCAAAAAGTCATTTGGGCTGAAAGTAAGGTGACCCAACAATTTAGACTTCTATATTATGTAATTATAACATTTATGGCCCTTTCTCCTTTTTGTGTGCATGTCATAGTTACAAATATATTGTTATAATAATTAGCACATCTAAGTTACTTATTTTTTTAAGCCTTTACCAAAAGTGTGGGTGCTTAAATGAAATTCATCATCACCAATACAAGGCTTGAGGTTCATAATGATTCTAATGTATATCAATCATACTAAATGATAATATGCTCAAGTCATATCATACATACATGTTTATAATCACCAACAATTAAAGTGTATTGATGATGATCATACTAACATAACATGCGAGCACTTAGTATGTATCCTTTTATTATAACAACTATGCTACACCTAACATACAACATGTGAACCTAAAAACTGAAGATTTCTATGTCATTTCTCCTCTCTAAGACCATGATCATTAAAATACACATCATGATGATGATGAATTCATGGACTATAAAGGGGGGTCATGGTCGTCCCCTATAGAAAGGAAAAATGATGATGCTAATATGGATGATGTTCAAAGATAACATCTTGGTATACATGCATATAGGAATAATTAATATTGCATCATTATAAGACTACCAATCTCTATTTCCATGATAATCTTTTCTATTACTTATGAATATAGAAGAATTGACATGCATGTATCAAAATGACAAAGGAGATGACTCTTAGCACACTTATTAGCATAATATACTCATATGTCTACCATTTGGCATTTAAATGTATAGAAAATAGAAAAGATGCATTCTTCTTGACATGCACGGCCTAAATAGTCTAATAGTGGCCAAATTTCATCTTGCATGTTAGATTAGAGTAGTATTCTAAACACACATGATGGTTTCATAGAAGAAAAGAACACATGCATCAACAATTTCAACATGCAAGCCTTCATTCATGTCAAGAAAACTTAGAGACCATAATTTTAGTTGCATGCATGATCCATTAGTTAATAATGAGCATACTAAACTTAGATTTCAATTTCCTTGAAGGAACTAGGAAGAAATACTTGCCTCTTCTTTTGAATTCTACACTTAAAGAGGGAAAATTTTTTTCCTCTTTTTCCTCTTCTTGGCAATTTTCAGCCTACATGGCCAAAATGATGAAAAGATTAGTTCTTTTGAGGATAGGGGAATTAAGAAAGTGTTAAGATTGATTCATAAGAAACTTACCGTTGAAATTCTTCACTTTTCTTCACTTTCCTAGCTTAGACATCCTCCTTGCCTTGCTAAAATCCCACGGTTCAAGTGCCTAATTGAAGAGTGTTATTGAGATTTTTTGAGAGTGCATGGAAAAAGGGAGAACCAGAATGGATGTAGTTAATCTCTACTTGTTGATTTCCTTGCGTGCAAGCTTGTTCTCTACTTGAATTTTGAAAGAACACTCCTCCTTCTTGCTTAAGTGTGCCTCGATTTTGTGGAGAAATAGATGAATAAGGAAAGGATTGTTGAAGTGAGATAATGAAATAGAGGAAAGTTGAAGTTAGATGAAGATTGAGTGGTTTAAAGAAAGATGGACTATATTTTTGGTCTTGTCTTGGTGATCCTCACGGTTGGAGGATTCCAAGAGAGGAAGAATCTTGCTTTTAAAAGAGAGGGATATTTAGGGAAAGAAAAGAAGAAAGTTTGTTTATAAGGATTATTTAAATGAGAAAGCACATGAAATTGAAAGTTTCTCCTTCTCCTTTTGATGAGGCTGCCGTGAGCTAAGTAGTGGGAAAATGAAAAAGTCTTTTCCATTGCTTTGGTTGAGTGTGAAGGGCATTGGAGTGTGCATGAAATGTAATTGGTTGGAGAGAAGGCATGAATGATGGTGAGAAAGTGAGGTGTAAGACAACATGTTTTGTCTTCTTGCATGATGTATTCTTCTTGAAATATAAATAATGTGTATTGTAAAATGATATGGAAATGGCAATATAATTGGCGCATGAAGTATGATTGGTTGAGGGTTAAATTAGTGGGAGAAGTATTTTTGGTCCCCTAATTTTATGATTTGGCCGAAATTAAAGGGGCATGGTGGGGTGGAGGCTTTATTATTTGTCTTGGTTGGGAAGTGAGTGTTTAAGGGATATATGCCATGCATGTCATTTGGTTGGAAGAATCTTTCAAATGTGTAAGAGAATAATCATGATTGTGGAGAGAGAAGAAATAAAAGAAGATAAGTAAGAGGGGTGTAAGAAAAAGAAACCTTGCATGAAATTCTAGTGGTAGATGTGTTGTTTTGTGTAAGACATGGTAAAGATAATAAAATCACAAAACCTTTGGGAAACATTGGGGGTGGCCGGATCAAGGGTTGGGGGTGCTAGTAGGTAGAATTTAACTATTTTGTCCCCTTTTTTTTAGTAATTCTTAAGTTTTATTTAGGGTCCACCCATACGTATTATACCAAGTGCGGTTCAACGATCACACTTAAATTCTGTTGTAAATTCCTCTGATCTCTTTTCAACTAGCCCGGGGGTGCGAGTCATGACATTGGATGTATCCATTCAAGAGCCCACTCTTGACATCCGTTTGGAAGAGTTTAATGTTGTTTAGACTTGCAATAACAAGTAATAATCTAATTGCTTCTAGCCGTGCAACGGGTGCAAAGGTTTCTTCATAATCTATTCCTTCTTGTTGATTATAACCTTGTGCGACTAGTCTAGCCTTATTTCTTTTAATGTTACTTTGTTCATCCATTTTATTTCTAAATACCCATTTTGTACCTATTGTAGATTTATTTTCGGGTTTAGGTACTAAATCCCACACATTGTTTCTTGTTTTAACTCCTCATGCATGGCATCTATCCATGATATATCACCTAAGGCTTCCTTAACATTCTTAGGTTCTAAGTGAGAGATTAAGACATGCCCTTCGACTTGACTTATGTTTCTACGTGTTCTAACCCCATCACTCGGATTCCCAATAATCGATTCCCTAGGGTGTTTATGTTTATCTTTTATATACCTCCAGTTCCTAGGTTGACTAGGTTCATCTTCATCTTGTTCAAATGTTTCATTAGTGTGAATATTATCATATTCAATTGGAACATCTTGTAAATTAGACAGATTATCTTCCAATTGCAAAACTTCTTCATTTACCTCACCTGAGGGTTCATGCTTGTCTTGTTCAGGGGGGAGTTGGTTCTCGATGATCACATACTGGCTCAAGTAATACATCATCATCATCATCAAACATATTTTCAATATTATCCTCTTGTTTCTTTTTATCACTTACTTCAAAACATGCATTCTTATAGAATTTCACATGTATGGATTCAATTATCTTTCTAGATGTAGGTTTATCACACCTATATGCTCTTGAGTTAGTTGAATAGCCAACAAAGAAACATTCAATAGACTTCTGTTCAAATTTGTCTAAGTTATCCGTAGTGTTCAACACAAAACACTTACATCCAAATACCCTAAGATAGTCTATCGTAGGTTGTCGATTGTTTAATAATTCGTAAGGTTTTTTATTTAATTTCTTTCTAATAGAAAGCCGATTTACTATATAACAAGCACAACTAACAGCTTCAGCCCATAATAATTTTGGTACTTTATTTTCACATAACATTGTCCTAGCAATTTATTGAATTGTTCTATTTTTACGTTCAACGACTCCATTGAGTTGTGTGTTCTAGGTGGTGAGAATTCATGTTTTCCATGTAATTCACAAAACTTGACTACATATTTGTTTTGAAATTCTCCACCTCTATCACTTCAAATTCTTTATTATATCATTTGTCACTATTTTTATTTGAATTATTTCTCTAAGTTGAGAAGAGAAAGAAGAAGAAGATTGTTTTCTATTCCTATTAGGCCGTTTAAAAAATTTTCTATGTTTTCTAGTCACTAGGGTTATGTCATCATCTAATTCACTGTCACTATTACTTTCACTATTATTATGTGTCTCAATTCTTTTGAAAGCAATAGACTTACCGGTAGATTTTGACGACTCGAACTTCCGTTGGTTTAGTTTTACCTCGTATACTCTAAGTGAGCCTATCAATTTGTCCATTTTTGTAATTGACTTCGTTTCCTCGATTGCCGTTACTTTTGGATCTCATTCAGCGGGAAGACTTCGAAGCACTTTGTGAACCTTCTCATTGTTGCTAGACGATTTACCTAAGGCTTCAAGTGCATTGAAAATTTTAGTAATTCTCAAATCCATAGATGTTATGGATTTGTTTGTCAACATTTTAAACGATTCAAGTTCAGTCATAAGCATGTTTATTTTAGACTCTTTTACACCGCTAGTACCTTCATACTTTAATTCTAGTGATTTCCACATATCGTTTGCGCTGGTGCAATTTGAAACATAACCTTCTTCAGAAGCCGTAAGTCCATTTAGAAGTAATTCCATAGCTTTAGCATTCATGTACATTTCTTTTTATCTTCTATAGACCATTCGCTTTTATATTTCTCAACTTCCTGTTTGAATCCACTAACTTGTATAATTTTCATTGGAATGTACATTCCATCTTCAACTATAGACCATAAATCGATGTCTATAGCCATTAAGAATAGCCTCATCCTAAGTTTCTGATGAACGAAATTATTACCATCGAAAAGAGGAAGGCGTTGGGTAGACATATCTTCCAACTCACCTTTGTGAGAAACTATGGCCATTGTATATACCTTTGATTTGAGATAAGTAGGCTACCATGAATTCTTGTGTCTTGGGCCTTGTCTTCCTAGAACGGTGTTGATGTTGTTTCTTAGAGTGGCGTTGGCGTGCCTCTGATACCAATTGTTTGACAGTTACACATGCAATAAACACCACTAGAGGGGGGGTGAATATTGGTTAGCCAAAATTACACTACTACAGTTGAATTAAAATCCCCTTTGAAAACATAATCTGAGAGCTACTCAAATTCCGTACTCATTTTTGAAAAATTCAAAAATCAATGTACTCAACTCAAACAATTATGAAACTTTATACAAATCAACTTGAATGTCTTGACTAGACTTTATCCAAAAATGAGCAAAACATAAGATCGTTTGACCCTTCAAACAAATAAAAAGATTCAGATGATCAATCTAGACAGAATTGGACAGAATAGTGCTAAACTTTGCAAACGTGTATCTATTCAATTCCTCAGACAAAAAGGTTGATCTTTATGTAAAAAAACTTCTTAGGATGTCTAGTTTAATTTTCCAAAAGGCCCTGACCTAAAAGTATGCTTGATAAAATCAAAGTGCAAGTTTCCTTGAAACTGGTCAGATTACAGCCAGAATGGGGCAGTTATCTTTCAAAGACTAATAGACTAACTTTCTTTTACTCAAATCAAGTGATTCTTGTTGAAAATGAAAGCTAATACTCTGAAGTATAATTCCACCAAAACTTACAAATTTTGAAATGTTTTGCTAATTTTTCAAGACGTGTGAAGTTAGGTGAGAACTGCAGTGAAAACGGACAGAAAACAGTAAAGAAGAAAAGAAGACAAGAACATTGAACGGTCAATATGACCTGCTCCAATCCCAAGAAACACCTTTCGATGTATTTTACTATGGAATGAACACAAATACAACAAGAGCCAAGCTTGATCCTAAATTTGGCTAATCAATCATGCAAAACAACCCAAGAGACGTGTATATTTAACTAGACAACAACAAGAAATGGAACACCTTAGCTACACAAAGAATGAATCAAGAATATGAGTAGAGAATAGCAAGAATGATCTTCAAGTTTGCTTCAAAGTTGTGTCTTCTCTTCTTCACCTTTGCAGATAGGCCTTGAAGATAATAACTCCTATGTGTCAACATCTTCATCATCAAGTCTTAGTTTTCTTCACAGCATTGGTTGGACATATAATCACCTTGTACACTTGGCAACATAAACAAACATGATTGGTCCACCCTTGTTCTTAGCTTGGCCGAAATTTCCACCATGAAAATGTCTTGATTATCCTTTGCCAATTGAACATAATATAGAAACGAATATACCACAAGAATACCTCAGCTTCTTGGCACAAGAATAGGGCATGTGAGGCTGCCCACTCTTGGATGAAAAGGGCTAGAAACAGCCCACATTAGTCGTTGGTTTTCAAATTGCATTTCCAAGTTGACAACTTTTGCCAACTATCTTGTATTTGATTGGTCCACTTGTACACATGTCATAAAAAGAGTAAGACACCTTCTCCACCTGTATATGCACATTTTTTGAGGCTATATATGTGTACAAACTAAAATTTTTGAAGAGAAAATAATAAATAAGAGTTGACAAGATTATGTCAACATATAATATCAAAATTTCTATTTTTTCTCCTTTATATGTTGTGATGAATTTTGCACTAAGAACACCTTATAATCTCTGCAAAATGATGAATGAGAGCCTCCAATATCATATACATAAAAGTCTTCAAGAAGAAAAATAGAATGTGACACAAAAACTGTCACATATCCGGCTACCGTCGATAATATAATCAAATAAGAGAATATAATAGAAAACCACCAAATAATCTTCAAGAATACCATAAATAAAACTCCAGAGTGATGATAATAAGATACTCAAGAGATTTTCTATAGCGCCCCGCTTGGGACTATGGTCGGGGCACGGTGCACTAGCCGTACTCTGGTACAAGAAATACAAGGCGTCGATAGCATCTGTATGCGCATCGTCATGAACATATATCGAATAGCGGAAGCATCATAAAATAGACGAAAATGAAACCTTGACATAAGTACTAACTTCTACATCCTAAATAGTGCCACAAATACATCATCGGCACAAAAGATCATAAGTACAGAGCTGAATATCAAAATACAAAAGTTGCCACTGCAGTCTACTAATCAGCTCTCCAAACCTAGTCTCGGGGCTCATCCTCTAAGAACTCCGAATCAGGGTCTTGTGGGTTTACATGGTAAAATAAAGGGGTGAGCCATAACGAATCGCTCAGCAAGTATTTCGGCCTAGATTCGTCAAGTGGTTCATACATGAGGGCTGGGGTAGTGAGATAATACAGTGACTCACAAACAGATATCATACGAATAACATGCATGGAAATAACATTTAAGGAAACAACTAAATGAACAGTTCAGTAGTTGTCATGTAAGAGAATAACATTCGTAAAACAAGTTTAGATAAACATTACCGTAAATCAACAGACACATCCTTTTATCATCTTTACTATAGCATATAATTTGTATCATTTCTTGCATACAATATTTTAGGTTAAGTCTCATGTACTTGCTTGACCACACTTGGCAACCTATAAAGGAAGTCATGGCTTAAGGACACAAAAAGCTCATGAGACATGTCTGTGATGCATGCATTGTAAAGCATTCAGAAAACATTTCATTTCGTACGTACATAAACATGACAGAAACAAGAGTTGGCTATAACACTTTTCATAACATAAGAAAGGTACCCACGGCATGCCGAATGACTCCTGACTAGCCTTCAGTACCGTCTATAAATCCCCATGGTCCAACCACGTTGTTACATCATACGTACCTTAGACTAATGGTAACACATTACAACTGAGATCCTGAGTCTCGGACACGGTGGTGCAGTCAATCATAACGTCTTTTGCCCCTGATATCCTCCTCCTGGACCAGCCATCAGGCAGCACACCATACAAAACGTCGTAGACATAACAAAAAACAGAGATCCCTTGTCCTGGACAAGGTGTCATACTCAGCCAGCAGAACATGCAGATACATAAAGGCAGAGAACCCTTGTCCCTGACAAGGTGTTACACTCAGCCATCATGCATAAGTCGTATGGAATCATTCGTCTCGCGGTACAATTCTTTAATCATGAAAATTTTAAAAAAAATGTTTCTTGTAATAATTATTTCGTAAACATGTACGTAAATAAAAGTCATTGGTTTTGAAATCATAATGACCATATGCGTATCATAATGTTTGCTTTTTGGACTGATTCTAAGGTTTTGTAACACTCAGCACCTAAAGTTTCTTATTTGAGTAATGGGCATATCATGTGTTATGTAAATTGGCCTTTTGTCCTCTTTGTCTTTCTTTTAAGGCTCTCGGTTTTAGGGTGGTTTAACAGCCCTTAATGGTGTACATCATCCTTATTTTATAAACATAATCAGTTCATAATTACCTTTAGAACTTTTCAAAACAGCCCCTATGTCTCCATTCTTATGGTGGAAATGACCAAGAAGCCCTTAAAATCTATATTTTGGTTAATGGGCCCAAACAGCCCCTTTTTGTAATTTATTCTTTTTCACATTTACTAATTTGTTCATTCCTTGAATCATCATATATACGATATACTTTTATGCATATAATTATATAAACATGAACATCTAAGTCTAATCATCACATTGGTGCCAAAAAAGCCCTTTGGCCGAAAGTGACAAGCTCACACACACATTGGATTTGTCCATCTTGTTACATACATGCAAGTTGTAAAAGTAACATGTTTCTTTGTACCATAATTTAACATAGATAGACATGCTTTGATGATGCATAATTGTCACGGTTTCAACATATCACCCTTGAAACAAAACTACATATCATAAGCGTGGTCATAAGATGATGAGATTCAAGGAGCCCTAAACATACAAACATCACAAACAAGGGCCTTGAACATACAAACTCCACAAACAAGAAGCTTTTGTACAAATAGAAGATGTAAACTAAAGAGCTTCTTGTTCAAACATGTACAAGATGAGCCAAGAAATATAGATGCATAATTTTTCTATGTTTATTGAGGCTATGATCTGATTGTCCAAGTGTTTCAATGCATATATAAGATGTAAGGGTTGGTGGGAGGACAGGATGGTCATTTCATGCGCGTCATCGTAATATCGAGTCGAGTTGTTTGCGTTGTGTTTGTTTTGGTCTAGGATATTTTATAGAGTCTTTTAATATGTGTTTATAGTGCTAATTACCATTTCTGAGTGTTTTCTAAGGTGACAAGGCTAAATAAAGAAAGTGGCTTGGAGGATCCCTATTTTACAGGAAGGAAGCCTGACACTTTTTGGTGTTTTGGATGCACATGTTGGGGTACTGGTTCAAATGGGTTCAAACCACTTGGGTTGTTACATGACTCAATGTGAGATGATTTTTATGCTTTGCACTTTTCTAATTCGGGCTACAATGTGGATCAAAATCAGATGGAAGATGGGAGTCCAGAATGGAATGTACTAAAGCCCACTAGATGGGTATCTGATTTTTGGAAGACCGTAGCGCTTTAAAGAAAAGCCCAAATGAGGTAGTTTAAAGGCCAAAATGCAAGGAAATTTCATGCTCTACAACTTTGCTGAAGAGTGCAAACCATAATTCAGCGTCTAGAAGCAGATAAAAGCCAATAACCAATAGGGTGTATTCCGGTGCGAGATTTTAGGGATCTAAATGATGTAATCTTCCTTGATTAGCTTTGACTTATCTTTTATGTAAATTTAATTTAGATTGATAGGTAGTAATCTGAGGACTTTGATAGATTATTTATCTTTTAGGAATTGCCAAAGTATAGCCTTATAATAGGTAAGAAACGGCAGCAAGAGAATTCAGTTTTTTTAGAATTTCAATTTCAAAATTCCAAATTTTTGGCAACTTTGTGCTTCCTCTACACGTGTTTTTCCTTAAGTTTTCACAAATTAAAATCAAGGCTAGATCCAATTAAGGTTTGAGGAAACCTAGTTGGTGAATCACAATCCAACGATACGAAACGACGTATTGGATTGGAGATTTGAATTGGTCGACATAGACGCTGTTGACATCTCTTGTCCACGAAGGTGGTGTTTACGCTATTGTCCCACGCAAGGGTTGATCAAAGGTGTCTTTTGGAGTTGAAAGAAGCGGTCGTTAATTCCATACGACCAAAAATCATATCAAAATGGTATCAGAGCAAAGGTTTCTTCTTTACAGCTCTCATATCCTTTACTTGTGTTTTCTCATTGTTCTTTTCCTCCTACCCCCAAACGATAATCTCCCACCTCTGTGTTTTTTTTCCTTTTCGTTTCCTTCAGCTACAAGTAACAACTTGTTCAAAACCATTCCTACAGTTACGTTGCTTTCCACTTATTATAAAAACAAAAAGAAAAAGCTGCGTTTTTTTTATTCCTTGCAACACATACGAAGATACACAAAAGAAACAAAAGTTCCTATCTTGCTTCAGATCACGTTGCTGTTCCTCCACTCCATGCATGCATATGTTGCCATAAACTTTGCTTAGATTCTTTTTTTTGCCTCACTTGAACCACAGCACAAGCATCTTGCAAAAAAAAAAAAGGAAGCCTATGTTTTGTCTCCTGTTTCTCACATCCGAAGCAAGGAAAAGGAAAGTCACATCTTTTGGAATTGTTTCGTCACCCTACTGTTTCCTCCTGCATTATCCATGCATGCACGCCTACGTTGCTGAACTACTGCTTGGAGTTTTTTTTCTTTCCTTTTGCTTGACTCAATATCTATTGGGCTGCATATATAAAAAAAGAAGAAGGTCACGTTTTGGCTCAAGATCTCCGTGGACAGTGAGTGCCATAAGTACCAAAGTTTGGTCCTTTTGCAAATATTGTGCTATAACCTTTCAAGATTACATCTTAACTCACACTTGAGAATAGGTTCATTGTATCAGGGTTTAAATTCGGGCATAGCATATAAATCTACTTTATTGCTTAAAAGTGCTACCTAGTCACACGTAAATCTTATTGCTAACGAAGCTTTTGGTTGAGTTTAGACTTGTGTGACTTGATTGCATTGTTGCTTGGTTTGTGTCGCAATTTTATTGTATCCAAGGCTAATTTTCCTTCACCATACATACGGCCGTAAAAGCTATCATTTTACCAAACCAAACCATAAAACAAAACCCCTAATTGTGGAGATACAAAAACCGTTCTTGCTACCTTGCATAAACAGCCCTAAAAGTACCCTTAGTTGCATTGAACATCGACAAAGGCCCTCAGGAAAACAAAATTCAAGGATAGTAGATGTTCTTGTATTCTTAGTTTTTTAAAAACGTCATTCGGCAGAATACCAAAAGAGCCGAAATAAAAGTGTACAAAAAAAAGAAGAAAAAGAGAAGTGCAAGAAGAAGAGAGCCAATGTTGGTCACAAATTATTTTGCAAGTCAAGTTCCATATAAGCTCAACAAGGTCATGCCCTTTGAAGCCATAAAATACTTCACATTTTCATTGCCTTAATACTTGATTGTTGCAGTTGAATCAACAATTTGTAATTAATTTGCATAAGGCTGAGGTTAACTAAAGATTGCCCAGGGTAACCCTTAGTTTTCTTTGGATTAGCCTTTGACGTAACTTTTGGTTTCCTTTTGTTTGATTCTTAGAAGGTTAAGTGTGTTAAAAATTGTCTTGTTCTTGGCTTGATACCTTTGCTTATTAGTTTTTGAAATTTGGGTGATGCATTGGAAAAAAAGGTGCATTTGATCATCGGATTGTGTTAGCGACTTGAAAAGCTTGCTTTGGTTGTATCTAGCTCAAGATTGGCCAAGGAAAACACAAGCTGTGAGTGACTATACAAGAGCGAGAGAGGAACATACACATTGATTTTGACTTTTACTAATGTAACGAAATCTCTTTTTCCTTTGTGTCAATTTTCTTTTCTTGTCTCCTTCATTTCGTTTCAGGTGAAAATATGTTGTCGACCAATGCCGTAGCTGAGGAGACAGGGTTGAAGTGTCCCTTGAAAAGGTGTTGGAGAAATTGCAATAAATCTCCAACAAGGTGGAAGAAGTGGATAGGTGAACCTTGAATCAACAAAGTTCACAAGTTGAAGAGTTGATTGGCACCATTTGGGGAGTCATGTGTTATGAGAATGACTACAAAGAGGTTGAAAAACACATTATTACCGTTGGAAAATCAAATGGTATTTGGGTAAGAAATTGGTGTTGCAAAGTACCTAAGTTTCAAAATTATCCACAACATGACAAAGATATTAAAGCATATTATAATGAATTGTTAGATGACTTATATTATGCTTAAATTGACGAGATTGAAGAATTAACCATGATTCGATTCATTTTTGGGTTAAACAAAGAGATTGCACATGCAATGATAGATTGTAGATATGAGTCACTTGAAGCTATGTATGAGCATGCAATTAACATTGAAAATAGGATAGAATTTAAGAATGACATGGATGGTTTTTTTTGCTAAAATGCATAAGCGTGGCAAAGCTGCAATTGTTTCTAAAGAGGAGCATAAAGCTGAAATTGTATCTAATGTCGATGCTAAAATAAAGTCTAAAATTGTTTTGTCTCAACAAGAGTTGAATGAGGTTAGAGTTGATGCATCTAATGAGCATGATTTGCATGATAATATAGCTGATTTTCATGATAAAATCTTGAACGAATTGCATGAGAAAAAGAGTGAACATATGGAAGATCTACTTTTTGATGTAGCATCCCCTATTTGTCTTCGTTTGTGTGAACCACATGCATTGTGTGATCTTGGGCTAAGACCTGAATTTTAGCTTGCATCACATGAATTAGATGATGAATTGAATGATGAATCGAATGCTATTAAGTTGGATGAATCTGGATTGATAGTTAATAGTGTCACATCATTTGTTATCGAGTCTTTTAAAGTGTTTGTTGAACTCCCTAGTTTACCTTGTTTGTATGACACTTTTTATAGGCATCACACATACACGGCCTTTAGTATGATCCATTCCCATAATACACTTGCTCATAGGATGTACATGCCGATTCTGGAGTGACCGGTTTTACTAAAACTTTTATTGTGACTGAACCATAAGTCCTTTTTCCAAAATTCCAACTCACATACTTAGTAAGAACAAAAGGCTAGCATCCTACCAAAAATCAGCCCATTTTCATGTCTTTAAGTTCCATTTTTGGGTCAACCAATACGTCACTTAATTCTGTCCAGTTCCAGTAATTTCAGCTTCGCCAGTTTTACTAAAAATTCTATTAAGGATAAACCATAACTTCTTTTAACAAAATTCCAACTCTCATATTTACAACACACAAGGCTAAAACCATGCCAAAAATCAGCTCATTTGAACACTTTTAAGAATTACTTCCAGGCCATACAAAACGTTACATTATTCTGCCCTGTTCCAGTAATTTTCCCTTTTCATCACCTTTCTTGCTAAAAGTGTACCAACTAAAATTATTCTTCAAAAATGGCTTACTAACCTTCACATACACTTTTTAACATAACATACAGGTCTAATCTACTCTAAAAGCCACATACAAATCCTCTCAAAAACAGTTTTGAAAATTACACAAAGCACACTTTGATAATGCACATTTTGTACATAATCAAGTCTATCCTTGGCATATCTAATTCGTATGCTCCATACCCCCAAAACAGCCCGTTTCTTACACATGTAAGGCTTATACTTTGTTTTCACAATGAAAATAAAACACCTAAGTCATAAAAACATCCACACATACAACTTCTATGTATCTTTTACCCCACAATACATACTCTTTCACAAAAATCATTGTTCATCCTACTCCCCCTTTCAACCGCCCCCCTTGCATGGTAACAAAGAGAAATTTTACCACATTTATCTTATAAATGCAACACATTCATATTCTAAGGAGGCAAAGAACTCATCTTTGGAGGAAATTCACTCATGCAAGTCACCTTTCTTAAGGAATGCTAATCTTTCATGCTTCAAGCCTAATATTTTCCATCTAAGATTAAATCTTACTAATAGCTTGACATTCAAGCATATACTTTCATACATAAGTCAAGAGCATTTATAGTGTACTTGCCTCTTCAAGCTAGAACCTTTTCTTAGCTTGGATCTTGAGTGGAATGAGTTGATGTTTTTCCTCCACTGCATTCATGAAGCACACGGTTTTGAGGAAGAAAAAGGAGACATATTAGCCACCATTTTAAATGAAAAATAGAGATAGATTAGGACTAGTTTAGCTTACCAAAATGAGGATTGAATGGAGCTCAAACCACCAAGGAGCTAACACGACTTAGGAGTTTGGAAAGTTTGAACCTAGTGACCATGAAGGTCACGGTTTTGGCAAGCATAAGAGAGGCAATGTGAGCATCATTCCAGGAATTATAAAATTCAACTAAGTAGCTAGACATGAAATTTACCTAGAGGATTCTTGAAGCTTGAGGATGGAGAGGATCTTAAACTTCCTTGGCTCAAGTTGGCCGTGTGAGAGATGAGGGAGGGAAAACTCTTACTACTTGCTTGGAAATTATCTTGAGGAGTTAGTAGGTGAAAGATGGATTAAGAAGCTTCCTTATTAAGGAAGAAGAAAAAGCTTCTTGGTTAGGGAGCATGGCCGGTGGTTCCATCATGAGGGAAGTGGGAAAACTTCTCATGTGAATGGACATCATAATGAAACTCTCTTAGAACTTAACCATGCTTTACTTTTTAGGGTGCATGAAGAGTCTTAAAGCCATTATTAGCTCAAAAAGGCCTCATGGCCGAAATTATAAGCATGTACACTTATGAATTCAATTTATTACATTTTACCTATTAACATAGCTTCGATAGCTTTTGCTGTCGTTGGGATATACTGGGTCTGGATGATGATGATGATGATCTATTAACATAGCCTACCCATTTTCATATCTTAATTTATATACTATACATATATGCGTTCTTAAAGCGTATTTTCAAACTATTGTCCTTTAAATACCCTGCTCATATATCTAAGGTCCTTTAGGCCACTATTACACCATAGGCCGAAATCTATATATATATATATGCCATATATATCTGTGTATATATGTTTCCAATACTACGCATATATATATATATATATATATATATATATATATATATATATATATATATCATGTAAACATACTTTCCACAAAATTGAAGTTATTCGACCGAAAGTGACTAAAGTTAGTGATGAAATACTCTTGGCTCACCTCAAGAGAATAGCCGGCGGTTAAGGAGTTTATCCCCAAGCTCATTTACTCCTTAATTTCTTTATCCCTCCTTATTTCTTAAATTACTTTTTAGAAAGTTACTATGGTGGTTTAAGGAGTTGCCATGGACTATCCATGGATTCAACCGGCGGTTAGGGTGCAATTAGTAGGCTCCATCATGCTTGAGTCACTTTTAAGAGTGTTTAATGGAAAAGCTACTAGGTAGTCGAAGGAAATGTTTATAGTAAAATTTGATCCCTAATTCTCTATTCCATGTATCTCACGGTTCTTAATGGGAATTTTAGTGAGTTACCCATCCTTTTAATAATATCATATTGTGACCACACCATGCATAACTATTTTCTATTATTGCTTTAGTAAGCAATTAAGGTGTGTAGTTGGCCTTTTTAACAAAGGGTGGCTTCCTCCTTAACTCCTCTACCCGGCGGCTTGGTGCAGGAAAAAGATAATACTTAACCTGTTTTTTTATTTTTTTAATCCAATTTAGTGAGACATTAAATGCTAGAATGAACTTTTCATGCTTCCAAAATTCATACTTGAGGTAATATACTATTTTCCTTCAATATTAAATAAACGTTGATAAAGCTTAATAAAATGTTCTTCTTCAGAAATAACGTTCCAATGCGTCACTTCGTACTAGTCTCGGATATAGTACTATTTTTGGTGGGGTACAACATCCTCCCCCTTATTATAAGTTTCGTCTCAAAACTGGAATTAGTGTGGTATAAGCTTTCATGTTTCTTTATGTCCCTCAAGTGGTTTCATCAGTGGTGCTTTTAAGAATCATTTTCTTTCTTGTCGGAAATTTCCGTGGTCGTCGTTTTCGTTAATCCTAACTCTACTCCTATCATGGCCACTTCCTCTGCCCTACAATTCTTTGCAAGAGGCCAGAGAATGGGCGGATTTCATCGAACAACTACGATGGCCCTACTGGCATCCTGTCCATTTTGCCCTTGGTAGGTTGGTCGTAAAATCTATAGGGAAGTAATCCCCTTTCCACCCGGAACTTAAGAAGGTTTATAACAATCTAGTAGGTCTTCGGTTCTCTGTCCTCGCCTTCTGATACATAAGATCAAATAAAATATCTATTTAATCCCCTTAGAACCGCTCTGTTCAGCCTATCTTAAAGGTGTGAACAGGGCATTGCTGTTGACTTGTTTTCCAGCTTAAGAAACAAGTCAGGATATGTCTGCACGCATGTAAATATGTGCATATGCATGTTGTATGTTGTATTTGTCTAATGTATATCTGTTATGTAGAGATTGTGAATTCCCTTGGTGTAATAAAAGGGATGAGGACCTGAGGGTCCTTAACAAAATAGACCACATGTTGTGTAATGAAGAATGGGAGGACAAGTTCCCAGACTGTGAATTGGACTTTTGAGGTATGTTGTGTGTATTCATGACATGTTTAATCGTTTTGTTAAAATTTTAATTTTTTGTTTGATAAAATAGGTAGACACGAAAATGAAGGCCTTATTTCTATCGATGATGTGAATCTTGCATAATTAACTTCCTAAGTACATGGGAGTTTGGTTAAGTTTATGAATCTTATTGTCTTGATTATATGATATATTTAGTCATGAATTGCATGTTTCATATCATGCAATGCATTGTCCATGTTCATGCGACTTAAGAGACTGATTTTATGCCAAAGAATTGTAAGAAAACTCTCTTTTGCAAAGATAAGTTTTCTGGTTTTGAAACAAAAGTTCCTATGGTACCATTACTTCATGGCCGGCATAACCCGCTCTAGATCCGGAGTTAATTGATCTGATGATGATGATTTATGACTGTCCAAGCCCGGAGATAATAGACCTAAGGATGATGATTTATGACCGCCCAGGCCCAGAGATAATAGACCTAATGATGATGATTTATGACCGTCCAGGTCCGGAGATAATAGACCTGATGATGATGATTGATTGTATGACCTTTTTCAGATCCAGAAATAATAGATCTGAAGCAAAGAGTATGACAGTTTCAGATCCGGAGACAATAGATCTGAACCCTCTCTACTCCTTGTTTTATGACGATTATGTTTTGAACGTAAGAATGATCGAAATTGGTTTTCATCCAATCATGTTGCATTACATTTGCATATTCATACGCGATGCATATAATTGTGAGTAGAATGCTTAGCCTATTGTCACTTAAGTTACGATTATGTTACCATTGCGGCTATTGGGTTGAGAGTCAGGTATGTCGAAAAAGTTGAGGTTCTTGCGATTTGGTTCTTGTGTACAGTTTCTATTTAATTCATGATTGTTTATGGTATACTTGCTGGTGACTTTGTCACTCACCCTTTTATTCTTCCCCCAGAGCCTGCAGGGAATGGTGTAGAGTGGATTGATGATGAGCCTCGAGTTCCATATCCTTAGACAAGAGAGCGAATTGCAGCTTAAGGACTTATATGCTGGCTTATGTTTTGTGGACTTATTTTGGGGACATTGATTTTGGATTTGTCTTTATTTTGTGAACTTGGTTGTAAACTCTATGTCAGATTCGGAAATGTTTTCTTTGAAGGTTTTTATTCTGCCTATATTTTGCTTACTTGTTAAGATGGTGACATTGTTGTCCATGACTTTGGGATGGACTGTGACATGTTATGCATTGCTGGTACTTTCCGTAGTGAAGTACGGCTGGTGCACCATACATGGGCAGGCCGAGTACGAGGCGCTACATTTGGGGGATGAGCCACTTGAAAAATGGGACATAGAAAATAAACTTTACAGGATTTGCTCCAGCCATGTAGGGGGGTTGAATAGTGAGATCCGAAGCATTGGTTTTTAAAAATGTTTATTGATCAATACTCGCTTCTGAAAACATATTATGTTTTTAGACCTCGTTTTTGAATAATTAACTAAATAGGTTCTAGACCTCCAAAGTTCATGAAATTTTGTCACACTGTACTTTAAGATGTTATCTATATGTCATGAAAATTCGAGATCAAATTCACAGCCTAAAGCCCTGAAAATTTTTTTTTGATTGAACCCTGTCAATCAATGAAAAACTTTACCTTATAGTGAAAAATTAATTCCCAACTAATGACAACTCCAAATAATCTGAAATATTGATGAGATGTCACTTATGATGTCTAGTTTAATATGATGTAGCATTTTTGCAAAATTCCTTTGTCAAGTATGTCAACTACGTTGATGTTCTCAACCTCTGCCAATCTGAAAATGAGATTGCAGTAGTCTCAGAACTTTGAACGTTTGGATGTCTTATACTCATCCAAATTCGATGAAACTTGTCTTAAATTAAATCTAAGACCTTTATCTATGTATTAGTAAAATTTGGTAACTTTCAAAAATGGTTTGCTATTTTTCTCAGCTATTTTGAATACGTCGCAAAAATAGTACTGAAAGCAAAAGTGCGGAAAAGTAATGACATATAGATTTTTGTACTGGTTCGGTCAATGTGACCTACTCCAGTCTTCGAGGACACCTTCCTCGGTATTCACTAATCACCAAAGTCACATTAGAACAAGGGTGACTAGAGTTATACAACAACAATCACCAAAATCACCACCACCTCACTAATGAAGGTATGATCACACCTTGATCAACCTTTTACAAGTATGGAACATATTATGGTGGTTTATATGAAGCCTATACCAAATATAGAAAGTATGTTTGATAGGCTTAAGGCTTTGTGCAAGAAAAGAAGATAAGGATGAAGAGAATTCTTGCTTTTCACTTGATAGCTTGTCGAATGTGTGTCTTGTTATATTTGATCTTCCTCCTCCTTTTGTAAGGTGGTGCATGCCCCCTAGGGCTGAGAAAACTCTTGAAAATTTTCTTGAATGCTCTAGGAAGATATCTTGCAAAGCCTTGTGGCATACCTTTGCTTATTTGGCGAGATATGATCGGACAAGTGATGTGTCTTCGCCTTGTTGTCACTCTATGATTGGGTCTTGATTAAGCCGGGTCTTCATTAAGCCACCTTGGCACTTAATATATCAAAAAATGAAAATAATTTAAGTTTTGAATGTCTTAATTCCCAATCAAGTATTGATGTGATGTATTCTCATTTTTTTTGTAATGATTTGGCGTCTAGATATCCTCTCCAAAAATCGGCCATAATGCTAAAGATTTCAGCATTGTTTTTGAAATTTGAAACATTCCCTTGTATATTTGATCTTCATAAATTTTTGAATTCTTTTATAGATCATTCTCCATTAATTATAGTGCAGGAAGCTCCACCTAGGCTCTATGTAAGAACAAATCAGCCGCCCACTTCATCACACTTGTGCTGAGATAATTTTTGAATTTTGAATGAGTAATAATGTAGCATCTTCATAAACATGGTAAACTTCAATCACCATTGTAACTTGTCTTCTGAATACTCCAAGATAGGTCTCGAATGTGTAAAACTTGTCTAGGTACATGTCACAACATGTCCAAGACGTCCCCTTTTAGTATAGCGTTGAAATTTAAATTTTCGAATTCCGCCGATTGAGAGATTTTTCTCTAATTGATCACAAACCCTTCGGACATGTAAAATATTATATACACCATACAGTATGTGTAAAAAAATGTATAACCTCAGCTACAAATAGTGTAGGAAATTCGGCCATGTGGATGTAACAATTTTGAATTGAATTTTCAAGAGAATAAGAAAAATGATGAATATTTGATATATGTATTTATGATACGACTTTGGTCTTGAATTTTTCATGTGGTGCACGAAATTTTGAGGTGCTTGGAGTGTATATTGGCTAGCCATCTTTGTATGGTAAGTTCATGTTGGTGACGGTTCAGTAGTCATTTGATGTGGCAATTTTCAGTTTACGAACTTTTGATGCGTCGATATATTTTTAGAAAATTGATGACTTGGAATATCTTGGATATGTATGTATACATAAAATGACGTGATGTGGTTGCTTGATTTTGATGATGTACGTTGATGATGTGTCTTTGAAATGCCGAGATAGAAGAATATAGCTTGACGTCTTGAGAAAAGATATATATACACATACATACATATATATACACACACTTACATATATATTTTTTTAGAAGAACGAGCGGTACCGTTTGGATTTTATTAATAAATACCCTCACTTCTGGCGGAGAAATACCGTGGTTACATTTATTGTGGGAGACTTTCCCATGGAAAAGAAAAAAAATGAACACATAAACCTGCATGAAGAATGAAATGGAAAGCTAACGCTAGTAGTAATAATGTATATAAATATATAGCGTCCTAGACTAATGTGTGGTGGCCGAATTTCCAAATTGTCTTGCTGCCATATTCGCCAACATGGACTGATCTGTGTATGTGTCAAATCAATCTCAGATAAGGAGCCATCGAACATCCGTGTATGACACACAAAAGAATAGGCAAACTTATCTAAGATTGAGAAATGTAAAGAATGAAAAAAATAAATCATAAACATACCGATGTTGCCTGTATTCAAGCAGAATACAGGCAACCAGAAGACAAGATCGCTAGCCTCTCCCAAGAATGTGTGTAATACTGTGATTCTCGCAATGGATACTGCGAATAGATCCCCGAATTTTGCTTGTATATGCCAAACAAAAGCCATTGTTAAAAGAGTGTAAAACCGGATCTGTAAGCTATAAAAAGTGGGCGATGAACATATTGACGTTGCCTGTATTCAGACCGAATACAGGCAACCGTAGCAGTATACCGCCATAGATGAACATATGCCAGCATGAGAGTACAAGATATATACGGATGACAACAGCCAAAGATGATAAAAGAGCGCATACTAACGTTGCCTGCACCCTGCATGGTACATGCAACCGATTGATGATTAAGCCAACCCATTAGGAGACATAGGGCTTCATAAGCACAGATTAGGAAGACTAGCATCAACTCAATTGCTCCACGTACCTCACATGGCAATGCAGATAATGAAGCGTAAAAGGATAGACCCAACGCGGTAGAGCCATGCTGAGACAATGTGTGTGCTGCATTATTTGCTTCTCGTGGGCAATATTGTAGCAATGAATTATTAATACACAAAAGGTATGTAGCACGTTGGAGGTCGCGATGTAAGGAGCCGATGTATTGATCTGGAGATGCCAGACATTTAAGTAGTGGCCTACAATCCGTCTCAAGTATAAGGCGATCATACTCCTAGCATAGTATAATAAAGCATATGCCAAAGCCAACAATTCTTCCCTTAAAGGTGACATAGCCGGTGAGGCAAAACTTAGTGCTGAAACAAATAGGTCTTGTGGATCTCGCAATATAGCTCCCGCGGCAGCCTTGAAACGTCCAGCTGCTGCATCAACGTTACAATAACGCTACTAGTTGGTGGAAGCTCCCACCATATCACCCGCATACGCCGCGGCCACAATAGTGGCGAGAAATGCCTAGATATTAAATGAGGGATTGATTGATAGAACTTACGTCCTTCTGTAACAACACACCAATTGTATATGTATGAACGAGTCCGCTCAAACAATCGTCGATATAAAAATGTTCAACGCCAAAGCGAATGGATGTATATTCCTTCCAAATAGTCCAAACAACCACCGAAGGAGCAATAACTTGTAATTGACCCCGCATGTGTAAGGCCGATAAGACACGCCACCAACGAAGCAAATGTGCATAGATAGTCGATTGTCGGGGCATGGGTCCAGCAAAAACTATAGACATCTCCTACCAAAGGGATCTTATAGGGGGACAGTGTAGAAATATATGATCCTGTGAATCAGACTGTATCCAACATAAAGCACACTGAGAAGGAAACACCGAAAGCTAAGAGTGTAAGTTATCCACCACCGGAAGCGATCTTGCCCATAATTTCAATATAAATATCTTACAGCTAGGATCTGATCCTGAACACCAAGCATAACGAGACAAGGGTAGCGAAGAAGGTGTTGCGGTGAGCAAGGCATAGACCGATTTGATAGAAAATTGCCCTGAAGAATCTGCTATCCAGTTAATGCCATCTGGGGTCCATTCAACTCGCTAGGACATATAATCATGAATACTGTAGATATGCTTCAAAAATCCGGAAGCATAAATATATGCATTGATCTCACGTCGGTGACCATACTTTGCCCGACTATAAACTGCCCAAAGTGAATTTGACTGCTAATATTTCCACCAAAGTAAACAATCATAAGCATGTTGCAATATCGATAGGTTGCAAATACCTAATCCCCCTGCCTCTATCAATTGACAAATGTTTTCCCAAGAAGCCAAGTGATGTCGATCATTCCAAAAAAAATTTTGACATCTTTTGATGTAATGAATTGATAACTCAGGAGACGGGAACTAACTATGATATGAGATGTCATAGAACACAAAACATGTCGAATAAGGATAAGATGGCCAGCCATGGAAAGCAGCTTGGGAGACCATGCGTTCAATTTAGCATTAAAGTGATTAAGCAAGGAAACACAATATCGTGCTCTATTAATAACCTTATAAAGAAATGATCCAAGATATTTTATTGGTAGAGAGGCTAACCTCATACCTTAAACATGTGAGACTCGCAGACCAGAAACTCCTGTCCCAGCGACCACCTAACTTTTATGATAATTAACCATCTGGCCAGAAGCATGTTAATAAGATTCCAAAAACAGGTTAAATCGTTGTAGGTTCCCAACTGAGCCATTCAAAAAGACAACCAAATCATCAGCAAAACCCAAATGAGAAATTTGAGGAATCCTACTAGCCTGAAATCCATTGATATGCCCTGTTGGCATCAGTGATTCGATGCCTCGGGAAAAGCCTTCGGATGCTTAGATAAACAGCAGGGAGCTAAAGGATCCCCTTGCTTGACTCCACGACCCACTAGAAAAAAACCCACAAGCTTACCATTGATCAATATTGAACATCTTGTAGCCAAAAGATTATTGAGCAAAATGCGTACCAAACGAGAATTGAACCCCATTTTTGTTAAAATCTTTCCGAGATAAATCCAACACACTTGATCAAATGCCTTGGCCATTTCGAGCTTAATAATAACATGGCCTCCTCTCGATGGTCGATCCAATACATGAACCATTTCTTATGCTAACAGAATTTGTTCTATGATGCCATTTCCCTTCATAAAGCTAGACTGTTATGGAGAAATTAGTCGTGGAAGGAAAGAAGATAATCTCGTTGCCAGCAACTGTGTAATAAACTTAGAGAAAAAATTAGTTAAACAAATATGCCGACAATCCGCAAATGCTTCTGGATTTGTCACCTTAGGGAGAAGCGTAATAAGAGCCGATGCTACTGATCTAGGTGGTCGGATGCTGATAAAAAATTCCGACATTGCATTAAGAACATCCTGATGAATAACCGTCCCAAAAAGCCGATAAAGTGAACCTCGAAAACCATCTGGTCCAGCTGCACTAGAAGGGCTGAGGTTTCAGACTGCTTGCCTAACTTCCTGTAAAGTTGGAATGGCAGCCAGTTGAGCATTATCAGTTAGTGTATGTGCCCTAGGCCATGATTTGGATATTTGTGTTATGCATAAAAGAGGTTTTATTATCATTATTGTTGGTTAGTATGTTACACAATTTTGATATATGTCCCTGATTCATTATTGTTATGGAGATAAAATAATTTATAATCAGTATGAGTATTGATTTGATAATCATGAGATGATTATGTGTATGGTGATACGAATCAATCTCATAGATACTTGTTAGAGAACAGTGTATTGGATAGACCCATCATGAGATTGCTACATGGATTAGCGTCATAAGTAAATCTCATGATAGTCATGTTTTAATCCTTTGACTTGAGATTGTCATAGTTTCCAACATAAGGACCATTATATTTTGACACGATCAAACGTTATCCGTAACTGGATAATAATAAAGGTCATGATTGAATGTGATAGAAATTATGTAGAGGATATTGAACAATCAAAATAGAATTTGTCCCTCTCTTTTGAGAGAGATATCTTTGGGCCCCTCGATTAGTGAGACTGTGAAATGCATGGCCGTGCTCAAATGAATTGATAGTGTGATCAATATCATTTGTTTTATCAGTCTACTTAGAGATCGAGTAATCATATGTTTGAACTATATAAGTATGACGCTGACCATGACTTATGTTCAAACTAGATATCGTGTGACAAAGGGATTAGTGCATGTACTATTATTAGGCTAGTTGGACTTTACTCGTATTAATTGGGTAGTTGTAATGCCTTGCTAGAAGCCAATTACGACTTGTTGGTTTAATAGAGATTTAATCAACTGCCAATTAATATTGGCCTATCGGGTCACACACAAGAATGCGTAAGGCTGATATTAATAATATTAATAATATTAATATTGGATATTAATTATTATTATTATTATCGTTTTAATATTAATAATATTAATATTGGATATTAATTATTATTATTATTATTTTCGGTTTTTTGGTGATTATATATACATGTGTATTATCGGATAATAACAAGAGAATCCATATCTGATATGGATTTTGAATATCCTGATAGAATCCGTATCTGATATGGATTTTGATTGGCATCCACTAATCCGATTAGGACTCGGATTCTGATGTCTACGTATGTGCATATATACTTGTGTATCTCGTATACACAAGACACACGAAAAATACACAGAGTCATAAAAAAACCCTAGAGCCGTTTTTGTGAAAAACGAGTTCTTCAGCCACGCCGTTTGAAGAGCTAGCACTCCGGGCGGAAGCGTTCGTGTGGATACCGACCGAGGGTGTTCGTGATTTCGCACCTCTTCCATCTACAGACTTCGAATCTACGGAGGTAGTTTTTGATTTCTTTTGTCGAATTAAACGAACAACATGGATCCTTGGTAGGAAATCAGAGATCAAGTTTTGTTTTCCGCTGCGCGTTTTTGCAGTGATCTCGGTTGATTTCCTAACATTATCCTCCAGTAGAAGCAACTGTGGAATATACTACAAAATAGAATCATGCTGAATAATACGATGGATACTCTGACGACGGCGGCAATCTTTTACGGTCTGATGCTAATATTTGGTATTTGCATAACCTTCTTTTAACCATTTAACATTTGCCTTCTACTTCCAAAAAAGTAGTGCTCGATGTTGTTCACTACGTAATAGAGCCATATTCCATGAGCATTCAGTTAGAGTACCTTCGGACGGTTATGCATCAAAATTCCTTTCACAAAGCGTAGCCCCAGTCTCCACTGCACTGACTACATCAAATATGTTACCAAATACATCCTTATTCCATCGCCTAAGATGATGCTTGTGTTGTCGAAGTTCATCACACAACCGCCACATTCTTCCCACTGTTGAGAAAGAATTCCAACTGTGACAAACGAAACTACCAAAATTAGGATGTTTAGACCATACGTCCAAGTACATAAATGAAGCAACTACTTTTGAAACATCAGAGACACATCCAAGATAAAGAGGATAGTGATCCAAAGTTGTACGATTCAGGTGCTGATACTGAATTGCCGAGAATAAGTCCAAAAGGATTGTGAGCAGAGAAAACACTCCAATTGGCGCCAAACTCTCCCCAATCCTTGACCATCGCACCAAGTGAATTTGGAGCCCTGATAAGTAATCAGCTGCAGGCAGCAATTTTCGACCCAATCATTAAAATCATATAGAGATCGAATGGAAGGGGTCGAGCGTCTCTTATGTTCATCAAGCGACAAAAATGTATTGAAATCACCTCCAACAAGCCAAGGATCATAACATACACTACTAAATTGGAGAAGATCATCCCACAGTGGTCGACGAGCCACTACCGAATGTAAAGCATAGGCAAACTTACACCAAATTTTATCCCTCGATGGCAACAACTGAAAATGAAATGAGTGATTCTGTAGGTTTCTGTATTCATCTAACAGCTGAAAGATAGAGTCTTTCCAAAATACCAAAGTATGATCCTCACATACAGAGAAAGCATGGGAGAATCCAAGTTTAAGATGATATGGCACCAAGGAAGTTTGGCGCAGTTTGGGCTAAATAACAACAAGAATGTGAATTTGATAACGACGAAGCAAAGATAAAATATGATCTGAAGAAGTACGAATACCTCTAACATTCCACATGAGAATCTTCATTAAGGCAATATATCAAAAGAGCATGAGAGGTGGGCTGCCTTGGAGCGAGTCAATCGCGAAGTACTTGGCAGGGGTTGCTTATGCTGCTGGGTCAATAATTTGGGCGTAATCCGAAAGCTGCGCTCTTCAGTATAATCAGCCAAAATTTCCGGTTGCGCATGATCAATATATGTAGCATGTACTTGTTCATTTATAAAATTATAAATTAGATCATCAGAAGCCTCTGCTAATAATTGACGTTGGCGATGAGACACGTCAACTTCACCATCGGAATGTGACACTAACTCAGATAAAGCAGGCATATCATTAATCATGGAGTCATCGATTTCTTGTAAGCGAGAGATGTCCTGTGTATAGGAAACTGACGGCGGGCGTGCCATTTTTGGAGACAATATAATGGAGTGTGGCGCAACCTGTACCTCCAAACTATCCGTACTCAACTGATGTTTAGTTTGTGAATCTTGTTGCCGTTTTTTTGAGTACCCAACATTTAGGCTTTTCCTTATTCGAACGATTTGTAATTTTAGGAACATGTGCCTCACCAGTCGGCTGGTCTTCTACGTGATCGTCCTTCAACAGGTGGAAGACTTATGGCCTAGACGAGAACCGTTGCTATAATACCTGGGCAAATCTTCGTAATCAACAGACTGAGAAATGCAACGCTTAGAAACCTGATTAAAAATACGAGCAGGGAGCTCCTGTGACACATCAATTTCCAAAAACGAAAGAAGCATAGATGGCGAAGATTTTTGGCTGTGGCTGTATCTAATTTTATCGGCGTACCCAACATGCGTCCAATTTGAAATAACGCCTCACATTGATGGAAGTGTACTGGGACTCCCGGTAGAGAAACACAAACAGGAACAATCGAAACGTCAACTTTTGGGTCATAATCTGGACTCCATTTGGTAACCCTCATACATTTGCCTGCTATAGTCCAACTTTGTCTGGCAGAGCAATGCCAATAATCCTACTCATGTGCAAAATGTAAACGAACAACATGGATCCTTGGTAGGAAATCAGAGATCAAGTTTTGTTTTCCGCTGCGCGTTTTTGCAGTGATCTCGGTTGATTTCCTAACAGTGGTATCAGAGCCACTTGTTGATTTCGTTTAAATCGATTATATCATGCTTATGTGATTATATTTTACTGTTTTTCCGTATGGCATGATATGTACAAAAACCCCAACTCGGATTTCATATGATGAGAGAAGAATGGTGTTTTTCAAATCGTTTTCATGAATGATTTGTATACGGCGGTTTTCGTTTGTCATGTGATGATCAAAACCGATTCTGTTTATATTAGATATAAACATACGCTATGTGTAAAACCCTATTCGAATCTCATCTGGTGAGAGCGGATTGATGTTTTCAATTCGTTTTCATCAGATGTTATAATTCGAGATTGTTATATGTGATATAAAGTTTTCGTTTTTCATGAGATGATCAAAAACGATTATGTTTATATCGATATGAACAACCGATTGATGGTTCTGTTTTCGTGTTTCGAAAGACAGATTATCTATTCGATGATGATTCTGATTTCTGGTATCGGATGAAGATTATCGATTTGATTGATATTCTGTTTTAAGGTTTGCGAATGACAGCCATCGATTCGATCGATGCTTCTATAAGGGTTTACACGTATTCAAAACAGTAAGATCGTTAATATGATTGACGCGTCTGTGTTAGGGTTTCGAAAAGAAAATTATCAATGCGATTGATACTTTCTGTTTGGCTTCGAGGGGCGCTGCCCCTCGACCCCGCCTGGGGCGCTACCCCTCGGAACCCCGCCCGCTAACCGGCTAGCGGGACCGCCGTATGCGTACGCCCTATAGTTCGTTACCGTGACATTAAGAATGTCAATATATATATTTATTTGTTATAATATGTTTGTGTAAAATATATTATAATTGTTGATGTCTTTGCATGGTGCATAGCATGGCCTCAGGACCTATGTGATTGACTTAGTCATATTTCTGTTTTGGGTTATTATGGTCTGCGTGCCGCTGTAGTTTTTGTTGTATTTTATTATACAATTAGTTAGGGTTTTTTTTATTATTGTAATAAATGAAGAATCAAGCTACAAAAGTGGTGATGGCGACACATACCAAGGACGAGTGGATTCCATGGAGATGGAGGCACGAGCTCAAGACAAGAAGATATGTATCATTGCAAATGTTGTAATAGGAAGTCTTTCACATAGGGTTTCCTTTATGATCTTCATTTGGTCTCATGAAGATCATATTTAGTTTGGCCATGCTATGTCACGTTTACATATTTATCATTTTGTATGAGATGCGTGGATGATATATTATATATGCATATAGGATGCTACGATATAATGATATGCAATGCAAGACATAAACTAAGTTGAACCCTCATTAATAATTTAAGTCTTGATGCCATCCATGTCTTAAACACCTATTAAAACTGGGATTGTATTAAAGTAGGTATTGTCAAAGCAATGTACTTTAAACATTCCTAGCTACGTAGGATGAGTAATAGTGCTACTCATATGTTTAAAATTGGTTAGACTTAATTGGGCTATCAAAATGGTTTTGGGCCCAAGGCATTAGATGGAATCTAACATACAATGATATATGATGTCATTATTCCATAAATTCTAAGAGTTACATGAGATGTAATTGGTAAAGATGTTACCTACCTAAATAACTTAATTTTAAGCGTCATGCCAAAGCTGAGTTTAGAATTAAGTCAAATATGGATCTTAGCTCACTAAAATATTTCTTTTGAGGGTTATGTTTTAGTGGGAGTTTTATAAATTTTAACCTCATTATTAATAAAGTGTTACTTTGCATGTTTTGTAGATCATAAATGGCTGCTAATAACAATTCCACCTTATCGCTGCGATCTATCTTTGAGAAGGAAAAACTAAAAGAATATGGGACTAATTTTGTTGACTGGTTTCGAAACTTGAGAATTGTTCTCAAGCAAGAAAAGAAGTCCTACGTGCTCGATGACCCTGTCCCCGAACCCCCTCCTGCTGATGCTTCTGTTGCTGTTAAGAACAAGTATAAGAAGCATGTTGAAGATTCCAATGACATAGGATGTCTAATGTTGGCAACTATGTGTCCAGGACTTCAGAAAGACCTGGAACACTTAGAAGCTTATGAGATGAGTGTGCATCTCAAAAAAGCTTTCCAACAACAGGCTAGGCAGGATAGGTTCGACACCGCTGTTGCACTTTTTGACTGTAAGATGTCTGAAGGTGAATCTGTTAGCGCTCATGTTCTGAAGATGAAAGGCTATATAGATCACCTTGCAAGACTTGGATATCCCCTGAGTTTGGAACTCGCCACGGATTTGATCATACACTCTTTGCCTAGCAGTTTTTCTCAGTTCGTCATGAACTACAATATGAATAATATGGAAAAGTCCATTCCTGAGCTACATGGTATGCTCAAAACTGCTGAGGGGAATATCAAGAAGCCTACCCAGGTATTGACTGTCAATACCAAGCTAATGAAAAGGAAAGCTAAAGGCAAGGGTAAGGCTAAAAGTGCAAAGGGTGCAAAAGGGGCAAAGGGTCAAGCTAAACCGAAACCTGGTCCCAAGGCAAAGGTTCCTAAGGAAGGAACTTGTTTCCATTGCAACAAGCCTGGGCATTGGAAAAGAAATTGTGATGTTTATTTGGAGGAGTTGAAGAAGCTGAAGGGTAGTACGACTACATCTTCAGGTATTTATGTTATAGAAATTAATTTATCTACTTCTTCTTCCTGGGTATTAGATACTGGATGTGGATCCCATATTTGTACAAATATGCAGGGGCTCAAAAGGAGTAGGATGCTGAAGAAGGGCGAGGTGGACCTACGTGTTGGCAATAGAGCAAGAGTTGCTGCTATAGCTGTAGGGACCTATGAGCTTGTCTTGCCCAATGGGCTTTTGTTAGTTTTAAACAATTGCTTTTATGTTCCTACTATGAGTAGGAATCTTATTTCAGTGTCTGTTTTGGATGATGAAGGTTATTCATTTTTAATTAAAAATAAGAAGTGTTCTATTTTTGATAAAAATGACTTGCTTTATTGTATTGCAAGTAGTTATAATGGCATTTATGTCCTTAACCTTGATGATTCCAATGACGGTAATATTTATAACATATCTTCAAAGAGAACTAAGCCAAATGAACTAAACCCTGCATATTTATGACATTGTCGCCTTAGCCATATAAATGAGAAGCGCGTATCTAAACTCCATCAAGATGGATTATTAGATTCATTTGATTTTGAATCATTTGAAAATTGCGAGTCTTGTTTGCTTGGAAAGATGACAAAGACTCCTTTTACTGGACATAGTGAAAGGGCTAATGACTTGTTGGGCTTGGTACATACAGATGTATGCGGCCCAATCAGCATTAGTGCCAGGGGAGGATTTCAGTATTTCATTACTTTTACTGATGATTTCAGTAGGTATGGCTATGTCTACCTAATGAAACATAAGCATGAGTCTTTTGAAATGTTTAGAACTTTTCAGAATGAAGTACAAATTCAACTTGGTAAGACAATTAAAACCCTTCGATCAGATCGAGGTGGTGAATATTTGAGCCAAGAATTTGACCAACATCTAAGAAATTGTGGAATCGTTTCACAGATGACTCCTCCAGGAACTCCACAATGGAATGGTGTTTCTGAAAGGAGAAATCGGACTTTATTGGATATGGTTCGATCTATGATGGGTCAAGTAGATCTTCCTTTATCCTTTTGGGGTTATGCCTTGGAGACAGCTGCATTCATTTTGAACCGTGTACCATCTAAAGCGGTTGAAAAGACACCATATGAGATGTGGACTGGTAAGAGACCCAGTTTGTCTTTTCTTAAGATTTGGGGTTGTGAAGCTTATGTGAAAAGATTAATGTCAGATAAGCTAGCTCCAAAATCTATCAAATGTATTTTTGTGGGGTATCCTAAAGAAACTAAAGGGTACTATTTCTATATTCCCTCAGAGAACAAAGTGTTTGTTGCTCGAAATGGAGTCTTTTTGGAAAAGGAGTTTCTCTCCAAGAGAAAAAGTGGGAGTATAGTACAACTTGAGGAAACTCAAGTTCCACAAGATATCGTTAAACTGTCTTTAGAGACGATTTCAGAACCACAAACAGTTGTGGAGCCTGAAAATGTAACACAAGTCCAACGCAGATCTGATAGGATACATCGTCAGCCAGAGAGATACGGATTTCTTGTGACTGATGATAGTCAAGTTATGCTCATAGATCAAGATGAGCCTACTACCTATCAGGAAGCTGTGTCAGGTCCAGATTCAGATAAATGGCTTGGAGCCATGAATTCTGAGATGCAATCCATGTTTCATAACCAAGTTTGGTCTTTAATTGATCCTCCAGAGGGTATTAAGACTATTGGTTGCAAATGGGTTTTCAAGAAGAAAACTGACATGGATGGAAATGTGCAAACCTACAAAGCAAGGCTTGTGGTTAAAGGTTTCAAGCAAACTCATGGTATAGACTATGATGAAACCTTTTCACCAGTAGCTATGCTTAAGTCTATTCGAATTCTCCTTGCCATTGCAGCATACTATGATTATGAGATATGACAAATGGAAATCAAAACTGCTTTCCTTAATGGAAATTTACTCGAGGATGTGTACATGACACAACCTGAGGGTTTTGTAAATCCTGAGAATTCCAAGAAGGTTTGCAAGCTTCAAAGGTCCATCTATGGATTGAAGAAAGCATCTCGAAGCTGGAATCTTCGTTTTGATGAAACAGTTAAGAACTTTGGTTTCATCAAGAATGAAGATGAACCTTGTGTTTACAAGATGGTTAGTGGGAGTGCAGTAGTGTTTCTGGTCTTATATGTGGATGACATATTACTTATTGGGAATGATATCCCTACCTTGCAAAAGGTTAAGGCTTGGTTAGGGAATTCATTTTCAATGAAGGACTTGGGTGAGGCTACATATATCCTTGGTATCAAGATCTATAGAGATAGATCTAAAAGGATAATAGGCTTGAGTCAGAGTACATACATAGATAAAATGTTGAAAAGGTTCAACATGCAAGAGTCCAAGAAAGGATTCCTGTCTATGTCTCATGGCATTCATCTCAGCAAGAATCAATGTCCTCAGACATCTGATGAGCGAGATCGAATGAATAAAATTCCTTATGCTTCTGCTATAGGATCGATCATGTATGCCATGTTATGTACTAGACCAGATGTCTCATATCCATTGAGCACAACCAGTAGATATAAAGCTGACCCCGGTGAAGGTCACTGGACAGCTGTCAAGAATATTCTTAAGTACCTCAGAAGGACTAAAGAAGTATTCTTGGTTTATGGAGGTTTGGATGACGAGTTAGTTGTAAATGGTTACACAGATGCTAGCTTCCAAACCGACATAGATGATTTCAGATCGCAGTCCGGTTTTGTATTCACATTGAATGGTGGAGCTGTTAGTTGGAAGAGTTCAAAACAAAGCACTGTGGCTGATTCTACAACAGAGGCTGAGTATATAGCAGCATCAGATGCAGCTAAAGAAGCAGTTTGGTTGAAGAAGTTCATTACTGAGCTAGGAGTTGTACCTAGCATTGCAAATCCTGTGGACATTTATTGTGACAACAATGGTGCCATAGCACAAGCAAAAGAGCATAGGTCTCATCAGAGATCTAAACATATACTCAGACGCTACCATCTCATTCGAGACATCATCGATAGAGGAGATGTCAAGATATGCAAAGTTGACACAAACGATAACATAGCGGATCCATTGACTAAGCCTCTCTCACGGGTCAAGCATGATCAGCACACTAGATCTATGGGTCTCAGATATTTGTAGGCCTAGTGCAAGTGGGAGATTGTTAGTGTATGTGCCCTAGGCCATGATTTGGATATTTATGTTATGCATAAAAGAGGTTTTATTATCATTATTGTTGGTTAGTATGTTACACAATTTTGATATATGTCCCTGATTCATTATTGTTATGGAGATAAAATAATTTATAATCAGTATGAGTATTGATTTGATAATCATGAGATGATTATGTGTATGGTGATACGAATCAATCTCATAGATACTTGTTAGAGAACAGTGTATTGGATAGACCCATCATGAGATTGCTACATGGATTAGCGTCATAAGTAAATCTCATGATAGTCATGTTTTAATCCTTTGACTTGAGATTGTCATAGTTTCCAACATAAGGACCATTATATTTTGACACGATCAAACGTTATCCGTAACTGGATAATAATAAAGGTCATGATTGAATGTGATAGAAATTATGTAGAGGATATTGAACAATCAAAATAGAATTTGTCCCTCTCTTTTGAGAGAGATATCTTTGGGCCCCTCGATTAGTGAGACTGTGAAATGCATGGCCGTGCTCAAATGAATTGATAGTGTGATCAATATCATTTGTTTTATCAGTCTACTTAGAGATCGAGTAATCATATGTTTGAACTATATAAGTATGACGCTGACCATGACTTATGTTCAAACTAGATATCGTGTGACAAAGGGATTAGTGCATGTACTATTATTAGGCTAGTTGGACTTTACTCGTATTAATTGGGTAGTTGTAATGCCTTTCTAGAGGCCAATTACGACTTGTTGGTTTAATAGAGATTTAATCAACTGCCAATTAATATGGGCCTATTGGGTCACACACAAGAATGCGTAAGGCTGATATTAATAATATTAATAATATTAATATTGGATATTAATTATTATTATTATTATCGTTTTAATATTAATAATATTAATATTGGATATTAATTATTATTATTATTATTTTCGGTTTTTTGGTGATTATATATACATGTGTATTATCTGATATGGATTTTGAATATCCTGATAGAATCCGTATCTGATATGGATTTTGATTGGCATCCACTAATCCGATTAGGACTCGGATTCTGATGTCTACGTATGTGCATATATACTTGTGTATCTCGTATACACAAGACACACGAAAAATACACAGAGTCATAAAAAACCCTAGAGCCGTTTTTGTGAAAAACGAGTTCTTCAGCCACGCCGTTTGAAGAGCTAGCACTCCGGGCGGAAGCGTTCGTGTGGATACCGACCGAGGGTGTTCGTGATTTCGCACCTCTTCCATCTGCAGACTTCGAATCTACGGAGGTAGTTTTTGATTTCTTTTGTCGAATTAAACGAACAACATGGATCCTTGGTAGGAAATCAGAGATCAAGTTTTGTTTTCCGCTGCGCGTTTTTGCAGTGATCTCGGTTGATTTCCTAACATTATCCTCCAGTAGAAGCAACTGTGGAATATACTACAAAATAGAATCATGCTGAATAATACGATGGATACTCTGACGACGGCGGCAATCTTTTACGGTCTGATGCTAATATTTGGTATTTGCATAACCTTCTTTTAACCATTTAACATTTGCCTTCTACTTCCAAAAAAGTAGTGCTCGATGTTGTTCACTACGTAATAGAGCCATATTCCATGAGCATTCAGTTAGAGTACCTTCGGACGGTTATGCATCAAAATTCCTTTCACAAAGCGTAGCCCCAGTCTCCACTGCACTGACTACCTCAAATATGTTACCAAATACATCCTTATTCCATCGCCTAAGATGATGCTTGTGTTGTCGAAGTTCATCACACAACCGCCACATTCTTCCCACTGTTGAGAAAGAATTCCAACTGTGACAAACGAAACTATCAAAATTAGGATGTTTAGACCATACGTCCAAGTACATAAATGAAGCAACTACTTTTGAAACATCAGAGACACATCCAAGATAAAGAGGATAGTGATCCAAAGTTGTACGATTCAGGTGCTGATACTGAATTGCCGAGAATAAGTCCAAAAGGATTGTGAGCAGAGAAAACACTCCAATTGGCGCCAAACTCTCCCCAATCCTTGACCATCGCACCAAGTGAATTTGGAGCCCTGATAAGTAATCAGCTGCAGGCAGCAATTTTCGACCCAATCATTAAAATCATATAGAGATCGAATGGAAGGGGTCGAGCGTCTCTTATGTTCATCAAGCGACAAAAATGTATTGAAATCACCTCCAACAAGCCAAGGATCATAACATACACTACTAAATTGGAGAAGATCATCCCACAGTGGTCGACGAGCCACTACCGAATGTAAAGCATAGGCAAACTTACACCAAATTTTATCCCTCGATGGCAACAACTGAAAATGAAATGAGTGATTCTGTAGGTTTCTGTATTCATCTAACAGCTGAAAGATAGAGTCTTTCCAAAATACCAAAGTATGATCCTCACATACAGAGAAAGCATGGGAGAATCCAAGTTTAAGATGATATGGCACCAAGGAAGTTTGGCGCAGTTTGGGCTAAATAACAACAAGAATGTGAATTTGATAACGACGAAGCAAAGATAAAATATGATCTGAAGAAGTACGAATACCTCTAACATTCCACATGAGAATCTTCATTAAGGCAATATATCAAAAGAGCATGAGAGGTGGGCTGCCTTGGAGCGAGTCAATCGCGAAGTACTTGGCAGGGGTTGCTTATGCTGCTGGGTCAATAATTTGGGCGTAATCCGAAAGCTGCGCTCTTCAGTATAATCAGCCAAAATTTCCGGTTGCGCATGATCAATATATGTAGCATGTACTTGTTCATTTATAAAATTATAAATTAGATCATCAGAAGCCTCTGCTAATAATTGACGTTGGCGATGAGACACGTCAACTTCACCATCGGAATGTGACACTAACTCAGATAAAGCAGGCATATCATTAATCATGGAGTCATCGATTTCTTGTAAGCGAGAGATGTCCTGTGTATAGGAAACTGACGGCGGGCGTGCCATTTTTGGAGACAATATAATGGAGTGTGGCGCAACCTGTACCTCCAAACTATCCGTACTCAACTGATGTTTAGTTTGTGAATCTTGTTGCCGTTTTTTTGAGTACCCAACATTTAGGCTTTTCCTTATTCGAACGATTTGTAATTTTAGGAACATGTGCCTCACCAGTCGGCTGGTCTTCTACGTGATCGTCCTTCAACAGGTGGAAGACTTATGGCCTAGACGAGAACCGTTGCTATAATACCTGGGCAAATCTTCGTAATCAACAGACTGAGAAATGCAACGCTTAGAAACCTGATTAAAAATACGAGCAGGGAGCTCCTGTGACACATCAATTTCCAAAAACGAAAGAAGCATAGATGGCGAAGATTTTTGGCTGTGGCTGTATCTAATTTTATCGGCGTACCCAACATGCGTCCAATTTGAAATAATGCCTCACATTGATGGAAGTGTACTGGGACTCCCGGTAGAGAAACACAAACAGGAACAATCGAAACGTCAACTTTTGGGTCATAATCTGGACTCCATTTGGTAACCCTCATACATTTGCCTGCTATAGTCCAACTTTGTCTGGCAGAGCAATGCCAATAATCCTACTCATGTGCAAAATGTAATAAAACATTGTTTGAATCAAGAAGTCCAATACGTACCATGCCAACGAATCCGATACGATCAATAGTAGATATCAAAAAGTGCCTACCAACGTAATCCTGTATGGCTTGGCCAATGTGGTGATCTCTTCATCCGTGGAGGTAATCATTGGACTACCCTTATATTTTTGGATCGTTTTTGGTGCAATGGATGGAGCGGATGAAGATTGAAACAAGAACGCGACGGATAGCTTCATACCTAAAGCTTCGGGTGTCCTCGATGGCGGCTGCAGTGTCGGCTTGTCCATAATGATCCCAGATGGAGAAGAAACGGGAAATATAGAAAAGAATAGCAGAGAAAGAATCACAGAGAAAGGTGTGGTGATCGCAAAGTGGGAAACGAGAAAGAATGGTGGCGACGACGGTAGTTACTGTTGGAGACAATCAATCATGTACCAAGACGCAGTCGTTCAATGTGTGCATATGAACAATACAAAAATAATCAAACCCGGGGCGAGTCGAGGACTCTGTCCTCAAGACGTATTGCTCCGGTATACTGTGCCCAACCGGTGTGGGCAATCGTCTCCCAGGATACAACGGGTACCTGTTCAGTTGAGCGGCACTGCTGAACTTGAACTACTTCGAACCTTCGAATGTCCTGACTTCTCCCGGACGTGATGCAAGCCTCGAATGCTATGAATGCAGAATGCTATGAAATGCTAGAGCAAGGTGTGTGAATAAATGTACCCTTAGCCCTCTTTATATAGGGGAGTCGGTTGGAGAACAAGGTACCGTGACCGTTGGATCAAAACCGAAGTTTGATTTAGGCCGTTAGATGAAAACCTCCTATCTAGATTAGGAAGGTTTAATCTCAGCCTTTGGATTGAAGATAGATTAGCAGGTTTAAACCTGGAGCATTAGATGGAAACCACATTCGGTTGGGGTGGTTAGGACAGTTTAAATCTCGGCCGTTAGATTAAAGCTGCCTTCCCTGCCACCGTTAGATCAAACCAGATTGATCTTATCTTATATCGAAGGATACCGTTTGAATCAGATTTAAGCAACGGTTCGATTTAAACCATAACCGAACGCCTTATCAAACTTAACCGCGTTTTGTTTAAACGTAACCGTGCAACCGCGTTTTCCATCCACTTTGAGAATTAATTTCTCATTCATCCATTTCAATTTCTCCAACAATCCCCCACATGAATGGAAATTAATGCAAATGCATATGCAGACTCTAAGAAGAAGTCAGACAAGAAAATATTGCATCAGAAGAGGTAGCTTCTGGCTTTGAACCTTTCATAGTGATGTACCATCGGATTCACTCGGCTAATTGGTGACTTGATGTCTTGAACCAGTCAGCCTTTGTTGTGAACCTAGACAACGATACTCACATAATATTTTCTTCAACACCCTTTTGGTTCTCATGGTTGTGTTCGTTTTGGCCATGAACAACCTGGTTTCAGAAAGTGTTTTAGAGAAATCTTGCCTCTTAGACTTTCTCATAGAAGCGGCCCCACTTCACACTTACATAGGTGATTCCTATCAAGAGTATTCTGCCATACTCCACTTGACGCATCAAGATATAGGACATCATTAAAAGCCTTAGCTTACCCTAAACATTCTCTGCAGACAGCACTTTTATGTGACGGAATGAGTAAGTGCTTACTGAATCTTCATAACTTAGTTGTCCCATTGAACCAAGATTCTGGGATCTCCAGTCAACAAGGTTGAGTTACCGTTACAAAGATTCTTGCATTATAGGCTTTAGTCCCATTCCGTTTGTCAATCTTGACATATGATCTCTAGGCAAGCCTTTTGTAAGCGGATCCGCAAGATTCTCCATTGATTTTACATAATCAATGGAAATCACGCCATTAGAGATCAACTGTTTAATGGTGTTATGTCTTCGACGTATGTGTCGTGACTTACCATTATAAATGCTGCTTTGAGCACGTCCTATAGCTGACTGACTATCAAAGTGTATGCTAATAGGAGCGATTGGTTTAGGCCAGCACAGGATATCTTCTAGGAAGTTCCGAAGCCATTCAGCCTCTTCCCCAGCTTTGTCCAACGCTATGAACTCAGCTTCCATAGTGGACCGAGCTATGCATGTTTGTTTCGTGGATTTCCACGACACAGCAGCACCACCAACAGTGAACACATATCCACTGGTGGACTTCGAGTCCTTACTGTCTGATATCCAATTTGCATCGCAATATCCTTCTAATACTGCTGGATATCTCGTGTAATGTAGTCCAAGATTCATTGTGTATTTCAGATACCTCATCACTCTGTTAAGAGCTTTCCAATGATCATCACTTGGATTACTGGTAAACCTGCTCAACTTGTTTACTGAACAAGCTAAGTCTGGTCTTGTACAATTCGTTATGTACATCAGACTCCCGATTACCTGAGAGTATTTCAACTGAGCTACAGGTTCGCCTCGATTTTTCCTTAAGTGTACACTTAAGTCAAGCGAGGTCTTTACTGGTTTCACATCAACCATATTAAACCGTTTTAGAACAGACTCAATATGGTGAGTTTGTGACAGTACGAGTCCCTCTGTCATCCTAGAAATTTTAATTCCTAGAATAACATTGGCAACTCCCATATCCTTTATATCGAAGTTCCTCGTCAACATCTTCTTTGTGTTTAAGATTATGTCCCGAGTACTCCCCATGATTAGCATGTCATCTACATAGAGACACACTATTACATATGCATTCTGTGTGCTCTTAATATAGACACACTTGTCACACTCATTGATCTTGAAACCATTAGCTAGCATAGCTTGATCAAACTTCAAGTGCCACTGTTTAGGCGCTTGCTTAAGTCCGTACAATGATTTAACGAGTCTACAAACCTTAGACTCTTGTCCTGGAACCACAAACCCTTCGGGTTGTTCCATATAGATTTCTTCATCCAACTCACCATTCAGAAAAGCAGTCTTCACATCCATCTGATGGATTTCCAAGTTATAGACTGCAGCAATTGCAACTAGCATCCTTATAGAAGTGATCCTAGTCACTGGTGAGTAGGTGTCAAAAAAGTCAAAGCCTTCCTTTTGTCGATACCCTTTAGCTACCAACCTGGCTTTATACTTTTCAATAGACCCATCCTCTTTCAGTTTCTTCTTGAAAACCCACTTGCAACCAAGTGGTTTACTTCCAGGTGGAAGGTCAACCAACTCCCAAGTGTGATTTTGAAGAATTGAGTCTATTTCACTGTCGACTGCCTCTTTCCAGAATGGAGCTTCTGGAGTAGACATAGCCTCGGAAAAGTTCCTTGGCTCATTTTCTACCATATAGGTTAGAAAATCCGGTCTAAACGAAGTTGGCATTCTGGCATTCTTGCTTTGACGAAGCTCCTCATCTCCTTGATAAGTCGCCTCACGCATTCGCTTACCAAATCTTGTTTCTTCTTGAATTTTGTCTTTCCTCGAAAAGACATCTTCAAAGAACACTGCATTCCTTGACTCCATGACAACGTTTTCATGTATGTCAGGAATATCCGACTTGTGCACCAAGAACCGATATGCACTACTGTTAGTTGCATAACCGATGAATATGCAATCAACCGTTTTAGGCCTAATTTTCACCTGTCTTGGTCTAGGTACAGCAACCTTCGCCAGACACCCCCACACTTTCAAGTATTTGTAACTAGGCTTGTAGCCTTTCCAAAGCTCGAAAGGGGTTACATCCATCTTCTTAGATGGAATTCTGTTTAAAATGATGTTGGCTGAGAGGATTGCTTCCCCCCACAAGTTCTGAGGTAAACCCGAACTTATCAACATAGCATTCATCATCTCTTTTAGAGTACGGTTCTTGCGTTCAGCAATACCATTCGATTGAGGTGAATATGGTGCAGTCGTTTGATGAATAATGCCATGTTCTGAACATAATTCATTAAACGGTGTATCATATTCGCCACCTCTATCACTTCGAATTGTTTTAATTCGTTTGCTAAGTTGATTCTCAACTTCATTTTTATAATCCTTGAAAGCATCAAGGGCCTCGTCTTTGCTGCTTAGCAAATATACATAACAGTATCGTGTGCAATCGTCGATAAAAGTTACAAAGTACTTTTTACCACCTCTCGTTTGCACAAATTTTAAATCACACACATCGGTATGAATTAAATTCAAAGGTTCAGTGTTCCTTTCTATTGAAGGAAATGGCGCCTTTGCCATCTTCGCTTCAACACATATTTGACATTTTCCTTTATTATTAAAGTCCAGTTTGGGCAATAAGTCAAGATTACTCATACATTGTATTGACTTGTAATTAACATCTCCCAAACGAAAATGCCATAAACAAGAAGACTCAAGCATGTAAGCAGAAGAGGAAGCAATTTTATTAGCCTCTGCGGGCAAATCTCTTTTGGGTACAATAGTGACGACATTGAATTTAAACATCCTATTCGACAAGTACCCCTTCCCCAAATACATGCCATTTTTCAAAAGAATAACTTTATTAGACTCTAACACTAGTCTAAAACCATGCATGACTAGAAGAGTTTCAGATACTAAATTCTTCTGAATATCAGGGACGTGCAGCACATTCTGCATAGTCAGATGCTTCCCTGAGGTGAGCTTCAGAACAACTTTGCCCTCGCCTTCAATCTTCGAAGAGGCCGAGTTTCCCATGTAAAGTTGTTCATTGTTCCCGGGCTGGTACTCCGTGACCATCTCTCTGCTGGAGCAAACATGTCTAGTGGCGCCAGTATCAAGCCACCACTCACGTACGTTCCCCACAGCATTGCACTCTGAGACTACCGCATAGAGATTCAGATCATCCAATGCATCGACTATGTTGGCCTTTGCCTTGGTTTGCTTCTTCTTGGGCTTTCTGCATTCATTGCTGACATGCCCCTGAATGCCACAGTTGTAGCATTTCCCGGTGAACTTCTTGGCGATCTGCTTGCCTTTCTTGTTCACCCCGAGTTGGCCTTTCTTTTTCTTGGCCTCAGCAACATGGGCCTTAGCCTGACCAGAGCTAGATTGTGGCGCTCTCTCAGATCTACGATTGTCCTCCTCAATGCGGAGTCGAACAATTAGATCTTCCAATGTCATCTCCTTTCTCTTGTGTTTGAGATAGCTTCTGAATTCCCTCCACGAAAGAGGTAGCTTCTCAATCACTGCAGCCACGACGAAAGATTCACTGAGCAACATGCCCTCCTCTTCCATCTCGGCAACCAACGTCTGAAGTTCCTCAACTTGAGAAACAACAGTGCGAGAATCAGACATTTTGAAATCCAGGAATTTGCCGACAATAAATTTCTTAGTGCCGGCATCTTCCGTACGGTATTTCTTTTCCAAAGCCTGCCACAAAGACTTTGCGGTTTTATACGTGCAGTATAAACCATACAAGGAGTTGTCCAAACAACTCAGAATATGGCTCAAACAAACATAATTATTGAAATTCCATGTTTCAACAAAATGTTGGTTTTGCATATTCTAGGTTTGGTCCTCCAGCGGATCCACCATAGGCGGGTCCTCAGTCAGGAAGTTCGCCAACCCCACAGCAGTCAAGAAGAACAGCATCTTCTGCTGCCAACGTTTGAAGAAGCTTCTACTGAACTTCTCCGGTTTCTCCACTTCGGCCACTGCAGGACCCTGTGCAGGAGGAGCATGTCTTGGCACCCCAACAGTTGGTGCCATTGGTGTAGAGCTCTGAATGTCTGCGCCATGAACGGAGCCAGAGCTAGCGTTCTCCATCAGATTTCTGTTCAGTTGATCAAAACGTATAGATCAGAACAGAATCAGATTTAAGAAAGGAGTAGAAGTAGACTGCAAATCAGTATGAACACTGCCTTTGCGGGAAATAAAAAAACGGTACAGAAGTAATTGAATAAAAATACGTCTTAAGATTATTGGAGACAATCAATTCTGTACCAAGACGCAGTCGTTCAATGTGTGCATATGAACAATACAAAAATAATCAAACCCGGGGCGAGTCGAGGACTCTGTCCTTAAGACGTATTGCTCCGGTATACTGTGCCCAACCGGTGTGAGCAATCGTCTCCCAGGATACAACGGGTACCTGTTCAGTTGAGCGGCACTGCTGAACTTGAACTACTTCGAACCTTCGAATGTCCTGACTTCTCCCGGACGTGATGCAAGCCTCGAATGCTATGAATGCAGAATGCTATGAAATGCTAGAGCAAGGTGTGTGAATAAATGCACCCTTAGCCCTCTTTATATAGGGGAGTCGGTTGGAGAACAAGGTACCGTGACCGTTGGATCAAAACTGAAGTTTGATTTAGGCCGTTAGATGAAAACCTCCTATCTAGATTAGAAAGGTTTAATCTCAGCCTTTGGATTGAAGATAGATTAGTAGGTTTAAACCTGGAGCGTTAGATGGAAACCACATTCGGTTGGGGTGGTTATGACAGTTTAAATCTCGGCCGTTAGATTAAAGCTGCCTTCCCTGCCACCGTTAGATCAAACCAGATTGATCTTATCTTATATCGTAAGATATCGTTTGAATCAGATTTAAACAACCGTTCGATTAAAACCATAACCGAACGCCTTATCAAACTTAACCGCGTTTTGTTTAAACGTAACCGTACAACCGTGTTTTCCATGCACTTTGAGAATTAATTTCTCATTCACCCATTTCAATTTCTCCAACAGTTACGCCTGCCGCCGGTGATTGCTGTCACAAGAGAGAAAGCGCTGCATCTATATATCATATATATATACACATACATATATATACACACATATACATATACATATATATATATATATATATGTTGTGTATGTATATGTGTGGTGTGGAGAGGAACCTTCGATGTTCAGATTTGTTGAAGAATATGCATTTTCAAATATCTCCTTGGACACTTCATTTGATGAACTAGTTTAATTTATTTAAATAAGCACCTTCAAATATCTCCTTAGACACTTCATTTAATGAACTAGTTTAGTTCATTTAACTTGGCACCTAAAAATAGTGTAAACACAACAAATGTTTGCCATATGATTTAAGACATAACGTTTTATGGAACGCTAGTACAACATTGATATATATAAACATATAAGGTATATTTATCTTGCACGCATATCATGTAACATTTAAATCATGCATTTTGTAATTACGTAACATTTAAATCATGCATTTTGAAATCAATCAAACCCCGATTTCTCAACATTAACGTTAGATTATTTTTTAGTCATATTGGGTCTACCACTCAGTTCAAATCTATGAAACGAGTCTGCTATAGTTCAAAACAGTAATTAGCACATTATTGCGAAGTGGCCACGTTTGCTTAATTTGGCTTAGAACATTATGCTGCAACTCGTGAATTACGCAATAGAGGTGCAAGGCTGACAAAAGTACCAAAACAACCACACCACTTCCAATTGAAAAACAAATTCTAGTCATTTATGCAGCTGTCAATGGATTCTGTGATCGAATGGCACTAGACAAAATTTCTCAATATGAAAGAGACATTCTAATGCTATAAAAAAAGAATCACTACAACCCATTGTAGAAAAATTGTGGGTAAACTAGAAAAAGAAAGATACAACTAGATGTATTCTTAAAAGAAAGCACAAACTGTAAATAGAAAAATTTAAATAAGACAAAGATTGGACAAGGTAGAAAATTCCGTCCAATATTGCTTCCATTATGTTCTAAGACTACTGAAGGAAAGGAGAGGGCTTTATTCTGGGACAGAGCCGCGTGAGGCGAGAGTGCACATATAGTTTGTTTGAGAAAGGTGTGATAGCATCACCTATCGGTCCGGACGAGCGGTATACTGAGCTGCATCCTCACCCACCGGATTCATGAGTGGATCTCACTCCTTTACACCTGATTGTCTACAACAAGTTTGTTCTCTTCTTGTCTGTATGAAGTGATCGAAGTGTACGAGTAGATACTTATAATACTGCCTGGAATAAATTACATGGTAAAATAGCCTCAGCTGAGGAGCTCTTGGTAATAAATAACAAGATGCAAGAACTTTTACATCGAGCAAATCCTCCACCTTTCCGAAAGAAAAGCTGAACTTACTATTAAAAGGATTTGGAAAAGCTTAGTTCACAAGACTGAATGGCGGTTCTTCAACTTTGAAGAAAAGTACAACTTTGTTCTTCATCAAAATGCTTTTTTTGTGTGTATTTTGTTGCACTTAGATATTTTAAGTTGGATTTGTTGAAATCTTTGTTAATGGTTTTGAATCGCTCTTGATTTTAACTCTCTTGATTTTGAGTTAAAATTGTGTATGCCTTGTCAAATCATATTAAGCCGAAACCTGCAACCTTCACAAATTCCATTTTCTAATTCCTTTTCCATCAAGGAAAAAGGAACCTTCTGACTTTCAAAACACACGGGGCTGCCACTTACACCAAACAAGAACATATTTCCCAATTATCATATTCCTAAACCATGTGCAAATCCTTGAATAACAATAAATTATATTCCTTTTACCAAAAACCTATCAAACGGTTAGCACTAAACAGAGAAGGATCGCCTGCATTTTTAAAAAGTCAAAACCGTTTTTTTTTGGTTTTTTTTTTTTTTTGGGGGGGGGGGGGTAGGTCTGGAAACGTGAGCTTCATTTCAACTCTTCAAAGAAACCTGCACAGCAAGAAAAGTATAGAAACGTTCTGAAAGTTCTGAAAGTATCAAAAATCTTCAAGAAAAAGGTAAAATATTTCAAAAAACCAAGGAAAAAGTGCAATTGACGTGAAATTTTATATTTATGTTTTATGTATTAAAAGTGAAGATACATTATATAAAACTTGTTTGCGAATTTTTGAAGGCAAGTAACTTCAAAAGAATCCAAAAGGAAAAGTGTAAGAAAACTTTAAATCAAGAAATTCAAGGAATGAAACCGTTTTGTAGTAATTCAATCCTTACTCTTTCGTCTTTGCGTTAGTGTTTGTTTTCTTTTTGTTTTGTGCCTTGTTTCAGTTTACATAGTTTGATGGACAAGTTAAAGGGAAGATTGATGAAAAGGCTTCCCAAAAAGATACATCCTCTAACTCTTCAAGTAACGCTAGAGATATTAAATGTTTTTGATGTCCTGGCATGCATCATATAGCATCTCCATGTCCTAACAAATGTGTCATGTACCTTGATGAATGTGTTGGTTAATATTCAGCTTCTGAACACGAAGAAGAAGAAAATGTTGAGCAAAACTTAGAGGAAGAAGAGTGCACGAATAAAGAAGAGAATTTTGCATCTAGAGAATTTCTTGTTATTAGGCAAAGCCTTCAGGCACAACCTACAACCGATGAAACTGAACAACATTGAGAGAACATCTTTCATATTTATTGCATGGTTAATGGAAAGGTTTGCACCATGATTATAGATGCCGGTTCATGTGCTAACATTGCTAGTATAGAATTGGTAAGGAAACATGCACTGCCCTTGCTTTATCACCCTAGACCGTATGAGTTTCAATGGCTTAATTATTATGGTGAAGTGCATGTAAGTAAACAAGTTTGTGTGCCATTCTACATTGGTAGTTATAGTGATGAAATTTTTTTGTGACTTTGTTCCTATTCTACTAGTAAAATATTGTTAGGAAGACCATGGAAATTTGATAGACGAGTAACTTATGACGGTTTCCTTAATAGATAGACTTTAAGATGAACAACAAACTTTATGAATTCCAGGCTTTCTCTAACAAAGGTTTTAGAAAAATCAACGCATGATGCATAAAAACCAGGAGTCTAAAGAAGAAAAAGAGGCATCACAACAAATTATTGACTCTGAATTGTATGAGAAAGTAGTGTTGAGAAAAAGAGTTTGAGTGATTCATAAAATACATGATTTAAATAACGCGTGTTTAACAAATGCAGGACACAATTTATTACTTGACACGTTTTTGCAACAAACCTGCGTTATATACTTTATATATAATGTTGCCGTACTAACAATCCATGAAGCTTTAAAGCTTACATCAAATGGCAAACATTTGTTGTGTTTGAACTATTTTCAGGTTCCACCATTAATGAACTAAACTAGTTCATTAAGTGAAATACTTGGTTAAATGAACTAAGTAATTCATTAAATGGAGATATATTTGGAGAAGGCATGATGGCAACAAACATGGAAATGGAAAGTCTCCTCCGACTCCTCATTCACACATTTTTATGCATATTATGTACATATATTCAGGTTGTTTTTCAAAAAAAAGGCATAATACACATATATTCCGACGTAATACCGATATGTTACATATATTACGAACGTACGTCAACGTCACACCAGTATACTTACCTCATATTTACGAGTACATTCATGTCTTATATCATATGATATAAGTGATGGTGATGACAAAATTATTACGACACGTTACAAGGTTGTAAACTGAAAATTGTCGTATCAGGTGACTACCGAAATGTTGTACCCCACGAAAATCGTACTGTACTTGAAACTCGTATGAAGTGGCATGATAAAATATTAGTTCTTCCAAGTACATTTTATTAAGTTTTATTGTCACTTCTTTAATTAATCTTCCTTAAAGTAAATACTATAAGAAATAGTATAATACTCCAAGTATGTATTATGGACTATGTGAAACGACCATTTTGTCCCTCCAAGACCTTGGGAATTTCGACCACAAGGGCCTTAAAGGACTTTAGAATATTCTTCCTTTATGAGAAGACTAGCCTTGATGGTATTCTTAAAAGCAAGCCTAAAAGCCTAAACAAGAAATTAACTATTAAAAGTAATGGTATAATTATATAAGTATGAGTTATGAAATGAGGGAAAAAGACAAAAATAACCCCCAACCCTCCAAGAAATTTGGCCAACTCAAGGAGGAGTTCTAGAAGACTCCTGATTCTTACATTTCTATTTTATTTTGAAGACCAAAGTAAAATAATATGAAAAATCAAGCATGCGGGACAAAAGTAGTCAAATTCACAAAACACCAAGACCCTTACCCCTTTCCATGCACACATGAGATTCTTGTCTCCCCCTTTTTGACCTAAAATCGCCGGATTCCCCCACCCTCTACCCCTTGGAGACTTCTTCAATTTAACAAGAAGCTCCTCTTCTATCTCCAACAAAGAACACTCTCAAGAGTTGTCCAAGCAAATTACTAGAGAATCATTTAAAACTTAGGCAATCCTATCATCATCATTTAATTTCAGCCAACTTGAAGCTAGGAGTGTCAAGATCATCTTCATCTTCAAGCTCCAAGATTCATCTAGGTAAGTTGCATGCTAAACCTCCGAAGTGAATTTCATATTTCAAAGAATAAAGCTCACATTGACACCCCTTTCCCTTGCTAAAACCACGACATCCCCATGGTCACTAGGTGAGGATTCTTCAACTTCTGAAGTGGTGCTAACTTCTTGGTGGTTTGAATTCATTTCAAACTCCATTCAAGCCTCATCTTGGTAAGCTAATGTAGCCTCAAACTAGCTCTATTCTTCAATTAAAATGGTAGCTAATGTTCTTCCTTTTTCTCCCTCAAAACCGTATGCTATATGGGGTAGTTGGAGGAAACTTCAATCCATTTCATCCAAGGTTCAACCTAGAGGAAGGTTTCTAGCTTAAAGAGGCAAGTATACTCTAGACAATCTTGACTTATTTGTGAAGTGTATGCTTGAATGACTAGCCATTTTTAAGATATGAATCTTAGTTGAAGATTCTAAGTTCAAAGCATGAGAGCTAAGTTGTTCCTTAAGCAAAGTGGTTTGCATGTGTGTAATTCTTCCAAAGATGAGTTCTTTGCTTGAATTAAATGTGATATGAGGACCATCCTATACAAAATGAGGGCTGTTTTGGATGGTTGATGTATTAGTAAATTGATTCTTGTTGAGAATAGAGTGTAGCATGAAAGGCATGAAGATGGCGTGTGTGCTAGATGTAGTTTTGCAAGGTTGTTTTGGCATGATTGAATGAATTAACATATGAATGTATTGCATGCCTAAGGTAAACATGGTAATATTCATCTTTCTCACCATGGAAGGGGACGGCTAGAAAGGGTCTAGTAGGAATGAACATTGACTCTTATGAAGAACATCTCTTGTGACGTAAAAGATGTATGAAAGTTGTGTGTTTGAATGATTTACTACATGGGTGTATTTGTGCTCAATTTAAAACGAGATATGAGTTCTTCCATGTGCAAGAAACAGGTTGTTTATGGAGGTTATGTGATAAATGAATTAGTTGTGCCAAAGGTAGACTTTATCGAGTATAAAATGTGCAAAAATGATGTGCGCTATGTGTAAGTTGCAAAATTGTTTATGGGGTGGTTCATATGTAGCTTAATGAATGTTATGAAACATGGAATGTTTATGTTAAAGGGTGTATTTAATGGTTAGTAAGTCATTTTAGAGGAATAAGGTTAGTTGATAAACACTTGACAAGAAAAAGTGGCAAAAAAGAAAAACTACTGGAGCTGGACAGTTTTAAGTTGTGTGTTGTGTGACCTGAAAATGGACCTTAGGAACGTGTAAATGAGATGAGTTATGGTAGGCTACTATCCTTGTATGTTTATTAAATCTGTGAGCTGAAATTTTGGTAAAAGGACTTGTAGTTTATCCGCAAAAAAATTTTTAGTGACAACTGATCACTCCATATTCTGCATGTGCCCAGTCTTGGGAAAATAATTAAATGACCACTCTAAACCTATTGGATTGCTCTAAAATTTTTATGAAAATTACCTAAGACATTGATGAACATGTCCATGTAAATAAACCAGCTTGAAACCATTGTTTTGAGGGTTAACCACTGAATTGATGTTGGTGTTACGAAACTGGGAAAACAGGACAGAATTATGGCATGAGTTGGGAGGCCTTATTATTGTGGATTTGGACTTGTATGTGCTGTTGGGCATATGAATATTATTCCTTGGTGTGTTTACTATGTTTTTCAAGTGTTGGCCCAAATTAAATAAGATTTTATGTCCTTGATATTAAGGTAAAAATTGTGTACTACACTACTGGATTCAGCAGTACTCTTTTTAGTGACTTAATGATTTGAGGGTCTTATCTATCTCGAAACGTTACGAAATTTTTATGGCATGTAGATAAGACTCCATTCTGCATACGTATGGCATGAGATTATGAAAATAGGCCTGATTTGATATGTTTGAAGCCGGATGAACAGAACGTTAATTCTGAAAAGTTTTTCCAGCTTAAAGAACAAGGCCATATATGTATTATGTGGTGCATTTAGTCAGGAACTGCATATTGCACATCATGCATTGCATCATCCTCATTTACATGAGTTATGAAACTGATTTTATTTTAAAGAAATTACGGAAAGCTCTTTTAAAGAAAAGATTTCAGTTTTGAAAAGAACGACTACTATTGGTACCATTGATTCTTGGCCAGCATAACCCGCTCCAGATCCGGGGTTAATTGATATGATGATGATTATGACCGTTCAGGCCCCGAGAGAATAGACTTGATTATGATTATTATGACCGTTCAGGCCCGGAGAGAATAGACCTGATTACGATGATTATGATAGTTAAGGACGGGAAGAATAGACCTGACAATGATGATCTATGACCGTACAGGTCAGGAGAGAATAGACCTGATGACGATGATTGATTGTATAACCATTTTAAGATCCAGACGTAATAGATCGGAAGGGAATGGTATGACCGCCTCAGATCCAGATATAATAGATCTGAATACTCACTTCTCTCGTTTTATTGACGATGATGTTTTTGAAACAAAGAATGAAAGAACTTATCCTCATTTTTATCATGATGCATCACATGTGCATATTCATACATGCTGCATTTCATGGCTAGTCGAAGGATGGATGTACTGTTACTTAGGCTATGATGTTATGATTTAATATCTCCTAGGTTATGATCTTAATGTGATTTCTTGTCTCATAAGTTATGATCTTATTTCCTTACGGGTAATGGATTGAAGGTCAGGTATGTTGTGAATCCAAACTTTTTGGGGTATGGTTCTTGTGTATAGTTTCCATTTAATTCATGATTGTTTATGGTATACTTGCTGGTGACTTTGTCACACACCCATATTTTTCCTCCCAGAGCCTGCAGGAAACGGGGTAGAAGTGATCGATGACGAGCCTAGGGTTCTCTATCCATAGACGTGCGAGGGGAGGACAACATAAGGACTTTGTTATGACAGTTTATGTTTGATGGACTTATGATGGAACTTTAAATTCGGGTTTCTCTTTATATTTTGTGGACATGGTTGTAAACGTTGTGATGGATATTCGGCACGTTTTTATTTAAAAGTTTTTATTCTGCCTCAGTTTTTGCTTAGCTGTTGACTTGTAAGCAGGAAAGTCCATACAATTCGTTATGGACTATGATATGTTGTGGATTGATGCCTGGTACTCTCCGTAGTGAAGTGCAGATGCACCGTACGCAGGCAGGCCGGTGCGGAGCACTACTGGTGGTATCAGAGCCGAGGCTCTAGATTCGGGCATAATATAGAATTAAGTTTTGATTTTAGAAAATCTAAGTTTGACCTTAGACCTAAGTCATGATCTTAGAAGAGAGTTAACCTCAGACTGGAAATTAGGGCCTTAACCTAATAACAAAACCCTAGTCGATGAAATTTTTATATGTCATAGAATTTAATTCATATCTTATCTTCTTGAATGTCCATTTAAAATTTCTATTGGATTATGAATTAAATTCTGTCACTCGCCTTGATATTTTAACCTTGAATAAAACTCCGACGCTCCATAGTGCAGATGGCATGATCACGAGGCAGACCCGCTAAGGCCCGACCAGATGTGCAGGAGCCTAGTCATCCTCCACCCGCTCAGGTTCCTCCACCACAACCACCACAGGATCAAAATCCACCCCCAGCTCAGAGTAATCCTGCACCCCAGGGACCTTTACCACAGATGATTTCAGACATTCATGCCTTTCATGCTTTCTGCCAGACTGTGACACAGATCGGTCGAGCGATGATGCAGCAGAATGCTCCTTCCCTACCTCATGAGCCTGTTAGGGATGCTTAGTATTATTTCGAGAAACTGAAAAGAGCAAATGTACCACCCTTTGAAGGAAAATCAGATTCCGACGCTGCTGAAAAATGGTTGGATGAGGTAGAAAACTGCTTTGAGTTAATCCGTGCCCCTGAAGAGATGGAAACTCAAACCGTTAGACCATTCTTACTTGGGGAAGCAAACCAATGGTGGAAGGCCAATTTGCAAGCTTTACCGAGACCGATACCATGGGAGAGATTTCTGTAAGAGTTCAACAAGTGTTATATACCTCCCTCAGTCAAGATACAAAAGAGACATCAGTTTGATTCGTTGAGGCAAAAACAGGGAATGACAGTTGCAGACTACGCCACCAAGTTTATAGCTTTGGGAAGGTTTTAGCCATCCACTATGAATGACGAGGAGACCAAGATGCTGAAGTTTGAGAGAGGATTGAATCCAAGGATCAGATCCTGGTTGGTTAATACAAATCAGCAAACTTTGGAGCACTGCTTGATGCTTGTTACAGAATCGAGAGAGACATCATCCGTCGAGATGAGATGGGATAAAAGAGAGGAAGGGAAGTGTCTGGAAGTGGAGGGTATCGCAAAGCAGCTAAAAAGAATTTCAGAGGACCCAGACAACAAGGAAAGAATCAGAATCGTTTCCAGCGCCGTTCACTGCAGAAGAATCAGTCGAGAAATCAGGGTCAGCAGAAGCCAGCTATTCTAGCTTGTCCTCACTGTCAGAAACATCATGTGGGAGAATGTTTCATTCAGGTGGGTAAGTGTTTTGGATGTGGCAAGGTGGGCCATGTACTCAAGAATTGTCCAGATAAGGGGACCACTTGCTTCGGATGTGAGAAAGTTGGCCACATGATTAAAGACTGCCCGGAGAAAGGGACCCAGCAGCAGCAACAACCAAGGAACCAGCGTCAGCTCGCAAACACAAGAGTTCATGTTATGACTGATTCCGCCATTGATGAAGTTAACGACGTTGTGACTGGTATGTTTTAAGATTTATGCAATGCTTAAATTTTTGCAAGATATTGTTGCTTTGTTGTTGCTTAGTCAATCTTACATATTTAGGAGCTATCTTAGTATGTTCTGTGCCTGCAAATGTATTGTTTGATAGTGGGCACTAGACACTCATTTATCTCGAGGAAATTCGCAAAGAATATTGACCATAATCCAGTCCATCTTGAGACACCATATAGAGTTCAAGCAGCTGATCAGGTGCTTGTTTCCCATCAATTATACAACGGTTGTGAAATTGAGTTCGAGGAACAACAGTTTGTAGCAGATTTGATCCCAATAAACATGAGCGACTTCGACATAATTCTTGGAATGAATTGGCTCTCCAAGAATTACGCACACATTGACTGTAGTGAAAGGCGGGTTACTATTAAGGACCCAACACATAAGGAAGTAACTTTTCATGGAAGTTCGAAATTCAGGAAATTTTCCAAAAACATCTATGTGAATGCGATCCGTGCCAGTAAGGCATTGAAGAAAGGACACGAAGGATTCCTAGTTTATGCGCTAAGTGTCGATCAAGCGCCACCTGACCTTTCTCAAGTTCCGGTAGTTTGAGAGTATCCTGATGTCTTTCCAGAGGAAATGCCGGGTCTTCCCCCAGATCGAGAGATCTCATTTGAAATCAATCTAATTCCTGGAGCTGAGCTGATATCGAAGGCTCCTTATCGAATGGCGTCTGCTGAGTTGAAAGAACTGAAGGAGCAGTTGCGTGAGTTGTTGGAGAAGAAACTCATCCACCCAAGTGTCTCGCCTTGGGGTGCTCCCATGCTGTTTGTGAAGAAAAAGGATGGAAGTATGCGTCTGTGTATCGACTATCGAGAACTCAACAAGATCACAATAAAGAACAAGTACCCATTGCCTAGGATCGACGACCTGTCCGATCAGCTTCGGGTAAGCAATTAAAATTTTTTATTTCAATAATAAATCTGTTTTGAACACTGTCTAAGGGTATCTTGATACAGGGAGCATGAATTTTCAGTAAAATTGATCTTCGTTCTTTATATTTTCAATTGAAGATCAAAGCCGAGGATATTCTGAGAACCGCGTTCAGGACGCGTTATGGGCATTATGAATTCCTTGTGATGCCATTTGGATTGACGAATGCCCCCCGACATTCATGGACCTTATGAATCGAGTATTTCAAGAGCAATTGGACAAGTTTGTTGTAGTTTTCATCGATGATATCTTGATCTACTCACCGGATCAAGAGTCCCATGCAGCCCATTTAAGGATCGTTCTTGACATCTTACGAGGGAAACAATTGTATGCCAAATTAAGCAAATGCGAATTTTGGCTGCACAGTGTAGCATTTCTGGGACATGTCATATTTAAAGATGGAATATCTGTAGATCCCAAAAAGATTGAAGCAATCATAGAATGGCCAAGGCCAACGAACGTTACAGAAGTACGGGGTTTTCTTGGTCTCACCGGCTATTATCGCAAGTTTGTTGAATGATTCTCTCGGATTGCTATGCCTCTCACCCATTTGACACAGAAAAAGACAAAGTTCGAATGACATCGGACTGCGAAAGGAGCTTTACTGAGTTGAAGGAGAAGTTGACATCTACTCCAGTTTCAGCACAACCTATTTCGGGTGAAAGTTTTGCAGTGTACAGTGATGGCTCGAAAAACAAACTTGGATGTGTGTTAATGCAGAAAAATCGAGTGATTGCATATTCATCTCGACAGCTGAAGCCGTTCGAGCATATTATCCAGTACATGATCTTGAGCTTGCAGCTGTAGTCTTTGCCCTAAAGATATGGAGACATTATCTATACGGTGAAAGGTGCGAAATCTTCACGGATCACAAAAGTCTTAAGTACCTCTTCACTCAAAAGGAATTAAATATGCGTCAACGCCGATGGCTAGAGTTGATGAAGGATTACGACCTCTCTATTCAGTATCACCCGGGGAAAGCGAATAAAGCTGTCGATGCCTTGAGTCGAAAGACAAGCCATCTGCATCAACCACCTTTGCAGCGTGATATGGAAGAGTTTGATCTTGAAGTGGTTGATTCAATTGATAATGTACTTGCCAAGTTGGTGTTGATTCCTTCGTTGATCGACAAAATTAAAGAGGGTCAAGGAAGAGATGAAGCTGTGAAGAAGATTAAGGACAGGTTGAAAATGAAGCCTTCTGAAGATTTTGTGGTCAAAACTGATGATAGTTTGTGGTTCAGGGGTCGATTGTGCGTACCCGATGACGATGATAAAAAGAATGAAGTCCTTCGGGAAGCTCATAGTTCCCGTCTATCTATTCATGCTGGAGCCAAAAAAAGGTACCAAGACTTAAAGCAGAGATTCTGGTGGCATGGCATGAAGAAACAAATTGCTGAATTCGTGGAGAAATGCCTTGTGTGTCAAAAAGTGAAAGCAGAATATCAAAGACCTACCGGATTATTGCAGCCTCTTGAAGTTCCCGAGTTGAAATGGGATCACTTCACTATGGACTTTGTGACTGACCTGCCAAGGACAAAGAATGGACATGATGATATTTTGGTTGTAGTCGATCTTTTGGCGAAATCCGCTCATTTCATGGCTATTACAATCAAAGCCTCTATGGAGAAGTTGGCTACTATGTATGTTGATCAGATTGTGTGCCTGCATGGAGTACCCATGAGTATTGTTTGTGACCGCGACCCTCACTTTACTTCTCGATTTTGGATAGCTTTCCAAAAAGAATGGGCACTGAGATACGAATGAGCTCAGCATTTCACCCTCAGATGGATGGTCAATCGGAGATAACCATCCAAACACTGGAAGACATGTTACGAGCTTGCATACTTGATTTCGGAGGAAGTTGGGACAAGAGTCTCAAGCTAGTGGAGTTCTCCTATAATAATAGCTACCATCGATCCATTGGGATAGCTCCTTATGAAGCGCTATATGGGAGAAAGTGCCGCACTCCACTTTATTGGGATGAAATTGGAGATAAAATTTTTGCAGGACCTGATTTAGTGGAGCAGACCCGAGAAAAAGTGTTGATTGTTAAGCAAAGGTTGAAAGAGGCCCAAGATAGAAGCAAAGTTTGGGCTGACCAAAAAGGCGACCAGTGGAGTTTCAGTCAGGAGAAAAAGTGTTCTTAAAGGTATCGCCATCAAAGGGAGTGAAAAGATTTGGCATAGAAGGCAAACTAAGTCCCAGATTTATCGGCCCTTATGAGATTCTCGAAAGGATTGAAGAAGTCGCTTACCGGCTAGCACTACTGCCATCACTGTCTCAGTTGCACGATGTATTTCACGTATCCCAGCTTTGCCAGTACGTGCATGAGCCCAGTCATATCATTAAGGAGCAGCTGTTGAAAGGTGAAGCCGACGTGACATACGAAGAAGAGCCGGAGAGGATCATCGACCGTAAGGAAAAGGCACTAAGGAAATGATCTATTCGTATGGTTAAGGTGCAATGGAAGCACCACTCGATTGATGAAGCTACTTGGGAGACGGAAGAAAACATGAAAAGCTTATGCACACATATTTTTGATTAGTGCTTTAAAGTTTCGAGGACGGAACTTGTAATAAAGGGGGAGGATGTTGTACCCCACGAAAAGTGTACTGTACTTGAAACTCGTATGAAGTGGCGTAATAAAATATTAGTTCTTCCAAGTACATTTTATTAAGTTTTATTATCGCTTCTTTAATTATTCTTCCTTAAAGTAAATACTATAAGAAATAGTATAATACTCAAAGTATGTATTATGGAGTATGTGAAATGACCATTTTGCCCCTCCAAGACCTTGGGAATTTCGGCCACAAAGGCCTTAAAGGACTTTAGAATATTCTTCCTTTATGAGAAGACTAGCCTTGATGGCATTATTAAAAGCAAGCCTAAAAGCCTAAACAAGAAATTACATATTAAAAGTAATGGTATAATTATATAAGTATGAGTTATGAAATGAGGGGAAAAGACAAAAATAACCCCCCAACCGTCCAAAAAATTCGGCCAACTCAAGGAGGAGTTCTAGAAGACTCCTTATTGTTACATTTCTATTTTATTTTGAAGACCAAAGTAAAATAATATGAAAAATCAAGCATGGGGGACAAAAGTAGTCAAATTCACAAAACACCAAGACCCTTACCCCTTTCCATGCACACATGAGATTCTTGTCTCCCCCTTTTTGACCCAAAACCGCCGGATTCCCCCTCCCTCTACCCCTTGGAGACTTCATCAATTTAACAAGAAGCTCCTCTTCCATCTCCAACAAAGAACACTCTCAAGAGTTGTCCAAGCAAATTACTAGAGACTCATTTCACACTTAGGCAATTCTATCATCATCATCTAATTTCGGCCAACTTGAAGCTAGGAATGTTAATATCATCTTCATCTTCAAGCTCCAAGGTTCATCTAGGTAAGTTGCATGCTAAACCTCCTAAGTGAATTTCATATTTCTAAGAATGAAGCTCACATTGACACCCTTTTTCCTTGTTAAAACCGTGACATCCCCATGGTCACTAGGTGAAGATTCTTCAACTTCCTAAGTGGTGCTAACTTCTTGGTGGTTTGAATTCATTTCAAACTCCATTCAAGCCTCATCTTGGTAAGCTAATCTAGCCTCAAAATAGCTCTATTCTTCAATTAAAGTAGTAGCTAATGTTCTTCCTCTTTTTCCCTCAAAATCGTATGCTATATGGAGTAGTTGGAGGAAACTTCAATTCATTTCATCCAAGGTTCAACCTAGAGGAAGGTTTCTAGCTTAAAGAGGCAAGTATACTCTAGACAATCTTAACTTATTTGTGAAGTGTATGCTTGAATGACTAGTCATTTTTAAGATATGAATCTAGTTGAAGATTCTAAGTTCAAAGCATGAGAGCTTAGTTGTTCCTTAAGCAAAGTGGCTTACATGTGTGTAATTCTTCCAAAGATGAATTCTTTGCTTGAACTAAATATGATATGAGGACCATCCTATACAAAATGAGGGCTTTTTCGGATGGTTCATGCATTAGTAAATTGATTCTAGTTGATAATAGATTTTTTTGTAGCATGAAAGGCATGAAGATGGCGTGTGTGCTAGATGTAAATTTGCAAGGTTGTTTTGGCATGATTGAATGTGTTGCATGCCTAAGGTAAACATGGTAATATTCATCTTTCTCACCATGGAAGGGGACGGCTAGAAAGGGTCTAGTATGAATGAACATTGATTCTTGTGAAGAAACATATCTTGTGAGGTAAAAGATGTATGAAAGTTGTATGTTTGAATGATTTACTACAAGGGTGTATTTGTGCTCAAATTAAAACGAGATATGAGTTCTTCCATGTGCAAGAAACGGGCTTTTTATGGAGGTTATGTGATACATGAATTAGTTGAGCCAAAGGTAGACTTTATCAATTGTAAAATGTGCAAAAATTATGTGCGCTATGTGTAAGTTGCAAAACTGTTGGTGTGGTTCATATGTAGCTTAATGAATGTTATGAATCCCGGAATGTTTATGTTAAAGGGTGTATTTAGTGGTTATTAAGTCATTTTAGAGGAATAAGGTTAGTTGTAAACACTTGACAAGAAAAGTGGCAGAAAGGAAAAACTACTGGAGCTGGAACAGTTTTAAGTGGTGTGTTGTGTGACCTGAAAATGGACCATAGGAACGTGAAAATGAGCTTATTTTTGGTAGGATACTAGTCTTTGTATGTTTATTAAATCTGTTAGCTGGAATTTTGGTAAAATGACTTGTAGTTTATCCGCAATAAAATATTTATTGACAACTGGCCACTCCATATTCTGTACGTACCCAGTCTTGGAAAAATAATTAAATGACCACTCTAAACTTATTGGATTGCTCTAAAATTTTTATGGAAATTACCTAAGACATAGATGAACATGTCCATGTAAATAAACCAGCTTGAAACTATTGTTTTGAGGGTTAACCACTGAATTGAAGTTGGTGTTACGAAACAGGGAAAACAGGATAGAATTATGGCATGAGTTGGGAGGCCTTATTCTTGTGGATTTGGACTTGTATGTGCTGTTGGGCATATGAATATTATTCCTTGGTGTGTTTAATATGTTTTTCAGGTTTTGTCCCTAGCTAAATAAGATTTTATGGCCTTGAAATTAAGGTAAAAAGTGGGTACTGCACTGCTGGATTGAGCAGTACTCTTTTTAGTGACTTAATGATTTGAGGGTCTTATCTATCTCGAAATGTAACGAAATTTTTATGGCATGTGGATAAGACTCCATTATGCATATGTATGGAATGAGATTATGAAAATAAGCTTGATTTGATATGTTTGAGGCCGCATGAACAGAACGTTAATTCTGGAAAAATTTTTCATCTCAAAGAACAAGGCCATATATGTATTATGTGATGCATTTAGTCATGAACTATATATATTGCACATCATGCATTGCATCATCCTCATTTACATGAGTTATGAAACTGTTTTCATGTTAAAGAAATTACGGAAAGCTCTTTTAAAGAAAAGATTTCAGTTTTGAAAAGAACGACTCCTATTGGTACCATTGGTTCCTGGCCAGCATAACCCGCTCCAGATCCGGGGTTAATTGATATGATGATGATTATGATCGTTCAGGCCCGGAGAGAATAGACCTGATTATAATGATTATAACCGTTTAGGCCCGGAGAGAATAGACCTGATTACGATGATTATGACCGTTAAAGCCCGGAAATAATAGACCTGACAATGATGATTATGACCGTACAAGTCCGGAGAGAATAGACTTGATGATGATTGATTGATTGTATGACCGTTTTCAGATCCGGACGTAATAGATCTGAAGGGAATGGTATGACTACCTCAGATCCGGATATAATAGATCTGAATACTCACTTCTCTCATTTTATTGACGATGATGTTTTTGAAAGAAAGAATGAAAGAACTTATCCTCATTTTATCATTATGCATCACTTGTGCATATTCATACATGCTGCATTTCATGGCTAGTTGAAGGATGGATATACTATTACTTAGGCTATGATGCTATGATTTAATATCTCCTAGGTTATGATCTTAATGTGATTTCTTGTCTCATAAGTTATGATCTTATTTCCTTACGGGTAATGGATTGAAGGTCAGGTATGTTGTGAATCCAATCTTTTTGGGGTTTGGTTCTTGTGTATACTTTCCATTTAATTCATGATTGTTTATGGTGTACTTGCTGGTGACTTTGTCACTCACCCCTTATTTTTCCTCCCAGAGCCTGCAGGAAACAGGGTAGAGTGGATCGATGACGAGCCTAGGGTTCCCTATCCATAGACGTGCGAGAGGAGGACAACTTAAGTGTAGAAATAAGAGGGTTTGAGTGATTTCAAAATAAGAAATTTGAATATATATATATATATATATATATATATATATATATATATAAACGTTGAGAATATATATACACAAGTGTACATGTATGCATGATAACTTGCCTTATTTAGCTTATATATTATGTTGCCTTACTAACGAGCCATGAAGCATTAAAGCTTACATCATATGGCGAACATTTGTTGAGTTTATACTAGTTTCAGGTGCCACAATTAATGAACTAAAGTAGTTCATTAAGTGAAGTACTTAGTTTAATAAACTAAGTAGTTCATTAAAGGAAGATGCATTTGGAAAAGGCACAAAGGCAACATGGCTATGGAAGGAAAGTCTTCTCCTCCTCCCCACATTCAATGTCACACGTTTTTATACACATATATATACTATATTTTCAGATTTTTTATAAAAGGCACATACACATGTATTCCAACGTACTACCGACACGTTATATATCTTACGTACGTACGTTAACGTCACACCACTATACTTAACTCATATTTATGAGTATATTCAGGTCTTATATCATATGATATAAGATATGGTGATGACAAATTAAATACGACACGATAAAAGGTTCTAAACCGAAATTTGTCGTATCGGGCGAATACCGAAACTTCGCCAATGTGTCACGTACTTGCCATAAATAAATGGCCAGCCCATATACATCAAAAATTGATGAAAATTTCGTGATACACATGGTGTGATTAGCCAAAAATACTTTCCATGTTGGCACACACAAATCACCCCACATTTAGGCCAAAATGTGAAGATTCCAATTTTAATTTTGTCACATGTTTATGGTACCACTTTAAATCAGCCAAGTGCTGAAATTCAAAGTATATATTATATATATTATGTATAACATAATATATATATCATGTGCAAAAGTTGGAATTTAAATTAGAGAAAAATCGGGTAATCGATAAATATCGAAAATTCGGTTTTCTACGCACTTAACATGGAACGTTTTTCTTGAACATCATGTGACACGTATCTAGACACTTTCTACATATAATATACATCTTAAAGTGTTCTAGAAAATTAAATTAAGGGCTGATTGGAATATTACATGTGTGTATTACTAAATGTGCACTATTTTACAAAGTTAGCAAAAATAAATTTCAGCACATGTACAAACACATTCCAACGTTACTACAGCTGAGATGGAGCACATGTGGAGCCTTGTTGGCATGTTGATTGGTCAAGGATCAATCATACAATGTTGAGAAATCAAAGAGAGAAGCTACAAAAGGTAAGTATTCAACATATACCTCTCTTATGTCACATGCTGAAAATTTCAGCATGTCACACTTGTCTTGGCCGAATTCTTCACCATTAAGCAAGATATTTTGTCAATTTTTCATTAAAGGATAAATTAAAGGAGTTATGGAAATGATTTGAATTTTATGTAAGGTAATTAAGTGTGATATTTTACATATCACACATGCTGAAATTTTTCAGCATGTGTGAAGAGTGTGCTGGCCGAATGTTGCTTCTCATTGTGTCCAAGTTCACTCTTCATTTGGTAGCAAGACTTACCTTATATAATTGATTTATTTTTATGACAAAAATTCAAAGGAAAATGGAAAAAATCTGAATTTATCTCATGTTGTAAATGCTGAAAATTTCAGCATTAACAATAGGGTGCTGGCCGATTTCTTTGAGGATGGAAGGAAGAATTTTTGTGTCTTGCACTTTATGACAAAATTTGAGAATTATGGTATGATCTAATGATTGATTATTTGGCAAATATTTAGTGTTTATTTCAGATTTTCCATGTCATCAAATGATGACAACATTGAGCCAATCAAGAGGTGCCAAGTAAGCAATGACTAAATGATGGTCCAATGGAGTGATGCCAAGTAAGCAAAGCATTGTCACCATGATGTCTTACACTCTCTCAAGCACTTAAAAGGAAATTTTCAAGAGGGGGACATGCACAATAGGGGACGGCTGGAATTTAAAAGAAGGAAGAGGAGAACAAACAAATACAACACCAAGATTTGCATTCTAAAGTGATCAAAGTGCCAAGCCTCCTTTCTCCTACATTTTCTTTCTCTCTTTTCTTGTAAAAAGCCTATTGTACTTTGCATCTTTCAATCTTGAATAGGCTTCATAGAAACCACCATTCATTCATCTTTGTAAAAGATTGATCAAGGTGTGATCAATCTTCATTCTAGCGAGGTGGTGGTGTTCGTGTGAATTGTACTCGACATACAAGGTTTGTAAAGGGTTGGAGTTAGGTGTAACTCTATCAACCCTGCGGTAAGGTGTACTGCGTGTGTGTGATTAGTGTGAACCAAGGAAGGTGTTCCTTGAAGACTGGAGTAGGTTGTTTATAACCGAACCAGTATAAAATTCTTGGTGCAATTTACTTTCAGCATTTACTTTTCAGTTTCTGCACTGTTTATCCGTTTTGTTCACGTTCGGAAAAATAGTAAACGATTTCCAAAAATTATAAAAATTTCCAGAAACATACATAAACGTTCTAGGGTTAATTTGGCACAAGTTTCAACCCTTTTGGACAAGTATAGGTCAGTCAAACATCAAAAGATCTGAGACTAGTGCAGTCTGATTTTCAGACTTGCAAAGGTTGAGACTTTGGTTGTGTTTGACCTACTTCCCAAAAGAATTTTCAAAAACTGTTTCAACCTATTTAAATATAGTGTGTGAGGAGTTATTGGTCAAATTTTCAGATCATTTGGACATTCACACAAATAGGAATTAATTTTTCAAAACCATCTACCGTTTCTGGCAGATTTGCACAATCTGAGTGCCAACGGTTTTTGAAGGGGTTAAAGGTTGAATTTTGATTTGAAATTTTTAGGGGACCCTCATAACATCTGAGGCTAAGTTCTCTCAAAATTTCATAATTTTTGGAGACCTCTAACCTGGTTTTAAAAACGTTTTAAAACAGGTCCTGAAAACAGAATCTGTTTTCAGAACTTGAATTGTTCAAGTTTAAAGAAATTTTAAAAAGCACACTTTCCGCACCATCTATTCAACCCCCCCCCTTCTAGTGGTGCCTTGCAGATCCTACAAGTGGTATCAGAGAGCAGGAATACTCACTACAAGGAATCCAACGATTCAGTGAGATGGCATCCACAAATCTCAAAACCGAACAAGAAGGTATGTCGAGCCAAAGGCCTCCACTTTTTGACGGTGAGTCTTTTATTCAATGGAAACTTAGGATGAAACTTTTTCTTATGGCTATAGATATAGATCTTTGGTCAATAATTGAAGATGGTCCATATGTCCCATCTAATGTATCCACTGTAGACGGAGTCACTTTAGAAGTTATTAAAACTAGACAAGAATATACAAGTGATGATAAAAAGAAACTTAGTATGAATGCTAGGGCTATGCAATTGCTTTTAAACGGATTAAGTAAAAGTGAGTCTAGTTATGTGTCAAATTGTTCGAGTGCACAAGAAATGTGGAGAATTTTAGAAATGAAACACGAAGGCACGAGTCAAGTAAAAGAGTCAAAAATTAACATGCTCATGTCTACTCTTGAGTCTTTTAAATTGTTGCCTAATGAGTCGATTGTAGATATGGATCTTCGTTTAACTAACATCTATAACTCTCTTGAGTCTCTTGGTAAGGCTTTTACTACGCAGGAAAAGGTACAGAAAGTCCTACGAAGCCTTCCTTCGGAATGGGACCCTAAAGTGACTGCTATAGAAGAAAGTAAGGAGACTAAATCAATAAAAATGGAAGAACTTATTGGCTCACTCAAAGTCTATGAAAACAAACTTACTATTCGGAAATCGGAATCATCTAAACAAGGTAAGACAATTGCTTTTAAATCAAATGAATACGTCTCCCCTCCCTCCGATCACGTAGATGATAGTGATTCCGAATCGGATAATGATGATTTAATTCTATTGGCTAAAGGACTAAGAAGATTCATGAGAAAATCATTTAGAAATAAAAACAAGGGCACTACATCTAAAAGAAACAAAAACAAGTCAAATGATAAGGACATTAAATGTTATGAATGCGGCAAACTCGGACACTTATCATATGACTGCCCTAACAAAGAAAAGCAAACTAATAAATACCCTGACAAGGAGCGGAACAAAAATAGACTCGTCTCAGATCCTAAACAAAGGAGACGTGCACTAAAGGCCTCCACATGGAGTGACTCATCAGACTCTGAAACTGAGACCGAAGAGGAGACCTGCTCAAGTTTGCTTTGCTTCAAAGGCGTCTAATGAGGTATCATCTGATTCTGACTCTGACTCTGAACCTTCTTACGATGATCTTTTTAGTCAGTATCTTGAATTACATAAATTTACTAAGACTCTCGCAAAAGAAAAGAAACGTTTAATTGAAGACAAGAAACTGTTAGAATCCTCTAACGAGAATCTTGTCGCTCAATTAAGCGATTCAAAGAAAGAGTCTTCATGTGTCATCACTGCATTAAAAACCTGAGATCTCATCATTAACTTCTCAAAATAATGAAATGAAATCCGAGATTTCAAATTTGAAATCAAGGAATACAGACTTAGAGAAAATGATGAAACAATTCGATACAGGGTCAAACATGCTGCATCGCATCATATTATCACAAAAGCATGACAGTGACAAAACTGGATTGGGATACGTTGATACTAACGAAGTATCAACCAAACCAACCAAGTTTGTTGTGTCTAAGAAAGTAGACACCCCTAAGCATCAAGTGGCGTCTAAGATGACGCAAAAAGCACCCCCTTCCACACGCCCCACTCCCTCATATCATGTGAAATATAACGTTGTACCATATAGATATGAGAAGAAAAGAACAATGCATACACGAAATACATATCATCCACGCACTACGCACACACACACAAGGACATATCACAAACGTCCTTCATATAATGAGTATAGAGGAGTCCTTGGGCAAAGACCCAAAGTACATGCACCACATGTATATTATATCGCACCTTCATTCTTGCCATTTGATAGACCGAGAAGGATCACCCAAGTATGGGTACCGAAAGGTACCTTTACCAAAAGGTGATTAACTAACTCGAAAGGACCCAAAATTAAAAGGGTACCTAAATCACCTTTTCACATTGCAGGGAGACCACTCATCAAAAGACACATCAATAAAGTGGTTCCTTGACAGTGGTTGCTCGAGGCACATGACGGGTGACCCGAGCCTGTTCTCCAAATTAAAGAAGGTCACAAAAGGCGGATCCGTGACCTTTGGAGACAACAATGAAGGGAAGATCATTGGAAAAGGTACGATTGGCAATCCGAATACACTTCAAATCTCCAACGTATTTTTGGTAAGCAACTTATCTTACAATCTTCTTAGTATTTCTCAATTTGTTGACAATGGCTTCAATGTTTGTTTTACTCACCCTTATTGCAATATAATAAATAAAAATGGAGAAACCGTCTTAAAAGGAAAACGAGAAGGAAATATCTTTACACTATCTATGGATGATGTAGTAGACGCTAAAGTTAAATGTTTTATGTCAAATGAACCCAATGTGAATTTGTGGCATAGACGTTTAGGACACATAGGTATTTCTACACTAGAAAAATTGCAACGAAAGAACCTAGTACGGGGATTGCCTACGCTTGATTTAGACAACTTTCAGTTGTGTGAATCTTGCATAAAAGGCAAACAAACACGTGAGTCACTTAAGCCTAAAAATGAGATAAGCACGACTAGAATACTAGAACTATTGCATATCGATTTGTTTGGTCCTAGTCGCACTACAAGCCTTGGTGGGCGTCACTATGCATGCGTGATTGTTGATGACTTTTCTCGTTATACTTGGACTTTATTTCTTGCACATAAAGATGATAGCGCCGTAGAAATTGCTAAATTAATTAAACAACTTGAAAATCAATACGGCGTAAATGTGAAAAGAATAAGAAGCGATAGAGGCGGTGAATTTAAAAATAAAGAGATGATTTCGTTTTGTGAAGAAAAAGGAATTAAACATGAGTTTTCGCCACCTAGAACTCCACAATTAAATGGAGTAGTAGAAAGAAAGAATCGCACACTACAAGAAATTGCTAGAACCATGCTTTGCGAAAATAAATTGCCTAGATTTCTGTGGGCGGAAGCCGTAAATTGTGCATGCTATATTGTAAATCGCCTATCTATAAGAAAGAAAATAAATAAGACGCCTTACGAAATTTTGAATGATCGCATGCCTAAGATTGATTATTTTCGTGTGTTTGGATGCAAATGCTTTGTCTTGAATACAAAAGATAATTTAGATAAATTTGAATCCAAATCAATTGAGTGCATTTTTGTTGGGTATTCCATAAATTCAAAAGCATATAGATGTTATGATCCTCTCACTAGACAAATCATAGAATCTATTCATGTTAAATTCAATGAATTTGGAGAGATTGATAAAGATAAGGAATATGACGATGATTTTGAATTGAAACCCGTTTTGGATGAAGATAATGATTCTTTTGATATGCATGAGATGAATGAGACACTAGAAATGCATGATCATATAGAAATGCATGATAACTTAGAAAATAATCAACCAAGATGGCATAGAGATCACCCACAAGATCTCATCATAGGCGACATTACTCACGGTGTGCGACCACGTAGAAGAATCACTTCGGATGAAATAAATGAATTTCATGCTATGATTTCTGAAATTGAGCCCAAAAATGTGCATGATGCTTTGAGTGATTCATCTTGGATTGATGCTATGCATGACGAACTTAATCAATTCGTTAGAAATGATGTATGGGATTTAGTGCCACGACCACAAGATAAGACAATAATAGGCACAAAGTGGGTATTTAGGAATAAAATGAATGAAGAAGGAAAGGTCGTTAGAAATAAAGCAAGACTCGTAGCTCAAGGATATAATCAAGAAGAAGGAATAGACTACGATGAAACATTTGCACCCGTAGCACGTTTAGAAGCTATACGACTCTTACTTGCCATTGCTTGCATGAAAGATTTTAAACTGTATCAAATGGACGTCAAAAGTGCTTTTCTAAACGGATTTATACAAGAAGAAGTATACGTGAAGCAACCACCCGGTTTTGAAGATTTGAAACATCCTGATCACGTGTACAAACTAAAGAAGGCACTATATGGTCTAAAGCAAGCGCCGAGAGCATGGTATGATCGTTTTGCTACTTTTCTTTTAGAAAATAATTTTAAACGTGGTACTATAGATAGTACACTATTTTTGAAACAAGAAAAATCAGATTTACTTATTATTCAAATCTACGTAGATGACATTATTTTTGGTTCTACCTCACATAGACTCGTTAAAGATTTTGAAAATTGTATGAAAGCTGAATTTGAAATGTCTATGGTTGGTGAACTTAATTATTTTCTTGGCTTGCAGATTAAGCAAACGAGTAAAGGAATTCATATAAGCCAAGCTAAGTACGTAAATGACATGATCAAGAAGTTCAGTTTTGAAAATTTGAAACCATCCCCCACGCCTATGAGTGTTACTACTAAATTAGACAAAGACGAACATGGTAAAGACGTTGATAATGGATTATATCGATCTATGATAGGTTCTTTACTATATTTAACTGCTAGTAGGCCTGACATTATGTTTAGCGTATGCATGTGTGCTCGTTTTCAAAGTCAACCTAAGGTGTCACACTTAAATGCGGTAAAAAGAATATTCCGTTATATTAAGCACACGCCCACCTTAGGTATTTGGTATGATAAGGACTCTACATTCGACTTACATGCTTACACTGATGCAGATTATGGTGGCTGCAAGATAGATAGAAAAAGCACGAGCGGAACTTGCCAATTTATAGGAAATTCCCTTATTTCATGGTTTTCCAAAAAGCAAGCAAGTGTTGCTTTGTCCACTACTGAGGCTGAGTATATGGCTCTTAGCCTTTGTTGCACACAGTTGTTGTGGATAAAACAACAACTTTCGGACTTTGGAATTACCGTAAATAAAATTCCTATATATTGTGATAGTATGAGTGCAATAAATTTGTCTAAGAACCCCGTATTACACTCTAAGGCTAAGCATATAGAAGTTCGCTATCATTTTCTTCGTGATCACGTTAACAATGGTAATATTGTCATAGATCACGTACGCACAGAATCACAAGTAGCGGATATATTTACAAAGGCCTTAAATCAAGCCACATTTGAATCTCTTCGTTCTAAATTAGGCATGATTCCTGTTGATGTGATTTAATGCGATATTATTTGATTTACTTTCCTTTTTGACAGGAATCTTTTGATTAACTTTCCAAAATAAAGGGGGAGAGAGAAGCATGATTTAAGGGGGAGAGAGATTTAAGGGAGAGAGAGATCACTGATTGATCCTAATTGCATGAATCAAGGGGGAGCCGGATTTGAAATTCGAAATTCAAAATCTGTGTATAATTCAAGGGGGAGAGATAACACTTAAATCATGTACACTAGTTATTTTGAAAATCATCAAAAGGGGGAGATTGTAGAAATAAGAGGGTTTGAGTGATTTCAAAATAAGAAATTTGAATATATATATATATATATATATATATATATATATAAACGTTGAGTATATATATACACAAGTGTACATGTATGCATGATAACTTGCCTTATTTAGCTTATATATTATGTTGCCTTACTAACGAGCCATGAAGCATTAAAGCTTACATCATATGGCGAACATTTGTTGAGTTTATACTAGTTTCAGGTGCCACAATTAATGAACTAAAGTAGTTCATTAAGTGAAGTACTTAGTTTAATAAACTAAGTAGTTCATTAAAGGAAGATGCATTTGGAAAAGGCACAAAGGCAACATGGCTATGGAAGGAAAGTCTTCTCCTCCTCCCCACATTCAATGTCACACGTTTTTATACACATATATATACTATATTTTCAGATTTTTTTATAAAAGGCACATACACATGTATTCCAACGTACTACCGACACGTTATATATCTTACGTACGTACGTTAACGTCACACCACTATACTTAACTCATATTTATGAGTATATTCAGGTCTTATATCATATGATATAAGATATGGTGATGACAAATTAAATACGACACGATAAAAGGTTCTAAACCGAAATTTGTCGTATCGGGCGAATACCGAAACTTCGCCAATGTGTCACGTACTTGCCATAAATAAATGGCCAGCCCATATACATCAAAAATTGATGAAAATTTCGTGATACACATGGTGTGATTAGCCAAAAATACTTTCCATGTTGGCACACACAAATCACCCCACATTTAGGCCAAAATGTGAAGATTCCAATTTTAATTTTGTCACATGTTTATGGTACCACTTTAAATCAGCCAAGTGCTGAAATTCAAAGTATATATTATATATATTATGTATAACATAATATATATATCATGTGCAAAAGTTGGAATTTAAATTAGAGAAAAATCGGGTAATCGATAAATATCGAAAATTCGGTTTTCTACGCACTTAACATGGAACGTTTTTCTTGAACATCATGTGACACGTATCTAGACACTTTCTACATATAATATACATCTTAAAGTGTTCTAGAAAATTAAATTAAGGGCTGATTGGAATATTACATGTGTGTATTACTAAATGTGCACTATTTTACAAAGTTAGCAAAAATAAATTTCAGCACATGTACAAACACATTCCAACTGTTACTACAGCTGAGATGGAGCACATGTGGAGCCTTGTTGGCATGTTGATTGGTCAAGGATCAATCATACAATGTTGAGAAATCAAAGAGAGAAGCTACAAAAGGTAAGTATTCAACATATACCTCTCTTATGTCACATGCTGAAAATTTCAGCATGTCACACTTGTCTTGGCCGAATTCTTCACCATTAAGCAAGATATTTTGTCAATTTTTCATTAAAGGATAAATTAAAGGAGTTATGGAAATGATTTGAATTTTATGTAAGGTAATTAAGTGTGATATTTTACATATCACACATGCTGAAATTTTTCAACATGTGTGAAGAGTGTGCTGGCCGAATGTTGCTTCTCATTGTGTCCAAGTTCACTCTTCATTTGGTAGCAAGACTTACCTTATATAATTGATTTATTTTTATGACAAAAATTCAAAGGAAAATGGAAAAAATCTGAATTTATCTCATGTTGTAAATGCTGAAAATTTCAGCATTAACAATAGGGTGCTGGCCGATTTCTTTGAGGATGGAAGGAAGAATTTTTGTGTCTTGCACTTTATGACAAAATTTGAGAATTATGGTATGATTTAATGATTGATTATTTGACAAATATTTAGTGTTTATTTCAGATTTTCCATGTCATCAAATGATGACAACATTGAGCCAATGAAGAGGTGCCAAGTAAGCAATGACTAAATGATGGTCCAATAGAGTGATGCCAAGTAAGCAAAGAATTGTCACCATGATGTATTACACTCTCTCAAGCACTTAAAAGGAAATTTTCAAGAGGGGGACATGCACAATAGGGGACGGCTGGAATTTAAAAGAAGGAAGATGAGAACAAACATATACAACACCAAGATTTGCATTCTAAAGTGATCAAAGTGCCAAGCCTCCTTTCTCCTACATTTTCTTTCTCTCTTTTCTTGTAAAAAGCCTATTGTACTTTGCATCTTTCAATCTTGAATAGGCTTCATAGAAACCGCCATTCATTCATCTTTGTAAAAGATTGATCAAGGTGTGATCAATCTTCATTCTAGCGAGGTGGTGGTGTTCGTGTGAATTGTACTCGACATACAAGGTTTGTAAAGGGTTGAAGTTAGGTGTAACTCTATCAACCCTGCGGTAAGGTGTACTGCATGTGTGTGATTAGTGTGAACCAAGGAAGGTGTTCCTTGAAGACTGGAGTCGGTTGTTTATAACCGAACCAGTATAAAATTCTTGGTGCAATTTACTTTCAGCATTTACTTTTCAGTTTCTGCACTGTTTATCCGTTTTGTTCACGTTCGGAAAAATAGTAAACGATTTCCAAAAATTATAAAAATTTCTAGAAACATACATAAACGTTCTAGGGTTAATTTGGCACAAGTTTCAACCCTTTTGGACAAGTATAGGTCAGTCAAACATCAAAAGATCTGAGACTAGTGCAGTCTGATTTTCAGACTTGCAAAGGTTGAGACTTTGGTTGTGTTTGACCTACTTCCCAAAAGAATTTTCAAAAACTGTTTCAAAATATTTAAATATAGTGTGTGAGGAGTTATTGGTCAAATTTTTAGATCATTTGGACATTCACACAAATAGGAATTAATTTTTCAAAACCATCTACCGTTTCTGGCAGATTTGCACAATCTGAGTGCCAACGGTTTTTGAAGGGTTTAAAGGTTGAATTTTGATTTGAAATTTTTAGGGGACCCTCATAACATCTGAGGCTAAGTTCTCTCAAAATTTCATAATTTTTGGAGACCTCTAACCTGGTTTTAAAAACGTTTTAAAACAGGTCCTGAAAACAGAATCTGTTTTCAGAACTTGAATTGTTCAAGTTTAAAGAAATTTTAAAAAGCACACTTTACGCACCATCTATTCAACCCCCCCTTCTAGTGGTGCCTTGCAGATCCTACATTAAGGACTTTGTTATGACGGTTTATGTTTGATAGACTTATGATGGAACTTTAAATTCGGGTTTCTCTTTATATTTTGTGGACATGGTTGTAGACGTTGTGATGGATATTCGGCATGTTTTTATTTAAAAGTTTTTATTCTGCCTCAGTTTTTGCTTACCTGTTGAATTGTAAGCAGAAAATTCCATACAATTCGTCATTGACTATGATATGTTGTGGATTGACGCCTGGTACTCTCCGTAGTGAAGTACGGCGGGCGCATCGTACGCAGGCAGGCCGGTGCAGGGCGCTACACGAAACTTCGCCAACGTGTCACGTACTTGCCATGTATAGATGGCCAGCCCCTACACTTCAAAAATGGCCAGAAATTTCGTGGCTTACATGGTATATTCAGTCACAAAATCATTCCATGTTGGTACACAAAAATCACCCCAAATTATGGCCAAATTGTGGAGATTCCAAATTCAATTTTTAAGCACATGGGGTGCCTACTTTAATCAGCCATTAGAGATGAATATTCAATTTATTTTATGTATATTATGTGTGACATAATATATATAACATGTGCAAGAAGTTTGAATTTAATAAGAGAAAAATCGCGTAATCGACAAAAGTCAAAAATTCGGTTTTTTACGAACACAACACATGGAATGTTTTTGGCATGACATGTAACATGTATCTAGACACTTTTTACATATTCAAGACATATTAAAGTGTACTAGAATATTTAAATTAGGACTGATTGGAATATACCATATGTGTATAATTATTGTGCAATATTTGACAAAGTTTACAAAAGTAAAATTCATCACATGTTCAAGACATCATACATGCCATTCTCAGCTTGGTGGAGCTTATGTGGAGCTTAGTTGGCATCTTGATTGGTGGAGAATAAGCCACACAAGGTTAGTGACATAATGGAGGGAGCTACACAAGGTAATAATTCAAACCTTTTAGCAAATGAAACACATGCTGAAAATTCAACATGTGAGACTTAATGTGGTGGCCGATTTAGGTCTTGATGATGACAAATTTGCTTCAAAAAATTAAAGGGATTAATTGTTGATTATTTGAAAATATTTTAAACTCTTTTTGGCATATGTTTTTCATTTTATTTTCAGATTTTACAGCCACTAAATAATGACAAGATTGGACCAATCATAAAGTACCAAGTAAGCAAAGTCAAGTCATCCATCCAATCAAAATGTGCCAAGTGAGCAAGATGGTGTCATATCTACACAAGGCAATATACCAAGGGCATTAAAGAGAATTCTTAAGATGGTAGAAACCCTATAGGGGGCGGACACATCAAGTTAAAAAGAAGAGAAGTAGTGCAAACAAAGTCAAGACAACTCTCATAATTTCCAAAGTGCAAAAAGACTCTTCACTCTCTTCTTCTACATTTCTTTCTTCTTCTTCTTCTCTTAAGCCTATTGTTCTTATATTCAATATATTGAATAGGCTTTGATTAGACCACCATACATGTTTTAAATCGTAAAAGGTTGATCAAGGTGTGATCAAACCTTCATCCATTCAGTGGTGGTGTTCGTGATCGTGTGATTGCTTGTAATGTTTGTTTAAGGGTAGAGTTAGTGTGTAACCCCATCAACCCTTGGGGTAAGGTGTTAATTTTGTTTAGTGATAACCGAGGAAGGTGTCCTAGAAGACTGGAGTAGATTGATTTAACCGAACTAGTATAAAATTCCTTGTGTTCTTTACTTTACTGCACAGTATTTTTAGTTTCCAGCATTCTGCATCCATTTCGTCGCGATCTTAAAAATAGCAAACGAATTTCAAAAATTGTAAAATTTTACAGAAAAATAGCCACATACTTAAGTTTCACTTGGCGCAAGTTCAACCCATTTGGACAAGCATAAGTCAATCAACCGTTAATAGTTTGGAGACTAGTGCAATCTGATTTTTTCAGACTTACAAAGGTTGAGAACTTCAACATATTTGACATACTTCCCACAAAACTTTTTTAAAACTGTTTCAACCCATTAAATAAATATCTTAAGGGGTTTTTCATTAAATTTTCAGACCATTTAGAGTTATGGATTAATCGAAATAAATTTTTCATATCGGAGTACTGTTTCTAGCAGATTCGTGCAATCTGAGTACAAACTTATTTTCAAAGGGTTAGAGGTTGAATTTTAATCTGAAATTTTTAAGAGATATTTATAACATCTGAGAATAGAATTTCTCTAAATTTAAGAATTTTTGAATGCCTGTAACCTGGCCTTTCAAACGTTTTAAATCAGGATCTGAAAACAGAAACTGATTTCAAAAGTTAGGTTTTTGGGTCAAAATATTTTAAAAACCAAATTTTCCGCACCTACTATTCAACCCCCCTTCTAGTGGTACTATACAGGTCCTATAAGTAGATTGTTCAAGTGGATCATACATGGGATTGGTGTAGTGGAGATAATACAGTGAAACGTAGAGTAGATATCATTATGGAAATAACAAACGAAGAATTCAACATAGATAAGCAGTACAATGATCCAAACAGACACATCAACATATATGAAAATAAGATTCACAGAAACAAATTCTAGATAAGCAATACCATAAGTCAGAAAGATACATCATTTCACCATCTTTACTTTAGCACATAATCTGTATCATTCTTGCGTACAATCTTTTAGGTTCAGTTTCATGTACTTGCTTGGTCATGCTTGGAAATGTAATAAGGAAGTCATAACTTAAGGGCACTAAGAGCTCATGGGACATGCTTGTTGGACCGTGCACCTGCAATAAACACCACTAGAGCGGGGGGTGAATAGTGGTTAGCGGAAATTACACTACAACCCTTTGTTAAAATCCCCTTTGAAAACAGAATCTGAAACCACCTCAGATTCAGAACCCGTTTTTTAAAAATTCACAAATAATTGTACACAACTCCAAAAATTATAAAACTTTCCAGAATTTACCTTCAATGAGTTAACAAGACTCTATCCAAAAATCAGACAAAAATAAGATCGTTTGTCCCTTCAAATAAATAAAAAGATTCAGATGGTCAATCTGGACAGAATTGGACAGAATGTTGCTGATTTTGCAAAACGTGTTTCTCTTTGAATACTCAACCAAAAAGGTTGATCTTTATATCAAAACACTCCTTAGGATGTGTAGATGATGTTTTCAAAAGGCCCTGACCTTAACCAACTCTTGAAAAATACACAATTTAAGTTTTCTCAAAACTGGTCAGATTGCATCTAGATTGGAGCAGTTATCTTGCAAAGACTGAAAGACTAACTTTTCCTTGCTCAAATCAAGTGATTCTTGTTGCAAATGAAAGCTAACAGTCTGAAGTATAACTCCACCAAAAATCACGAATTTTGAAAGTGTTTAGATATTTTTTCAAATTGTGAGAATTGTGTGAAAACTGCAGTCAAAAACGGGTAGAAAACAGAAATAAAGAAACAAGAGAAGAACACCGAGAATTTATCCTGGTTCGGTCAATGTGACCTACTCCAGTCCCAAGGGACACCTTTCCTTGGATTTCACTATCAAATGAACACCTTACAACAAGAGCCAAGCTTGATCCTTGGGTTATACACCAACCCTATTCAAGACTTGGATAATCACTTCTATGCAACTCTTGGTTACAACACCTCTACCACCTATTGATGTAGCCTTATAAATTTGGCTAATCAATCATACAAATCCAACTCAAGAAGGTGTGTATAGTGTAGCTGGACAACAAAGAAAATTGGAACACCTTAGCTACACAAAGTATGAACGAAAATATGAGAAGAGAATAGCAAGACAACAATCTTCAATTTTGCTTTCAAGTGTATGTCTTCTCTTCTTCACCTTGCCTCCTATTTATAGTGTGAATAGATGGCATATTCTCTACAACTTTTAGATCATGTGATGGTTGATAATTTTGAATTAAAGCACCACCATAATCATCTCCAACAACCTTGTCTCCATTACATTCAAATTTGAAATTTCAAGTTGGTAACTTTTGCCAACTAGCTTGTTTTTGAATTTTCCACTTGTCCAAAAGTCATAAAATGAGTACACCACCTTATCCACCTGTTTATGGACGTTTTTTGATTTTGTATGTATGTATACCAACTCAAATTTTGTGAATAAATAATAATGAATAAGTGTTGACAAGATTATGTCAACATATAACACCAAAATTCATACTTTCTTCTCCTTTACATATTGTGATGAATCTTGCACCAAGGACACCTTGTAATCTCTAAAATATGATGACTAATATCCTTTTATAACATATATAAGAGGGTCTTCAAAAAAAATAGAATGTGACATCTCAAATCGTCACATATCCAGCTATAGTCAATATTATCATCGGTTGAGAGAATAAGATATAAGATCACCATATAATCTTCAAAATGATAATAACACAGCTCCAGAATGAAGATAATAATTCAACTCTCCTACCATTGACATTTCAAACTCTGACTTCATACATTCTTCGAAGTCTTTTACTAAAGTAGGGTTGGTTGAACCAAAGATTATATCATCTACGTATATTTGAACTATTAACAAATCATTACCTTTTCTTCTTGGGAATAATGTGTTGTCGATGGTCCCCCTTTGATAATTATTTGCAATAAGAAAATTTCCAAATCTATCATACCAAGATCTTGGAGCTTGTTTTAAACCATATAGAGCTTTCTTAAGCTTATAAACATGGTTAGAATTCTTTGGATCTTCAAATCCAGGGGGTTGTTTGACAAACACCTCTTCTTGGATGTATCCATTCAAGAACGCACTCTTGACATCCATTTGGAAGAGCTTAATATTGCTTAGACTTGCAATCGCAAGTAATAATCTAATTGCTTCTAGTCGTGCAACGGGTGCAAAGGTTTCTTCATAATCTATTCCTTCTTGTTGATTATAACCTTGTGCGACTAGTCTAGCCTTATTCCTTGTAATATTTCCTTGTTCATCCATTTTATTTCTAAAGACCCATTTAGTTCCTATGATAGACTTGTCTTCAGGTTTAGGTACTAAGTCCCACACGTTGTTCCTTGTGAATTGATTTAATTCTTCATGCATAGCATCTATCCATGATATGTCACCTAAGGCTTCCTTTACGTTCTTAGGTTCTAATTGTGAGATTAAGTTATGTCCTTCAAGTTGACTTATATTTATACGTGTTCTAACCCCAACACTTGGATCCCCAATGATTAGTTCTCTAGGATGCCACCAATTCCTAGATTGACTAGGTTCACCCTCATCTTGTTCAAATGTTTCATTAGTGTGAACGTTATCATATGTAATTGGATCATTAGTTGTATCTTCCAATTGCAGAGTCTCTTGATTTATTTCATCTGAGGGTTCATGTTTGTCTTGTTCAGGGGGAGTTGGTTTTAGATGATCAAGTACAGGCTCAAGTAATACATCATCATCAAACATATTTTCAACATTTGTTTCTTGTTTATGTTGATGTTTATCACTAACTTCAAAACATGCATTTTCATTGAATTTCACATGTATGGATTCAATTATTTTTCTAGATGCAGGATTATAACACCTATATGCTCTTGAGTTAGTTGAATACCCAACAAATATGCATTCAATAGACTTTTGTTCAAATTTATCTAGATTATCCTTAGTGTTCAGCACAAAACATTTACATCCAAATACTTTAAGATAATCTATCTTAGGTTGTCTATTGTTTAGCAATTCATAAGGCGTTTTATTTAATTTCTTTCTAATAGTGAGCCTATTTATAATATAGCATGCACAACTAACAGCTTCAACCCATAAATATTTAGGTAATTTATTTTCACACAGTATTGTCCTAGCAACTTCTTGAATCGTTCTATTTTTACGTTCAACAACTCCATTGAGTTGTGGTGTTCTAGGTGGTGAGAATTCATGTTTGATTCCATATAGTTCGCAAAATTTGATTACGTCTTTGTTTTTAAATTCTCCACCTCTATCGTTTCTAATTCTTTTAACATTTTCTTCATAAATGTTTTCAAGTTGCTTAATAAGGGTTTCGATTGCTAATGAAGCATCGTCTTTGTGTGTTAAGAACAACGTCCAAGTGTAGCGTGAGTTATTATCTACTATGACACACACATAGTAGTGTCCACCTAGACTTCTTGTCCTACTTGGACCAAATAAGTCTAAGTGAAGCAATTCTAGTACATGACTAGTACTCACTTCATGTTTCGGTTTTAAGGTTTCTTTATTGTGTTTTCCCTTAATACATGTTTCACACATTTGAAAATTATCTAAGTCTAACTTAGGCATTCCTCTAATTAAATTCTTCTTAGACAATTTCTTAATAGTTGAAATTCCTATATGGCCTAATCTTCTATGCCATAAATTTACATCTAAGTCATGTGATATTAAACACTTAACCTTAGCATCTAACATGTTATCTAAGGTAAGAGTATAAATATTTCCATCTCAATTTCCTTTTAAAACCGTTTCTCCTTTTTCATTTATTATATCACAAGAATTGGGAAGAATGGAGACATTATAACCACAATCTATAAGTTGAGAAATACTAAGTAAATTATAAGATAGATTGCTTACTAATAACACATTTCGTATTTGAAATGTGTTAGGGTCCCCAATTGTTCCTTTTCCAACAACTTGTCCTTTGTTGTTGTCACCAAATGTTACTTTTCCTCCATCCTTGATGTGTTCCAATTCGATGAATAGTTTGGGGTTCCCCGTCATATGCCTCGAACATCCACTATCTAAAAACCATTTAGTTTTTAGATTCTTTGACTTTGCCTCCTTCTTGCATTCCTTGTGTTTATCCTCGTTGGATACGAAGCAGACTTGAGCTTCCTCAGTTTCGGATTCCGAGTCGGATGAGTCGCTCCATGTGCTCACCTTCATTGCTCGTTTCCCTTTTCTTGCCTTAGACTCCTTTGTCTTTGTGGTTTGAGCCTCCTTGTCCTTGGCTTGTTTATTATTGTTGTTATTATTATTTTTCTTCATGGGACACTCGTATGAAATATGTCCTTTTTGACCGCATTCATAACACTTTAATTCTTTATTATTCCATTTGTTTATGTTATTCTTCCTAGGTTGAGAAGAAGAAGAAGAAGAATTACATTGTCTATTCCTATTTGGAAGTTTGAAAAATTTTCTTAGTTTTCTAGCTATCAATATCAACTCATCGTCTAATTCAGTATCACTATTACTATCATCGTTACTAGCATGTGTTTCGGTTGTTTTGAAAGCTATTGACTTACCGGATACTTAGACGATTCAGACTTTCGTTGGTTTAATTTAACCTCGTAAACTTTAAGAGACCCGATCAATTCATCCATCTTAGTGATTGACTTTGTCTCCTCGATTGCAGTCACCTTTGGATCCTATTCAGCAGGGAGGCTTCGTAACACCTTTTGAACCTTTTCACTGTTCGAAAATGACTTTCCTAAAGCTTCAAGGGCATTGAAAATATTAGTAATCCTCAAATCCATAGATGTTATGGATTCGTTTGGCAACATTTTGAAAGTCTCTAATTCAGTCATAAGCATGTTTATTTTTGACTCTTTAACACCACTAGTACCTTCATGCTTTAATACAAGTGATTTCCACATGTCGTGTGTGCTTGTGCAATTTGACGCATATCCTGCTTCAGAAGTTGTAAGTCCATTCAAAAGTAATTGCATAGCTTTAGCATTCATGGACATTTTCTTTTTATCATCTGATGACCATTCACTTTTACATTTTTCAACCTCTTGAGTTACTTCACTAACTTTTGTAACTTTCGTTGGAATGTACGGTCCATCTTCAACTATAGACCATAAATCGATGTCTATAGCCATTAAGAATAGCCTCATTCTTAGTTTCCAATGAACAAAATTATTGCCATCAAAAAGAGGAGGGCGTTGTGTAGACATACCTTTCAACTCACCTTTGTGAGAAACAATAGCCATAGTTTGTACCTTGGATTTGAGACAAGCAGTATATAATGAATCGTTATTTCTTGGCCTTGTATTGTTCGTATGGTGTTGAATCTTGCTTCTTTTTAGTGGTGTTGGTCTGGCTCTGATACCAAATGTTGGACCGTGCACCTGCAATAAACACCACTAGAGGGAGGGGGGTGAATAGTGGTTAGCGGAAATTACACTACAACCCTTTGTTAAAATCCCCTTTGAAAACAGAATCTGAAACCACCTCAGATTCAGAACCCGTTTTTCAAAAATTCACAAATAATTGTACACAACTCCAAAAATTATGAAACTATCCAGAATTTAACTTCAATGAGTTAACAAGACTCTATTCAAAAATCAGACAAAAATAAGATTGTTTGGCCCTTCAAATAAATAAAAAGATTCAGACGGTCAATCTGGACAGAATTGGACAGAATGTTGCTGATTTTGCAAAACGTGTTTCTCTTTGAATACTCAACCAAAAAGGTTGATCTTTATATCAAAACACTCTTTAGGATGTGTAGATGAAGTTTCCAAAAGGCCCTGACCTTAACCAACTCTTGAAAAATACAGAATTTAAGTTTTCTCAAAACTGGTCAGATTGCATCTAGATTGGAGCAGTTATCTTGTAAAGACTGAAAGACTAACTTTCCCTTGCTCAAATCAAGTGATTCTTGTTGCAAATGAAAGCTAACAGTCTGAAGTATAACTCAACCAAAAATCACGAATTTTGAAAGTGTTTAGATATTTTTTCAAATTGTGAGAATTGTGTGAAAACTGCAGTCAAAAACGGGCAGAAAACAGAAATAAAGAAACAAGAGAAGAACACCGAGAATTTATCCTGGTTCGGTCAATGTGACCTACTCCAGTCCCAAGGAACACCTTTCCTTGGATTTCACTATCAAATGAACACCTTATAACAAGAGCCAAGCTTGATCCTTGAGTTATACACCAACCCTATTCAAGACTTGGATAATCACTTCTATGCAACTCTTGGTTACAACACCTCTACCACCTATTGATGTAGCCTTATAAATTTGGCTAATCAATCATACAAATCCAACTCAAGAAGGTGTGTATAGTGTAGCTGGACAACAAAGAAAATTGGAACACCTTAGCTACACAAAGTATGAACGAATATATGAGAAGAGAATAGCAAGAAAACAATCTTCAATTTTGCTTTCAAGTGTATGTCTTCTCTTCTTCACCTTGCCTCCTATTTATAGTGTGAATAGATGGCATATTCTCTCCAACTTTTAGATCATGTGATGGCTGAGAATTTTGAATTAAAGCACCTCCATAATCATCTCCAACAACCTTGTCTCTATTACATTCAAATTTGAAATTTCAAGTTGGCAACTTTTGCCAACTAGCTTGTTTTTGAATTTTCCACTTGTCCAAAAGTCATATAATGAGTACACCACCTTATCCACCTGTTTATGGACGTTTTTTGATTTTTTATGTATGTATACCAACTCAAATTTTGTGAATAAAAAATAATGAATAAGTGTTGACAAGATTATGTCAACATATAACACCAAAATTCATACTTTCTTCTCCTTTACATATTGTGATGAATCTTGCACCAAGGACACCTTGTAATCTCTAAAAGATGATGATTAATATCCTTTTATAACATCTATAAGAGGGTCTTCAAGAAAAAATAGAATGTGACATCTCAAATCGTCACATATCCAGCTATAGTCAATACTATCATCGGTTGAGAGAATAAGATATAAGATCACCATATAATCTTCAAAATGATAATAACACAGCTCCAGAATGAAGATAATAATATGCTCAAGAGATTCCTTGAGTGGAAATACCAAAAATACCCTTGGGGGTAAAATGACCAAAATACCCCTGGTGTGAGAAAACTCCAGAAATGCCTCCGATGGTCAGAAATAATCACAATACCACCTTTGTCATGATAACCAAGATAATAATATGCACTTGAAATATTTTTCACCATATGATGTTCCTACAAAACTTAAAATACCAATTTTGCCCTTTTTGGTAAGTTGTAGAAACTTCCAAGGCACGTTAGTCACAAGACAATAATAATCACCAAAAACACATAATAAGCACATAATGAGCATGTATAAATCATGTAAAAATGAAAACAACCATTTTATCACATTTTAGAAAATTATTTCTAAAAACTCTAGACATCGATCGATCGAAGTACCTCAGCTTCATAGATCGATGTCTCACATAAAGGTTCAGGTTTTGTCTCTGACCTACATCGATTGATCGAAGTGAGAGTTCGATGTACATTGATCGATCGATATGTCTTAGATTTAGAGATCGATGTCTCACAGAAAGGTCTTAAACTTTTCTGCCTTACATAGATCGATCGATGTGAGAGATCTATGTACATAGATCGATCGATGTGCAACAACCTGAGAGATCGATGTCAACTTGTTCAACTTATTCAACTTTTAATCACATATAACACCATGTGTGATATTTTTAAATATTCATCACTTAAAATCATGACTTTGAAAATCATCCAAACATATTTCTCAACAATGCTCGTGATGTATGCATCGTAAAACTTTCGAAAAACATTTCATTTCATAGGTACATAAATATGACATGACATGAATTGGCTATAGCACATTTCGTAACATAAGAATGGTACCTATGACATACCGAATGACTCCCCTAGTATCCTTTAGTACCGTCCATGAATCCCAATTGTCCAACCACGGTGTTACATCATGCATACCTCGGATTAACGGTAACGCGTTATGACTGAGATCTCGAGTCCCAGACGTGGTGTTAAAGTCAATCATAACGTCTTTTGCCCCTAATATCCTCCCCCTGGACAAGACATCAGGCGCACACCATATAGAACGTCGTGTACATGACAGAAAGGCAGAGCTGGAAAAGGTGTCACACTCAGTCCACAGAACATGCATACACAGAAAGGAAGAGAACCCTTGTCCCTGACAAGGTGTTACACTCAGCCATCGTGCATAAGTCGTATGGAATAATTCGTCTTGTGGTACAATTCTTTATTTATGAAAACATTAAAACATTTCTTGCGATAATCATTTCGTAAACATGTTCGTAAATAAAACTTGTTTTGTTTGAAAGAAAATCGGGATGACATTATGCTTATGAAATGCTTGGATTCTCGACTGACTCCAAGGTCTTAACACACTCAGCTCCTACCCTTTTTAAATATACAATAGTCGTATCATGTGTTATGTAAATTGATCGTTTTGTCCTTTTTGTCTTTCTTTAAGGGGCTCTCGGTTTTGGGGTGAAAACAGCCCTTAATAGTGTCTCATACTTCATTCTTATTTAATTAATGTATTCCATTCTTAATTCCCTTTATAACTTTCTAAGACAGCCCCCATGTCATCATGCTTAAAGTGGAAATTACCCAAAGCTCCCCGGGGACTAGTTTCGGCCAAATGGGCCAAAACAGCCCCTTTTTTAAAATTTATCCTTTTTCACATTTATTAATTTTTCCATTCCTTGAATTATCATATATACCATGTATTTTTTTTATGGAAAGATAATTTTATTGAATCATATATAAAATGTATTTTTATGCATATGTTTACATGAATATAATCATCTAAAGATAACCATCACATTGATGCCAAAAGGCTCTTTGGCCGAGAGTCCGTAGACTCACCATCATTAAAGATAACCATCACATTGTCCATCTTGTGCATGCATGCAAGTTGTAAATATAATCAACATTCATTTGTACCATAGTTTACCATAGATAAACATATCATGATGGTACATACATTTCATGGATTAAACATATTTGGCTTGCAACAAAATACATCTCATAAGTATGATCTTCTGGTCCACATTGTGATGATGTTAGTATCATCTATACATGCAAGTCCATAAAAGAAAATTCAGCATGTGAGACTTAATGTGGTGGCCGATTTAGGTCTTGATGATGACAAATTTGCTTCAAAAAATTGAAGGGATTAATTGTTGATTATTTGGCAACATTTTAAACTCTTTTTGGCACATTTTTTCATTTTATTTTCAGATTTTACAGCCACTAAATAATGACAAGATTGTACCAATCATAGAGTGCCAAGTAAGAAAAGTCAAGTCATCCATCCAATCAAAATGTGCCAAATGAGCAAGGTGGTGTCATATCTACACAAGGCAAGATACCAATGCCATTAAAGAGAATTCTTAAGATGGTAGAAACCCTATAGGGGGCGGCCACATCAAGTTAAAAAGAAGAGAAGTAGTGCAAACAAAGTCAAGATAACTCTCATAATTTCCAAAGTGCAAAAAGACTCTTCACTCTCTTCTTCTACATTTCTTTCTTCTTCTTCTTCTTCTTCTGTTAAGCCTATTGTTCTTATATTCAATATATTGAATAGGCTTTGATTAGACCACCATACATGTTTTAAATTGTAAAAGGTTGATCAAGGTGTGATCAAACCTTCATCCATTTAGTGGTGGTGTTCGTGATCGTGTGATTGCTTGTAATGTTTGTTTAAGGGTGGAGTTAGTATGTAACCCCATCAACCCTTGTGGTAAGGTGTTAATTTTGTTTAGTGATAACCGAGGAAGGTGTCCTCGAAGACTGGAGTAGGTTGATTTAACCGAACTAGTATAAAATTCCTTGTGTTCTTTAATTTACTGCACAGTATTTTTAGCTTCCAGCATTCTGCATCCATTTCGTCGCAATCTTAAAAATAGCAAACGAATTTCAAAAATTGTAAAATTTTACAGAAAACCACATCACTTAAGTTTCACTTGGCGCAAGTTTCAACCCATTTGGACAAGTATAAGTCAATCAAACGTTAATAGTTCGGAGACTAGTGCAATCTGATTTTTTCAGACTTACAAAGGTTGAGAACTTCAACATATTTGACATACTTCCCACAAAACTTTTTCAAAACTGTTTCAACCCATTAAAATAAATACCTTAAGGGGTTTTTCATTAAATTTTCAGACCATTTGGAGTTATGGATTAATCGAAATAAATTTTTCATATCGGAGTACTGTTTCTAGCAGATTCGTGCAATCTGAGTACAAACTTATTTTCAAAGGGTTAGAGGTTGAATTTTAATCTGAAATTTTTAGGAGATATTCATAACATCTGAGAATAGAATTTCTCTAAATTTAAGAATTTTTGAATGCCTGTAACCTGGCCTTTTAAACGTTTTAAATCAGGATCTGAAAACAGAAACTGATTTCATAAGTTAGGTTTTTGGGTCAAAATATTTTAAAAACTAAATTTTCCGCACCTACTATTCAACCCCCCTTCTAGTGGTGCTATACACATCCTACAAGTAGATGTTGGGTTGCATGCTAATTTGACTAATGTGCTTGAAAATGATGTGAAACATGAAGCCGAATTTGTTGAAGGAGTTGATGGAAAACATGTGACAAATTTAAAATCGTAAATGAGGAAGAAAGGCAAAAGAATGATACAAATGTGTTTAAAGTTTTATTGCCGAATATTTTATCATCTTCTTTGCATATGAATTTCTATTATTTCATGTTCAACATGTTCAAGTTGAAAAGGACAAGGACACATTGTTTGTGCCCATTACAACATACTCATTGGTTATGTGTCTTGCTGCCGAAAGTTCTGTAAATTCTGCAAGCATCCCCATTTCAAAATCTTAGATTTGTTTAAATGTGTGTTTAAGCCGCCCCCTATTGTTTGAATTTATTTGAATTATCTATTTGTTTGATCTAAGAGCTCGCGAATGCATGTATAAGTCTTTTTGTGTCATGATTTTGTTATTAGTCGTGTACATGTTATATGTGTTAAAAGTTGTAGTTGTGGTACTCAAAGTTATAATTTATCTAGATCTCATACTTTTTTTTCTAAAGAGAATTATGTTGTAATCATTTGCACATAAGGGAAACATGATTTACATGTGCTGACTTATGAAGCTAATCATGGTAACACATCACACGACATCGAACACCATATGTCATTTAACGTACTAACACATTCTTTTGTCTATAGAAACGATTTGTTGCAGGTTCTAATGCATCCAAAGTATGTTAAAAAAGGGCATATAAGTTCATGAAAATCTTGGAGCTAAAGAGACATATCTTCTTTAGTTTTGAGTTTCTTTTAATCTTACCTTACATTTTTTTCTAACATATTGATATTTGATCCAGGCGGGGATGAGAATAAGCTAGACAAATTTGTAATTATTAGTCGTCTATTCCGTTTTTATGTTACAAGCATATTTTGGACAAGTTCCCTTCTCCTAGTGCGAATTTAGATTAGAGGACGAATACTTTCGAGCAGAGAGGGAACGATGAAGATATGGATCACCGTCCACACGACGAAGACATGCAGAGAGATTGAGTGAGAGGTTGCTGTAGGACCCGTATAGCACCAATAGAAGGGGATTGAATAGTGCGTGTGGAAAAATTCAGTTTTAAAAACTTTTGGACCAAAAAACTCACTTCTGAAAACAGTTTTTGTTTTCAGATCCGTATTTGATTAATCTAGATGATTTGGTTATAGACCTCCAAAATTTATGAAATTTTGTGAGGATGTGATCTCAGATGTTGTGAGTGTCTCACAAAAATTTCAATTTAAAATTCCAAACCTAACCTTTTGAAAACACGTTTTTGTACAGATTGTGACAATATGCCGGAAATTGTACTCCGAAATAAAAAATTTATTTCTATTAATTGGGAACTCTAAATGGCATCGAAACTTTATTGTAAGACCCTCAAGATATTAACTTTAATGGGCTGAAACAGTTTTTCAAATTTCCCTTGGTTAATATGTCAACTACGTTGAGGTTCTAAACCTTAGCAAATATGAGAATCAGATTCCCTTGGTAAGTATGTCAACAACGTTGACTGACTTATACTTATCCAAATGAGGTTAAACTTGTGCCAAATGAAAGCTATGATGTATGGCTATGTTTCTACAAAATTTTGTGATTTTTGAAAATCGTTTGCTATTTTTACTGTTGTAATGAATAAGATGCAGAAAACAGGAACTGAAAGTAAAAGTGCTGAAAAGTAAGAACACCGACAATTTTATATTGGTTCGGTTAAAACAACCTACTCCAGTCTTCGAGGACACCTTCATTGGTTTTCATTAAACACAAAAACACCTTACCACAAGGGTGACTGGAGTTAAACACCAACTCCACCCTTTTACAATCAAACAAAAAACCAAACCAACACGAACACAACCACCGATCAAATGAAGGCTTGATCACACCTTGAGCAACCTTTTACAGTAAATGAACGAGTGTAGGTGGTATATCAAATCCTATATAATATATGGAATATATGAATGATAGGCTTGGGGCTAAGAGCAAGAGAAAAGAAAGAAAGAAGAGGAGAGAGTCTTGCTTTTTTGACTTGAAAGAATATGCACTTTTTCTTAGCTTTGTCTTGCACCATCTTGCCCTTTTTATCTTGTCTTGCCTGCCCCCCTAGGGTTAGCATTCTTTCTTGAAAATTGTTTTGAATACCCTTGGAAGATTGCCTTGTGTAAATGATGACACAACCTTGCTTACTTGGTGAAATATGATTGGAGGGATGACTTGTCTTTGCCTAGTTGTCACTTCTTGATAGGCCATTATTAATCCACCTTGGCACTCCTTAAATGAGCTGGAATTTCTTCAAAAAAATCTGAAACATGTGCTCAAAATCAAGGTGAATAATTACCATTAATCATAATTCAATCTCCTTAAATATTTGAAGACAATTGAAGACATTAAGGACTCAAAAATCGGCTAGCTCTTCAACATGTGTTTAAATTTTCAGCATGCGTTTTCTTTTGAATTCTTTCTTTATGTGTTGCCCTCTTCAATGTCAGCAATCATGTGTGGCATGTCCTCCACCAATTGAAGTGCCAAATAAGCTCCACCTAGGCTCCAAGAAGATGTCCTAGGCATGTGAAGGTTTAGCTGCATGTGGTGAAATTTTCTTTTGGTAAGCTTTGTCAAATAATGCATAATATTCACACATATATGATAAATATGGTAAATTGGAATCAGCTCTAATTTGAATTTTCTAGAACACTCTAACATGTCTTGAATGTGTAAAAGGTGTCTAGATACATGTTACATCAATGAAGAAAGCGTCCCATGTGTATAGGATTGTAGAAAACCGAATTTTTGATTTTCGTCGATTACGCACTTTTTCTCCGATTAATTTCAATTTTATTACACACATAATATATATTACATCACCCATAATATTTATAAAATGAGGTGTATATTAAGAATCAATGGCTGAGTAGAAAACGCCCCATGTGACAAAATCATCTTCAATTTGAATTCTCCACCAATTTATGTTAAATTGTGGGTGATTTGTGTGTGTAAGCATGGTATGAATTTGTGGCTGATTATGACATGTGAATCACGAAATTTTGTAGTATATTTAGTGCATATAGGCTGGCCATCTTTATATGGCAAGTACGTGACCTGTCGGTGAAGTTTCGGTAGTCCCCCGGCACGACAATTTTCCGTCTATCACCTTGTGACACATCGTTATAATTTTGATATCACCATGACTTGTAACATATGATATAAGACCTGTATATACTCATAAATATGAGGTGTATATAGTGGTGTGACGTTGACGTACATTTATTATATATGTGACGTGTTGGTGTGGTGGTACGTCGGAATATAAGTGTATAGTGTCTTTTTTAAAAACAAATATGGATATATAATATATATGTAATTGGCGTGTAAATTAAATGAAATGAGGAGACTTTCCATTTCAATTTTGTTGCCATATAACTCTCTCCAAATATGTCTTCATATAATGAAATATGAAATATGAAATATGTCTCTGAACTGATGTAATATGGTTTTCCTCCGCCATAAGTGAGGCTTTCATTTTAATCAAATAAATGTTTTTATAAAAAAAAAATGTCTTCATATAATGAACTAGTTAGTTCATTAACTTAAGCACTTCACTTAATGAACTAGTTTAGTTCATTAATCATGACACCTGAAAATAGTATAAAGACAACAAATGTTTGCCATATGATGTAAGCTTTAACGCTTCATGACTTGTTAGTATGACACCATTATATATAAATATGTAAAGCAATTTTATCACATAAATATGTCAAAAAAAATGTATTCATGCATTTCGTAAGCACGCAACATTTGAAATCATGCATTTTCAAATCATTCATCCACCTATTTCTAAGCAATCTCCCCCTTTTGATGATTTGCAAAATAACATTGGTCTATGATTTAAATGTGATCGCTCCACCTACAATTATGAACAAATTTAAAATTTGAATTTCATATCGTACTCGTGCTCCCCGTTAAATCATGCTTCTCTTACGCTTCCCTCTCCCCCTTAAATCATGCTTTTGTATCCCCTTTATTTTGCAAATGTCATCAAATGTACAAGAATGGAAAGAAATAGCAATTTATAGCATATCAACCGAAATCGTGCCTAATTTGGAGCGTAAATTTTCATACGTGGCTTGATTAAATGCTTTGGTGAATATGTCGGCTACTTGTGCTTCAGTACGGACATGTTCTATAACGATATCACCGCAGTTTACATGATCACGAAGAAAGTGATATCGTACCTCTACATGTTTTGCCTTAGAGTGTAATACGGGGTTCTTAGACAAGTTAATAGCACTCATACTATCACAATATATAGGGATGCGATTTACAGTTATTCCAAAATTGGATAGCTGCTGTTTTAGCCATAGTAGTTGTGTGCAACGAAGACTAAGTGCCGTGTATTCCGCTTCAGTAGTAGATAATGCTACACTCGCTTGTTTTTTCAAAAACCATAATATTAATGAATTATCGATGAATTGGCATGTACCACTTGTGCTTTTTCTATCTATTTTACATCCGCCATAATCCGCATCAATATAAGCATGCAAATTAAATTCACAATTTTTAGCATGCCAAATTCCTAATGTGGAAGTATGCTTAATGTATCGAAATATCCTTTTTACAGCATTATAGTGTGACACTTTAGGGTTACTTTGAAAATGAGCACACATAAAAACACTAAATAAGATATCGGGTCTACTTGCAGCAAGATAAAGAAAAAACCATTCATAGACCTATACAAACCATTATCGAAGTCTTTCCTTTCTCATCTTTATCGAGTTTAGTGGTTACACTCATAGGGGTGAGAGATGGTTTCAAGTTTTCAAAGTTAAACTTTTTCATCATGTCATTCACGTATTTAACTTGACTTATATGTATTCCTTTACTAGTTTGTTTAATTTTAAAGCTAACAAAACAATTTAATTTACTAACCATAGACATATCAAATTCGAATTTCAAGCATGTTTCAAATTCTTTGACTAGCTTATGACATGCAGATCAAAAGATAATATCATCAACATAAATTTGAATAATGAAAAAATCCGATATTTCTTGTTTCAAGAATAAATTACTATCTATGGTTTCTCTTTTAAATCTATTTTCTAAAAGAAATATAGCAAAACGATCATACCAAGCCCTAGGTGCTTGTTTTAAACCATATAGTGCCTTCTTTATTTATACACATGATTAGGATATTTTATATCCTCAAAACCTGGTGGTTGTTTTAGATACACTTCTTCCTATATGAAACCGTTTAAGAATGTTTGAGGTATCTGTACGTCGATTACTAGCCTCTTTTCCTTAAATGGACGACATCAATTCCACATGCTTGTTATCATTGAACCTAAAGCTAGGCCCTCTGCATTAACTTTGTATCGTTTGCAACTTGGCTATAATAACGCTTTGACCGTATGTGATGATTGTATATGGATTTTCTGGCGTAATTCATTTATGAGTTTTGAAGATCAATGGGTAGGAGTACAAAATCATTCCTTCATACTTTGTTTGGTGTCAACGGGAGAATCATTTTGGTGCACACTAGTTTATGGACTTCATACAGTCACAGCGAGAAGACCATTGTGGCAGGACCTTATAGCATTTCATGCAACAATAAATTTACCATGGCTTATTGGTGGGGATTTCAATACATTCTTGTCGCTTGATGAGCATAATGGACGTTCCACACCTGCCCTTCGCACACAACAGGATTTTAATGATTGTGTTTATGCCTGTTCATTACAAGCAATTAGTTATCAAGCTCACCTTATACTTGGAGTGATGGCAGAGGACTGGGTCGAGTAAGCCGATGTTTGGATCGATATCTTTGTACTTCAGATTTCTTTGATTTATTCAAGAATGTTCATTATCAGCATCTTAATCGGTTATCCTCGGATCATTCTCTTATATTTTTGGATTGCTCAGAATCATCATTGCCTAGGACTGCTTCATTCAGATATTTGGATGCGTGGCCAACACATTCGGATTTTGACAGTTTTGTTACATATCATTGGCGATCATTTCCAACTGTTGGAGGAATGTTGGGATTCTGTTCAAAGCCGCGTCAACTGAGATGCTGTCTTAATAACTGGAATAAAGATGTCTTTGGAAACATTTTTGATGCAGTGTCCTCATCTGAAGCTGAAGTAACACGCTGTGAAAGGTTATATGATGCTAATTATTCAAATGAGGCGCGAACTTGGCTAAACTTCGGCTGGCACAGTCTCGTGCATTACTATTTTGGAAGAAAAAGGCCAACGTGAAATGGATGCGCGAAGGTGATGCCAATACACGTTTTTCCATAACACTGTGAAGGAACACTGGAGAAAATAGTGTATACACCGGATACTTGGAGAAAATGGGATTGAATGCGACACTCAACAGACCATTGAAGCCGAGGCCATTCGATACTACCAGACACTTTTCACGGGGGAGCAAACTTCACATCATGTAGACATTTTGCAGTATATACCCACGAAGATATCTGAGGATGAAAATCACCATCTTCTAGCTTTACCATCATTGGAGGAAATTAAGCAGGTGGTATGGGATTTGAGTCCCTGAAGCACAGCAGGACCTGATGGATTTCCAGGGTCATTCTATAGACATTTTTGGCAGGTACTTTCTACAGATGTACATAAAGCAGCACTTACTACGTTGATTCCTAAAGTGCCCAATCCATCGACAATTTCAGAAATCCGATCAATTTTCTTGGCTAATTTTTTAGCCCAAATTATAACGCGGCTAATAGCTACAAGACTATCTCCTTTATTAACTCGTCCGATATCGCCAGAACAAGCAGGATTTTTAAAAGGTCGTGACATCACAGAACAAATATTGTTAGCGCATGAGATGGTGCATGTTTTAGATAAACCAGTAAGGGGTGGTCATGTGATTATTAAGCTGGACATGGCGAAAGCTTTCGACAGGGTGAGTTGGTCTTACTTGACAACACTTTTATCAAAAATGGGATTTCATACACAGTTGGTTCGCATTCTTAACAATAATTTAGCAGCGTCACGTTACTCTATCTTAATAAATGGAAAACCAATTGGGTTTATTCCGGTGTCTCGGGGAGTTAAGCAAGGTGATCCTCTTTCACCATTTCTATTTATATTGGCTTCGAAAGGATTCTCTCGAGGACTAAATCAACACATGGACAAAGGGGTAATTCGTCCCTTTCAGGCAGGCAGAGTGCCAAGAGTCTCACATTTGGGATTTGCAGATGACTTAGTCATCTTCTTGAATGGCTCTATATCAAATTTACATCACTTCCGATGATTTTTGGATACTTATCAACGAGCTTCGGGTCAATTGGTGAATCTCAACAAAAGTCAATTTGTGACTGGCGCAGAAGTCTCTACCAATCGAGTAGCAAATACTTTAGGTATGCGACATGCTGCATTACCGATTAAATATCTGGGATCATACTTGTATCGAGGTATGAATCGAGTTGCATACTGTACATCCTTGATTAATCATTTTCATGTTGTTCTCACATCTTGGGCTTCTAAACTCCTATCCATGGCTGGTCCGGTTATACTTTTGAGGCATGTACCGTGTTCAATGCCGCTACATATTATTGCCATCTCTAGATTACCCAAGAGTGTGATTGCTGTGCTTAACAGGAAATGTCAAATTTTTTATGTAATTCTGGACATCACTTGCAATCATGGGAAAATATATGCCGACCTAAAGAAATTGGTGGTCTTGACATTCGCTCCTTGTCAGTAGTTCAACAAGCATATGACTATCGTTTATGGTGGAACTATCACCACTCTTCCTCATTGTGGGCGGCATTTTGTAGAGTTAAATATGGTAGAAGGTCCACAATCTATGCTCGTATATATGACTCGTCCACCTGGAAGCGACTTTTCCGCATCAATGATTACATGGTCTCACAAGGACAGTTTACAAATGATGGACTTAATTGGGCCGCTGACAATACTGGACAATTCTCATTAAGATCGGTATATAAATTACTCTTTGCCGACTCAACACAACAACCATATCATAAATATATTTGGTGGTCGACTTTGCCACTGGGAGGACAAATATTTTTATGGAAATTGTGGCATCATTCATTGCCCATCGCTGATAACCTGCAATCATGGCAGACATTATATCCTACATAATGTATATTTTGCAGATTGCAGTCAGATATTTGGACCACACTTTTCTTCATTGTCCCGCAATAATGCCTCTTTGGCAAGAAATCGCGATACTATTTTCAGGACCAATGCCCTCTCATACAACCATTCGTGCATATCTGATTCGTTGGTGGAGAACGTCTACACCCAGTACCATGAAAGGAAAATTACGAGTTGTAGTTCCATCAATGGTAGCATGGGTGATTTGGAAGGAATACACACGAGTCCGATTTGGGGAGGATCAATTTTCATTCACATGGCTTTTTAAACGAGTTAGGGACAATGTATATACTTGGTGTGCAGCCACTCAGGGCAGGAAGTTTTCGCAACACATTCCGCATCTATCCGCCATCTCTTTCTCTCCAATAATCAATCATCGCAGACCTACAATAGTTAGGTGGCTGCACCTGCCGGTAGGGAAACTCAAATTAAATGTCGACATAGCAGTGAGAAACACACATGCAGCTGCAGGTGCTTTCTTACGAAATTCACAGGATGATCTAGTTTCTAATACTTTCTTTTACTTGCCGGCTATGTCGCCTTTGCGGGCTGAACTCATGGCAATACAATATTCTCTTATATTCTACGCCAGAGGTTACGATCAACTCACCATAGAAACAGATTGTCAGGTATTGCTAAGACATATCACTAACTTTGAGTCATTTACTGGAGAGTATGCTACAGATTTGCAGCGCACAGTACAATTTTTGAGGTTGAATGTCGCTACCATAACATATTGTCCACGGGAAGCTAATGTACCAGCCCATGCTCTATCGCGCTATGGATTAACGGCGAAAGGAGCTGTCTTTTTTACAAGCTTAGCTTCACTACCATGTGAAGTACGTGGTGCGATAATTTTGGATACTACGGTACCCAACCTCCGATTGTGACCGCTTAAGGTCTCCCCATGGGTTGGCGAATTTTTGATGTTGTTGCCTATGTCATATATTGGCATAGGCAACGTTGGTACGTCCGTTTCTTAATTGCTAATATCTTCACTATTTCATTTATACATACTTACAATATGGATCATGGTTTTCTTCTATCTGATATTGCTGAGGAGTATGAGTATTGCCCACTGGAATGGATACGCTTCATCGAATACTGCTGCATCGGTGCCAGGGGGTCTACCACTATCATGGACTTTTGGAGGTTGCCTGTATTCTGGATGAATACAGGCAATGTCGGTATGTTTCTCACATGGATTTTCAACTTTTGGTAGTTCGATTTTATATGTATTACCTGTGTGAAAGACACTGACTTTTTGTTTTACAATTCATGGTATATGATATCACCATTCAAGGACATTCACTCTTGCAAGAGAAGATGGCCATTGGTGCTAATACTTTTGACTTACTATCGGTTATGGCGCAATCTACATCAACTATGGGCAGATATAGCATGTTTATGGCTTAACCGACAATATTTTATTTATCTTGTAATGGGTCAGTGCTACAATCATATAAATATGCACATTTTTTCCTTCGTCAAGGTTTTATCCACAAGGACGGTTTTACTTGGAAAGGTTTTAATGCGACATATCATATATGATTGGAGATTGACAATTATTTCCTCTTTGTAATCACTTTTTTACATACGATGACTCTGCTTTGTAATATGGTTTTCCTCCGCCATAAGTGAGGTTTCTTTATATTAATAAAATATGTTTCATAAAAAAACCCTTTAAGGACGCACTTTTTACGTCTATTTGATAAAGTTTAAAATTCTTTATGCAAACAATAGCAAGTAATAATCGTAAAGCTTCTAAGCATGCCACGGGTGCAAATGTTTCTTTGTAATCTATTCTCTCTTCTTGATTATAGCCTTGTGCTACAAGACTTGCTTTGTTCCTAACGACTTTACCTTCTTCGTTCATTTTGTTTCTAAAGACCCACTTTGTGACTATTATCATTTTATCTTTTGGTCGGGGTACTAAATCCCACACGTCGTTTCTTGTGAATTGATTTAGTTCATCATGCATAGCATCAATCCAGGAAGAATCATTCAAAGAATCAAACACATTCTTGGGGTTCTATTTCAGATGTCATAGCATGGAATTAATTTATTTCAGCTTGATTTATTCTTCTACGTGAACGTACACCTTGTGTTATGTCCCCTATGATGAGGTCGTGTGGGTGATCCATATGCCATCTTAGTTGATTATTTTCTAAGTTTTCATGCATTTCTAGTGTGTCATATAGTGAGTGTGCCTGCACTCTGATACCACTTGTAGGACCTATATAGCACCACTAGAAGGGTGCTTGAATAGTGTGTGCGGAAAAATTTGGTTTTTAAAAACTTTCGAACAAAAAAACTCACTTCTGAAAACAGTTTCTATTTTCAGATCCTGATTTGATTAATCTAGATGATCTGGTTGTAGACATCCAAAAATTATGACATTTGGTGAGAATGTACTCTCAGATTTTGTGAGTGTCTCACAAAAATTTCAAATTAAAATTACAAACCTAACTCCTTGAAAACACCTTTTTATACAGATTGTGTCAATCTGTCAGAAACTGTACTCCGAAGTGAAAAATATATTCCTATTAATTGGGAACTCTAAATGGACTAAACATTTTATGGTACGACCCTCAAGTTATTTAGTTTAACAGGTTGAAACAGTTTTTCAAAATTCTCTTGGTAATTATGTCAACTACATTGATGTTCTCAACCTTTCCAAATATGAGAATCAGATTGCACTAGTCTCAGAACTATTAATGTTTGACTGACTTATACTTGTCCAAATGAGGTAAAACTTGTGCCAAATAAAATCTAGGACGTGTGGCTATGTTTTTGCAAAATTTTTTGATTTTTGAAATTTGTTTGCTATTTTTACTGTTGCAATGAAAACGATACAGAAAACATGAACTGAAAGTAAAAGTGCTGAAAAGTAAGAACACCGAGAATTTTATACTGGTTCGGTTAAAAGAACCTACTCCAGTCTTCGAGGACACCTTCCTCAGTTTTCACTAAACAGAAAAAACACCTTACCACAAGGGTGACTGGAGTTAAATACCAACTCCACCCTTTTACAATCAAACAAACAAGGAAACCAACATGAACGCCACCACCGATCGAATGAAGGCTTGATCACACTTTGATCAACTTTTTACAAGAAATGGACGAGTGTAGGTGGTATAATCAAAGCCTATATAATATATGGAATATATGAATATATGCTTGAGGCTAAGAGCAAGAGAAAAGAAAGAAATAAGAGGACAGTAGTCTTGTTTTTTGGACTTGAAAGAATATGTACTTTTTCTTAGCCTTATCTTGCAACATCTTGCCCTTTTTATCTTGTCTTGGAAGCCCCCTAGGTTTAGCATTCTTCCTTCAAAATTGTCTTGAATACCCTTGGAAGATTGTCTTGGGTAAACGATAACACAACCTTGCTTAGTTGGTGCAATATGATTAGAGGGATGACTTGTCTTTGCCTAGTTGTAACTTCTTTATAGGCCATCATTAATCCACATTGGCACTCCTTAAATGCGCTGGAATTTCTTTAAAAAAAGCTGAAACATGTACTCAAAATCAAGGTATTCAATCCCCTTAAATTTTGGAATACAATTGAAGACATTAAGGACTCAAAAAATCGGCCAGCTCTTCAAGATGTGCTGAAATTTTCAGCATATGTTTTCTTTTGAATTCTTTCCTTATGTGTTGCACCAATCATGTGTGGCATGTCCTCACCCAATTGAAGTGCCAAATAAGCTCCATCTAGGCTCCAAGAAGATGTCCTAGGCATGTGAAGGTTCAGCTGCATGTGCTAAAATTTTCTTTTGGTAAGCTTTGTCAAATAATGCATAATATTCACACATACATGGTAAATATGGTAAATTACAATCAGCCCTAATTTGAATTTTCTAGAACACTCTAACATGTCTTGAATGTGTAAAAAGCTTCTAGATACATGTTACATCAATAAAGAAAACGTCCCATGTGTATAGGATTGTAGAAAACTGAATTTTTGACTTTCGTCGATTATGCGATTTTTCTTCGACTAATTTAAAACTTCTTACACATGTAATATATATTATGTCACACATAATATAAAAAAATGAGGTATATATTCAATAACAATGGATGAGTAGAAAATGCCCCAGGTGACAAAATCATCTTCAATTTGAATTCTCTACAAATTTAGACTAAATTGTGGGTGATTTGTTTGTCATGGTATGAATTTGTGGCTGATTATGACATGTGGATCACGAAACTTTGGAGTATTTTTACTGTATATAGGCTGGCCATCGTTATATGGCAAGTATGTGACATGTCGGAGAAGTTTCGGTAGTCACCCGATATGACAATTTTCGGTCTATCACCTTGTGACACATTGTTATAATTTTGATATCACCATGACTTGTAACATATGATATAACACCTGTATATACTCATAAATATGAGGTGTATATAGTGGTGTGACATTGACGTACATTTATTGTTATAACCGTGTGTTTTCAAAAAAAAAAAGAGAGAAAGAGATAAATAAGAGATAATGGTAAAATATTAAATTAGGAAATCTTATCCCTTTCCCTTAATTAACCTTTTTAATCCCCTAAATCCCTCTCTCATAATAAACCCTCATCAAACCCTAACCCTCCTCCTCTCTTTTCTCTATTGCGGCAGCCTCCCTCTCCCCTCTCTCCCACTCAATTTTCGGCCAAGAGAAAAAGGGAAAAGAAGGATCTTTGATCCAAGGTTCAAGAGAAGGAAGATCACACCGCCAACGTCATCACACTCTCGTAAATCAGTCACTTTCGTTAGGATCGAGGTAGGTGCATACTAATTATTCCCTCAAAACGGTATGAAGATTGCATAGGCAAAAGGGTATTTTTATGTGTTGTTGTTGTCGTTAATTCTTGATTTCGATTGGATCTTAATTATATGCCCAATGTGTTTATTTTCTGTTATACGTTCTTGATTTCAATGTGATCTTGTTGTTGTACGTTTCTTTGTGGGGTTGTGATGTCGTTATGCGTGTATGGATATGTGGGATGAGGGTGAAAGGTCGAATGAGATTTGATGGATGGACTGCAGAAATTTCAGAATGAAAATTCTGAAATACGGAGACATCGATCGATCGACGTCCCGGAGGTGAGGGTTCGATGTATCCCAGAACTACATCGATCGATCGACGTCAACTGAGTGAGGGTTCGACGTGCCTCAGTTGGACATCGATCGATCGATGTCTGTGGGTGACATCCAACTGTTTTCTTTCCCTTTCTCTTGCATTCATGGCACGTGCATAAAGCCCTATGAGCTGAACTATCCGACACATGATCTGGAACTTGCAGCGGTGGTGTTCGCACTGAAAATCTGGCGCCACTACCTATATGGAGTGAAGTGTGAGGTGTTCACCGATCACAAAAGCCTTAAGTATCTATTCACACAAAAGGAGCTGAACATGCGCCAAAAGAGATGGTTGGAGTTATTGAAAGATTACGACTTGACCATCAGCTATCATCCAGGGAAGGCCAATCGAGTAGCTGATGCCTTAAGTAGGAAATCAAGCCATGCGCGGAAGGCTACTCTAGAAAAGGAAATGGCAGAATTTGATTTGGATCTTGTGGATTCTACCGCAGATATTCTGGCCACGCTAATTATCACTCCAACCTTGGTAGATCAAATTAAGGAAGCACAGAAGAACGATGCAACAATTAAAGAAACGCGAGAAAGAATGTTAACCAGCCGAGTGGATGGATTTCAGGTTCATGATGACGACAGTATGTGGTACCAAGGAAGGTTGTGCGTACCGGATGTTGATGATCTTAGGAGGGAGTTGTTGAAGGAGGCACATAATTCGAGACTGTCTATTCACCCTGTTGCTACGAAGATGTACAATGATCTGAAGAGACACTATTGGTGGAGTGACATGAAGAGGCACATTGCTGAGTTTGTGGCAAGGTGCCTCGTTTGCCAGCAAGTTAAGGCGGAACACCAGAGACCGGGTGGACTGATGCGACCTCTAGAGATACCCGAATGGAAGTGGGAACATGTGACAATGGACTTTGTGGTTGGACTCCCGAAGACAAGAAATGGGAATGATGTGATATGGGTAATTGTGGATCGATTGACTAAGTCCGCTCATTTCTTGCCTATTCCCACCGGGCTTACAATGGAGAGGTTGGTAACTATGTATATTGATAACATCGTTTGCCTCCATGGAGTACCAGTCAGCATAGTATCTGATCGTGATACGAAGTTTACATCTCAGTTCTGGGCAGCGTGTCAGAAGAAGATGGGGACTGAGTTGCGACTGAGTACTGCTTTTCACCCTCAGACCGATGGTCAATCTGAGAGGACCATTCAGACACTGGAGGACATGTTGAGGGCATGCGCATTGGATTTCAAAGGAAACTGGGACAGAATGCTAAAGTTGATAGAGTTCTCCTACAACAACAGCCATCACAGTGCCATAGGTATGGCACCATTTGAGGCCTTATATGGACGAAAGTGTAGGTCACCTGTGCATTGGGACGAAGTTGGTGAACGTAGGTTGACAGCTCCAGAAATAATTGAGCAAACTAAAGAACAGGTGGAACTAATTCGTGAACGTCTTAAGACGGCTCAAGATAGAAGCAAGAGTTGGGCCGACACGAGGAGACGACCTTTAGAGTTCGAGGAGGGAGAAAAAGTCTATCTTAAAGTGTCACCCATGAAGGGTGTGACACGGTTTGGAGTTAAAGGAAAATTGAAGCCGCGATATATTGGACCATATGAGATACTCGAAAGGGTTGGAGATTTAGCTTACAAATTGGCATTACCTCCGATGTTGGCTCAGGTGCACAACGTGTTCCACGTCTCGCAGTTAAGGAAGTACGTACCTGACCCGAGTCATGTGTTGGATGCACAACCTCTTAAGATTAGGCCCGATGCGTCATATGAAGAAGTTCCGATACGAATTCTGGATCGCAAGGACCAAGAGCTCAGAAGGCGGATCATCCCTTACGTAAAGGTTCAGTGGAGCAACCATAGGGAGAATGAGGCAACGTGGGAACTAGAGGAGCAAATGCGCGACCGCTACCCCCGTCTCTTTAAGTAAGGTACGGCAAGTTTCGGGGACAAAACATTTTGTAAGGGGGGTAGGATGTCATAACCGTGTGTTTTCAAAAAAAAGAGAGAAAGAGATAAATAAGAGATAATGGTAAAATACTAAATTAGGAAATCTTATCCCTTTCCCTTAATTAACCTTTTTAATCCCTTAAATCCCTCTCTCATAATAAACCCTCATCAAACCCTAACCCTCCTCCTCTCTTTTCTCTATTGCGGCAGCCTCCGTCTCCCCTCTCTCCCACTCAATTTTCGGCCAAGAGAAAAAGGGAAATGAAGGATCTTTGATCCAAGGTTCAAGAGAAGGAAGATCACACCGCCAACGTCATCACACTCTCGTAAATCAGTCACTTTCGTTAGGATCGAGGTAGGTGCATACTAATTATTCCCTCAAAACGGTATGAAGATTGCATAGGCAAAAGGGTATTTTTATGTGTTGTTGTCGTCGTTAATTCTTGATTTCGATTGGATCTTAATTATGTGTCCAATGTGTTTATTTTCCGTTATACGTTCTTGATTTCAATGTGATCTTGTTGTTGTACGTTTCTTTGTGGGGTTGTGATGTCGTTATGCGTGTATGGATATATGGGATGAGGGTGAAAGGTCGAATGAGATTTGATGGATGGACTGCAGAAATTTCAGAATGGAAATTCTGAAATACGGAGACATCGATCGATCGACGTCCCGGAGGTGAGGGTTCGATGTATCCCAGAACTACATCGATCGATCGACGTCAGTGGGTGACATCCAACTGTTTTCTTTCCCTTTCTCTTGCATTCATGGCACGTACATGTGCATGAGGTACCCATTGTCTGAGGGCGTGCGTGTTCGGAGGATACGTAGCGTCTATAGGGCGTGGGGGCCGTGATGATACGCAGCGTCTGTCGGGCGTGGGTGTCATGCGATACGCAGCGTCTATAGGGCGTGGGTGTCGTGCGAATACGCAGCGTCTATAGGGCGTGGGTGTCTGAAGATATGTAGCGTCTATAGGGCGTGGGTGTCGTACGATACGCAGCGTCTATAGGGCGCGGGTGTCCAGAACTGCAAGTGGTGGCTAGAGACCATGACGCTGGAGTTAGAACCCGGGAGCATGCATTGCATATAGGTCCAGAAGCATTTTGCCTGACATGTTTCTAGTTGCGTATGACACGTTATGTGAGCATGCATCACGTACATGTACATACATCTTGTGTGGATTGTTTACTTTCTGTATAAGTCATGTCGGGTTGTTTTATGTCGGTTACATGGAGTGTCTTACTTTCCGGTGGCATGCTATCTGTCTTATGTGGCTACGTGGTGATATCTTTTTGGGTATGTAAGTTTTGTATTGTTTTGAGAGGCACCTACTGGGTGATTACCATCACTCACCCCTACTATTCTATATGTAGCCGAGACGGAGTATGATTATATCTACGTTGAGGACGGGTCCGACACCGTAGAATGGGCTGAGTGACTCGTAGAAGTGCGTGCAGCAAGGATGGAGTCGGGCTTTTTGTGGTGCCATGGGGTGACATAGACAGTTTAATTTTCAGTTTTACTTTGAAAACAGTTTCATGTTTTTAAACCTAGACATTTGACCTTGACTTGTAAGGCCCGGTCAGCCTAGAATTATTGTCGTTATTTTCTTGGAGTTCGTTAATTTCAAAATTAGTGTTGTGACTTATCGTTTCCGCAGAAAGAGAAGGAACGCTTTTCTATGTCAGCACTGACGTGTAGCAGGTTGATGTGACGCCTTGTATTCTCCTGAGTGAGATACGACGGGTGCACCGTTTCTGAGGGTGGAGCTCGGGAGCGGGGCGCTACATTTACAATATATGTGACGTGTTGGTGGTACGTCAGAATATAAGTGTATAGTGTCTTTTTTAAAAACAAATATGGATATATAATATATATGTAATTGGCGTGTAAATTAAATGAAATGAGGAGACTTTCCATTTCAATTTTGTTGCCATATAACTCTCTCCAAATATGTCTTCATATAATGAACTAGTTAGTTCATTAACTTAAGCACTTCACTTAATGAACTAGTTTAGTTCATTAATCATAACACCTGAAAATAGTATAAAGACAACAAATGTTTGCCATATGATGTAAGCTTTAACGCTTCATGACTTGTTAGTACGATACCATTATATATAAATATGTAAAGCAATTTTATCACATAAATATGTCAAATAAAATGTACTCATGCATTTCATAAGCACGTAACATTTTAAATCATGCATTTTCAAATCATTCATCCACCTTTATCTCAACAGTTGCATGTCCGAGGAAGCTCCCAAGGGGCCAACCACTAGGAGCAAAGCAAAGGAATTGAAGCTGGATGCTCAATCCTTACTTGCTGAACTTTTGGAAGACCAAGAGAACAATGTTTTTGATTATTGGTGCTACCTTTAGAGCCTCTAAGCCTGGTTTGATGATGAAAAGAAGAGCATGGAATGGAGGGTGCGTGTGACTCAATGTCTAGGCATGTTCTCATGTTGATCGCTTTATATAAAGGTCTTGCATGACCTTATTTGCGGCCAAATTGGCTTGTAATCTTTCTAATTATATTTTGGAGTCGTTTAAGATGTTTTTTAGAATAGTTTTGTACACGATAAAAAATTTGGTAGAAAATAGGAAAGTAGACTTTTCAAATATGGAATACGCCTACTTCTAGAGTTTTCATAGGATGACCCCATCTTGTTAGTTTGGCCATAACTCTCTCACCCAAAGTCCTTTTCAAGTGATTCAAAATTCTATGTAAATTAGACATCTGCTGCTACAACTTTTTTACATGACTTTATTGACAAATTTGGCTTCTAGATGACCAAGAATGCGTGTGTAAAATCAGATAGCGGTCGAAGAGTTTGATCTCAAGTGAAAGTCTTACATTTTCCTATGTACATTAGTTTTAGCTTAACTTAGTCTATAAATAGGGCTTTATGTTGTCATTTTGAGCCATATTTGAATAAAATTCTTTCATAAATTCGGCCAAGACTGATTAGCAAGGTGTTTCTTGTGTTTTTTTTCATCGTTGATCGAACTTAGATTCTATATCAGCGTCTTGACAAAACGTTGTGGGAGAAATGAAATCTTTCAAACTTGAAGAAACGTTCAAGGGTGGTAAATCGTTATTGGAGCACAAAAAAGCTAAGTCCTTGGACATTGTTAGAACAAGGAAAAATCATATCTTTTGCATCATAAAGAACGCATCATAATTAGCTTAATGCTTGACTATTCAAATGATAAACAATGAGGTAAAAGGCTTTGACTCATGATAGTAAAAAAGAGGAGGTAAAAGAAAATCGATTGAGTGAATCCAAACACGATGGGGAAAAAAGCAAAAAACATGTTGATTTGATTTTTCTATCATATTCTCCTTTGTTGTGTTTGCATTATCCTTTGCTTTGTTTGTTTGAATGATTTCAGATGTCAGAAGAATGCTTAGTTTTGTTCGTTTGAAGGAAGGTGAAGCACTCCAATGGTTCAAATGTGAAAAGGAGTAACAACTAAAAATCAACTCCATGATGATTATATAGCGATATACACTATTTGGTGAGTTTTGTGCTTCGAATGCGACATTGAGCAGCTGGAAAAGCGTATGGAAGAAAATGTTCTTGCTCAAGACAAAGCATAAGTGAATGGCATAGCACAGTGTTAAGGTATCAGTCTCTCTCTCATAAAAATCTAACCAAGTGGGAATACTATCATGAATTGTTAGATGACTTATATAATGCTTACATTGAAGAACATGATCAATTAATAATTCTTAGGTTTATTGTTGACCTAAACAAATAGATGGCTGACAAATTGCCAAGAGAGACCATTACAAATGTTTATGCATCATTTATCAAGAACCATAGAGAAAAATTTAGCATCAAGTCAAATCGAAAGTCAACATAAACATAAGGAATCTCATACTAGTGTTACCAATGTGCACTAGATTAGAGATAAGACGGGAGAAAAATCTAATAATGATTTGCACGAAACACATATTCATAAAGATATAAATTTGCATGAAGTATTTGACAGCTTACATGAAAGTGTTTTCCAATGCTCAATTTGAACCAACAAAAAAAAAAATCTGAGGTCGCAAGTGAACATGAATGGAGCGCCCTGCCTGGGACTAGGGTCTCGGTACGGTGCATCTGCCGTACTCTACAACGAGAAATACAAGGTTTCGATAACATCTGTATGCGCATCGTTATAAACATATATCGGATAGCGGAAGCATCATAAAATAGAAGAAAATAAAACAAAGATATAAATTTGCATGAAGTATTTGACAGCTTACATGAAAGTGTTTTCCAATGCTCAATTTGAACCAACAAAAAAAAAAATCTGAGGTCGCAAGTGAACATGAATGGAGCGCCCTGCCTGGGACTAGGGTCTCGGTACGGTGCATCTGCCGTACTCTACAACGAGAAATACAAGGTTTCGATAACATCTGTATGCGCATCGTTATAAACATATATCGGATAGCGGAAGCATCATAAAATAGAAGAAAATAAAACATCGACATAAGTACGAACTAATACATCCGAGGTAGTGTCAAAGGTACATCATTAGTGCAGAATATCATTAAGTACATAGTTGAATAACCAAAATACAAAAGCTGCCACTGCAGTCTACTAAACAGCTCTCTGAACCTACTCCTTGGGCTCATCCTCTATGAACTCCAGCTCAGGGTCCTGCGGGTCTGCATACTAAAATAATGTAGTGAGCGATAACGAATCGCTCAGCAAGTATTTCTGCCCAGATTGATCAAGTGGATCATACATGGAGATCGGTGTAGTGGGGATAATACAGTGAAGCGTAGAGTAGATATCATTATGGAAATACAAACGAAGAATTCAATATAGATAAGCAGTACAGTAATCCAAACAGACACATCAACATATAAGAAAATAAGATTCACAGAAACAAATTCTAGATAAGCAATACCATAAGTCAGAAAGATACATCATTTTACCATCTTTACTTTAGCAAATAATCTGTATCATTCTTGTGTACAATCTTCTAGGTTCAGTTTCATGTACTTGCTTGGTCATGCTTGGCAATGTAATAAGGAAGTCATAACTTAAGGGCACTAAGAGCTCATGGGACATGCTCGTGATGTATGCATCGCAAAACTTTCGAAAAAAATTTCATTTCATAGGTACATAAACATGACACGACATGAATTGGCTATAACACATTTCGTAACATAAGAATGGTACCTACGACATACCGAATGACACCCCTAGTATCCTACAGTACCGTCTATGAATCTCGATTGTCCAACCACGGTGTTACAATATGCATACCTCAGATTAATGGTAACGCGTTATGACTGAGACCTCGAGTCCCAGACGCGGTGTTAAAGTCAATCATAACGTATTTTGCCCCTGATATCCTCCCCCTGGACAAGACATCTGGCAGCACACCATACAGAACGTCGTGGACGTGACAGAAAGGCAGAGCTGGACAAGGTGTTACACTCAGTCCACAGAACATGCATACACAGAAAGGAAGAGAACCCTTGTCCCTGACAAGGTGTTACACTCAACCATCGTGCATAAGTCGTATGGAATAATTCATCTCGCGGTACAATTCTTTATTTACGAAAACATTAAAACATTTCTTGTGATAATCATTTCGTAAACATGTTCATAAATAAAACTTGTTTTGTTTGAAAAAAAATCGGGATGACATTATGCTTATGAAATGCTTGGTTTCTCGACTGACTCCAAGGTCTTAACACACGCAGCTCCTACCCTTTTTTTAAATATACAATAGTCGTATCATGTGTTATGTAAATTGATCGTTTTGTCCTTTTTGTCTTTCTTTAAGGGGCTCTCGGTTTTGGGGTTGAAAATAGCCCTTAGTAGTGTCTCATACTTCATCCTTATTTAATTAATATATTCCATTCTTAATTCCCTTTAGAACTTTCTAAGACAGCCCCTATGTCATCATGCTTAAAGTGGAAATTACCCAAAGCTCCCCTGGGGACTAGTTTCGGCCAAATGGGCCAAAACAGCCCCCTTTTTATAATTTATCCTTTTTCACATTTATTAATTTGTCCATTCCTTGAATTATCATATATACCATGTATTTTTTTTATGGAAAGACAATTTTATTGAATCATATATACCATGTATTTTTACGCATATGTTTACATGAATATAATCATCTAAAGATAACCATCACATTGATGCCAAAAAGGCTCTTTGGCCGAGAGTCCATAGACTCACCATCATTAAAGATAACCATCACATTGTCCATCACATTGTCCATCTTGTGCATGCATGCAAGTTGTAAATATAATCAACATTCATTTGTACCATAGTTTACCATAGATAAACATATCATGATGGTACATACATTTCATGGATTAAACCTATTTGGCTTGCAACAAAACTACATCTCATAAGTATGATCTTCTGGTCCACATTGTGATGATGTTAGTATCATCTATACATGCAAGTCCATAAAAGAACATCATCCATCCAAAAACATCTTTTGGACAATGTTCATCAAAATACACATCATGATGATGGTGATGAATCTATGGTCTTAGATGAAGACCCAAAAAAGCCCCATCTTAAAAGGCAACGGTGGGTAGGTTTTGCTGGTTCTTAAAGATGAAACTTTTGTGACATGCATTGTAGTATAATTTATATTCTGCCATAGACATGCTTTAATATATAATCATGAAAATGTACTTTTATACATATAAAGACAAGACATTGATAATCATTCCAACATGCACATAAAGAAATGATGTCTTAGTAAGTTCTTAGTACGCTTTTCAAGCAAATGTACACATTTGCCTTCAGTTTGTATAAAAGAGGAGACATGCATGTTTTCCCTTAATTTTTTAGGCTATACACATCTCCTAGGGGCTACCCATCCAAGATTTTTGGCCATGCATGTCCTATTTGAATATCATTTTAACCATATTCATGAACTATACAAGAACAATACACATGCATACATAATCTAAGCATGCATGTACAGTTTTCATAACTTGATGATAAAAGCTTCATTTTAACATATGCATGTATGATCCATCCTTTGATATGAATATAGGAGACTTATTTTTAAACATTCTTGAAGAAGCTAAGAAGAATACTTGCCTTTGATACTTGAATCTTACTCTAGGTAGTGAAAGTTTTCTTCTTTGTCCTTGGCTTGAGGATGCACTGTCTAGATGTCCATATGAGGGCCAAAGTTAGTTGTTTTTGAAGAAGAAAAGAGTATGGATGCTATAAAACTAATTCTAAATGTTTCTTACCTTTGAATCTCTTGAAGGTTCCAACTTTGTTCAACTTATCAACTCTTCCTACCTCCTTGTTGAAACTTATGGTCTGAGCCTAGAATGGGGAGGTGTTGACTGTTTTGTGAAGAATTAGGGATATAAAGGATGTGGAATAGATAGATATAGTGATTACCTTGAGGATTTAAGTGCATACACACTTGATTTGTGCTTGGAAAGGGAAGATTTCCATTTCCTTCTTGCCTTGGTGGTTACGGGTGGGAGAGGGAAGGAAGATGTAGAGGAGAAAACTTTGGGCTAGTGGGAGAGTGGAAGTGTAAGAAATAGAGAGAAGAAATATAAGATGGAAATGAATGGGAATTTGTAAGGAAGGAAGGTTCTTATGCCTATTTAATGCCGAAACCTTCATTCGGGGTTAAACGTTTCGGCATTAAACGACAATGTGACTTACAGCTCTTGCTATGGTCTTGGGCTATCTTCAACCTCTCACATATTATTCGACCATTATCCTTAGTCTGTTCCACCAATTCCAATCCTGTGATGGCCTTCTCCCCTACTTCATCCCAATATAGTGGTGATCGGCACTTCCACCCATACAACGCTTCAAAAGATTCCATTCCAATAGAGTTGTGATAGCTGTTGTTATACAAAAAATTGATTAGCTTCAAAGTTATCCTAGCTACCACAAAAATCCAATACACAAGCACATAGCATATCTTCCACGTCTGTATTGATCTCTTGGTCTGTCCATCGGTCTATGGGGGAATGCGGTACTCGTTCAAATCTCTGTGCCCATTGCGCACTGAAACGCAGTCAATAAGCTTGAAGTGAATCGCGGATCTCTATCGCAAACTATGCTCACCGGTACTCCATGCAAACTCACGACATCATCCATATACATATGTTCCAGCTTCTCCATCAATGGTCATGGGTAAGAAGTGGGTGGATTTGGTAAGTCTGTCCACAATTACCCATAATGTGTCATTGCCACCTCGCATCCATGGAAGTCCCGTGACAAAATCCATAGTGATATGTTCCCTTTTTCATTCAGGAATTTCTAACGGTTGTAAAAGTCCAGCAGGTTTATGATGCTCTGCCTTCACTTGTTGGCATATCAAACACCACTCTACATATCCTGCAATTTGTCGTTTTATTCCATTCAACCAGTAACGCTGTTTCAAATCCTGGTACATTTGGGTGGCTCTGGGATGCATCGACAGTCGTGAACTATGTGTCTTCTTCAGAACTTCTTTGCAGACATCGTCATCGTTGGGCACACATAGTCGTTTCCTGAACCACAAACTACGATCATCAAGAACTGAAAATCATCTAATGGTGCTTGCCTAACTATGTCAGCAATCCTTGAGAACTCAGCATCCCTTTGTTGAGCATCCTTTATTCCGTCAACCACTGTTAGTGAAATCACTAATGTTGCAAAAGTGTTAGCGATGGATTCGACTTCATCTAATCCGAACTCAACCATTTCTCATTCTAGAGGTGACTGTCTAGCATGACTAGATTTTTGACTCAGCGCGTCCCCCACTTTGTTAGCTTTACCCAGGTGATAATTAAAAGGCACATCATAATCCTTGATTAGTTCGAGCCATCGGCGTTGCCTCATATTTAATTTCTTTTTGGTGAACATGTATTTCAAGCTCTTATCATCCATATATACTTTACACCGTTCCCCATGCAAGTAATGCCTCCAGATTTTGAGTGCAAATACTACAGCGGCCAATTCCAGATCGTGCACTGGGTAATTTTGCTCATACAGCTTTAGCTGTCTAGGCGCATAGGTAATAACTCGATCTTTATGCATCAGCACACAACCTAAGCCATTCCTGGACGCGTCACTGTAGACTACGTAACTCTCTCCAGCAACAGTCTGAGCCTGCACTGGAGTCATTGCCAACGTCTGCTTAAGTTCAATGAAGCTCTTTTCACAATCAGTCGTCTATTCGAACCTCGCCTTTTTCTATGTGAGTTTGGTCAATGGTACTGCTATCTTAGAGAATTCCTCGACAAACATGCGGTAATATCCCGCTAGCCAAAGAAAAATTCGAACCTCAATGACATTAGTTGGTCGGAGCCATTCGATAATTGCTTCAATTTTCTTAGGATCCATTGATAGCCTGCCTTCGAGACAACATGTCCCAAGAAAGCGATGCTTCACAACCAGAACTTGCATTTGCTGAACTTAGCGTACAACTGTTTTTCCTGTAATATGCTCAGAATGGTTCGCAAATGCTCGGCATTAGTCTCTTCATCCGGGGAATAGACTAAAATGTCGTCAATAAAAACCACCACGAATTTATCTAGATGTTTGCGGGACACGGTATTCATGAGATCCATGAATGCTACTGGGGTGTTAGTCAACCTGAACGGCATCACCAGGAATTCATAGTGGCCATAATGGGTTTGGAAAACCATCTTTGGTACGTCCTCGACCTTGATTTTTAATTGATGATACCGAGATCGAAGATCGATCTTGCTGAATATAGTCGCCCCTCTCAATTGGTCAACTAGGTCATCGATCCATGACAAAGGATACTTGTTCTTAATAGTAATCTTGTTCAACTCTCGGTAATCTATGCATTACCGCTGCTGCATCTTTCATCTTTACAAACAACACAGGGGCTGCCCAGGTGACACACTGGGACGAATAAACTTTTTATCGATTAGCTCTTATAACTATTCTTTGAGTTCCTTTAACTCTGCTGGAGCTATTCTATACAGAGCTTTAGAGAATGGTTCTGCTCCAGCACCACGCTAATTTCAAACTCGATCTCCCAGTCTGGTGGCAAGCCTGGTAAATCATTAGGAAATACTTTCGGAAACTCTCGGACTACTGGAATGTCGTTCAGTGTTGGTGCCTCTGACTCAGATCCCAATGCATATACTAAGAATCTGTGTCTCCTTTCTTCAATGCTTGGAAAGCCTATACGGCTATCAAATACACATTCCTCGTAGCTCATAGCTTTTCTCAGCTTACTATTATACTGATAGGTAACCTCTTCCTGTCGTGGGTTCTGAATTACTACTTGCTTCTTCCGGCAATCTATCTGAGCATGGTTATGAAACAACCAGTCCATACCCAAAATCATGTCGAAATCTCCCATCTGTATCGGAATCAGTGTCGCCCTAAAGTGCTGGCCTCCATTTCTATTCCACAATTCTTATACAGATGGTGAGACGTTATGATCTGGTCTCCAGCTTCCTGAACCCTATAGGGGGTTTCCAACCAAGTCAGGCAGCTGTTTAGGTTCTTAGAAAACATTCTTGATATGAAAGAGTGGGTTGCACCACTGTCGAATAGTACATTTGCTAGTATGTTATTTACTAATATCGCACCTGAATCCACTCAAATACACGTATAGAATTTCTATGTTAACACATAATACTCTATCATGAATTTCCAACACATATAAATAGCACGTTGTAACAATCAACAGACAATGTTAATCATGCTAAAATAACACAACTGACAATACCTATTACAACGTCGTGTGCTTCCTCCACTTCAGCATCTGTCATGATATGGACTCGGGCATTATCCCAGGGATGTCCTCCCTGCTGCTACTGCTTCTGTCTCTCGGGGCACTCTGTGATCATATGTCCTGTCTTGCCACATCCAAAACATGCTCCGCTTCTTTTTCGACATTCACCGGGATGATTCTTCAGATAGGTCAAGCATTTAGGAAAAGCTGGCTACGTCATATTCTGTTGTCGCTGAGGTATAACCTGTCTGGACCCTTGCGTCTGACATTGATACTAAGGTTGTCTGTCTGATTCCTTATGGAACTTAGTTCTCTTCCCAGACAGTCAATTCGTAACATTCGAGGCCTCTTGCCTCAGTTTTCCTCGTTCCTCCGATCAATGTCCTGTTCTACCCGGTAACAAGAATCCAACAACTGATCAAAGTTTTCTGGATTTGCATTCACAATCCAAGTCCTGACCTTTGAGCTGAATCCCCGTTCAAACTTGATCATTTTGAATATTTCATCTGTCATCACAAATGGAACATATCGACCCAGAGCCGTAAAACGGTTTGCATACTCTGAGACAGTCATCACAAAAGGTGGAATGTAAAATTTTCCGAAATCGTCCACAAATCTCTCCCAGGCAACAGGTCTGGGCAAGGGATGAATGTTGGTTTTCCACCATTGAATGGCCTCGCCAATCAAGAATGGACAGATAATCTGCGCTTTGACCTCCTCTTGAATTCATAGTAGATGGAAACGATTCTCGACCTCATCCAACCACTTTTCAGCTTCATCTGGGTCATGTGCCCTTTAAAAACTCGGCACCCGTGTTCTCTTGAGTTCTCCAAAATAGTACCGAGTTCCTATGTGCTGCTGTAGAGATTGTCGGGGTGGTGGAGCAGGTGCAGCCTTGGCATTATCAACTGCCTGACCCAACTGGATCATGGCATCAAAGAAGGCCTGTGGAATTCCTCCGGGGCCTTGCGCCTGGGGAGGTGGAACCTGTTCTGGTGTTGGTGGCAATGGGTCCTCAGTTGGGGATGCCGGTGGTGGTGGAGGTAACCGTGCTGATCTGTTTGCACGTGATCTGCCTCGTGGTCTTGAAGCCATCCTATTGACACAGTTAATTCACATCATCATTCTACCTTAACCATAAAATTTTTAATCTAAATTTTTATTCATGATTAGGGATTAGATCCTAACAAACCGTTCTAGTGACCCTATTCTTAGGCTGCCTCACTCAATCTAAGATCAATCTTAAACTCTATGATCATAGCCTGCATACATGTCGTTGTTTATCTTTTCTTGCCTGCTGTAAATCTGGACCCTTGGCTCTAATACCACCTATAGTGCCCCACCCGGGACTAGGGTTCTTGGCACGGTGCACCCGCTGTACTCTGCTACGAGAAGTACAAGGCGCGATAAGATCTATATGCGCATCATCATAAACATGTATCAGATAGTGGAGCACCATAAAATAAACGAAAATGAAACGTCGACATAAGTAAAAACTAATACATCCGAGCTAGTGTCAAAGGTACATCATCAGTACAGAATATCATAAGTACAGAGCTGAATAACCAAAATGCAAAAGCTACCACCGTAGTCTACTAAACAACTCTCTGAACCTACTCCCTGGGCTCATCCTCTATGAACTCCGACTCAGGATCCTACGTGTCTGCATAGTAAAATAATCGGGTGAGCGATAACGAATCGCTCAGCAAGTTTTTCTGCCTAAATTCAGCAAGTGGATCATACATGTGTAAAAGGGTAGTGGAGATAATATAGTGAAACCCAGAGTAGATATCATTCATGGGAAAAACAAACGAAGAATTAAACATAAATAAGCAATATAGTAATTCGAAAAGATACATTAACATATGAGGAAATAAGATTCACATAAACAAATTCTAGATAAGAAATACTGTAAATCAGACAAATACATCAATTTATCATCTTTGCTTTAGCACATAATCTGTATCATTCTTGCGTACAATCTTTTAGGTTTAGTTTCATGTACTTGCTTGGTCATGCTTGGCAACATAATAAGGAAGTCATAACTTAAGGGCACTAAGAGCTCATGGGACATGCTCGTCATGTATGCATCGTAAAACTTTCTGAAAACATTTCATTTCATACTTACATAAACATGACATGACATGAATTGGCTATAGCACTTTTCGTAACATAAGAATGGTACCTATGACATGTCGAATGACTCCCTGAGTATCCTTCAGTACCGTCCATGAATCTCGATGGTCCAATCACAGTGTTACATAATACGTATCTCGGATTAATGGTAACGCATTATCACTGAGATCTTGGCTCCAAGACATGGTGTTAAAGTCAATCATAACGTCTTTTGCCCTTGATATCCTCCCCCTGGACCAGACATCAGGCAGCACACCATACAGAACGTCGTGGACGTAACGTAAAGGCAGAGATCCCTTGTCCCGGACAAGGTGTTACACTCAGCCCACGGAACATGCATATACAAAAGGGCAGAGAACTTTTGTCCCTTACAAGGTGTTACACTCAGCCATCGTTGTTACGACCCGCACCCCCAAGCTAGTTGAAAAGAGAACAGATGAATTTACGACAGAATTTAAGTGCGATCGTTGAACTACACTTGGTAAAATACGTATAAGCACACCACAAACGAAACTTAAACAGTTATTAAAATACCCTAAGAGACATAAGAATAATTAAATAGGAATATAAAGAATAATATAACTTTTATTAAGACTTAAGGAAAAACATCTAAGAAAAGTGGGATTGGACAAGATAGTATCCTCCATCCCACTACCACCCTCAAATCATTACCCATGCATGTCTTACAATTTTTTTACACCATTCAACCTAAGCATCCCACATACAAAGGAAAGAGAAAACAAAAATCTTACAAATTCTATTTTCTATCCAATTGGAATGCATGCAAGACTTCCACAAGCTTCCCTTTTTTCTTCCCAAGAGACATATTCCATGATGAGATTCCTTTTTCCCCCACACGAGGACTACTTGTCTTCATTTCTTTTCTCCATCATTTCACCACTCACACACCTTTTCTTCAACCACTCAAGATACATGCAAACCTTACACACACATTATATCTTCTTTCACTTACTTTCAAGCATGTCATGGAAGAAAATTACTTTTTTAAATACTACACTATTGATTTTGGCCTTATGTGTCAAGAGGAGGAACTTCTGTATTTTTTTATGCCACCTCACTCCACTTAAACAAGGCACATATCTCTACTCACCCAAGATATTCTAAGCCATCTTATTTTATCTCAAGAAACAATTAAACATCCCAAAAACCCTCCCAAACCGTGGGATTTACAAAAAGGGAAAAGAAGAAAATTCCTTTCTTGCGACATCCCAATTTTGACCAACCAAGTGACATGAAATAATTACACACATCTCACCTATATTCTCCCAAACATAATCCTCTTATTTTGTCATTATGCCACCTATGTAAGGAAACAAGAAAGGTTTCTTACAATGCTCAAAATTCCACCCAATCACCTAACATGCAAGCATTTTCTCTTCATTGTTTTCTCCTTCTCCCAAGCATTCAAAGGGGAAGACTCTCCCACATTCCCAAGGTAATTTCATTCACTTAGGGATCAAAAGAGGAGATTCCGTTTCTTTCTCTCTATCATCTTCATTTTATTCCCACCACAACATTTTATTCGCTCCTAATCCAACATCACAAATTTTCCAAGCAAACAAACTTGTTCAACCCTCATTCTCCCTCCCCTCTTTCTCAGCCACGCTTGCAAGAAGAGGAGAATATATTTCAACTCACTTCCAAAAGCAAAAGACAAATCTTACTCCATTCCAAACAATTTTAAGTCATCATCTTTCTCTTTTTAAAAGAAATATTCCCTCTCTTCAAGTTTTCAACCGTGAGCACCATGGGATGAAGAGGAGAGTCTATCTCATCTTTTTCGTTCTTCAACATTACAAATTCCATAACACTTCAAGAATACCTCTCTCTCTTCTCACCCAAATCAAGCATCAAAGTTCTAAACCCCTATAGCACCCCTTTAATCACGATCCATAAAAGAAGGAGTTTCATCTCATTGCTCTCATCGTTACTCATTCTATCTCCGTTCAAGAAAAGAATCAAAATTATCCAACTTTCAAAGAAGGAAAAACCGTGAGATTCAAAGAGGGAAAAAGAAGAAAATTTTTCATCTTTGATGAAGAAGAAGCACATGCAAATATACGAAACCTTCAACCAAAACCAAACGTAAAGTCTTTACTAAGAATTGACGTTAGAAACTACTCAAATTTCTTGTTTAAGATGTTTAAATCATCTCCTCTCCTAGCCATTTAGGCCCTGCCCACCATCAAAGGAGAAAGTGAAGAAATTCTCTCCATTTTAAGGTCAAGATCAAAGAAAGGCAAGTGTTTCTTCCTAGATCCTTCAAGGAAATTGTAATCTAAGTTTAGTATGCTCACTACTAACTATTGGATCATGCATGAAACTAAAACTATGAACTCTAAGTTTTGATGGCATTAATGAAGGCTTGCATGTTGAAATTATAGATGTATATGTTCTTTCCTTGAGTTGAACTATGAAATATGCCTAGAGTACTACTTAAATTCGACATGCAAGATGAAATGTGACCATCACTTGGCCATATGGGCCTTGCATGTCATGAAGGTGATGTTGTCACTTTACTTTCTCAACTTGGATGTTGGTATATACATAAAGAGGAGATGCTAAAAAGTGTACTAAGAATGATCTTCTTTGTTAGTTTGATACATGCATGCCTACTTTCTTCATATGCATATGTGATAAAGAGGATTTTTATTAAGATTGAATTATTATACTCTCAAGATGACACAACCCATCCATTTCATTATGCCTGTCCAAAAGATGTCATCTTGCTCATTGTAAGTGTTAGCATCTCCATTTTCATTTCCCAATAGGATGGTCCAAGGGCCTCCACCTAAGCCATGAAGTCATCACCATCATCATGAAGTGTATTTTGATGATCTTGGTCTTAGAAATTAGAAATGAGATACTAATTTCTATTTTTCTTGCTTCATATGTTGCATGTTATGTTTAGCATTATCATCATAAGATGATATATGTTATGTACTTTCATGTTGATTTAGTATGATGCACTTTCATGTTTGTGAGAAGAAACATGTATGTATGATATGATTAGAGCATACTATCATTTAGCATGATGGATATACATTAGAATCCGTATGAACATCAAGCTTTGTAGTGGTGATGAGGAAATTCCATTTTTGAACCCCTCACTTTCGGCCATATGCTTAAAAATAAGAAATTTTGATGTACTAATTATTATTGGAATAAATTATGCAACTATGACATGTAATAAAAGGAAAAAAGGCCCACAAGTGATACAATTACATATTATGAAATTTAGAGTTGTGGGCTACACTACCTTCGGCCCAAATGGCCTTTTTGGCTATCTAGACTAATACAGTTCAAATGTCCATGAAACCATAATATTAGCATAAAGTATAAATGCTTAAAACAATCAAGGACCAATGAAATTATACAAGAAAGGAATGAACAAGTGAGATGGTGACAAGAGGGCGTTTCGGCCCTAAGCCCACCAATGCGGCCCCTATTTATAATTGAGGAAATTTTTGACCTATCCAGTAAATATGAATTAAGTATGTTTAAAGACTAGCTTAATGGATAACACGATATGACTTGAATGTCTAACATTGAGAATGTGAAAAAAAATCTTTCAAGTCATGATATACGACTTAAGATATAATTAAACCTTTCATGATTATTGACACCATTCGCATCCTTTTTATTTAATACGTGCATAATATAAGTATAAAGTTTCCACAAATGCTTAAACCAAAGGAACTAATTACATATGTACAAGAATTACACCAACTAATTGAAGTAATACTATGCATGTCCACTTATGCACCAATAAGAACTCGGCCAAACCAAGAATGACCATGAAGATACTGACCCAAAAAGAAGCCCATGTCATGGATGTGTCCTTATATTTTTTGTACTATGAAACATGTTAACGAATCTGATTTCTGCATGAAAATGTTTTAAGTCTTCATTATTTCACAAGGATTTGTACTACGAGACAAATGATTTCATACGACTTATGCATGTACCCATAGAAATGTAACACCTTGACTAGGACAAGGCTCTTTACCTACTCTTATACGCATGATATGCAGGCTGAGTGTAACACCTTGTCCGGGGTAAGGGTTTTTTGCTTTTTCTGTTACGTCTATGATGTTCAGTATGGAAGGCTGCCTGATGTCTGCACTAGGGGAGGATGTCAGGGGCATATACATTATGTCATATTGTAACACCGCGTCCGAGACTCGGGTTCTCTGCTATAGCGTGTCACTGTTAGTCCTATGTATGTATGATGTAACATCGTGGCTGGACCATCGGGATTCATAGACGGTACTCGTGGCTACTCGGGGAATCATTCGGTATGTCGTAGGTACCATTCTTATGTTATGAAAAGTGTTATAGCCGCTATGTCATATCAGGTTCATGCAAGTATGATTTTAATTGTTTTTCTTTTAGAAAAGGTTTTCCGCTGCATATGTCAGAAAAGGTTTTCCCTTTTATATGTCTTGATCATGTCTCATGTACCAAGCAACTCTAAATCGTAAATCTCAAAAATAATACAAGCAATATTACAGAATGACAAGAACAAACCAAAGAAGATTGTACACCAAAATGAAGTGACCATAAGCTAATACAAGTTTCCTTAAGCAGGATAGTATGTTTGCTTTACGATTCTTTTTATCTGTGATAATGATATATGATATGATATCTGCGTTCTTATTTCACTTACATTAAGTATTAATTGTCAGCATCCGCTTCATATTTTACTCTTGCTGTTTCATTAAGATTTATGATTCATTGTGCTACACCATACTGTATCACCCCCACCGCTACCCCACCTATATGATCCACTTGACATACTTAGACAGAACTACTTGCTGAGCGATTCGTTATCGCTCACCCCTTATTTTTACCACGCAGATCCTCAAAATCCTGAACTACAGTTTATCGAGGAAGAGCCCAGGGACTAGATGTATGGAGCTGATTAGTAGCTGGCGACAGCCTCTTTGTATTTTGGGATATTCAGCTCTGTGTTTTGGTTATTTTGTTTTATGGATTTATCTATGACACTGATGCAGATTTATTAGGATGTACTCTTGTCAATGTTTATTTCGGCTTATGTCATTTCGTTTCCATTTATCGATACATGTTATTACTATTTGTACATGTTTGATGATGGCGCCTTGTACTCCTCGTAGTAGAGTACGGAGGGTGCACCATACCGAGACCCTAGTCCCGGACGGGGCGCTACAGGTGGTATCAAAGCCCAAGGCTCCAGATCCGAAGCAGACGACATATGCTAAGTGACGACGAGTACATAGGTTATGATCGTAGAGCCTAGGATATGATCGCACTGTAGAGTCTGAGTCAGTGATTTTAGATTGAGTGCAACAACCTTAGTACAGATTCTCTGGAACGGTTTAGACAAGGTATTAAGGGTAATCATCCTTCCACTTAGCGTCGAATGAATAAATTAGGGGTCATGATAAATAGACTGATCCCCAAATATGAGCCATGTAGTATATGATCTTGAAAAACATGATTGAACGTCAAACCAATATATTGATTAATATTCGAGATAAGTGATAAGAGTTAATCTAATAAAATAATGTTAAGCTGCACATTACAACAAAACATACAAGCTTCGCGGGCGAAACTTTTTATAAGGAGGGAGGACTGTTACGACTCCCACCCCCGAGCTAGTTAAAAAGAGAACAGAGGAATTTACGAAAGAATTTAAGTGCAATCATTGAACTGCACTTGGTAAAATACGTATAAGTACACCTCAAATGAAACTTAAACAGCTATTAAAATACCTAAGAGACATAAGAATAATTAAATAGTCATATAAAGAACAGTACAACTTTTATTAAGACTTAAGGAAATAACATCTAAGAAAAGTGGGAATGGACAAGATAGTAACCTCCATCCCACTACCACACTCAAATTATTACCCATGCATGTCTTACAATTTATTTTACACCATTCCACCTAAGCATCCCACATACAAAGGAAAGAGAACAAAAATCTTACACATTCTATTATATCCAATTGGAATGCATGCAAGACTTCCACAAGCTTCCCATTTTTCTTCCCAAGAGACATATTCCATGATGAGATTCCTTTTCCCCCCACACGAGGACCACTTTTCTTCATTTATTTTTCTCCATCATTTCACCACTTACACACCTTTTCTTCAACTAATCAAGATACATGCAAACGTTACACACACATTATATCTCCTTCCACTTACTTTCAAGCATGTCATGGAAGAAAATTACTTTCCTAAATACTATCCTATTGATTTCGGCCTTATGTGTCAAGAGGAGGAACTTCTACATTTTTTTATGCCACCTCACTCTACTTAAAGAAGGCACATATCTTTACTCACCAAAGATATTCTAAGCCATCTTATTTTATCTCAAGAAACAATTAAAATTCTCAAAAACCCTCCCAACCCGTGGGATTTACAAAAAGGGAAAAGAAGAAAATTCCTTTCTTATAACATCCCACTTTTGACCAACCAAGAGAAATACAATACTTACACACATCTCACCTATATTCTCTCAAACATAATCCTCTCATTTTTTTCATTATGCCACCTCATGTAAGGAAACAAGAAAAGTTTCTTACAATGCTCAAAATTCTACCCAATCAACTAACATGCAAGCATTTTCTCTTCATTGTTTTCTCCTTCTCCCAAGCATTCAAAGGGGAAGACTCTCCCACTTTTGCAAGGTAATTTCATTCACTTAGGGATTAAAAGAGGAGATTTCGTTTCTTTCTCTCTATCATCTTCATTTTATTCCCACCACAACATTTCATTCGCTCCTAATCCAACATCACAAATTCTCGAAGAAAACAAACTTCTTCAACCTTCATTCTCCCTTCCCTCTTTCTCGGCCAATCTTGCAAGAAGAGGAGAATATCTTTCAACTCACTTCCAAAAGCAAAAGACAAATCTTACACCATTCCAGACAATTTTAAGTCATCATCTTTGTTGTACCCCAACTGTATCGTATTTGAAACTATAATGAAATATTGATTCTTCCAAGTTCATTTTAATTAAGTTATATTAGCACTTCCCTATTTAAATTCATTTAAGATGGATACTAAATAGTTATACAAGTGGATGTCACAATGTATGTGAAATACCTTATAAATTCAGCCAAAAGGCCTTGATGAACCTTAGAATAACTTTCTTTCATAAGAAGGCAAACCTAAATGGCTTTCATAAAAGGAAAACCTAAAAATCATATATAGGAAATTAAATAACATAAATAATTATATAAGTATGAAAATGGAAAAGGACAAAATACCCCCTAGGCTCCAAGACTCTCGGCCAAGGCCAAGGGAAAGTCTCTAGAACCCTCTCCACTATTCTAATCCATGTTTAATATTTAAAAATTTAATTAGTTTGTAATTATATAATAAAAATAATCCAAGCATGCAAAAAGGAAATAATAAAATATTAAAAAGTAGGCAAGCATGGTAGGCAAAAGCTTCACCTCTCCAATACCAAGACCACCTTTTTGCATTTTTCATGAAACCTTGCCCCTTTCCCCCTTCAAGCGCCGACCACCCACCCCTTCCCCCTTACACCCTTAAATTTTTTTTTTAAATTAGCTAGAAGCCCTCTATCCATTTCATCTTTAACTCACTCAAGAAGCCCCAAGCAAAGACAACACTTAGGATATTGTCATTTCCCCCAACCCATTCCATACGGCCCCCTCTTGGAGCTAGGAGATTCAACCCAACTATCATTTTCAAGTTCAAAGAAGCATCTAGGTAAGGCTCCTTCCAATCATCTTAAGTGAATTTTCTATGTCAAATAATGAAACTCACATGGGTTCTTTTTATTCTACCCAAAAACTGTGACCTTCATGGTCACTAGGTACAAGTCTTCCAATCTTTTAGGTGGTGCAAGCTCTTGCTAGTTTGAAGCTCCATTCAAAACCTCATCTTAATAAGAAGATCTAATATTAAGATAGCTCTATCTTTCATTTAAGATGATGGCTAACCATTTTCTTTTTCCTCCCTCCAAAACCGTGTGCTTCATGGATATAGAGGAGGAAAATTTCAACTCATTTCATCCAAGATCCAAGCTAAGAAAAGGCTCTAGCTTGAAGAGGCAAGTATACCTTAGACTCTCATGATTTATTTGAAGAATTAGTGACTTGAATGTCTAGTTATTCCTAAGATATAAACTTTAGTTGAATATACTAAGTATTAAGCATGAGACCTTAGTGATTCCTTTAAGAAAAAATGTCTTGCATGCCATTAATTCCTCCAAAGATGAATTCTTTTCCAACATGCAATATGGTATGAGGCTGTTTTAGGTTGAAAGAAGATTCAACAAAGTGATTTTTAGGCAAGAGTGGTTCTTGGGTGAAGCTTGAGAAGCTCCAAGATGGTATGCATGTGCTAGTTGTAATTTTACAAGGTTGTTTGGTGTGATTGAAATGAAATAGCATATAAATATGTTGCATGCCTAAATAAACATTGTAAAATATGTTCATTTCACCACACAAGGCATGGCCAAGAAGAGGAGGTGACGGTGAGTCTTGAATCCAAGAAAGAACACAATTTGTGAGTACTAAGATATCTGAAAATTGCATGCTAGATGATTTATTACATGAGTATGTTTGTGCTCAAAATGAAATGTGACATGGGTTGTCTTGGTACAAGAACACGGGCTGTTTATGGAGTTTTAGTGATACATAAATTAGTTGTACCAAGAATGGATTCAATAAAGTGCAAAGTGAGCAAATATGATGAGTGTCGTGTACAAATTACAAACTGTTTTGGAATTATTCAAATGAGACTTAAAAAAAGGTATAGAATCTGGAATATTCATGTAAAAAGGGTGTATTTGGTGGCTAATAAGCTATTTTACAAGAATAAGGTTAGTAGATATGTATTTAACATGAAAAAGTGACAAAAGACTAAACTACTCGAACAGGGCAGTTTTATGTAGTGTATTTCGTGACCTAGAAATGGACACTGGGAGATTGAAACTGAGCTGATTTCTGGAAGGATGCTATCCCTATATTTTTATGACGTATGTGAGTTGGAATTTTGAAAAAAAGAATTATGGTTTTGCCACAATAAAATGTTTAGTAAAACTGTTCAGTCCAGAATCAGCATGTGACCAATATCGGGAAAACAATTAAATGACCCCTTTAAAGTTATTGGACTACTTTGGAAATTTTATGATAATCCCCTAAGACATGGATGAGCATGTCCATGCAAATTCATCAACATGGAATCGTCGTTTTGATGGGTGATTATTGGTTTGAAGTTAACGCACTAAAACTGGAAATTTGGACAAAACAGAGGAATAAGTTAAGAGGCCTTAATCTTGTGGATTTTAACTTATATGAATGGTTTGGGCCCATGAATATTAGTCCTTGAGGAGTTTACTGTGTTTTTAAGGTTTTGACCCAAACTAATTAAAACTTTCAGGTCATGGAAATTAAGGTAAAGATGACTACTGTACTGTTGGATTCAGCAGTACACTTCTTAACAACTTAATGATTTAAGTGTCTTACTTATTTTAAAACGTTACGAAAATTTCATGACATGTAGGTAAGACCCCATTAGGCATGTATATGGAAAAAGATTATGAAAATAGATCCGTTTGGTTAATTTTGGAAGCCGCATGAGCAGAACGTAGAATCTGGAAAATTTCAGCAAATGGAAACCATGCCTATGTCATGATTTAAGTAATTTCTAAGATAATCCATGCCATGACTTGCATTGCATATCATTTCATGTATCATGCATGATCACACACATCATGAATCTGATTTTTATGGATTTCCGTATGCAAGCAAGTCTTTTCAATGCAAGAAAGTTTTCGATATGCATATAAGATATTTATGGTCCCATGTTATAAAGAAAAGATTTATGATTCCCTTGCTGGCTAAGCATGCTCATAACCCGACTCCAGACCCGGGGTTAACAGGTCTGATGACATGATAAGTTCTGGATCCGTTCAGACCCGGGGTTAATCGGTCTGATGTTATGTTCTGGACCCATTCAGATCCGGGGTTAATTGATCTGAAGATATGTTCTGGACCCGTCTGAGACCCGGGGTTAATTGGTCTGTTGATATGTTCTGGACCCGTTCAGATCCGGGGTTAATTGATCTGACACTCTGTTTTCTCGACAATTATTTTATGGGACCAAATGTTGACGATTTTTACCATGACATGTCATCATGCATTGCATCATGCATATTCCATGTGCACGTTACATTATAGGACGTTTATGATGTGAATGGTAACGATAACGTAAGAACGATATTACTTAAGTTGTAATTAGGTTACCTTCAAGTGGATCAAGGATTAATGGCCAGGATGAATGAATGTTGAGGTTCTTGGGGTTTTCCATTCATGTTATGATCCTTTATTTGTTTCATGGTAGTTTATAGTATTCTTGCTGGGTGATTTTATCACTCACACCTTTATTTTTCCCCAGAGCCAGAGAATGCTAAGATTGAGTGGATCGAGGATGAGCCGAGAGTGCCATACCCGTAGATGAGGAAGTCAGGAGGAGACGATGCTTAAGGACTTTTGTGCTGCTATATGTTTGTATTATGAACTATGTTGGATCTTTCGGAATTTCGGTTTTCTACTGCTAGATGGACTAACATTTTGGGGATTTAATATTTCGGTATGCGTGTTTATTTTAAAGTTTTAATTCTGCCGAAATTTTGCCACCATGTTAAATGTTGACGTGAGAGCCCATGGTTTAAGTATGGATTTTCACATGTTATGCATGACGCTCTGTACTCTCCTTAGTGAAGTACGGCAGGTGCACTGTATTCGGACGAGGTCCGGGTGCGGGGTGCTTCAGGTGGTATCAGAGCCCAGGCTCTAGATTATGGGTAGAACGCAGAACTAAGTTTTGATATTAGAATCTAAGTTTGATCTTAGACCTAAGTCATGATCTTTGAAGAGTGATGGCCTTAGACTAGGACCACTTAGACCGGATTTAGAATATAATTTACTAATTAATTCCGCCTTATTAAATCCGGATCTCTAACGTAAGGTGAGACTTTTTTCTTCTTCATTTAAATTTTTCTGAGAATTATGACCTTTGCACAAAATAATTTGGTTATATCCCAACCTTTGTATAAATTTTAACACTCCGTAGTGCAGATGGTGCGACCTCGTGGCAGACCTCCTAGGGCTCGACCAGCTGCTCAAGAGCCCGTTCCTCCTCAGCCACAGGACCCCGTTAATCTGCCACTGATTCAGGTCCCGTCGCCACCACAGCCGAAACAGAATCCCCCTGTTTAGAATAATCCACCTCCACCACCGCAGGTTGTTCCTCTGGTTATTCCTGACATTAATGTCTTTCAAGCCTTTTGCCAAGTGGTCACACAGATCGAGCAAGGCCTAATCCATCAGAATGCTCCACCTCATCCACACGAGCCTGTGAGAGATGCACAATATTATTTTGAGAAATTAAAGAGAGCTAATGTACCACCGTTTGAGGGAAAGCCAGATCCAGATACAGCGGAGAAGTGGTTGGACGAAGTTGAAAATTGTTTCGAGTTAATTCAAGTCCCCGACGAGATGAAAGCCCAAGCCATCAGACCCTCTTTGATAAGTGAGGCTAACCAATGGTGGAAGACTAATTTACATCCCTTGCCAAGACCAATTACCTAGGAGAGATTTCTACAAGAATTTCACAAGTTCTTTATCCCTCCGTCAGTAAAGCTACAAAAGAGGCATGAATTTGAATCACTGAAGCAAGAGACAGGTATGACGGTAGCAGAGTATGCTAATAAGTTCATTGCATTCGTGAGATTTCAGCCTATCACTATGAACGATGAGGAGATAAAAATGTTGAAATTTGAAAGAGGGCTGAATCCAAGAATCAGGACATGGTGCAAACCCGACAAATTTTGGAGCTCTTCTGGACGCCTGTTACCGGATTGAGATAGATATTATCCGTCGAGATGACGTGGGACAGAAAAGAGAAAGACAAGTGACTGGAAACGAGAAATTCAGAAAAGTGGCCAAGAAGAATTATAAAGGATCTGTTCGTCAAGGGAGGCCATAGGATCAGAATCAGCGCCGCCAGCAGCACCAGAATAATCAGCAAAAGAATCAGGCTCCACCTCAGCAGCCAGCTATACCAGTATGTACTCAGTACCAGAAGAGACACATGGGTGAGTGTCGATGGAAGATTGGACAATGTTTTGGATGCGGCAAGGATGGTCACCTAATTAGGGATTGCCCGGATAGAGGAGCACATCAACAGCAATAACAACCAAAGAACCAGCGGCCACGTGCAAATGCAAGGGTGCACGTCATGACAGATGCAGATGTTGAGGAGATGGCAGACGTGGTGACTGGTAAGATCTAAAGTCTTACGCCTTAAATACGTTTTATTTATACATGCCTATACTGTTGCTTAGTTAAATATGCATGGTTCAGGAACTATCTTAGTATGTAGCATACCTGCGAATGTATTGTTCGACAGTGGCGCCAGCCACTTATTTATCTCCAGGAAGTTTGCTAAGAATATAGATCATAACTCAGTCAGACTAGAATCACCCAATAGAGTACAAGCAGCCGGCGATCAGGTGCTTGTCTCTCATCATATCTTACGAAATTGCATGCTCGAGTTCGATCAGTGGTTTGAAGCCGACTCGATCCCTATACCCATGAGTGATTTCGATGTGATCCTTAGAATGGATTGGCTCTCAAAGAATCATGCTCACATTGATCGCCGAAGTAGGCAAGTTATAATCAACAAAACAGCTCGAGACGAAGTGTCATTCTAAGGAGGAGCTAAGTTACAGAAACCATCCAAGAAGGTCTATGTTAATGCGGCTCGTGCCAGCCGAGCATTGAAGAAAGGCTATGAAGGATTCTTTGTTTATGTCCTAAGTGCTGAGCAAGCGAGTCCCACCCTTGCTCAAGTTCCGGTTGTCAATGAATACCCCGATGTCTTTCCAGACGAATTACCTGGGTTACCTCCCTACCACAAAATTGCCTTCGAAATAAGCCTTGTTTCAGGAGCTGAACCCATATCAAAGGCCCCTTATCGGATGGCCCCTGCAGAACTGAAAGAGCTAAAGAAGCAGTTACACGAGCTGTTAGAGAAGAAGCTCATCCGCCTCAGCGTTTCACCTTGGGGTGCTCCTGTGTTATTCGTGAAGAAGAAAGATGGAAGCATGCGCCTATGCATTGATTACCAGGAACTTAACCATGCCCCGGATCGACGACTTATTTGATCAACTTAGGGTACGTAACTAACAAGTTTTAGTTCAATTAAGGTTTAAATTTCCAAAACCCTATTTAAAGAATTTTAATACAGGGATCTCGAATCTTCAGTAAGATTGACCTGCGATCTGGATACTTCCAATTGAAGATTAAGGCCGAAGACGTTCCTAAGACTGCTTTTAGGACACGCTATGGACACTACAAATTTTTGGTCATGTCCTTTGGTTTGACCAACACTCCTGCCGCTTTTATGGATCTCATGAAACGAGTTTTTCAGGACCAATTGGACAAGTTCGTAGTGGTCTTCATAGACAACATCTTGATTTATTCACCAAATGAGGAAACTCATGCAGCCCATTTGAGGAAGGTTCTGAATATCTTAAGAGAAAGACGGTTGTACACGAAATTTAGCAAATGCGAGTTTTGCCTGCATAGTATGTCCTTCCTCGGGCATGTTATATCAGAAGATGGGATTTTAGTAGACCCCAAGAAAATTGAAGCTATTACCGAATGGCCCAGCCCAACAAACGTTACCGAAGTGAGAAGCTTCCTTGGATTAGCATGTTATTATCAAAAGTTTGTTGAAGTATTCTCGAGGATAGCTGTCCCCATCACCAGATTAACACAAAAGAAAATCAAGTTTGAGTGGAATGTCGACTGTGGAAGGAGTTTCTCGGAGTTAAAAGCAAAGTTGACGTTCGCCCCTATCTTAGCTCAGCTCACTCTTGGCGAGAAATACGTGGTGTACAGCGATGTTTCAAAGAATGGTCTCAGATGTGTCCTTATGCAAAAGGATAGAGTGATAGCTTATGCATTCCTGCAGTTAAAGACATTCGAGCAAAACTACCCCATTCATGATCTTGAGCTGGCCGCAGTGGTTTTCGCATTAAAGATATGGAGACGTTACTTGTATGGTGAGAAATGTGAGATCCATGCAGATCATAAAAGCCTAAAGTATCTCTTTACCCAGAAAGAACTAAACATGCAGCAGCGCAGATGGCTCGAGTTGATTAAAGATTATGACCTCTCAATTCAGTATCACCCTGGGAAAGCTAATAAAGTTGTTGATGCGTTGAGCCAAAAAACAAGTCACCCACGTCAACCACCACTTCAGCGAGATAAGGAAGAGTTTGGGCTAGAAGAAGTTGATTCAGTGGATGAAGTTCTCGACAAGTTGGTTCTTATCCCTTCATTAATTGATAGGATCAAAGAGGCTCAAGGGAAGGATGCAGCCTTGAGGAAGATCAGGGAGAGGATTCAAGATAAGCCACAAAATGACTTTAAGGTTCGTAGCGATGACTGCTTATGGTACCGAGGACGACTATGTGTGCCTGAGAACAAAGAAATTAAAGATGAAGTCTTGAGGGAAGCCCACAACTCGCGGTTATCTATACACCCTGGAGCTAACAAGATGTATCAAGACCTCAAGCAATAGTTTTGGTGGCACGACATAAAGAACCAAATAGCTGAATTTATTGACCGATGCTTGGTCTGTCAAAGGGTAAAAGCTGAGCACCAAAGACCTGCTGGATTACTACAACCTTTAGAAGTGCCAGAATGGAAATGGGACCACGTCACTGGATTTTGTGACCGACCTACCCAGGACTAAGTATGGAAGTGATGCTATATGGGTCGTTGTGGACCGTCTAACCAAGTCTGCTCACTTTTTGGCCATGTCGATTAAAGCACCTATGGAGAAGTTGGCCTCGACGTACATTGATCAGATTGTCTGTTTGCATGGGGTGCCCATCAGTATTGTATGTGATCATGATCCCCGTTTTACCTCGAGATTCTGGACAGCCTTTCAAAAGGCAATGGGCACTGAGATCAGAATGAGTTCTGCTTTCCATCCACAGACTGATGGCCAATCCGAAAGGACAATTCAAACCCTTGAAGACATGCTTCGTGTTTGCATTCTTGACTTTAGAGGAAGCTGGGATAAAAACCTTAAGTTAGTTGAGTTTTCTTACAATAACAGCTTCCATAGATCCATCGGGATGGCACCTTATGAAGCGTTGTATGGGCGAAAATGTCGGTCTCCACTCTATTGGGACGAGATTGGAGATAATATCTATACGGGACCCGATATTGTTGAGCAAACACGAGAAAAGGTAAAGATGGTTCGACAAAGATTGAAAGAGGCACAGGAGAGGAGTAAGATATGGGCTGATGAAAGGCGGAGACTCTTGGAGTTTCAAGAAGGAGAAAAAGTTTCCTCAAAGGTCTCTCCGTCTAAAGGGATCAAGAGGTTTGGCATAAAAGGGAAATTGAGCCCAAGATTCATTGGACCATATGAAGTCCTAGAAAGAGTCGGTGAAGTTGCATATCGCTTGGCGTTGCCCCCATCACTGTCCCAATTACATGATGTGTTCCATGTTTCCCAACTTCGCCGGTATGTTTATGACCCAAGTCACATCCTTGAGGATCAGCAGCTGAAGGTTGAAGAAGATGCCTCTTATATAGAGGAGCCCCTAAAGATCGTTGATCAGAAAGAGAAAAAGTTGAGAAAGAGACCCATACCTATGGTAAAGATTCAGTGGAGATACCATTCTGGAGAAGAAGCCGCATGGGAAACGGAGGAAGACATGAAGAATAGATACCCCCATCTTTTTTGACTAGTCTCTGAAGTTTTGAGGACGAAACTTATGTTAAGGGGTGGAGGATGTTGTACCCCAACTGTATCGTACTTGAAACTATAATAAAATATTGATTCTTCCAAGTTCATTTTAATTAAGTTATATTAGCGCTTCCCTATTTAAATTCATTTAAGATGGATACTAAATAGTTATACAAGTGGATGTCACAAGGTATGTGAAATACCTTATAAATTCGACCAAAAGGCCTTAATGAACCTTAGAATAACTTCCTTTCATAAGAAGACAAACCTAAGTGGTTTTCATAAAAGGCAAACCTAAAAATCATATATAGGAAATTAAATAACATAAATAATTATATAAGTATGAAAATGGGAAAGGACAAAATACCCCTCTAGGCTCCAAGACTTTCAGCCAAGGCCAAGGGAAAGTCTCTAGAACCCTCTCCACTATTCTAATCCATGTTTAATATTTAAAAATCTAATTACTTTGTAATTATATAATAAAAATAATCCAAGCATGCAAAAAGAAAATAATAAAAAATTAAAAAGGAGGCAAGCATGGGAGGCAAAAGCTTCACCTCTTTAAGACCAAGACCACCTTTTTGGATTTTTCATGAAACCTTGCCCCCTTCCCCCTTCAAGCGCCGGCCACCCTCCCCTTCCCCCTTACACCCTTAAACGTTTTTTTAAATTAACTAGAAGCCCTCTATCCATTTCATCTTGAACTCACTCAAGAAGCCCCAAGAAAAGACAGCACTTAGGCTATTCTCATCTCCCCCAACCCATACCATACGAAAATTAGGTCATGGGAATTAAGTTAAAGATGACTACTGTACTGTTGGATTCAACAGTACACTTCTTAACAACTTAATGATTTAAGTGTCTTACTTATTTTAAAACGTTACGAAAATTTCATGACATGTAGTTAAGACCCCATTAGGCATGTATATGGAAAAAGATTATGAAAATAGACCCGTTTGGTTAATTTTGGAAGCCGCATAAGTAGAACGTAGAATCTGGAAAATTTCAGCACATGGAAACCATGCCTATGTCATGACTTAAGTAATTTCTAAGATAATCTGTGCCATGACTTGCATTGCATATCATTTCATGTATCATGCATGATCACACACATCATGAATCTGATTTTTATGGATTTACGTATGCAAGAAAGTCTTTTCAATGCAAGCAAGTTTTCGTTATGCATATAAGCTATTTATGGTCCCATGTTTTAAAGAAAAGCTTTATGATTCCCTTGCCGGCTAAGCATGCTCATAACCTGACTCCAGACCTGGGTTTAATAGGTCTGATGACATGATAAGTTCTGTACCCGTTCAGACCCCGGGTTAATCGCTTTGATGTTATGTTCTGGACCCGTTCAGATACGGGGTTAATTGATCTGAAGATATGTTCTGGACCCATCTCAGACCCAGGATTAGTTGGTCTGTTGATATGTTCTGGACCCGTTCAGATCTGGGGTTAATTGATCTTACACACTGTTTTCTCGACGATTATTTTATGGGGCCAAATGTTGACGATTTTTACCATGACATGTCATCATGCATTGCATCAAGCATATTCCATGTGCACGTTACATTATAGGACGTTTATGATGTGAAAGGTAACGATAACGTAAGAACGATATTACTTAAGTTGTAATTAGGTTACCTTCAAGTTGATCAAGGATTAATGGCCATGTATGAATGAATGTTGAGGTTCTTGGGGTTTTCCATTCATGTTATGATTCTTTATTTATTTCACGGTAGTTTTTTGTATGTTTGCTGGGTGATTTTATCACGCACACCTTTATTTTTCCCTAGAGCCAGAGAATGCTAAGATTGAGCGGATCGAGGATTAGCCGAGAGTGTCGTACCCGTAGACGAGGAGTCAGGAGGAGACGATGCTTAAGGACTTTTGTGTTGCTAAGATGTTTGTATTATGAACTATGTTGGAACTTTTGGAATTTCGGTTTTCTACTGCTAGATGGACTAACGTTTTGGGGATTTAATATTTTGGTATGCATGTTTATTTTAAAGTTTTAATTCTGCTGAAATTTTACCACCATGTTAAATGTTGACATGAGAGTCCATGGTTTAAGTATGGATTTTCACATGTTATGCATGACGCTTTGTATTCTCCTTAGTGAAGTACGGCGGGTGCACCGTATTCGGACGAGGTCCGGGTGTGGGGTGCTTCAATCTTTCTCTTTTTAAAGGACATATTCCCTCCCTTAAAGTTTTCAACCATGAGCACCATGGAGATGAAGAGGAGAGTCTATCTCATCTTTTTCATTCTTCAACATTACAAATTCCATAACACTTCAAGAATACCTCTCTCTGTTCTCACCCAAATCAAGCATCAAAGTTCTAAACCCCCACAACACCCCTTTAATCACGGTCCATAAGGAAAGGAATTTCATCTCATTCCTCCCTTCATTACTCATTCTATCTCCATCAAAGAAAAGTATCAAAATTATCCAACCTTCAAAGAAGGCAAAACCATGAGATTCAAAGAGGGAAAAGAAGAAAATTTTTCATCTTAGATGAAGAAGAAGGACATGAAAATATACGAAACCTTCAACCAAAGCCAAAGGTAAAATATTTACTAAGAATTGATATTAGAAACTATTCAATTTTCTTGTTTAAGATGTTTAAATCATCTCCTCTCCTAGCCATTTAGGTCGTGTCAACCATCAAAGGAGAAAATGAAGAAATTCTCTCTATTTTAAGGTCAGGATTAAAGAAAGGCAAGTGTTTCTTCCTAGTTCATTCAAGAAAATTGAAATCTAAGTTTAGTATGCTCACTAACAACTATTGGATCATGCATGCAACTAAAACTTAGATTTCTAAGTTTTGATGGCATTAATGAAGGCTTGCATGTTGAAATTAAAGATGTATGTGTTCTTTCCTTGAGTTGAACTATGAAATGTGCATAGAGTACTACTTACATTCGACATGCAAGATGAAATGTGACCATCACTTGGCCATATAGGCCATGCATGTCATGAAGATGACATTGTCACTTTACTTTCTCAACTTGGATGATAGTTGGTACACACATAAAGAAGAGATGCTAAAAAGTGTACTAAGAATGCTCTTCTTTGTTAGTTTGATACATGCATGTATGTGTTCTTTCCTTGAGTTGAACTATGAAATATTCCTAGAGTACTACTTACATTCGACATGCAAGATGAAATGTGACCATCACTTGGCCATATAGGCCATGCATGTCATGAAGATGACATTGTCACTTTACTTTCTCAACTTGGATGATAGTTGGTATACACATAAAGAAGAGATGCTAAAAAGTGTACTAAGAATGCTCTTCTTTGTTAGTTTGATACATGCATGTCTACTTTCTTCATATGCACATGTGATAAAGAGGATTTTTATGAAGATTGAATTATTATACTCTCAAGATGACACACCCCATCCATTTCATTATGCATGTCCAAAAAGATGTCATCTTGCCATTGTAAGTGTTAGCATCTCCATTTTCATTTCCCAATAGGATGGTCCAAGGGCCTCCCACCTAAGCCATGAATTCATCACCATCATCATGATTTGTATTTTAATGATCATGGTCTTAGAAATGAGAAATGACACATTAATTTCTATTTTTCTTGCTTCATATGTTGCATGTTATGTTTAACATGATCATCATCATAGGAAGATATATATTATGCGCTTGCATGTTGATTTAGTATGATGCACTTTCATGTTTGTGAGAAGAAACATGTATGTATGATATGATTAGAGCATACTATCATTTAGCATGATGGATATACATTAGAATCCATATGAACATCAAGCTTTGTAGTGGAGATGAGGAAATTCCATTTTTGAACCCCTCAGTTTTGGCCATATGCTTAAAATTGATGCACTAATTATTATTGGAATAAATTATGTAACTATGACATGTAATAAAAGGAAAAAGGGTCACAAGTGACATAATTACATACTATGGAATTTAGAGTTGTGGGCTACACTACCTTCGGCCCAAATGGCCTTTTGGGCTATCTAGACTAATAAGGTTCAAATGTAAATTAATCTCCAAGAAATTATAATATTAGCATAAAGTATAAATGCTTAAAACAATCAAGGACCAATGAAATTCTGCAAGAAAGGAATGAACAAGTGAGATGGTGACAAGAGGGCATTTCAGTCCTAAGCCCACCAATACGGGCCCTATTTATAATTGCGGAAATTTTTGAACTATCTGGTAAATACGAATTAAGTATGTTTAAAGACTAGATTAATTGGTAACACGATATGACTTGAATGTTTAACATTGAAAATGTGAAAAAAAATCTTCCAATTCATGATATACGTCTTAAGGTATAATTCAACCCTTCATGATTATTGCCACCATTTTCATCCTTTTTATTTAATACGTGCATAATATAAGTATAACATTTCCACAAATGCTTAAACCAGAGGAACTAATTACATATGTATAAGAATTACACCAACTAATTGAAGTAATACTATGCATGTCCACTAATGCACCAATAAGAACTAGGCCAAACCAAGAATGATTATGAAGACACTTACCCAAAAAGAAGCCCATGTCATGCATGTGTCCTCATATTTTCTATACCATGAAACATGTTTACGAATCTGATTTCTGCATGAAAATGTTTTAAGTCTTCATGATTTCACAAGAATTTATACTACGAGACGAATGATTCCATACGACTTATGCATGTATCCATAGGTAAGTGTAACACCTTGTCTAGGGCAAGGGCTCTTTACCTATTCTTATACGTATGATCTGCAGGCTGAGTGTAACACCTTGCCCGGGATAAGGGTTCTCTGCCTTTTCTATTACGTCTATGACGTTCAATATGGATGGCTGCCCGATGTCTGGTCTTGGGGGAGGATTTCAGGGGCAAATACGTTATGTCAGAGTGTAACACCGAGTCCGAGACTTAGGTTCACTGCTATAATGTGTCAACGTTAGTCCCATGTACGTATGATGTAACACCGTGGTTGGACCATCAAGATTCATAGACGGTACTCGCGGCTACTTGGGGAATCATTCGGTATGTCGTAGATACCATTCTCATGTTATCAAAAGTGCTATAGCTACCATGTCATGTCATGTTTATGCAAGTATGAAATTAAGTGTTTTCCTTTCATAAAAGGTTTTCTGCTGCATATGTCAGAAAAGATTTTCCCTTACATATGTCACGATCATGTCTCATGTACCCGCAAATCTAAGTCGTAAATCTCGAAAATAAGACAATCAAAATTACTGAATGACCAGAACAAACCAAAGAAGATTGTACACCAAAATGAAGTGACTATAAGCTAATACAAGTTTACTTAAGCAGGATAGTATGTTTGCTTTATGATGCTTTTTATCTGTGATAATGATACATGATATGATATATGCGTTCATACTTCCGCACTTACATTAAGTATTAATTGTCAGCATCCACTTCATATTTTACTCTTGCTGTTTATTAAGATTTATGATTCATTGTGCTACACCATACTGTATCACCCCCACCCCTACCCCACATGTATGATCCACTTGATGTACTTAGGCGGAACTACTTGCTGAGCGATTCGTTATCACTCATCCTTTATTTTTACCACGCATATCCTCAGAATCCTGAACCAGAGTTTATCGAGGAAGAGCCAAGGGACTAGATGTATGGAGCTGATTAGTAGCTGGCAACAGCCTTTTTTGTATTTTGGGATATTTAGCTCTGTATTTTGGTTATTTTGTTTTATGGATGTATCTATAACACTGATGCGGATGTATTAGGATGTGCTCTTGTTAATGTTTATTTCGTCTTATGTTATTTCATTTCCGCTTATCGATACATGTTATTACGATATGTACATGTATGATGACGAGCCTTATACTCCTCGTAATAGAGTACGACAGGTGCACCGTGTCGATTGGGCGAAGTGCTAGAATCATTCATCTCGCGGTACGATTCTTTATTCATGAAACATTAAAACATTTCTTGCAATAATCATTTTGTAAACATGTTTGTAAATAAAACTTGTTTTGTTTGAAAAAGAATCAGTATGACATTATGCTTATGAAATGCTTGGTTTTTGGACTGACTCCAAGGTCTGAACACACTCAGCTCCTACCCTTTTCTTAAATATACAATAGTCGTATCATGTGTTATGTAAATTGACCGTTTTGTCCTTTTTTTCTTTAAGAGGCTCTCGGTTGGGGGTTAAAAACATCCCTTAATAGTGTCTTAAACTTCATCCTTATTTAATTAATATATTCCATTCTTAATTCCCTTTAGAACTTTCCCAGACAGCCCCTATGTCATCATACTTAAAGTGGAAATTACCCGAAGCCCCCTAGGGACTAGTTTCGGCCAAATGGACCAAAACAGCCCCTTTTTATAATTTATCTTTTTTCACATTTATTAATTTGTTCATTCCTTGAATTATCATATATACCATGTATTTTTACGCATATGTTTACATGAATATGATCATCTAAAGATAACCATCACATTGATTCCAAAAAGGCCCTTTGGTTGAGAGTCCATAGACTGACCATCATTAATTTGTCCATCTTGTGCATGCATGCAAGTTGTAAATATAATCAAAATTCATGTATACCATAGTTTACCATAGATAAACATTCCATATGATACATACACTTCATGGATTAAACATATTTGGCTAGCAACAAACTACATCTCACAAGTATGATCTTAAGGTCCACATTGTGATGATGTTAGTATCATATATACATGCAAGTCCATAAAAGAACATCATCCATGCAAAAACACCTTCTTAGACAATGGTCGTCAAAATACACATCATGATGATGGTGATGAAGGCTCAAAATAGCCCCATCTTAGAAGGCAACGGTGGGTAGGTGTTGTTGGTTCTTAAAGATGAAACTTTTGTGACATGCATTGTAGTATAATTTACATTGTACCATAGACATGCTTTAATATATAATCATGTAAATGTACCTTTATACATATAAAGACAAGGCATTGATAGTAATTCCATCATGTACATAAAGAAATGATGTATTAGTAAGTTCTTAGTACACTTTTCAAGCAAATGTACTCATTTTCCTTCATTTTGTATAGAAGATGAGACATGCATGCTTGTCCTTCATTTCTTCGGCTATACACCTCCCTTAGGGGCTGTCCACCAAAGGTTTTTGGCCATGCATGTCCTATTTGAATATCATTTTAACCATATTCATGAAATATACAAGAACAATACACATGCATACAAAATCTAAGCATGCAAGTATACTTTTCATAACTTGATGATAAAAGCTTCATTTTAACATATGCATGCATGATACATGCTTTGATATGAACATAGGAGACTCATTTTTAAACATTCTTGAAGAAGCTAAGAAGAATCCTTGGCTTTTATACTTGAATTTTACTCTAGGTAGTGAAAGATATCTTCTTTGTCCTTGGCTTGAGGATACAGGGCCTAGATGGCCATGTGAGGGGCAATGTTAGTTGTTTTTGAAGAAGAAAAGAGTATAGATGTTCTAAAACTAATTCTAAATGTTTCTTACCTTTGAAGATCTTGAATATTCCGACTTTGTTCAACTTATTAACTCTTCCTACCTCCTTGATGAAACTTACGGTTTTAGCCTAGAATAAGGAGGTGCTGAGTGTTTTGTGAAGAATAGGGGATAGAAAAGATGTGGAATAGATAGATATACTGATTACCTTGAGGATTTAGGTGCATACACACTTGATTTGTACTTGGAAAGGGAAGATTTCCACTTCCTTCTTGCCTTGGTTGTTACAGGTGGGAGAGGGAAGGAAGATGGAGAGGAGAAAACTTGGGGCTAGTGAGACAGTGAAAGTGTAAGAAATAGAGTGTAAGATGGAAATGAAAAGGAATTTGTAAGGAAGGAAGGTTCTCATGATTTCCTTTCTTCCCTTGGCCGAAATTGGGTAGTGGGGAAAGAATGATTGACTTTCTTGAATGGTGGTGGTAGTGGAAAGAAAAGTATTTTGCATAAAATGTGAGTGGGTGGCATTCTTACATAGTGTAAGATTTGGAATGATTGAAGTGAAAGAGAAAATAAAATAAAAGAGAGGAAAAAGAAAATTTAGGGAAAAGAGGAGGGGTGGCCGAATGGGTGTGGTGCAAGTAGGGAGAAATTACCTTTCTAACCTTGCTTTTTCTCTTATGTGTAATTTCCTTTTCCCTTTTATTAATTCCTAAGTAAAACTTGTACTGATTCTTTTATTTACAAAATTGATTAGCCTACATTCCTTAGGTTGATTTAGTAGTTCTAAAATTTATCTAAGGTAATGCATATGCACATTATACTAAGCTATGGTATCACAACAGTATTCATTTTATACACGTAATAGGGGTTGGGATATAACAATGAAATTAAACAGGCCATGAAAGTTTTATTGCTTAATCCATCACTATCTTTGTTCCTCTATGTGTTATCTTATTTGCGGAATTCTAGAATTCTCTCCATGGACAAAGAAAATGTCCAAACATGTTAAGGGTGCCTCAAGCAAGTCACTCTTTTGCTATTTGGTTTGTGCTCAAACAATATAGGGGAATAGCCAACAATTTCGTCCGAGACTTGCTATGCTTGCGAGTGACACATGGTGTTTGATTGATTTGGGCTACTAATATCCTAGACCCAGGTTTTTGTGTTTTGTTGCATATCTAGAGAAAGATATCATGTGACTTATGAACTGAATGCTTTTTTCAAGTTTCATAACATAAGTAGCATATCTTCACTTTGATGGGATGCCATGGTAGTGGGAAAATGTTTAAGGTAAAAATACTCAAACTAGTCTAGCACTGTGATAGGGGTTCAGGACTTTGTACTTGATATGTAAAGTGTGTGTGCATGTTTACACGTTTGATATGATGTTACATGAGCATTCTGCATCATGACATGGGCACTTGCATTTGATTTGAGAATTGCTTTGCGAAAGAACATGTGTTTACAAGAAAAGTTTGAAGTTTTCGAAAGACAAGATGGCTGCTGGTTGATCGCAGGGTATAAAAGTCACGCCTGCGGAAGCAGGGTATAAAAGCGTGATCTGTGAATCAACAGCAGGGTATAAAGTATTTTATGGGGCCGTGGACCTATCAGCACGGAAAATAAAGTTATTTTATGAGGCCGTGGACCTTTCAGCACGGATATATGATATATATAATGGGGCCGTGGACCTTTTAGCACGGGGTATAAAGTTATGTTTGCTGTGGACTGATCACCCACAGGGTATAAAGTTCTGCTACGCGAAGAATATGATATGAAGTGTGATGAAATGTTTTGTGAAGTGACACGCATGACATGTTTATGAAAGAAGACATATGCATGGGTGTTGTGTGTGATTTTAAAGAAGTACATGCATCATGATACACGAAGCATAAGACTTGACATGCAAGAAACGTGGTTAGTCTATGACTTGCTTATGTGATACGTTTTTTTAATACATGTTTATTCTCGTATCCGTGTACCATTTATGTGCTTTATCTGATTTGAGGAATCCTTATGAAGATGTTATTTGCTAACCCGAGCACCTTATTTTGGGCAATGATTTATACACTGGTGACTCGTCGTGTGTGATCCCGTAAGGTGTATAGACGGGTTACTTGCTGGCGATAATTTCGCTAAGAACAGTTACTCTATTCCGTTTCAGGTGAGCCTGAATATGAGTTGATATTCATCGAGGACGATGGCGAGTGGGCTCAGTGGGATGACAGACATGGGAATAGATAGATGCTGGACTACTTTCTTTAAGTTTGGAAACTCGTTGTTATTATGTTGATCTAAAACTTATGTTGGTTAGATGAACAAACACCTTTTATTTCCGCTGCAGTTTCTGGTTGTATTATTGACGATGAATGTTTAAATTTTATGACGTTTCCGCTGGTTTTTATCTTACATTATGAAGGATGTACGCTTGATCTGCTTGACGCTTCGTAGTTCTCATAGTAGGCTACGGCGGGTGCACTGGTTCCGATGACGGTATCGGGCGCGCTACAACTGTTCTCTAACAAGTATCTATGAGATTGATTCGCATCACTATATACATAATCATCTCATGATTATCAAATCAATATTCATACTGATTATAAATTATTTTATCTCCATAACAATAATGAATCAGGGACATATATCAAAATTGTGTAACATACTAACCAACAATAATGATAATAAAACCTCTTTTATTAATAATAAATGCATAACATAAATATCCAAATCATGGCCTAGGACACATACACTAACAATACAATGGGATAATCTTCTAAATAATGACACTCAATGTAGTCCAAACTCCTTTGTCCTTCATGGATTTACTTGGAAACATATAATACAAATGCTGAATTTGAATATTCTAACGTATTCTGTTTCTCTTGGTATTATATTTTGGTCTTCGTATGATGAATCTTTGTTGCACGTTGTCATGCATCTGACACATGTTAAAAAGAGATATTCGACAGATAGGAAGTGTTTGAAAAAATATGTCGTGATGCATCCTAGGCATGCAAAATGGAAAATTCATATGTTTGAACCATGTATAAAGCATAAGGTTGAGATTGAGGAAAACTTTTCAAGCGAGAAGGGAATGATGAGGTCTAAGAGAGAAAACGTTCTCGTAGGCTCATGACGGTGATGTAAGTTCATTACAAGATCTAATTATAGGAAACATATTGAATACACTTGAAGAACCAATCAAAGAGCATCATATGAGGGTGGGGTGGGATAAATTGTCCAACATGTTTTTGAAGTTTCTAGACTTAATTTGTTTTTATTATTTGGTGTCAAAATTTGTGCTCGTGGAGGTAAAATTAGGATTCCAGATCTTTTCTTTTTTTATTAAAATTGTTTCCTGTTATTAAGTTTCTTGAATGAATTTAGGGTTTTTATCTTGGGAATCAAGTTAGGAATTTCGGGGACTTTTGTCCACCCCACTTAGTCTAAAAATATATGTGTTTATTCTTTTTTTTAAAATAAGACTTTTGCATCAATAAAATTTCAGAAAATGAGCATTTGGTCACCAAAAGCTTGTTATTCAAGTTTCTCTCTTTGAATTCAATCAATAATTGAGAAAGCATTGTGATCTGAATTTTAACCTAGCCATGTTCAAGATACTTTCCCAATGGCCTACCAAGATTCCTGGATTTAAGAAGATTGACCAAACTAGGGGCTATTTAACATTGGTCAGGAAAGGGGTTAACAAGGTTCTTTGGGAGATGAGTTTTATACAAGGGGTCTCACAAGGTCCCTGTCTTCTTCCCATAATTTTTAGCTATGTCTTGTGTGTTCTTCGTGTGTTCTTGTCTTCAAGAGAGCTTGAGTTGATGTGCTTTTTAGACAAGCATAAGTTAATTAGTGCATATTTGAAACACGCACTAACCCAAGATTCCTTGAAGACAAGAATACACAAAAAACACAAAGAAACACAAAAGGACAGCTGAATTTTGAGGGTAGAGGACAAATAAACTTTTTTGAATTTTTTTACAAAACACAGCTATGCAAACAACCTTGTTAGACCCCTGGCTTGACCAACATTAAGCAACCCTTAGTTTACTCAATATCCTTAGATCTTAGAACCTTGTTAGACCACTGGAAAGGTACCTTGAACACGCCTATATTAGAATCTACATCACAATACTTACTAAAAGTATTATTGAATTCAAAAGACAGAAACTTGAATAAATAATCTATTGATTAGCAAGTGCTCGTTTTCTGAATTTGTTTGATACAAAGTCATATGTTACGAAAGGGAAATAAAACCCCCTATTTATAAACTGGGGGCAAACAAGAGGCCCTAAAATTCCAATTTTGCTCCCCAAGCCCCCAAAAAACTAATTTTCCTCTAGAACACTTAACAAAAAAATAGCTTAGGTAGCCAACTTACAAAAACTACATAGCTTTTGACTCAGATTGGGAAATAGGATTCAAAATCTAATTTTGTGCGTGGACACATTCATGACTACAAACAATAAAATAAAATAAGTCTAACATTTGAAGAGCATCATGGAGGATTTTATCTACTCCACTGTCCATCCCATGGTCTTTTAATCTTCTTATTGGATTTTCTTGTTTTTGCTTGTTGTGATTGAATCTTGAGATCAATGTCTTTAATTATAATGAAATATGAGATCTTGGACCTCATTATTCCCTCCCATCTGAAATGATTCGTCTCCAAATCAAAAGCTTAGTTTTAGACACGCTTCAAGCATATGAATCCTTTATTTAACATGCTTAGGGTGCATAGAAAGTTGTTTGCTGAAGCCATTGTTTGCCTTAGAATATCTCTTTTTAACATGTTTCGGATGGATGAAAACCTGCATCAAAGATGAAAACATAATACCAAGAGATACAGAACATGTTAGAATATCTGAATTCAGCATTTGTATTCTATGTTTCTAGGCATATTTATCAACAAAGATCACAACATAACCATTTTTCAGAAATTGGCCCAAAGAACATGATTGTACACCATCAACAACAACAACAATTACATATAGTAAAACATTTAACATAAACAAACCAAAGCTACTAATGTATGATCCAAGTTTTCTCTTTGTAAGAACATAGGGCCTAAAGTATCAAAACTTGCGTAAAGCGTATAGAAAGATTACTTGCCTTGGTTTCTAGTTATTCTTACGGATTTACTGCAGAATTTCAGTGAAGATTGCACCTAGGTTGGCCTTCCTCCTTCCTTTTCCTTCTTCTCTTCTTCTTCTTCCTCTCCTTTCTCCTTCTCTTTTCCTCCTGCAGGTTTTCTCTCCTTTTCTCTGTTTTTAACCGCCCCCCTATAGGCTGATTGGGGAGTTATACTAAGTGTTGTGTAACTCCCCTATCTCTTAGTAGGGACCTCTTAGGTAATTTCTTTAATTACCTTTAATTCTTCTTTTAACCCCTCTTCTTATCTTTCCTATATTTTAAGTAACTATGTCGCACATCCTACATCATCAATTAGATTGCGCTTAAGGTTGACCTAACGTATTGAAAATCGTGCTTAAAAGTCACGGGGTGTAACATTCCACCTCCCTTACAAAAAGTTTCGTCCTCGAAACTTACGTACCTTAGTCAAAGAGCTGAGGATACTTCTCCCGCATTTGTTCTTCGAGCTGCCACGTGGCTTCACGTTCCGTGTGATTGCTCCACTGGACCTTTACATAAGGAATCACTCGCTTCCTCAACACTTGATCCTTTCGGTCCACAATTTTCACGGGTACCTCCTCATATGTAACATCTTCCTTGAGTTCCAAAGGTTGGGCTTCAAGTACATAACTTGGATCCGCCACGTACTTTCTTAATTGTGACACGTGGAATACATCGTGAACTTGCGCCAACACCGGAGGTAATGCCAACCTATATGCCAAGGCTCCTACCTTCTCAAGTATTTCATAAGGACCAATAAAACGAGGGCTTAGCTTGCCTTTTACTCCAAACCTCATGACGCCCTTCGTAGGTGATACCTTCAAATAAACTTTTTCACCCATATCAAAATCCAATGGCCGTCGTTTGGAATCTGCCCAACTCTTGCCGCAATCCTGAGCCGTCTTGAGTCTTTCCCGGATGACTTTCACCTTCTCTAGCGTTTTCTCCAGTAGCTCAGGTCCCGTGATGGTCCTCATGCCTACATCGTCCCAATAAATTGGGGACCTACATTACCTTCCGTACAATGCCTCAAAAGGAGCCATGTCAATTACGCTGTGGTAACTATTGTTATAAGAAAACTCCATCAGCTTTACCATTCCGTCCCAACTCCCTTTAAAATCCAGCACACAATCCCTTAGCATATCTTCTAAGGTTTGAATAGTCCGGTCGGACTGTCCATCGGTTTGGGGGTGATACGCCGTACTCAACCTTAATTCCGTACCCATGGCTTTCTAGAATACTATCCAGAGCTTGGAAGTGAACCGTTGGTCTCAGTCAGTCACTATACTCATTGGAACACCGTGTAGGCTGACAATGTTATCCACATCCAAATTTACCAACTTCCGAGAGATACTTCCCTCGAGACTGATAGGAAATATGCAGATTGGTCGATCGATCCACAATCACCAAAATCATGTTATATCCACTTATTGTTTTCGGTAGTCAACCAGAATGCCCATAGTAATAAATTCCTATCTATACCCTGGCAGTTCCAACGGTATCACTAATCCACTAGGTTGTTGGTGTTCAGTCTCAACTTACTGACACACCGGACATCTCCCAATAAACTCTGCAGTATGTCTCTTCATCTTACACCACAAATAATATTGTTAGCGATCATTGTTCATTCTTGTGCTACCATGATTTATAAATAACCTTGAACTGTAAGCCCCCTTGCAATATTTCTTTCCTTAGCTCATTTAAATCAGGTATACACCCTTTTTTTTCAAACATAAGCGCTTGTCCTCATTGGTCTGAAATCCATCAACCTGCCTATGCCTCAGTTTCTAAACACTATCACCCACAATCTTATTCTTCTTTTGAGCTTCTCTCACCTAATTCATCAAACTTGAGATGCCAGTCTACAATGCGAAAACATTAACCATAGAGTCAATCACATTCAAGCCAAATTCTTCTATTTCTCTCTCAAGTGATGAGCGTCGCGCATGGTTGGATTCTCTGCTTCATACATCTACCACTTTATTAACTTTTTCGGGATGGTAGTTAATGGTCATGTTGTAGTCCTTTAGTTGTTCCCCCAATCTTCGCTGCCTCATGTTTAACTATCTCGAAGCATGCGCGATAACTCGTTTGTGTTGTACCAAAACACAACCTACAAGTGAAGTATCAAACTAAACTTGATTTGGATGGAGAATCATAACTTATGTTACAGTTTACGTACCTAGACTGTTTTTCGACACATCACTACATATCACAAACCCATCAGTACAAGAAGGTTGAGCCAATACTGGAGCTATGGTTAACCTCCTCTTAAGCTCCGGAAAACTTTTCTCTCATCCTGCCGTCCACTCAAATTTGGACTTCCTTTGAGTAAGGCAATTGAGGAACATTGCTATTGTCGAGAATCCCTTGACAAACTTCCTATAATAACTAGCTAGACCCAAGAAACGCCGACTTTGGTGTCATTCGTAGATCTAGACCACTTGGTAATAAGTTCAACTTCCTTCAAATCAACAGCAATCCCCTTGGAAGGTTATATCTTCCATCACAGAATTCTTAACTGTCACTTGTTTTAATCGATAGTCAATATTGGTGTGAAATCATAGTTTGATCTTGGACGCTTGGACACCGTACGGAATCTCCAACTATTCTGGTGAACCACAAAGGCGCTTACTAATCCCTTTGCCACAACAGAGGGGTTCACGCCGCTATTAAAAGAACATTGGTGAATATCTTTTTCACTAAAATTGTACCTCATACCACATCGACGACCTTCCAAATATCCATGGCAATCATGACATTGACGCGGACATTCGTCTTTGGCTGTTGAGCCGCTTCCCCCAGAGCATTCTTTCTTATCTCTGGACAATCTCTAACGAGATAACCTACCTGTCCGCATCGATAACACACTCTTGCCAACTTCCCACATTCACCATCATGGCTCTTATTGCAATGTGGAAAACTCCTACAGCCTGATTTACATCTGTGTTCTATAGTGGGGGTCTCTAAAATTTTCCCGACCGGACATCTCTTCTGAATCTTGATCCAAACGTCCTGGCCTGCCACTAACTCAATTTCTTCTTTTAACCTCTTACCTTTGTCAGAGTATCCTGCATCGGCCTTTCTTGCCGCCACTCTGCGGAAATCACTCTCGACGTGAAAACATGCATCCATCATGTCCTCGTATGTTCTCATCCATGCATTTACAATTGTTGACTGAATTCTTGAGTCCAAAACTCGTTCGAACTTTGTCATCTTTAAGCGATTATCAGGCATAATCGCAGGAGCGAACTTACCCAAAGCATGGGCATGGTCGGCATACTCCGACATTATCATCCGACTCTGTTTTAGCCCGTCGAACGCCCTTATCTTGTCTAAGATCGCTGTCTTGGGCATGTAATACTTCAGAAAGGCATCACAAAGTTGCATCCAAGAGATCAATGGGTCTGACAATTTAAATTATTATAGAAATTTAAATGATATACGCGCTCGCACACACCCAACCCAGATCATACTTAGACTCTAGAAAATCATCACTTATACCTAAGGATCAAACTTAAGGGAAAATCACATCTTAACTTGCTATAAGATCATGAACCTAAGTTTCCGAGATAGATCTGAAGCCTAGGCTCTGATACCACCTGTAGCGCCCTGGCCCGATACCGTCATCGGAACCAGTGCACCCGCCGTAGCCTACTATGAGAACTACGAAGCGTCAAGCAGATCAAGCGTACATCCTTCATAATGTAAGATAAAAACCAGCGGAAACGTCATAAAATTTAAACCTTCATCGTCAATAATACAACCAGAAACTGCAGCGGAAATAAAAGGTGTTTGTTCATCTAACCAACATAAGTTTTAGATCAACATAATAACAACGAGTTTCCAAACTTAAAGAAAGTAGTCCAGCATCTATCTATTCCCATGTCTGTCATCCCACTGAGCCCACTCGCCATCGTCCCCGATGAATATCAACTCATATTCAGGCTCACCTGAAACGGAATAGAGTAACTGTTCTTAGCGAAATTATCGCCAGCAAGTAACCCGTTTATACACCTTACGGGATCACACACGACGAGTCACCAGTGTATAAATCATTGCCCAAAATAAGGTGCTCGGGTTAGCAAATAACATCTTCATAAGGATTCCTCAAATCAGATAAAGCACATAAATGGTACACGGATACGAGAATAAACATGTATTAAAAAAACGTATCACATAAGCAAGTCATAGACTAACCACGTTTCTTGCATGTCAAGTCTTATGCTTCGTGTATCATGATGCATGTACTTCTTTAAAATCACACACAACACCCATGCATATGTCTTCTTTCATAAACATGTCATGCGTGTCACTTCACAAAACATTTCAACACACTTCATATCATATTCTTCGCGTAGCAGAACTTTATACCCTGTGGGTGATCAGTCCACAGCAAACATAACTTTATACCCCGTGCTGAAAGGTCCACGGCCCCATTACATATATCATATATCCGTGCTGAAAGGTCCACGGCCCCATTACATATATCATATATCCGTGCTGAAAGGTCCACGGCCCCATAAAATAACTTTATTTTCCGTGCTGATAGGTCCACGGCCCCATAAAATAACTTTATTTTCCGTGCTGATAGGTCCACGGCCCCATAAAATACTTTATACCCTGCTGTTGATTCACAGATCACGCTTTTATACCCTGCTTCCGCAGGCGTGACTTTTATACCCTGCGATCAACCAGCAGCCATCTTGTCTTTCGAAAACTTCAAACTTTTCTTGTAAACACATGTTCTTTCGCAAAGCAATTCTCAAATCAAATGCAAGTGCCCATGTCATGATGCAGAATGCTCATGTAACATCATATCAAACGTGTAAACATGCACACACACTTTACATATCAAGTACAAAGTCCTGAACCCCTATCACATTCTGCTCGTATCATTTCATGTCCCTTCGTATTACGAAAATCATCTCGAGTTCACACCTAACCTTGCTCGTTCATACTTCCTCAAACACACCCTCTTCGTACCAATTTGTGCCCATTCGTATCGCTAACTCACTTTAGATTCATACCTAACTTTACTCTTTCACACTTAATGTTTACAACCCAAGCATACTTTCAAAACACTTGTAATTTATGAGCAATGGAAGAGAATAAAGGTTTCTCACACACATCTTACATATCAAGTATACAGTCTAGCACCTCAAACACTCTCTGTTCGTATCTTTCCAAGTCCGTTCGTCTCACTAATTTACTTAGGATTCAATCTTATTCCTACCTGATCAAACTTACCATCTACACCTCAATTTAACCTCAAATAGCGTTGTATTTTATGTTCAAAAGAAGTGTATAAGGTTACTACACATACATAGGGCGCCTAAAGGGTCAAAAAGACTTCCAGTATACTTGGAACGCCACATGAGGCGCCTAAAGTTACATAGAGCGCCTATACTAGGTGTTCGAAGTGTTCGGGGATGTTTCGTAGACATTGAACGCCTACATGAAGCGCCTAATGTGACATAGAGCGCCTAATGTAGGTGTTCGAAGTGTTCTGACGGTTCTAAACTGCAGTTTTTCTGTACGGGAATGCTTCAGGACACATTGAACGCTACATTAGGCGCCTAATGTGACTTGAAGCGCCTAATGTAGGTGTTCGAAGTGTTCTCACGGTTCTAAACTGCAGTTTTTCTGCAGTAACTTCCCTCATTCATCTTCCTCCTTCACCCCTTTCATGATCAACTCTTCAAGATCCATCTTAACACCATGGATTCACCATTCTTAACGCCCATCTAACAAGGATTGATTCTTAACATGTACACTAATATCCTCTCTATGCATTCTATCACCACAACCTCCAATATGACTCTTCAACTTTCCAACATCATAAATCTACAACAAAGCCATCATTAATCCTTCACCCTTCTGCAAATACTCTCAAAACACTCAAGATGTGATCCATGGATTCAAGAACTTATACCAAACAATAAACACATCACGGATAGCACTTTTATGGGCATATTTATCAACAAAGATCACAACATAACCATTTTTCAGAAATTGGCCCAAAGAACATGATTGTACACCATCAACAACAACAACAATTACATATAGTAAAACATTTAACATAAACAAACCAAAGCTACTAATGTGTGATCCAAGTTTTCTCTTTGTAAGAACATAGGGCCTAAAGTATCAAAACTTGCGTAAAGCGTATAGAAAGATTACTTGCCTTGGTTTCTAGTTATTCTTACGGATTTACTGCAGAATTTCAGTGAAGATTGCACCTAGGTTGGCCTTCCTCCTTCCTTTTCCTTCTTCTCTTCTTCTTCTTCCTCTCCTTTCTCCTTCTCTTTTCCTCCTGCAGGTTTTCTCTCCTTTTCTCTGTTTTTAACCGCCCCCTATAGGCTGATTGGGGAGTTATACTAAGTGTTGTGTAACTCCCCTATCTCTTAGTAGGGACCTCTTAGGTAATTTCTTTAATTACCTTTAATTCTTCTTTTAACCCCTCTTCTTATCTTTCCTATATTTTAAGTAACTATGTCGCACATCCTACATCATCAATTAGATTGCGCTTAAGGTTGACCTAACGTATTGAAAATCGTGCTTAAAAGTCACGGGGTGTAACAACAGTGTATTGGATAGACCCATCATGAGATTGCTACATGAATTAGCGTCATAAGTAAATCTCATGATAGTCATGTTTTAATCCTTTGACTTGAGATTGTCATAGTTTCCAACATAAGGACTATTATATTTTGACATGATCAAACGTTATCCGTAACTGGATAATAATAAAGGTCATGATTGAATGTGATAGAAATTATGTAGAGGATATTGAACAATCAAGATAGAATTTGTCCCTCTCTTTTGAGAGAGATATCTTTGGGCCCCTCGATTAGTGAGGCTGTGAAATGCATGGCCGTGCTCAAATGAATTGATAGTGTGATCAATATCATTTGTTTTATCAGTCTACTTAGAGATCAAGTAATCATATGTTTGAACTATATAAGTATGACGCTGACCATGACTTATATTCAAACTAGATATCGTGTGACAAAGGGATTAATGCATGTACTATTATTAGGCTAGTTGGACTTTACTCGTATTAATTGGGTAGTTGTAATGTCTTGCTAGAGGCCAATTACGACTTGTTGGTTTAATAGAGATTTAATCAACTGCCAATTAATATGGGCCTATCGGGTCACACACAAGAATGCGTAAGGCTGAGATTAATAATATTAATAATATTAATATTGGATATTAATTATTATTATTATTATTATTATCGTTTTTAATATTAATAATATTAATATTGGATATTAATTATTATTATTATTATTTTCGTTTTTTTGGTGATTAAATGTATATGTGTATTATCGGATAATAACGAGAGAATCCATATCTGATATGGATTTTGAATATCCTGATAGAATCCGTATCTGATATAGATTTTGATTGGCATCAACTAATCCGATTAGGACTTGGATTTTGATGTCTACGTATGTGTATATATATTTGTGTATCTCGTATACACTACACACGAAAATATACAGAATCATCAAAGAAACCCTAGAGCCGTTTTTGTGAAAAACCGAGTTCTTCAGCCGCGCCATTTGAAGAGCTAGCACTCCGGATGGAAGCGTTCGTGTGGATACCGACAGTGGGTGATCGTATTTTCGCACCTGCTCATCTGCGTAATTCGGATCTACAAAGGTAATTTTCGAGTTTCTTTCATCGAATTAAACGAACAACATGGATCCTTGGTAGGAAATCGGAGATCAAGTTTTTGTTTTCCCCTGCGCGTTTTGCAGTGATCTCGGTTGATTTCCTAACAGTGGTATCAGAGACACTTGTTGTCTCGTTTAAATCGACTATATCATGCTTATGTGTTTACTGTTTTTCGTATGGCATGATATGTATAAAACAGTAATTCAGATTTCATATGATGAGAGAAGAATGGTGTTTTTTAATTCGTTTTTATGAGATCATTTGTATACGGCGGTAATCGTTTGTCATGTGATGATCAAAACCGATTTTGTTTATATTAGATATAATCACACGATATGTGTAAAACCTTATTCGAATCTCATCTGGTGATAGCGGATTGATGTTTTCAATTCGTTTTCATCAGATGTTATAATCCGAGATTGTTATATGTGATATGAAGTTTTCGTTTTTCATGAGATGATCAAAAATGATTATGTTTATATCGATATGAACAACCGATTGATGGTTCTGTTTTCGTGTTTCGAAAGACAGATTATCAATTTGATGATGATTTTGATTTCTAGTTTCGGATGAAGATTATCGATTTGATTGATATTCTGTTTTAAGGTTTGCGAATGACAGCCATCGATTCGATCGATGCTTCTATAAGGGTTTACACGTAATCAAAACAGTAAGATCGTTAATATGATTGACGCGTCTGTGTTAGGGTTTCGAAAAGAAAATTATCAATGCGATTGATACTTTCTGTCTGGCTTCGAGGGGCGCTGCCCCTCGACCCCGCCAAGGGGCTCTGCCCCTCGGACCCCGCCCAGGGGCGCTGCTCCTCGGAACCCCGCCTGCTAACCGGCTAGCGGGACCGCCGTATGCGTACGCCCTATAGTTCATTACCGTGACATTAAGAATGTCAATATATATTTATTTGTTATAATATGTTTGTGTAAAATATATTATAATTGTTGATGTCTTTGCATGGTGCATAGCATGGCCTCAGGACCTATGTGATTGACTTAGTCATATTTCTGTTTTGGGTTATTATGGCCTGCGTGCCGCTGTAGTTTTTGTTGTATTTTATTATACAATTAGTTAGGTTTTTCTTTATTATTGTAATAAATGAAGAATCAAGCTTCAAAAGTTGTGATGGCGACACATACCAAGGACGAGTGGATTCCACGGAGATGGAGGCACGAGCTCAAGACAAGAAGATATGTATCATTACAAATGTTGTAATAGGAAGTCTTTCACATAGGGTTTCCTTTATGATCTTCATTTGGTCTCATGAAGATCATATTTAGTTTGGCCATGCTATGTCACGTTTACATATTTATCATTTTGTATGAGATGCGTGGATGATGGATTATATATGCATATAGGATGCTATGATATAAGCAAGAAGAAGGCATAGACTATGATGAGACCTTTGCCCCCGTAGCTAGGTTAGAAGCTATTAGGATGCTATTAGCATATGCATGCTATAAGGATTTCAAACTATATCAAATGGATGTGAAATCTGTATTCTTGAATGGAATAATTCAAGAAGAGATCTATGTAGCTCAACCACCGGGGTTTGAAAATCATGATTATCCAAATCATGTTTTTAAACTCAAAAAGGCCCTTTATGGACTTAAACAAGCTCCTAGGGCTTGGTATGATAGATTAAGTAACTTCCTACTTGAGAATGAGTTTTCAAGAGGAAAAGTCGACACTACTCTTTTTATTAAAGAACAAGGAAACCATCAATTGCTTGTTCAAATTTATGTGGATGATATTATATTTGGTGCTACTAATGATTCTCTTTGTGAGCATTTTGCAAAATTGATGGAAGGAGAGTTTGAAATGAGCATGATGGGTGAACTCAACTACTTTCTTGGTCTTCAAATCAAGCAAACTCAAGATGGAGTGTATATATCTCAAACAAAGTATACAAAGGATTTGCTCAAAAAATACAAATTTGAGGATGGAAGAAGTGTGAGCATTCCAATGAGCACAAGTACAAAGCTTGACAAAGACGAAAAAGGAAAGCCGGTTGAGGTAACAAAATATAGGGGTATGATTGGTAGTTTACTCTATTTAACCGCTAGTAGGCCGGATATTTTGCATGCTGTGTGCCTATGTGCTAGATTTCAAAGTATGCCTAAGAAATCACATTTAGTTGCTGTTAAACGTATCTTTAGGTATTTAAAAGGAAACTCGAACTTTGGATTGTTTTATCCCAAAAATGGTTGTTTTGATCTAAGAGGATATAGTGACTCCGACTATGCCAGAAATCTTGTTGATAGGAAAAGCACCTCCGGGACATGTCAATTCCTTGGAGATTGCTTAGTTTCTTGGTTCTCCAAGAAACAAAATAGTGTTTTACTTTCAATGGCGGAATCCGAATATGTATCGGCCGCTTCGTGTTGTGCACAGCTACTTTGGATGATCAACACCTTGAATGATTACAATGTTAAGTTTGAAAAGGTTCCCATCTTATGTGACAATACATTAGCTATAAGTATAGCACAAAACCCGGTTCATCATAGTAGAACAAAGCATATTGAGGTAAGGCATCACTTCATAAGAGATTGCATTAAAAAAGGATTGGTATGCATTGAGTTTGTTCCAACAAATGACCAACTGGCGGATATCTTTACCAAATCCCTTCCCACTGAGACATTTGAATCAATTAGAACAAGATTAGGGATGATAAACCAAGGATAGAAGGTTAAAAAGGTCAAAAATATAGATTCCTGCATACATTGATCGATCTATGTGGAAGTCTCAGAGACTGCTGTAAAAACAGACATCGATCGATCTATGTATAGGACATCGATCGATCGAAGCCCCAGACATCGATCGATCGATGTCTGCGCGGACAGGATTATTAAACCTGCAATCCCCTTTCTTCCTTTTCACTTTCTTCTTTCCCAAACACGAACCCTAACCCCCTCTCTGCAGAAACGAAAAATTCTCTTCACCAAAATCCAAAATCCATCTCTAAACCTCAAATCCTTTTCAAAATCTCTCATTTTCACTACTGAATCTCATCATTCCATATACCTCTTTGCAAAATCCAAAACCTAACTCAACAAATGGCACCAAGAACGAAACAAACTGCAAAAAGGAAACGAACCTCTGAGGAAGAAGAGGTTACGCCACCCCAATCTAATCCTCAAGTGCCAACGGGGTCTAGGACACAAGGATTGAGGAAGAAGGCCACTCCCTCTCATAGTACTATGTTGACTGAAACAAAGAGTAGGCTAACCATCAACAATTTTCCATGGCTCAAGTCTTCAGAATACAAAGATGCCTTGAAAGAGCCAACTGGAACAGGTAAATTTGCCTATATTACTCTTAGAGCCCAAATGGTATTCAATGAATGGGAGCACAAGAAAAGGGCTACCATCCCATTAAAATTGCTCAAAATTGAGGATATTTTGAGCAATGAAGAATTAAAACCAATCATTGATTGGTTTGATGTTAAAAAATGGAGACCTGTTTGGGAGGTCTCAGAGATGACCACCATATCTACCCAGTATACTAGAATGTTTTATGCAAATATGTGGGTAGATTATAAACATGGGGAGCCTTATGCCTTGAATACGATAATAGAAGGACATTTGTTGATGTTTACATCTAAAACATTCAATGAATTGCTTGAGGTTCCGGATGAAGGGTTGGAAGATTTTGATCCCTGGAGGTGGGTCACATATAAGTACCAAGTCTCTGAGGACGAGGTAAAGACATTTCTTGGTTTTCACCTCACCAAGAACACAAATGACATGCTGTTAGTCTATGGAGTGTTACTTGCCATTGTAACTTTTTGTGTAAATGGCAAGTCGGCTAAACTCCCGAGCAATTTAGATTTCTACGTTGCTTATCGTATTGCTATGAAGGAGCCTTTAAATTTTGGGGAAATCGTTTTTGCAAATATGTTGGAAGCCGCCACCAAGAAATCAAAAGCGCTTCCATATAGCAATCTCATATATAGATTGCTTAAAAAGGCTAATGTGGAGTTGAATGATGAATTCACGGATCAAATTACCAACAAAGACTACTACACAAAAGCCAATATTCAACAAATCCACAAATCCCGAAAAGAGGCACAAAAACGGGGTGGCCAACCGGAACACGACGAAGAGGAGCCTGAAGATCCTATCCCTCCACCATCTCCTACCGAACCTCCCATGGCACCCTCTTCCCATCCTTCACCACAACCACCTCCACAACCAAGCTCCACTTCCACAAAGGACAAAGGAAAAGCCCCTATGACAGGAGAAAGTGGGTCAGATGAAGAGTTCCATGCGGAGGCCGAAATTGACGACATTCGTAATACACTTGGTCAATGGGGAGAAGACTTAACTAAGGAAGCGGTCCGTATTGATGATAAGGAAAAGGACAACACAAATCTCACAAAAAGGGTCAAAAATTTAGAAACGGAGCTCACTATACAAAAGACCAAGTACCAAAAATTGAAGACAAAGCTTAAAGCGGCACACTCAGGATTATGTTTCTCTTCTGATGAAGAGTAGTTATCCCCATTCCCTCGTAGTTATGCATAGCTTTGCAAGTTTGAGTTTATGTATTATCTCAAAACTTGACATTTCTTAATGGTATTTATCCTTTATTTTTTCTCTTATGTTTTGATGCTTTCAAAAAGGGGGAGAAGTATTTGGAATTGTTGGCATGATTAGGGCTTTAGCATGTTTGGGCATTGGATTTTGGCATGATTGTTTGGGCATTGGATTTGCCATATTTGACATTGTTGGTTAAACATTGCATGATTTAGTCTTGGCATGTTATAACTTGGTATCCTAATGTCTCATCTTGATATGATATTGGTAATTTTTTGCATCACATAATTTAGCTTAAGAAGTTGAATTTGGTATAGCATGACATGAAGTTCTTGATATACTTTACATATTGAAATGATGAAAATGTGAAACTTGATGCATAGATTGAGGGGGAGCATTTTGGTATCACATTTTGGGTAGATTGAATGTTGAAATTTTTGATGATGAGGGAGCATGAACTAAGGGGGAGATCAAGTTTAAATTGAAAATATATCATGTAAAAACATCTTTTGAATCATGGTTTTGAAATCATCAAAAAGGGGGAGATTGTTAAGTTGTAAAACGTTTTGATGATGAAAAGATGTTTTGAATAAGTTAAATTTGTGTTTGATATTTGATGCAAGATGGGCAAATCACACAATGTCCAAAGATGGTTGAGATTGGAACTCACTGGTTGACATCGATCTCTCAAGCTGGGGACATCGATTGATCGATGTCACTTCAGCCCCTGACATCGATCAATCGATGTCAGTCAGAGAGCATCGATCTCTAAACCAAAGGACATCGATCGATCGATGTCACTAACATTGATCGATCGATGTTGATTAGAACACATCGATCTCTAAACCAAGTGACATCAATCGATCGATGTCACTTCAGCCCCTGACATCGATCGATCGATGTCAGGCAGTGTCAAAACTACAATCTTCTAGAGGACATCGATCTCTCCCTTCCAGGCACTTCGATCGATCGATGTCCCCCAGAATTCAAATTTTTTGAACGTTAGAACAAAATCCAAGGCAGATTTTTGAGGTTTTCTCTTTCCAATCTTCTTCAAACTTCTTGTGGACTTTAACCCAACCTATTAAATGTTTCCTTGACTATTGTATACATGTCTAAGATTCTCTAGGGTGTCTATCCAAGATCAAATCGCTCCATAGGGTGGCTAGAGACTATTTGGGTATTATCTTGACATTTTTGAAGATGAAGACTTGGTGGAGAGCCTCAAAAACGTGGTGAACTTCATCTATAAATAGAGGAGGCTTGGATGGAGCAAACACACACTTTCAACATCATCTAGCTTCATTTTCTATTGTTGTATATTTCTCTCATACTTGTAAATTTGTTTAAAGCTTGTCTAGCTTTCTTTGATCTTCATTATCGTATATTGAGAGAAAGAGAGTCAAGCACAAGAGGAACCATAAATATTTGATCTCTTGCTTGTGCTTACCATATTTCTTCAACCCACTATGAGAAGTTCTTGAGGGAACTTTTGTTGAAGTTGTGAGGAAGCAAGAAGTTGTTCTTGCTAAGAGCTGTAGTTGCACAAGTGTGTTTTGTACAAGAAGTTGCTGTTGTGGTTGCTTACACTAAAGTGTTAGTGTAAGTATTGTTGTGGTTGTTCTTATTGTTCATAATAAGAAGAGTAGTTGTTGAAAATCCACTTTGGAAACAAAGTGGTAGTAGAGTAGAATCATTTACGATTCGAACCACTCTATATCCGGTGTACTCATTCACTACTTCTCATCTCCCATTCTTGCTCTGATTTTGAATATCTTTTTTGAGTTGAGCAAACGAGAAAATTCCGCAAAAGAGACAAACACTCTATTCACCCCCCCTCTAGAGTGTATTTCGGACCTAACAAGTACCCCATTTGGGTGGCTAGCGGCGCTCAACACACACACACACACACACACATATATATATATTATATACATATTCATTTTCATATGTATATAATATATATATGTGTGTGTGTCTGTGTGTGTGGCGTGTGTGTATGTGAGAAGAGAGGACTTTCCATTTCGAGTTTATTGCCGAATAGCTATCTCCAAATATGTTTTCATTTAATGAACTAATTAAATCGTCTCCTTAAGCACTTTATTTAATGAACTAGTTTAGTTCATTAATCAAGGCTCCTGAAAATAGTATAAAGACAACAAATGTTTGCCATTTGATGTAAGACTTAACGCTTCATGGCACATTAGTACGACAACAATATATATAGGCATGTAAAGCATATTTATCACATAAGTATGTCAAGTAACAATTTATTCATGCATTTCATAAACATGTAACATTTTAAATCATGTATTTTTAAATCACTCAAACTCCGATTTCTCAACAATCTCCCCGTTTTGATGATTTGCAAAATAACCTTTATCCATGATTTAAATGTGATTGCTCACCCTACAATTATGCATAAATTACAAAATTCGAATTTCATATCGTGCTATCTTGCTCTCACTTAACACGCTCCCCCTTAAATCATACTTTTCTCCCCCCTTTATTTTGTAAATCTCATCAAAAGCATTAGTAAGAATGGAAAGAAAGAGTAGTTTATAACATATCAATAGAAATCATGCTTAATTTAGAACGTAAATTTTCATACATGGCTTAAGTAAGTGCTTTTGTGAATATGTCAGCTACTTGTGCTTTAGTACAAACATGTTCTATAACAATATCACCACAGTTTACATGATCACGAATAAAATGAAATCTTACGTCTATATGTTTTGCCTTAAAATGTAAAACGGGATTCTTAGACAAGTTAATAGCACTCACTTTATCACAGTATATAGGGATGTGATTTACAACTATACCAAAATCTGATAGTTTTTGTTTTAGCCATAATAATTGTATGCAACAAAGACTAAGTGCCATGTATTCCGCTTCAGTGGTAGACAAGGCTACACTAGCTTGCTTTTTTGAAAATCATGATATTAGTAAGTTACCAATAAATTGACTTGTACTTTTTCTATCTATTTTACATCCGCCATAGTCCGCATCAGTATAGGCATGCAAGTTAAATTCACAGTTTTTATCATACCAAATTCCTAATGTGAGAGTGTGCTTAGCATACCAAAATATCCTTTTTATAGCATTATAGTGTGACACTTTAGGGTTACTTTGGAAACGAGCACACATAAAAACACTAAACATGATATCAGGTCTACTTGCAGTAAGATAAAGCAAAGAACAATCATAGACCTATACAAACCATTATCAAAGTCTTTTTCATTTTCATCTTATCAAGTTTAGTTGTTACACTCATAGGGGTGGGAGATGGTTTCATGTTTTCAAAGTTAAACTGCTTAATCATGTCATTTATGTATTTAACTTGACTTATATGTATCCCTTTACTAGTTTGCTTAATTTGAAAGCCAAGAAAATAATTTAACTCACTTACGATAGACATTTCAAACTCGGTTTTCATGCAAGTTTCAAATTCTTCTACTAACTTATGACATGTAGTTCATCGACATACATTTGAATAATAAGCAAATCTGATTTTTCTTGTTTCAAGAATAGACTACTATCTCTAATTCCTCTTTTAAATCCATTTTCTAAAAGAAAATTAGCAAAACGATCGTAACAAACCCTAGGTGCTTGTTTTAAACCATATAGTGCCTTCTTTAACTTATACACATGATTAGGATATTTTATATCCTCAAAGCCAGGTGGTTTTTTTACATAGGCTTCTTTGTAGGACCTGTATAGCACCACTAGAAGGTGAGGTTGAATAGTGAGTGCGGAAAAAATTGGTTTTTAAAACTTTTTGAACCAAATTACTCACTTCTGAACATATTATGTTTTCAGACCCTGACTTGATTTATCTAAATGACCTAGTTGTAGACCTCCAAAAATTATGCAATTTGGTGAAGATGTGCTCTCAGATATTATGAGTGACTCATCAAAATTTCCAATTAAAACTCCAAGCCTGACCCTTTGAAAACACGATTTTTGTACATATTGAGCAAATTTAATAAGAAATAGTATGATACTACAAGTATGTCTTATGATACTTGTACAAATTGGTTTAATAAGATATTTGTTCTTCCAAGTGCATTTTATTTAGTTTTCCTATTATTGCTTCTTTAATTAAATTTTCTTAAAGTAAATATTATAAGAAATAGTATGATACTACAAGTATGTCTTATGAAGCAAGTGAAATGACAAATCTACCCTTCCAAAATTTTTGGTAAAATTCAGCCAACATGGGTCTGGGAGATTCTAGAATTCTCCATAATATTTTAATTAAGTCTTATGACACCATTAAAAAAATAAAAAAAACATGGGAAAGGTGGTCAGAATGGTTAAAGACACAAGAGATGCTTTCTATACACATGGAGAATTTTCTTCTCTTTTTGTCTGAAGAACCACCGGCCCCTTTCCTTGTGGTGTTCCATGAGATTGTCTTGCATGGCATCGAAAGCAACAAGTAGTCAAAAGGCTAAAAACACCAAGGCATCCTCCTGATCATGCCCATACACATGAAGAATCTCCTCCTCCTTTTTCTTGGAAAACCGTCGGCACCCCTTTTTTTCTACCCCATGAGACCTTCTTCAAGTTGGTCCTTGAATCTTCCCTTCATCCCTAACTCACAATACTCTCAAAAGTTCCTCTCAAGACAACCACTAAAGACTCTTGCACACTTAGTCGAATCCCCCATCATTATCATCTCATACGGTTAGCTTGGGTGTAGAAGACTCAAAACCATCTTCATCTTAAAGCTCTAAAGACTCATCTAGGTAAGTTGCATGCTAAACTTCCAAAGTGAATTCCACATTTCAAATTGTAAAGCTCACATTGAATCTCTTTTTCCGCTACAAAAACCATGACCTTTAATGGTCACTAGGTGAAGATTTTTCAAGCTATTAGGTGGTGCTAACATCTTGGTGGATTGGATTCATTTCAATCTCCATTCAAGCTCTATTTCCTAAGGGGAATTCTAGCTTCAATCTAGCTCTATTCTTCATTTAAAACGGTATCTAACATTCACCACCTCCACAAAACCGTGTGCCATTTAGTGAAGTTGGAGGAAAACTTCAACCCATTTCAACTAAGGCTCAAGCTAGGGGAAAGTTTCTAAGTTTAAAGAGACAAGTATACTCTAGACAATCTTGACTTATTTGTGAAAGTGTATGCTTGAATGACCAGTCATTTTTAAGATATGAATCTTAATTGAAGCACTAAGGGCAAAGCATGAGAAATTAGTTGTTTCATAAGGGAAAGTGTTTGCATGTGGAGTGATACTCTCTATGGATGTGTCGCATGCCTAATTTAAACATAGTATGAGATATACTCCTCACAATAAGGGGACGGTTTTAGTGGTTAGATGGATAGTGAACTAATCCTTGTTAAGAATGGACTTTATGAAGTATAAAATATATGAAAATGGTATGTCTTATGGGGCTGTTTGGTGTGGGGTTTTGTCGTAGCTTAAAGAATATTGTAAGACTTGAATGCTCATGTTAAACTGTAAAATTGATGGTTAGTAAGTTAATTTAGGGGATGAAGTTGATTGGGAAAGGCTTGAGTAATAAAAGTGATGAAATGAAGATTTTTTGGAACAGAACAGTTTTGAGTAGCAACTTGGTTGTCCTTAAAACAAACTTTAGGAGCGTGCAATTTAGCTAAAGTTTTGTGTGATGGTAGCTTGATATGTATAGTAAATTTGTGAGGTGGAATTTTTGTAAAAGGAACTGTGGTTTGGTCTAAATGGAATTTTTAGAAAGAAAGGGTCAGTGCAGCTTCTGCAGGTACCTAGACTGAGAAAGATAATTAAATAACCCTCTTAAACATATTGGATTGACTTGAAATTTCTATGGTATTTACCTAAGACATAGATGAACACGCCCATGTAAATAATTGGATTAAAAGTATTGTTTTTAAGGGGTAACAACTGAGGTGAATGTCACGGAACAAAACTAGATAACAGGACAGTTTGATGGCATGAGTTGTGAGGCCTTGATCTTGTTTATTTAGGCTTGTATGTGATGTTTGGGCATATGAATATTGCTTCTTGGTATGTTGGCTGTGTTTTTCAGGTGATGGCTCTAACTGAATAATGTTTTATAGCCCTTGAAACTGAGGTAAGGCGGGTACTGCGCTGCAGAATCCTTCAGTACCCCTTGATAGTAATTTAATGTTTTGATGACTTTAGACACCTCGGAATGTTACGAAATTTTTATGACATGTTTCTAAGGTTCCATTATGCATGTGTGTGGCATAAGTTGCTGGAATTATCCCTGGATTGATGATTTTGAGGCTGTATGAACCAGACACTGCTGTTGGACAGTTTTCCAGCTTAAGAGACAAGTCCATTTATGCTTGTTATGATGTATTTAGTCACGAACTGCATGTTGTATATCATGAATTGCATTGTCCATGTTCATGCAAATTATAAGACTGATTTTTATGACAAACAATGATAAGAAAGATCTTTTGAAAATCGGTTTTCAATTTTTGAAAGAAAGACTCCTATGGTACCATTAGTTCCTGACCATCACAACCTGCTCCAGATCTGGGGTTAATTTATCCGATGATGAGTATGGCGGTCCAGGACCGGAGATAATAGACCTGAGGATGATGATTATGACCGTTTAGGCCTGGAGATAATAGGCCTGATGATGACGATTTATGACCGCCTAGGTCCGGAGATAATAGACCTAATGATGATGATTGATGTATGACCGTTTTCAGATCCCGAAATAATAGATCTGAAGGGAATGGTATGACCGCCTCAGATCTGGATATAATAAATCTGAACCCTCTCCACTCCTTGTTTTATGACGATTATGTTTTGAAAGAAAGAAAGATCGAAATTGGTTTTCACTCTATCATGATGCACTACATTTGCATATTCATACGCATTGCATATGTTTGTTGTAGAGAAAAAGAGGTTTGAGTGATTTCAAAATACGTGATTTAAATGAGCATGATATAAACGTATGCATGATATATTGCTTATTACTTGCCTTATTTAACTCATATATAATGTTGCCGTACTAACAAGCCATGAAGCGTTAAAGCTTACATCATATGGCAAACATTTGTTATGTTTATACTATTTTCAGGTGCCACAATTAATGAACTAAACTAGTTCATTAAGTGAAGTACTTAGTTAATTAAACTAAGTAGTTCATTAAAGGAAGCTACATTTGGAAAAGGCACAAAGGCAACAAGGCTAAGGAAGGAAAGTCTCCTCCTCCTCTCCTCATTTAATATGCACGCCTATATACATACATAAATACATACTTTTTGATTTTTTTGAAAAAGGCACATACACATGTATTCCAACGTACTACCGACACGTTATATATTTTACGTACGTACGTTAACGTCACACCATCATACTTAACTCATATTTATGAGTATATTCAAGTCTTATATCATATGATATAAGTCATGGTGATGACAAATTAAATACGACACGTTAAAAGGTTCTAAACCAAAAATTGTCTTATCGGGCGAATATCGAAACTTCGCCAACGTGTCACGTACTTGCCATAAATAGATGGCCAGCCCCTACACTTCAAAAATGCTCAAAACTTTTGTGGCTATGATGATATTTTCAGCCATAAAATAATTCCATGTTGGCACACACAAATTACCCACATTAAGGCCAAATTGTGGAGATTCCAATTTTAATTTTTTCACATGTTAATGGCGCCACTTTAGACCAGCCAAGAGCTGAGAATTAAAGTTTATATTATATATATTATGTGCAACATAATATATATAACATGTGCAAAGAGTTGGAATTCAATTAGAGAAAAATTGGGTAATCGATAAATATCGAAAATTCAGTTTTCTACGTACACAACACATGGAACATTTTTGGCACATCATACGACACGTATCTAGACACTTTTTACATATGTCATATATCTTAAAGTGTTCTAGAAAATTACATTAAGGGCTGATTGGAATATAACATGTGTGTATTATTAAATGTGCACTATTTTACAAAGTTAGCAAAAATAAAATTCAGCACATGCATATACATGTATACACGCCACCTACAGCTGAGATGGAGCATTTGTGGAGCCTTTTTGGCATATTGATTGGTTAAGAATCAATCATACTAAGTTGGTGATTTAAAGAAAGAAGCTACAAAAGGTAATATTTAAAATTTTGTCTCATTTGTAATACATGCTGAAAATTTTAGCATGTGCACTATATGGTGGCCGATTTTCTCCCAAAATATACATATTTTATGTCTTGAATTATTTGGTTAGTTGGAAGAAGAAATGGAAGTAATTTGAATAAGTTTCAAAGCCATAAAGTGTGATATCTTGAATATCACACATGCTGAAATTTTTCAGCATGTGTGGAATGCATCTTGATCGTTTTTATGGGTATGTTAGTGTCCAAATTTCATTTCCAATTTGATAAGAATATTTTCTACTAATTGGTGATTTATTTCAAAAGAAAAAAATCAATGCAAATTTGGAAGTATTTTGAATTTTATCACCATGTATATCACATGCTGAAATTTCAGCATGCTAAATTCTCATCATAGTCGATTTTATTCCTCTTTTTGTGAGAAAATTATCTTGCTAACTTTATGTGACAATCTTGTGGATTATGGAAATTATTCTATGTTGATTTTGGCACATGTTTTGAGTGAAATATTCAGATTTTCCAAGTCATCAAATGATGACAACATTCAACCAATCATGAAGTGCCAAGTAAGCAAAGATTAAATGATCATCCAATGAGAAGGTGCCAAGTAAGCAAGATCATGTCACATTGATGTCATACATTCTCCCAAGGACTTAGAAGACAATTTTCAAGAGGGGAGTGCACTAGAGGGGGACGGCCATATGTGTTAAAAAGGAAGGAGATGAGCAAAACAAAGACAAGAACAAGCATTGCATTTTCAAGTGAAAAAAAACGCCTAGCCTCTCTTCTTCTACACTCTCTTTCTTTCTTCTTCTTGAAAGGCTATTGTACTTATATTTCTATCCTTGAATAGGCTTGTATTATACCCCCACATACTCTTTATCTTTATAAAAGATTGATCAAGGTGTGATCTGTTGTACCCCAACGACATGTACTTGGAACTATGAATAAGTGACGGAATGAAAGCGATAATTTCTTTAAGCGCGTGTTACTTAAGCTAACTTAAGCCTCTTTACGTAAATACTATTGAGATGATACTAAATAATTAAATAAGGGGACTTCAAGAAAGTGATACATGGAATATAGAGTTATATACCCACCAATGTGTAGGTATATGCGTGTATGATGTATATATATATATATACTAATCTTGGGAAAACAATAAAATAAAGAAAGGGATAATAAACATGAGATACAAGATAGAAGAAATAACAAAACATTCTTTTCCCCCCAGTAGCCAAAAATTTCGGCCAAGCCTCTCAAGGCTTCTAGAATCCACCACAAATAAATAACTAAATAATAAGTAAGATTAAAATAAGCAAGCATGCAATAAAGCTGATTTTTGGCATGGTAATAGTCATATGAGTGTAGTGGACACGCCAGCTGGAATCTTGGTAAAATGAGTTCTGGATTATTTTTAATGAATTATTTGGTAAAACTGCTCAACTGAAATTACTGGAACCAACCTGAAATTTAGTAACGACATTCCAGGTCTCAGAAAGGGGGCTTAGAGAGATGCAAATGGGCTAAATTTCAGTAGGATACTATTTCTACATGTTTATGACGTGGGAATGTTGGACTTTCTGGAAAACAAATTACGGATGCGTCGCAATTAAATTTTTAGTAAAATGGGTCAGATCAGTTTCAACACTTAAACCGTTTCAAAAAAGTAATTAAATGAGCCCTTATGGTTATCAATTTAATCTGAAAATTTTATGATAAATCCTCGAGACACATAGGAATAAGTCACGAAAGTTAGTTAGGTTAACCCTAACATTTTGAAGGGTAATCACGGACGCAAAATTGATGTACTAAAGCTGAAATCTAGACTGAACAAGGAAATACATTAAATGGGGTTAATTTGTCCGCTTATGAGTATGACATAGGAATTTAGGGATTCCCTAAGTCCGAACCATGCAGGTTAATATGTTATTTCACGCCATGACTTGCATTTCATATCACTGCATGTATCATACATGATCACGAAACCGATTTTATGGATTTTACTTATGCAAGCAAGTTTTAAATGCGACTATGTTTTTGTTACGCATGAAAATTTTACGGTCCCATGTTTTAAAAAGCCTCATGATTCCTTTGCCGGCCAAGCATGCGACTAACCCGACTCCAGACCCGGGGTTAATTGGTCTGTTGACATGATATGTTCTGGACCCGTTCAAATCCGGGGTTAATTGATCTGATATCTGTTCTGGACCCGTTCAGATCCGGGGTTAATTGATCTGATATTTGTTCTGGATCCATTCAGATCCGGGGTTAATTGATCTGATATCTGTTCTGGACCCGCTCAGATCCGGGGTTAATTGATCTGACACTCCGTTTCTATGACACGTTATTTTATGGGATCAAAATGATGTTTTGACATGACATGACATCATGCATTGCATATTGCATAACTCATGATCACGCTAACATGTTGTATGATACAGTTAAGGACTTAATACGCTAATAGTGGTTAGCAGTATCTAGAATTTTTCTTAGGCTATACCGTCAGTTGACTCCAGAACTTAAGACAGGTATGAGTTATTATTTAAAGTTTTCACGTTACTACATTCATGTTATAATTCTTTATGTATTTCATGGTCGTTTATTGTATTCTTGCTGGGTGATTTTTATCACTCACACTTTATTTTTCCCCAGATAATGCCAAGATAGAATGGATCGAAGATGAGCCGAGGGTACCATATCCATAGGCGAGGAGATATGAAGGGAGCTAAGCTTAAGGATTTTTGTACTGCTGAGATGTTTGTATTATGACTATGTTTGAACTCTGTGGAATGTGACTATGACGTTTTGTGAGACTACTACTTTGGGGACTTAGTTATTTCGTAATGCATGTTTAATTTGAAAAGTTTTAATTCCGCCTAAATTTGACTACCATGTTAAATGTTAGCATGGGAGTCCATGGCTTATGTTATGGAATTTCTCATGTTATGCACGACGCTTTGTACTCTCCTTAGTGAAGTACGGCGGGTGCACTGTATCCGGACGGGGCCCGGGTGCGGGGCGCTACAGGTGGTATCAGAGCCCAGGCTCTAGATTTCGGGCAGAACGTGGGACTAAGTTATGATCTTAGCAATCTAAGTTTGATCTTAGACCTAAGTCATGATCTTAGATGAGTGATGGCCTTAGACTAGGACCACTTAGACCGGGTTTAGGATGTAATTTAATAACTAATCCTAAACTATGAAAGCTAAGTCTATGACATAAGACGTGCCCTTTTATCTTCTCTACTTAAAAGCTTTCGATTTTGGTCCTTAGTCAAATTCAATTGATTTTATTCCGATATTCTAAATAGATGCTAAACCCATAAGTGCATATAGTGAGGCCACGTGGCAGACCTCCGAGAGCACAACCAGCTGCTCAGGAGCCCATTCCATGGCCACCAGCACAGGTCCCGCCGCCACCTCAGCCGGACCAGAATCCTCCACCACCAGCTCTACAGGCAACTGTTTCTCCGGTCATCCCAGTCATAAATGCTTTTCAGGCCTTTTGCCAAGTTTTTACTCAGATAGGGTAAGGCCTAATTAATCAGAATGCTACACCTTAGCCACATCAGCCAGTAAGGGATGCCCAGTATTATTTTGAGAAGCTCAAGAGGGCTAACGTACCACCGTTTGAAGGAAAGCCAGACCCAGATATCGCAGAAAAGTGGCTAGATGAAGTTGAAAACTGTTTTGAGCTAATTCAAGCCCCAGAGGAGATGAAAGCTCAGGCCATCCGACCTTTCTTGATCAGTGAGGCCAATCAATGGTGGAAGACAAATCTGCAGCCTTTGCCCAAACCGATTGCCTGGGAGAGATTTTTACAAGAATTCCATAAGTTCTATATTCCCCCATCTATCAAATTAAAAAAGAGACATGAATTTAAATATCTGAAGCAGGAGTCGGGCATGACAGTAGCGGAGTACGCAAATAAGTTCATTGCACTAGGAAAGTTTCAGCCTGTCACCATGAACGACGAAGAAACAAAAATGCTGGAATTTGAAAGAGGTCTGAATCTGAGGATTAGGATGTGGTTGGTAAATGCAAATCCTACCAATTTTGGAGCACTTCTAGATGCATGCTACCGCATATAGAGAGAGATATTATCCGAAGAGATGACGTGGGTCAAAAACGAGAAAGACAAGGGACCGGAAATGAGACATATAAGAAAGTGGCAAAGAAGAATTTCAGAGGATCAGTTCGTCAGGGACAATCCCAAGGCTAGAATCAGCGCCACAAGCAAAACCAAAATAATTAGCAGAAGAATCAGGCCTCATCTAAACAGCCAGCAATATCGGTATGCTCTCACTGCCAGAAGAGTCATGTAGGTGAGTGCAGGTGGAAAACAGGCAAATGCTTTGGATGCGGCAAAGATGGCCACATGATTAAAGATTGTCCAGAAAAAGGAGTGCATCAGCAGCAACAACAAAAGAACCAGCGGCCCCGTACAAATGCAAGAGTGCACGCTATGACAGATGCTGATGTCGAGGAGACTGCTGATGTAGTGACTGGTAAGATTTAAAGTTTTATGCCTTCAATACATTTCACTTATGCATGTCTATCATATTGCTTAGTAAAATGTGCATGGTTCAGGAACCATATTAGTGTGTAGCATACCTACAAATGTGTTGTTTGACAGTGGTGCTAGCCACTCGTTTATCTCAAGGAAGTTTGCTAAGAATATCGATCATGATCCAATCCGATTAGATTCACCTTATAGAGTACAAGCAGCTGGCGATCAGGTGCTTGTTTCCCATCACATATTCAGAAATTGTGCGCTCGAATTTAATGACCAGATGTTTGAAGCCAATTTGATCCCCATATCCATGAGTGATTTTGATGTGATACTTGGAATGGATTGGCTCTCAAAGAATCATGCCCACATTGACTGCCGAAGCAGGCAAGTTATCATTAAGGACCAGCTCGAGAAGAGATGTCATTCCAAGGAGGAACCAAATTAAAGAAACCATCTAAGAAAGTCTTTGTTAACGCAGCTTGTGCCAGCCAAGCATTAAGGAAGGGTCATGAAGGATTCTTGGTTTATGTTCTAAGTGCTGAGCAAGAAGGCCCTACCCTTGCACAAGTTCCAATTGTTAAAGAATACCCTGATGTATTTCCTGATGATTTGCCTAGGCTACCTCCTGATCGGGAGATCGCTTTCGAAATAAACATTGTTCCAGGAGCGGAACCCATATCGAAAGCCCCTTATCGCATGGCACCTGCTGAACTAAAGGAATTATAGGAACAGTTACACGAATTGTTAGAGAAAAAAATTATTCGCCCCAGTGTTTCACCTTGGGGTGCTTCGGTGCTATTCATGAAAAAGAAAGATGGAAGTATGCGCTTATGCATCGATTACCGGGAGCTCAACAAAATTACCATAAAGAACAAGTACCCGTTGCCCCAGATTGACGACTTATTTGATCAGCTCAGAGTAAGTAAATCATAAGTTTAACTTGAGTAAGATTTAAATCTTTTCCAAAACCCTACCTAAAGTATCTTAATGCAGGGATCTCGACTCTTTAGTAAGATTGACCTACGATCTGGGTACTTCCAGTTGAAGATAAAGGCGGAAGATGTCCCTAAGACTGCTTTCAGAACCCGATATGGACACTATGAGTTCTTAGTCATGCCTTTTGATTTGACCAATGCCCCTGCCGCCTTTATGGATCTCATGAATCGAATCTTCCAAGAACAGTTGGATAAATTCGTGGTGGTCTTTATAGACGATATCTTGATATATTCACCCGACGAAGAGACTCACGCATCCCATTTGAGGATAGTCCTAAATATTCTAAGAGCGAGACAGTTGTATGCCAAGTTCAGCAAATGCGAGTTTTGGCTGCGAAGTGTATCCTTCCTTGGTCATGTGATTTCAGAAGAAGGGATTTCAGTTGACCCCAAGAAAATTGAAGCTATCACAGAACGGTCCAGACCAACAAATGTTACTGAAGTAAGAAGTTTCCTCGGACTGGCCGGATATTACAGAAAGTTTGTTGAAGGATTCTCGAGGATAGCTGTTCCTCTCACCAGATTGACCCAAAAGAAAACCAAGTTCGAGTGGAGTGCCGACTGTGAAAGGAGTTTCTCGGAGCTAAAAGCAAAGTTGACGTCCGCATTTATCCTAGCTCAGCCCACTCCTGGTGAGAAGTATGTAGTATACAGTGATGCTTCGAAGAATGGTCTCGGATGCGTTCTTATGCAGAATGACAAAGTGATAGCTTATGCATCCCGACAGTTGAAGCCATTTGAGCAAAACTATCATGTCCACGATCTTGAACTTGCTGCAGTGGTTTTCGCATTAAAGATATGGAGGCATTACTTGTATGGAGAACGGTGTGAAATTAATGCAGATCACAAGAGCCTAAAGTACCTCTTTACCCAAAACGAGCTTAATATGCGGCAGCGCCAATGGCTGGAGTTAATAAAGGACTACGACCTTTCCATTCAATATCATCTGGGAAAAGCTAACAAGGTTGCTGATGCATTAAGTCGGAAAGCAAGTCACCCACGGCAACCACCTCTCCAGCGAGACATGGAAGAGTTCGGCTTAGAAGAAGTTGACTCAGTTGATGAGGTTCTCGCCAAGTTAGTTCTTGTTCCTTCATTGATTGATAAGATCAAAGAGGCTCAAGGGAACGATGAAGCATTGAGGAAAATCAAAGGAAGGATGAAAGATAAGCCATGAGACGACTTTGAAGTTTGTAGCAACGGCAGTTTATGGTATCGAGGACGGTTGTGTCTCCCCGAAAGCAAAGAACTTAAAGATGAAGTTTTGATGGAAGCTCATAATTCTCGATTGTCTATACACCCTGGAGAAAATAAGATGTACCAAGATCTCAAGCAAAAGTTTTGGTGGCCCGATATGAAGAATCAAATAGCAGAATTTGTCAGGCGATGTCTAATTTGTCAAAGAGTAAAAGCCGAGCACCAAAGACCCGCTGGATTATTGCAACCCTTAGAAGTGCCGGAATGGAAATGGGACCACATCACCATGGACTTTGTGACCGATCTGCCCAAGACTAAGCATGGGAATGATGCTATATGGGTGATTGTGGATCGTTTGACTAAGTCTGCTCACTTTTTGGCCATGACAATTAAGGCATCCATGGAGAAGTTGGCCTCTATGTATATTGACCAGATCATTTGTTTGCATGGAGTGCCCATAAGTATTGTATGCGACCGCGACCCGCGATTTACTTCGAGATTTTGGACAGCCTTGCAAAAGGCAATGGGCACAGAGATTAGAATGAGTTCCGCATTTCATCCTCAAACAGATGGACAATCAGAAAGAACAATCCAAACCCTTGAGGATATGCTCCGCGCTTGCATCCTTGATTTCGGAGGAAGCTGGGATAGAAGTCTTAAACTCGTTGAGTTTTCTTACAATAATAGCTTCCATAGATCTATCGGAATGGCACCTTACGAGGCATTGTATGGACGAAAATGTCAATCCCCACTATATTGGGACGAAATTGGAGATAAGATATACGCAGGACCCGACATTGTTGAGCATACACGACAAAAAGTAAAATTGGTCCAACAAAGATTAAGAGCGGCACAAGACAGGATGAAGATATGGGTCGACGAAAGAAGGAGACCCTTGGAGTTCCAAGAAGGAGAGAAAGTTTTTCTAAAGGTTTCTCTGACTAAAGGTGTTAAAAGATTTGGCATCAAAGGAAAGCTAAGCCCAAGATTCGTTGGACCTTATGAGATACTTGAGAGAGTGGGCGAAGTTGCATACTGCTTGGCGTTGCCACCATCTCTTTCTCAGTTGCACGATGTATTCCATGTTTCACAACTTCGGCGATATGTATATGACCCTAGCCACATCCTTGAAGATCAACAGTTGAACGTTGTTGAAAATGTATCTTATGAGGAAGAGCCTATAAGGATCGTTGATCGAAAGGAGAAGGCCTTAAGGAAGAGATCCATACCCATGGTGAAGGTACAATGGAGGCATCATTCGGAGGCAGAAGCGACATGGGAAACATAGAAAAATATGAGAAGTAGGTATCCACATCTTTTTGACTAGTTCTGAAGTTTCAAGGACGAAACTTATGATAAGGGGGGAGGATGTTGTACCCCAACGACATGTACTTGGAACTATGAATAAGTGACGGAATGAAAGCGATAATTTCTTTAAGCGCGTGTTACTTATGCTAACTTAAGCCTCTTTACATAAATACTATTGAGATGATACTAAATAATTAAATAAGGGGACTTCAAGAAAGTGATACATGGAATATATAGTTATATACCCACCAATGTGTAGGTTATGCGTGTATGATGTATATATATATATATATGCTAATCTTGGAAAACAATAAAATAAAGAAAGGGATAATAAACATGAGATACAAGATAGAAGAAATAACAAAACATTCTTTTCCCCCCAATAGCCAAAAATTTCGGCCAAGCCTCTCAAGGCTTCTAGAATCCACCACTAATAAATAACTAAATAATAAGAAAGATTAAAATAAGCAAGCATGCAAAAACTAAATTAATAAAGAAAGGATGCATTCAAAAGAAATCATAAAGAAATCAAGGCATGCAAGACAAGTCTTACATACTACAAACCCAACACCTTCTTTTCCCAACTTTTCACAAGACTTGTTCCCCTCTTTTTGACCATGCTGCCGAAATCCCCCTCCCATGCCCCTCTAGATTCCTTCTAAATATCACAACCCACTACATTTCATTCCATTCTTGAAAATTCCTCTCAAACAATCAACCAACACTTAGACAAATTCTCCATCACCCTCTCTTATCCCACATACGGTTTCTTCATCCTTGAGGCTAGGAGATTCAACTTCACTCTCATCTTCAAGCTCAAGAAGTGTTTAGGTAAACCTCTTTTCAAGTTCCTTAAGTGAATTTTTCATGACAAATTATGAAGCTCACATGGGTTTCTTCTTCCTACCTCAAACCGTGACCTTCATGGTCACTAGGTGCTAAGACTTCAACTCTTTTAGGTGGTGCATCTTGTGATACTTGAAGCTCCATTCAAAGTCCCACTTTGGTAAGAAATATCTAGACTCAAAATAGTTCTATTTTCGTCAAAGAATGATGACTAACATTCTCCCTCATTTCCTTCGAAAAACCGTGTGCTCATGAGTCAAGGAGGAGGAAGATTTCAACTCAACTCACTCCATAACCAAGCAAAGACAAGAGCTTTAGCTTGAAGAGGCAAGTATACAATGATCTTTCATGATTTACTTAAAGAGTTTGTGACTTGAATGATTAGAGGTTCTTAAGATTTGATCTTTAGTTGAATATCCTAAGTTTGAGATTATATCTTAGAGATTTCTTAAGAACAATGCATTGCATGTGGCTTATTCTCTCAAAGATGGAATCTTTTATTTCATGTATTAAGATTCAAGGCTGTTTTAAGATGATTTAAGTTGCAACTAAGTGAGTCTAAGCAAGATTGATGCTTGTTTGAAACTTGGAAGATTTATGGAAAGGCATGCGTATGTAAGATAGGAGCTTTATGAAGTTGTTAGTAAGATTAGCTTGAGATGAATCTTGAATGTGAATGCATGCTTGAATAGGTGTTGAAAAATGTGGTTAAGGCACCCCCTAGGTTCGGCCTAAAAGAGGGAAGAGGAGGAGAATCTTGTCCTCGAGGATGAACACTTGTTTGGTGCATATATGTGATACTAACTTGTTACTATCTACAAACTGATTTGTTTGATGAAAAGGTGACCTTACAATGAGCATGCAAACTGGACATTTATGTTACAATGGAGGGTAAGTGGTAATCAATCATATATTTCATAAGGACAAGATGAATGATGAACATTTGACTTGAATAGAAGAACAAATGGCAAACCACTGGAACTGGACTGAATGAAGTGACCTTTTAAACGACCTGAGAACTAACCTTGCAGACCTTCAATGACGCTAATTGTTGGTACAAAGTTAGTCTTATGAATGTAGCACAAGTGAGAGTTAGAATTTTGTTAAAATAAGCTAAGGATTATTTTTAAGAAATTACGCGGTAAAACTGCTCCAGTAGAAAATTCTGGAGCTAGGCAGAATTGACCACTGATTTCAACGAATTAAAAGAGGACCTTGTAGACCTTCAATAAGTCTGATTTTTGGCAAAAACCTAGCCCCATGAGTGTAGTAGAGATGCCAGCTGGAAGTGTGGTAAAATGAGCTATGGTTAATTTTTAATAAAATATTTGGTAAGACTGGTCAGACTTGAAAAACGAGAATTGAGCAGAATTGTAATCTCTCTTGACAGACTTGAGAGGGGACCTTGTAGATGACCAATAAAGCTGATTTTTGGCATGGTAATAATCCTATGAGTGTAGTGGACACGCCATTGGGAATCTTGGTAAAATGAGTTCTGGATTATTTTTAATGAATTATTTGGTAAAACTGCTCAACTGCAATTACTGGAACCAACCTGAAATTTAGTAACGACATTCCAGGTCTCAGAAAGGGGGCTTAGAGATATGCAAATGGGCTAAATTTAGGTAGGATACTAGTTCCACATGTATACGACGTGGGCGAGTTGGAATTTCTGGAAAAAGAATTATGGATGCATCGCAATTAAATTTTTAGTAAAATGGGTCAGATCAGTTTCAACACTTAAACCGTTTCTGAAAAGTAATTAAATGAGCCCTTATGGTTATCAATTTAATCTGAAAATTTTATGATAAATCCTCGAGACACATAGGAATAAGTCACGAAAGTTAGTTAGGTTAACCCTAACGTTTTGAAGGGTAATCACGGACGCAAAGTTGATGAACTAAAGCTGAAATCTAGACTGAAAAAGGAAATACATTAAATGGGGTTAATTTGTCAGCTTATGAGTATGACATAGGAATTTAGGGATTCCCTAAGTCCGAACCATGCAGGTTAATATGTTATTTCACACCATGACTTGCATTGCATATCACTGCATGTATCATGCATGATCACGAAACCGATTTTATGGATTTTACTTATGCAAGCAAGTTTTAAATGCGACTATGTTTTTGTTACGCATGAAAATTTTACGGTCTCATGTTTTAAAAAGCCTCATGATTCCTTTGCCGGCCAAGCATGCGACTAACCTGACTCCAGACCCAGGGTTAATTGGTCTGTTGACATGATATGTTCTGGACCCGTTCAGATCCGGGGTTAATTGATCTGATATCTGTTCTGGACCCGTTCAGATCTGGGGTTAATTGATCTGATATCTGTTCTGGACCCGTTTAGATCCGGGGTTAATTGATCTGATATCTGTTCTGGACCCGCTCAGATCTGGGGTTAATTGATCTGACACTCTGTTTTTATGACACGTTATTTTATGGGACCAAAATGATGTTTTAACATGACATGACATCATGCATTGCATATTACATAACTCATGATCACGCTAACATGTTGTATGATACAGTTAAGGACTTAATACGCTAATAGTGGTTAGCAGTATCTAGAATTATGCTTAGGCTATACCGTCAGTTGACTCCAGAACTTAAGACAGGTATGAGTTATTATTTAAAGTTTTCACGTTACTACATTCATGTTATAATTCTTTATGTATTTCATGGTCGTTTATTGTATTCTTGCTGGGTGATTTTTATCACTCACACTTTATTTTTCCCCAGATAATGCCAAGATAGAATGGATTGAAGATGAGCCGAGGGTACCATATCCATAGGCGAGGAGATATGAAGGGAGCTAAGCTTAAGGATATTTGTACTGCTGAGATGTTTGTATTATGACTATGTTTGAACTCTGTGGAATGTGACTATGACGTTTTGTGAGACTACTACTTTGGGGACTTAGTTATTTCGTAATGCATGTTTAATTTGAAAAGTTTTAATTCTGGCTAAATTTTACTACTATGTTAAATGTTAGCATGGGAGTCCATGGCTTATGTTATGGATTTTCGCATGTTATGCACGACTCTTTGTACTCTCCTTAGTGAAGTATGGTGGGTGCACAATATCCGAACGGGGCCCGGGTGCGGGGCGCTACATGATCAATCTTCAATCTTGCTAGGTGGTAGTGTTCGTGCGAATTGTATTCATCGTACAAGGTTTGTAAAGGGTTGGAGTTGGTGTGTAACTCCATCAACCCTGTATTGCGTGTGTGTGACTAGTGTGAACCGAGGAAGGCGTTCCTCGAAGACTGGAGTAGGTTGTTTATAACCGAAGCAGTATAAAATTCTCGGTGTCATTTACCTTCAGCACTTATATTCTGTTTCTGCACGGTTTATTCTTTTTGTTTACGTTTGTAAAAATAGTAAACGACTTTCAAAAATTACGAAAATTTCCATAAACAAAGCCACACGACTTAGGGTTAATTTGGCACAAGTTTGAAAATTTCTGAGACTAGTGCAGTCTGTTTTTCAGGCTTGCAAAGGTTGAGACTTTGAGTGTATTTGACTAACTTCCCGAAAGTATTTTTCAAAACTATTTCAACCCATTCAAATACAACATATAAGGGGGTAGTGGTTAAAATTTTAGAGCAATTGGAGTTAAGAACAAATAGGAATAAATTTTTTAAAACAGTCTACCGTTTCTGGCAGATTCGTGCAATCTGACCACCAACAATTTTTGAAGGGGTTAAAGGTTGGATTTAAATTTGAAATTTTTAGGAGACCCTCATAACATCTGAGACTAAGTTCTCTCAAAATTTCAGAATTTTTGGAGACCTACAACCTAGTTTTAAAAACGTTTTAAAACTGATCCTGAAAACAGAATCTGTTTTCAGAAGTTGAGTTGGTTGGTTTTAAACAAATTTTAAAAACCACACTTTCCGTACCAACTATTCAACCCTCCCTTCTAGTGGTGCCTTGCAGATTCTACAAGTGGTATCAGAGCGCAGGAACACTCACTACAAAGGATCCAACGATTCAGTGAGATGGCAACCACAAATCTCAAAACCGAGCAAGAAGGTATTGCGAGCCAAAGGCCTCCTCTTTTTGACGGTGAGTCATTTATTCAGTGGAAACTAAGAATGAAACTTTTTCTTATGGCTATAGATATTGATCTTTGGTCGATTATAGAAGATGGTTCTTTTGTTCCATCTAAGTTATCCACTGTAGACGGAGTCACACTAGAAGTTGTCAAACCTAAAAAAGAATATACAAGCGATGATAAAAAGATACTTAGCATGAATGCTAGGGCTATGCAATTGCTCTTGAATGGATTAAGTAAAAGTGAGTCTAGTTATGTCTCAAACTGTTCGAGTGCACAAGAGATGTGGAAGATACTAGAATTGAAACACGAAAGCACGAGTCAAGTAAAAGAGTCAAAGATAAACATGCTTATGTCCACACTTGAGTCGTTTAAAACTTTTGCCTAACGAATCTATTGTTGATATGGATCTTCGTTTGACTAACATCTATAATTCTCTTGAGTCTCTTGGTAAAGCTTTTACCATGCAGGAAAAAGTACAGAAAGTCTTACGAAGTCTTCCATCAGAGTGGGACCCTAAGGTAACAGCAATAGAAGAAAGCAAAGAAACAAACTCAAAAAAGATGGAAGAGTTAATTGGATCACTTAAGGTGTACGAAAATAAACTCACCATAAGGAAATCAGAATCATCTAAACAAGGTAAAGATATTGCTTTTAAATCAAATGAATACGTCTCTACTTCTTCCGATCACGTAGATGATAGTGATTCTGAATTGGATAACGATGACCTAATTCTATTGGCTAAAGGCTTAAGAAAATTTATGAGAAGATCATTTAGAAACAAAAATAAGGGTACTAAAACTAAAAGAAATAAGAGCAAGTCAAATGATAAAGATGTTAAATGTTATGAATGTGGCAAACTTGGACACTTATAGTATGACTGCCCCAATAAAAAAAAGCAAACAAATAAATACCCTAACAAGGAGCGGAACAAGAATAGACCCGTCTCAGAACCCAAGCAAAGGAAACGTGCTCTAAAGGCCTCCACCTGGAGTGATTCATCGGATTCCGAGACTGAAACCGAAGAAGAGACTGCACAAGTATGCTTTGTGTCCAAAGCATCTAATGAGGTATCATCTGATACTGATTCTGACTCTGAGCCTTCTTATGATGATCTTTTTAGTCAGTATTTAGAATTGCATAAATTTACTAAGACTCTCGCTAAGGAAAAAAAAGTGATTAATTAAAGATAAGAAACTGTTAGAATCTTCTAACGAGAATCTTGTCGCTCAATTAAACGATTCAAAGAAAGAGTCATCATGCACCATCACTGCATTAAAGACAGAGATTTCATCATTAACCACTCAAAATAACGAAATGAAATCCGAGATTTCAAATTTGAAATCAAGGAATATAGATCTAGAGAAAATGATGAAACAGTTTGATACGGGATCTTACATGCTGCATCGTATTATCTTATCTTATCTCAAAAGCATGACAGTGACAAAACAGGTTTGGGATACGTTGATACTAATGAAGTATCCACCAAACCAACTAAGTTTGTGGTGTCTAAGAAAGTAGACACCCCAAAGCCTCAAGTGGCGTCTAAGATGACGAAAAAACCGCCTCTTCCCTCATCACGCCCCACTTCCTCTTCATATCATGTGAAATATAATTTTGTACCATATAGATATGAAAAGAAAAGAGTGATTCATACACGGCATTCATATCATCCACGCACTACGCACACACGCACAAGGACATATCAAAAACGTCCTTCATTCAATGAGTATAAAGGAGTTCTTGGGCAAAGGCCCAAAGTGCATTCACCACATGTCTACTATATCGCACCTTCATCTACATTCTTGACATTTGCTAGACCGAGAAGGATCACCCAAGTATGGGTACCGAAAGGTACTTTTACCAAGAGGTGATTAACTAACTCGAAAGGACTCAAAGTTAAAAGGGTACCTAAATAATCTTTGCACATTGCAGGGAGCCCACACATCGAAAGATACAACTATAAAATGGTTCCTTGACAGTGGCTGCTCGAGGCACATGACGGGTGACCCGAGCTTATTCACAAAATTAAAGAAGGTCACAAAAGGCGGATTTGTGACCTTTGGAGACAACAACGAAGGCAAGATCATCGGAAAAGGTACGATAGGAAATCCAAGCACCCTTCAAATCTCCAACGTCTATTTGGTAAGCAACTTATCTTACAATCTTCTTAGCATTTCTCAATTTATTGACAATGGTTTTGATGTGTGCTTCACTCACCCTTACTGCAATATAATAAATAAAAATGGAGAAACCGTTTTAAAAGGAAAACGAGAAGGTAACATTTTTATGCTTTCTATGGATGATGTGGTAGACGCTAAAGTTAAGTGCTTTATGTCAAATGAACCCAATGTGAATTTATGGTATAGACGTTTAGGTCACATTGGTATTTCCACACTAGAAAAACTCCAACGAAAGAACTTAGTACGAGGATTGCTTACACTTGATTTAGACAACTTTCAGTTGTGTGAATCTTGCATAAAAGGCAAACAAACACGTGAGTCACTTAAGCCTAAGAATGAAATAAGCACGACTAGAGTCTTAGAACTACTACACGTTGACTTGTTTGGTCCTAGTAGCACTACAAGCCTTGGTGGGCGCCACTATGCATGCGTGATTGTTGATGATTTTTCTCGTTATACTTGGACTTTATTTCTTGCACATAAGGACGATATTGCCGTTGAAATTGCCAAATTAATTAAACAACTTGAAAATCAATACGGTGTCAATGTGAAAAAGATAAGAAGCGATAGAGGAGGTGAATTTAAAAACAAAGATATGATTTCATTTTGCGAAGAAAAAGGAATCAAGCATGAGTTTTCGCCACCTAGAACTCCACAATAAAATGGAGTAGTAGAAAGAAAGAATCGAACACTACAAGAAATTGCTATGACTATGTTATGCAAAAATAAATTGCCTAGATTTTTGTGGACGGAAGCCGTAAATTGTGCATGCTACATAGTAAATCGCTTATCTATTAGAAAGAAAATAAATAAGATGCCTTATGAGATTTTAAATGATCGCATGCCTAAGATTGACTATTTTCGTGTGTTTGGATGCAAATGTTTTGTTTTGAATACAAAAGATAATTTAGATAAATTTGAATCCAAATCAATTGAGTGCATTTTTTTTTGTTATTCTATAAACTCAAAAGCATATAGATGTTATGATCCTCTCACTAGACAAATCATAGAATCTATTCATGTGAAGTTTAATGAATTCGGTGAAATTGATAAAGATAACGAATATGATGATGATTTTGAATTGAAACCCGTGTTGAATGAAGATGATGGTACATTTGATATGCATGACATGAATGACACACTAGAAATGCATGATCACTTAGAAATGCATGATACCATAGAAAACAATCAACCAAGATGGCATAGAGATCACCCACATGATCTCATCATAGGCGACATCACTCACGGTGTGCGACCACGTAGAAGAATTACTTCGGATGAAATAAATCAATTTCATGCTATGATTTCTGAAATTGAACCCAAAAATGTGCATGATGCTTTGAGTGATTCTTCTTGGATTGATGCTATGCATGATGAACTTAATCAATTCGTTAGAAATGGTGTATGGGATTTAGTGCCTCGACCACAAGATAAAACCATAATAGGCACAAATTGGGTGTTTAGGAATAAAATGAATAAAGAAGGAAAGGTCGTTAGGAATAAAGCTAGACTTGTAGCACGAGGCTATAATCAAGAAGAAGGAATTGGCTACGACGAAACATTTGCACCCGTAGCACGTTTAGAAGCCATACGACTCTTACTTGCTATTGCTTGCATGAAAGATTTCAAATTATATCAAATGGACGTAAAAAGTGCATTCCTAAATGGATTTATACAAGAAGAAGTATACGTGAAGCAACCACCCGATTTTGAAGATTTGAAACATCCCGATCACGTGTACAAACTAAAGAAGGCACTATACGGACTAAAGCAAGCGCCGAGAGCATGGTATGATCGTTTTGCTACTTTCCTTTTAGAAAATGATTTTAAAAGAGGTACTATAGATAGTACACTATTTTTGAAACAAGATAAATCGGATTTACTTATTATTCAAATCTATGTTGATGACATTATTTTCGGTTCTACCTCACATAGACTTGTTGAAGATTTTGAAAATTGCATGAAATCCGAATTTGAAATGTCTATGGTTGGTGAACTTAACTATTTTCTTGGCTTGCGGATTAAGCAAACGAGTAAAGGCATTCACATAAGTCGAGCAAAATATGTCAATGACATGATTAAAAAGTTTGACTTTGAAAATTTGAAACCATCCCCATCCCTATGAGTGTCACTACTAAATTGGACAAAGATGAACATGGTAAAGACTTTGATAATGGCTTATATAGATCTATGATTGGTTCTTTACTATATTCAACGGCCAGTAGGCCTGATATTATGTTCAGTGTATGCATGTGTGCACGTTTTCAAAGTCAACCTAAGGTGTCTCATTATAATGCGGTAAAAAGAATCTTCTGCTATATTAAGCACACGGCCACCTTAGGAATTTGGTACGATAAGGATTCCGAATTTAACTTACATGCTTATACTGATGTAGATTATGGTGGCTGCAAAATAGATAGAAAGAGCACGAGTGGGATTTGCCAATTTATAGGAAACTCACTTATTTCATGGTTTTCCAAAAAGAAAGCAAGCGTTGCTTTGTCCACTACTGAGGCTGAGTACATGGCACTTAAGCCTTTGTTGCACACAGTTGTTGTGGATAAAACAACAACTCTCGGACTTTGGAATTACCGTAAATAGAATCCCTATATGCTGTGACAGTATGAGTGCCATCAATCTATCTAAGAACCCCGTGTTACACTCTAAGGCTAAGCATATAGAAGTACGCTATCACTTTCTTCGTGATCACGTAAACAATGGTGATATCGTCATAGATCACGTACGCATAGAAGCACAAGTAGCGGATATCTTTACAAAAGCCTTAAATCAAGCCACGTATGAATCTCTTCGGTCTAAATTATGCATGATTTCAGTTGATATGATTTGATTTGACGTGATTTGATTGTCTTTCCTTATTTACAGGTATCTTTTGATTTACTTTCCAAAATAAAGGGGGAGAGAAAGCATGATTTAAGGGGGGAGAGAGAGATACTAATTAATACTGATTGCATAAATCAAGGGGGAGCGGATTCGAAATTTAAATTTCAAATTTTGAATTTATGCATTAATTGAAGGGGGAGTGATAGGATTTAAATCATGTGCATAAGTTATTTTGAAAATCATCAAAAGGGGGAGATTGTAGAGAAAAAGGGGTTTGAGTGATTTCAAAATATGTGATTTAAATGAGCATGATATAAACGTATGCATGATATATTGCTTATTACTTGCCCTATTTAAATCATATATAATGTTGCCGTACTAACGAGCCATGAAGCGTTAAAGCTTACATCATATGGCAAACATTTGTTGTGTTTATACTATTTTCAGGTGCCACCATTAATGAACTAAACTAGTTCATTAAGTGAAGTACTTAGTTAATTAAACTAAGTAGTTCATTAAAGGAAGCTACATTTGGAAAAGGCACAAAGGCAACAAGGCTAAGGAAGGAAAGTCTCCTCTTCCTCTCCTCATTTAATATGCACACCTATGTACATACATAAATACATATTTTCTGATTTTTTGAAAAAGGCACTTACACATGTATTCCAACATACTACCGACACGTTATATATTTTACGTACGTACGTTAACGTCACACCATCGTACTTAACTCATATTTATGAGTATATTCAGGTCTTATATCATATGATATAAGTCATGGTGATGACAAATTAAGTACAACACGTTAAAAGGTTCTAAACCAAAAATTGTCGTATCGGGCAAATACCGAAACTTCGCCAACGTGTCACGTACTTGCCATAAATAGATGGCCAGCCCCTACACTTCAAAAATGCTCAAACATTTCGTGGCTATGATGATATTTTCAGCCATAAAATCATTCCATGTTGGTACACACAAATCACCCCACATTAAGGCCAAATTATGGAGATTCCAATTTTAATTTTGTCACATGTTAATGGCGTCACTTTAGACTAGCCAAGAGCTGAGAATTAAAGTTTATATTATATATATTATGTGTAACATAATATATATAACATGTGCAAAGAGTTGGAATTAAATTAGAGAAAAATCGGGTAATCGATAAATATCGAAAATTTGGTTTTCTATGTACACAACACATGGAACATTTTTGGCACATCATACGACACGTATCTAGACACTTTTTACATATGTCATACATCTTAAAGTGTTCTAGAAAATTACATTAAGGGCTGATTGGAATATAACATGTGTGTATTATTAAATGTGCACTATTTTACAAAGTTAGCAAAAATAAAATTCAGCACATGCATATACATGTATACACGCCACCTACAGCTGAGATGGAGCATTTGTGGAGCCTTTTTGGCATATTGATTGGTTAAGAATCAATCATACTAAGTTAGTAATTTAAAGAAAGAAGCTACAAAAGGTAATATTTTAAATTTTGTCTCATTTGTAACACATGCTGAAAATTTCAGCATGTGCACTATATGGTGGCCGATTTTCATCTCCCAAAATATACATATTTTATGTCTTCAATTATGTGGCTAATTGGAAGAAGAAATGGAAGTAATTTGAATAAGTTTCAAAGCCATAAAGTGTGGTATCTTGAATATCACACATGCTGAAATTTTTCAGCATGTGTGGAATGCATCTTGATCGTTTTTATGGGTATGTTAGTGTCCAAATTTCATTTCCAATTTGATAAGAATATTTGCTACTAATTGGTGATTTATTTCAAAAGAAAAAAATCAATGAAAATTTGGAAGTATTTTGAATTTTATCACCATGTATCACATGCTGAAATTTCAACATGCTAAATTCTCATCATGGCCGATTTTATTCCTTTTTTTGTGACAAAATTATCTTGCTAACTTTATGTGACAATCTTGTGGATTATGGAAATTATTCTATGTTGATTTTGGCACATGTTTTGAGTGAAATATTCAGATTTTCCAAGTCATCAAATGATGACAACATTCAACCAATCATGAAGTGCCAAGTAAGCAAAGATTAAATGATCATCCAATGAGAAGGTGCCAAGTAAACAAGATCATGTCACATTGATGTCATAAATTCTCCCAAGGACTTAGAAGACAATTTTCAAGAGGGGAGTGCACTAGAGGGGGACGGCCATATGTGTTAAAAAGGAAGGAGATGAGCAAAACAAAGACAAGAACAAGCATTGCATTTTCAAGTGAAAAAAAATGCCTAGCCTCTCTTCTTCTACACTCTCTTTCTTTCTTCTTCTTGAAAGCCTATTGTACTTATATTTCTATCCTTGAATAGGCTTGTATTATACCACCACATACTCTTTATCTTTGTAAAAGATTGATCAAGGTGTGATCAATCTTCAATCTTGCTAGGTGGTGGTGTTCGTGCGAATTGTATTCATCGTACAAGGTTTGTGAAGGGTTGGAGTTGGTGTGTAGCTCCATCAACCCTGTGGTAAGGTGTATTGCATGTGTGTGACTAGTGTGAACCGAGGAAGGCGTTCCTCGAAGATTGGAGTAGGTTGTTTATGACCGAACCAGTATAAAATTCTCGGTGTCATTTACTTTCAGTACTTATATTTTGTTTCTGCACGGTTTACTCTTTTTCTTTACGTTCGTAAAAATAGTAAACAACTTTCAAAAATTACGAAAATTTCCAGAAACAAAGCCACACGTCTTATGGTTAATTTGGCACAAGTTTGAACCCTTTTGGATAAGTAGAAGTCATTCAAACATCCCAAGGTCTGAGACTAGTGCAGTCTGTTTTTCAGGCTTGTAAAGGTTGAGACTTTGAGTGTATTTGACTAACTTCCCGAAAGTATTTTTCAAAATTGTTTCAACCAATTCAAATACAACATGTAAGGGGTTAGTGGTTAAAATTTCAGAGCAATTGGAGTTAAGAACAAATAGGAATAAGTTTTTTAAAATAGTCTACCGTTTCTTGCAGATTCGTGCAATCTGACCACCAACAATTTCGAAGGGGTTAAAAGTTTGATTTAAATTTGAAATTTTTAGGAGACTCTCATAACATCTGAGGCTAAGTTCTCTTAAAATTTCAGAATTTTTGGAGACTTACAACCTAGTTTTAAAAACGTTTTAAAACTGGTCTTGAAAACAGAATCTGTTTTCAGAAGTTGAGTTGGTTGGATTTAAACAAATTTTAAAAACCACACTTTCCGCACCAACTATTCAACCCCCCTTCTGGTGGTGCCTTGCAGATCCTACATTTTTCAGTAGGACGCTTAGTCTATTATCGCTAAGTTATGATCGTATTTCCTTCTATCACTTAAGTTATGATTTTATTATCTTTGAGGCTATTGAGTTGAAGGACATGTATGCCGGAAAAGTCGAAGATTCTTGTGATTTGGTTCTTGTGTATACTTTCCATTTAATTCTTGATTTTTTATGGTGTACTTGCTGGTGACTTTGTCACTCACCCTTTCATTTTTCTCCCAGAGCCTGCAGGAAATGGTGTAGAATGGATTGACGATGAGCCTCGAGTTCCATACCCGTTGACGTGAGAATGGATGGCAGCTTAAGGATTTTCTTATGATAGGTCTAAGTTTTGATGGATTTATGTTGGGGACATTAATTTCAGATTTTCCTTTATTTTACGGTCATGGTTGTAAACTTTATGTCAGATATTCGGAGTGTTTCGTTTAAAAGTTTTTATTCTACCTAAGTTTTGCTTAACTGTTAAGATGAGGGCATGGGAGTCCACGAAATTGTTATGGACTGTGACATGTTATGCATTGACACCTGGTACTCTCCGCAACAAAGTACGGCAGGCGCACCGTACGCGGGCAGGCTGAGTACGGGGCACTGCAGTTGGTGTCAGAGCCCATGCTCTAGACTCGGGCAGAATATAGAACTAAGTTATGACTCTAGAAATCTAAGTTTGATTTCTTTGATTTAAGCTATGATCTTAGAAGAGTATCGACTTTAGACTAGGATAATTTAGACTGGAATTAGGTCCTTAACCTAATGATTGAATCCTAGTCGATGAGATTTTAAATGCCTCAGAATTTAATCTAAATCTTATCTCCTTTTCTCATTGTTAGAGATTTCTTTAAAATATGAATTTATTTCCGTCAAATATTCTGATTTTTCAACTTTGAATAAATTCTAACGCTCCATAGTGCAGACGGCTCGACTTCGTGGCAGACCCGCTAGAGCCCCACCCGCTGCACAAGAGCCGGTTCTTCCGCAACCACAAGAGCCTATTTCTCATCCACCTGCTCAGGTCCCTCCGCCACCACCACCGCAAGATCAAAACCCACCTCCAGTTGAGAATAATCCTCTACCTCTGGGGCCTTTACCTCAGATGATTCCTGATATTCATGCCTTTCAGGCTTTCTGCCAGACTGTGACTCAGATTGGCCAGGTGATGATGCAGCATAATGCCCCTCCTCAGCCACATGAGCCAGTGAGAGATGCACAGTATTACTTTGAAAAACTGAAGAGAGCTAATGTACCACCATTTGAAGGAAAATCGGATCCTGATGCTGCGGAAAAGTGGCTTGATAAAGTGGAGAACTGTTTTGAATTGATCCGTGCACCCGAAGAAATGAAAACACAAGCGGTTAAATCATTTTTGCTTGAAGAAGTGAATTAGTGGTGGAAAGCAAATTTGCAATCTTTGCAAAGGCCAATACCATGGGAGAGATTCTTACAAGAGTTCAACAAGTTTTACATACCTCCATCAGTTAAGCTACAGAAGAGACATGAGTTCGAGTCACTGAAGCAAGAGCAAGGAATGACCATTGCAGACTATGCCAATAAGTTTATAGCTTTGGGGAGATTTCAGCCGTCGACAATGAATGATGAAGAGACTAAGATGTTGAAATTTGAAAGGGGATTAAATCTGAGGATCAGGACTTGGTTGGTTAACGCAAATCCCGCAAATTTTGGAGTGTTACTTGATGCTTGTTACAGGATTTGAGAGGGACATCATCTGCCATGATGAGATTGGTCAGAAGAGGGGAAGAGAAGCATCTGTTAGTGGGGGATCCCGCAAGGCAGCAAAACAAATTTTCAAAGGACCCGGTCGTCTAGGAAAGAATTAGAATCGCTTTCAGCGTTGCTCGCAGTAAAAGAATCAGCCAAGAAATCAGGGTCAGTAGCAGCCAGCTATTCCAACTTGTGCTCATTAACAAAAGCACCATGTGGGAGAATGTTTCATTCAGGCAGGGAAATGTTTCGGATGTGGTAAGGTGGGCCATGTGCTTAAGAACTGTCTAGACAAGGGGATTACATGTTTTGGATGTTGAAAAGTCGGTCATATGATCAAAGACTGCCTGGAAAAAGGAGCCAGCAGCAGCAACGACCAAGGAACCAGCGTCAGCGCGCAAATGCAAGGGGTCCATGTAATGACCGATGCTGCTGTTGATGAAGCTACTGATGTTGTGACTGGTATGTCTTAAGATTTATGCAATCTTTATATTTGGCAAGATATTGTTGTTTTGTTGTTGCTTAGTCAATTTTGTATGATTCAGGAACTATCTTAGTATGTAGCGTGCCTGTAAATATATTGTTTGACATTTGTCTTGAGGAAGTTTGCAAAGAATATTGATCATAGCCCCGTCCAGTTGAGCGCCCTACAGAGTTAGAGCAGCTGGTGATCAGGTGCTTGTTTCTCACCAATTATAGAAGGGTTGTGAGATTGAATTAGAGGAACATCGGTTTGCAGCATATTTGATTCCAATAACGATGAGCGACTTTGACATAATTCTTGCAATGGATTGGTTCTCCAAGAATTGCACGCACATTGATTGTCATGAGAGGCGGGTTACCATTAAGGACCCAACACAAAAAGAAATAACTTTTCATGGAGGCTCGAAATTGAGGAAATTTCCCAAGAATATCTATGTGAATGCGATCCGTGCCCGTAGTGCGTTAAAGAAACGACATGAAGGATTCCTAGTTTATGCTCTAAGTACCAATCAAGCGCCATCTGATCTTTCTCAAGTTCTGGTAGTTCAGAAGTATCTTGATGTTTTTCCAAAAGAATTGCCGGGCCTTCCTCCAGATCGAGAGATCGCATTTGAAATCAATCTAACTCCAGGAGCCGAGCCTATATCAAAGGCACCTTACCGAATGGCACCTGCTGAATTGAAGGAAATAAAAGAGCAGTTGATTGAGCTATTAGAGAAGAAACTTATACGCCCAAGCGTCTCGCCTTGGGGTGCTCCTGTGCTATTTGTAAAGAAAAAGGATGGAAGCATCCGTCTGCGCATAGATTATGGAGAGCTCAACAAGATTACAATAAAGAATAAGTACCTTCTGCCTAGAATCGACGATCTATTTGACCAACTTCGGGTAAGTAATTAATAAGTCTCATTTCAATAAAATCCTATTTTGAGCTCTGTCTAAAGATATCTTGATGCAGGGAGCACGAGTCTTCAGTAAAATTGATTTGTGATCTGGATATTTTCAGCTGAAGATCAATGCTAAGGATATACCTAAGACTGCGTTTAGGACGCGTTATGGGCATTACGAATTTCTTGTGATGCCATTCGGATTGACAAACGCCCCTGTTGCATTCATGAACCTTATTAATCGAGTATTTCAGGAGCAGCTAGATAAATTCGTTGTGGTTTTCATTGATGATATCTTGATCTATTCGCCAAATGAAGAAACTCATGCAACCCATTTGAGGATCGTTCTTGATATATTGCGGAAGAAGCAGTTGTACGTCAAATTTAGTAAACGTGAATTTTAGCTGCAAGACGTATCATTTCTTGGCCACGTCATATCTGAGCATGGGATATCAGTGGATCCCAAAAAGATTGAAGCTATCACAGAATGGCCAAGGCCAACGAATGTCACAGAGGTGCGAAGCTTTCTTGGTCTCGCGAGCAATTATCGCAAATTCGTTTAAGGATTCTCCAGGATTGCTATGCCTCTCACCCGATTGACACAGAAAAAAAAAAGTTCAAATGGAATTCTTACTGCAAAAGGAGCTTTGCAGAGTTGAAAGAGAAATTGACATCTGCTCCAGTTTTGGCTCAACCTATCCCTGGTGAGAGTTTTGTGGTATATAGCGATGCCTTGAAAAATGGTCTCGGATGTGTATTAATGCAGAAAGATCGAGTGATTGCATATCCATCTCGCCAGCTAAAGCCATTTGAACAGAATTATCCAGTACATGATCTTGAGCTTGCAGCCGTAGTTTTTGCTCAGAAGATATAGAGGCATTATCTATATGGTGAAAGGTGCGAAATCTTTACCGACCAAAAAAGCCTTAAGTAGCTTTTCACCCAGAAAGAGCTGAATATGCGCCAACACCGATGGCTAGAGTTGATAAAGGATTATGATCTCTCCATCCAGTATCATCCAGGAAAAGCTAATAGGGTTGTCGATGCTTTGAGTCGAAAAACAAGTCATCCGCGTCAACCGCCTTTGTAGCGTGATATGGAAGAGTTTGATCTCGAAGTGGTTGATTCCATTGATGAGGTACTTGCTAAGTTCGTCTTAATTCCTTCCTTAATTGATAAGATTAAAGAGGCTCAAGGAAAGGATGAAGCTTTGAAAACGTCAAGGATAAGTTACGGAAGATTTTGAGGTCCACGGTGATGACAACCTATGGTTCAAGAGTCGATTATGCGTACCCAAGGATGATGTTATAAAGAATGAAGTCCTTCAGGAAGCTCACAGTTCCCGCCTATCCTTTATCCAAGAGCAAAAAATATGTATCAAGACTTAAAGTAGAAGTTCTGGTGGCCTCACATGAAGAAGCAACTGTAGAGAAAAAGGGGTTTGAGTGATTTTCAAATACATGATTTAAATGTGCACAAAAACGAGCATAAGATAAAACGTGCATGATATAAACAAACGTGTGCATGATATTGCTCAGTACTTGCCTTATTTAGCTTATATATAATGTTGCCGGACTAACGAGCCATGAAGCGTTAAAGCTTACATCATATGGAAAACATTTGTTGTGTTTATACTATTTTCAGGTGCCACCATTATTGAACTAGACTAGTTCATTAAGTGAAGTACTTAGTTTATTAAACTAAGTAGTTCATTAAAGGAAGCCACATTTGGAAAAGGCACAAAGGCAACAAAGCTAAGGAAGGAAAGTTTTCTCCTCCTCCCATCCTTAATTATACACGCCTATATACATATATATTACATATATTATCAGATTTTTTAAAAAAGGCACATACACATGTATTCCAACGTACTACCGACACGTTATATATTTTACGTACGTACGTTAACGTCACACCACTATACTTAACTCATATTTATGAGTATATTCAGGCCTTATATCATATGATATAAGATATGGTGATGACAAATTAAATACGACACGATAAAAGGTTCTAAACCAAAAATTGTCGTATCGGGCGAATACCGAAACTTCGCCAACGTGTCACGTACTTGCCATAAATAAATGTCCAGCCCCTATACTTCAAAAATTGATGAAAATTTCGTGCACATGACAGAAAATTCAGCCAAAAATACTTTCCATGTTGGCACACACAAATCACCCCACATTAAGGCCAAAATGTGAAGATTCCAAGTTTAATTTTGTCACATGTTAATGGTACCACTTTAGACCAGCCAAGTGCTGAGATTTAAAGTATATATTATATATATTATGTATAACATAATATATATAACATGTGCAAAAGTTGGAATTTAAATTAGAGAAAAATCGGGTAATCGATAAATATCGAAAATTCGGTTTTCTACGCACACAACTCATGGAACGTTTTTGGTACATCATGTGACATGTATCTAGACACTTTTTACATATGCTATACATCTTAAAGTGTTCTAGAAAATTAAATTAAGGGCTGATTGGAATATAACATGTGTGTATTATTAAATGTGCACTATTTTACAAAGTTAGCAAAAATAAATTTCAGCACATGTATATACATTAACCAACGCCACCTACAGCTGAGATGGAGCATTGTTGGCATATTGATTGGTCAAGAATCAATCACACAAAGTTGGTGACTTAAAGAGAGAAGCTACAAAAAGGTAACAATTGAAATTTTGTCTCAATTGTGACACATGCTGAAAATTCAGCATGTGTGCTAATGATGGCCGAAATTTTCATCTTTGTTGTGATATATTTCAACATCTTTTATTGTGTGATTGATTGGAAGAAGAAATGAAAATGATTTGAATATTATTTAAATTAATAAAGTTTGATATTCTACATATCACACATGCTAAAATTTTTTCAGCATGTGTAAGACTTGTGATGGCCGAATTCTAGAGCTTAAAAGTGCCCATATTCATTTCTCATGAGATAGGAATATTTACCATTTAATTGGTGATTCATTTTTTAAAGAAAAATCAAATCAAATTTGGTATTATTTTGAATGAAAGGGAATGATGCACATGCTGAAAATTCAGCATGGCAATGTCACCAAATGGGCGATTTTTATCCTAGCAAGAAAGGAATTTTTGTCTTGCAATTCATGATATATATCTTATGGTTTATGGAAACTATTTTATGATTATTTTGGCACATGTTTAAGTGTAATTCTCAGACTTTTCCAAGTCATCAATGATGACAACATTGAACCAATAAGAAGGTGCCAAGTAAGCGAAGCCTAAATGACCATCCAATAAGAAGATGCCAAGTAAGCAAGACTTTGTCACAATGATGTCTTACATCCTCCCAAGGACTTAGAAGATAATTTTCAAGAGGGGGAGGCATCTACAAGGGGACGGACATGCACAATAAAAGGAAAGGGAAGAAAGCAAACAAAACAAGAACAAGCATTGCAAATCAAAGTGATCAAAAAGCCTAGCTCTTCTTCTTCTATATTCTCTTTCTTTCTTTCTTCTTGAAAGCCTATTGTATTCATATCTTTCAATATTGAATAGGCTTGTTATAGACCACCACATATTCCATATCTTTTTAAAAGATTGATCAAGGTTTGATCAATCTTCAATCTTGCAAGGTGGTGGTGTTCGTGTGCATTGTATTGAACATACAAGGTTTGTAGAGGGTTGGAGTTGGTGTGTAACTCCATCAACCCTGTGGTAAGGTGTTTTTGAGTTGTGTGATTATTGTGAACCAAGGAAGGTGTTCCTTGAAGACTGGAGTAGGTTGTTGATAACCGAACCAGTATAAAATTCTTGGTGTCATTTACTTTCAGCACTGATTTTCTGTTTCAGCACTGTTTACTGTTTTTAATCACGTTCTTAAAATTAGTAAACGAATTTCAAAAATCACGAAACTTTCAGAAAATATAACCACACGTTCTAGGGTTCTTTTGCCGCAAGTCTCAACCCTTTTGGACAAGTATAAGTCATTCCAACGTCCAAAGTTCTGAGACTAGTGCAGTCTGATTTTCAGGCTTACAAAGGTTGAGACTTTGATTGTATTTGACTAACTTCCCAAAAGATTTTTTCAAAACTGTTTCAAAACATTTAAATATAACATATAAGGGGTTAGTGGTTAAATTTTCAAAGCATTTGGAGTTGTTTACAAATTGGAATTAATTTTTCAAATCAGTGTATCGGTTCTGGCAGATTTGCGCAATCTGACCACCAACAATGTTTCAAGGGGTTAGAGGTTGAATTTTAATCTGAAATTTGTAGGAGATACTTATAACATCTGATTCTAAGTTCTCTCCAAATTTCAGAATTTGTGAAGACCTGAAACATAGTTTTCAAAACGTTTTAAAACTGGTCCTTAAAACAGAAACTGTTTTCAGAAGTTTGGTTTTTGGTTCAAACTAATTTTAAAAACCACATTTTCCGCACCCACTATTCAACCCCCCTTCTATGGTGCCTTGCAGATCCTACAATTGGTATCAGAGTGCAGGAACACTCATTTCAAAGAATCCAACGATTCCGTGAGATGGCAACCACAACCGTGCAAGAAGGAATGTCAACTGTAAGGTCTCCTCTTTTCGACGGTGAGCCTTTTATTCAATGGAAATTAAGAATGAAACTTTTTCTTATGGCTATTGATATTGATCTATGGTCCATTATAGAAGACGGTCCATTTGTTCCCACTAAGATGTCAATTATTGATGGTGTCACACTAGAGGTTACAAAAACGAAACAAGAATACACTAGTGATGACAAAAAGAAGTTGAGTATGAATGCTAAAGCCATGCAACTACTATTAAACGGCCTAAGTAAAAGTGAGGCTAGTTACGTGTCAAATTGTTCTAGTGCTCAAGAGATGTGGCATATTCTTGAAATGAAACATGAAGGGACTATCCAAGTAAAGGAGTCCAAAATCAATATGCTTATGTCCACACTTGAGTCCTTTAAATTATTGCCAAATGAGTCTATTGTTGAGATGGATTTACGCTTGACTAACATTTACAATTCTCTTGAGTCTCTTGGCAAAGCCTTCACTATGCAGGATAAGGTACAAAAGGTTTTGCGAAGCCTTCCATCCGAGTGGGACCCTAAAGTAACGGCCATAGAAGAAAGCAAAGGGACCAAATCAATTAAAATGGAAAAACTAATCGGATCACTTAAGGTATATGAAAACAAACTTGCTTTAAGACATTCTGAGTCCATTTCTAATAATGATAGGGCTATAGCTTTTAAATCAAATGAATACGTCGTAGATGATAATGACACAGATTCCGATGATGAGGACTTAATCACAATGGCTAAAAGATTAAGAAAAATATTGAGAAAATCGATTAAACATCAGTCTACCTCATCTAAGGATCATAAAAATAAAAATAAGGAAATAAAGTGCTATCAATGCGGCAAACTTGGACATCTATCATATGACTACCCTAATAAAGAAAAACAAACAAATAAATACCCTGACAAGGATCGGAACAAGAATAGACTCGTCTCAGAACCTAAGCAAAGGAGAAGAGCATTCAAAGCCTCCACTTGGAGTGACACATCCGACTCTGAGACTGATGATACGGAAGAACACAAGGCACAAGTATGCTTTACATCCAAAGCATCAAATGAGGTATCTTCCGACTCTGATTCCGATTCTGAATGTTCATATGATGATTTATTTAGTCAATATTTAGAATTGCATAAGTTTTCAAAGACTCTTGCAAAAGAAAAGAAGCGATTAATTGAAGACAAGAAATTGTTAGAATCTTCTAACAAAGATCTTGTGTCTCAATTAAACGATTCAAAAGAAGAGTCGTCATGCATTATAAATTCATTAAAATCTGAAATTTCATCATTGAAATCCGAGAACGTTGAATTGAAATCCGATATTTCAAAATTAAAATCAAGGAATGTCGATGTAGAGAAAAAGGTGAAACAGTTTGATACGGGATCCAACATGCTGCATCGCATTATATTATCACAAAAGCATGACAGTGACAAAACGGGTTTGGGATACGTTGATACTAATGAAGTATCAACCAAACGAACTAAGTTTGTGGTGTCTAAGAATGTAGACACTCCAAAGCCCCAAGTGGCGTCCAAGATGACGCAAAAACCGTCACTTCCCTTATCACGTCCCACTACATCTTCATATCACGTGAAATACAACTTTGTACCATATAGACATGAAAAGAAAAGAGTATTGCATACACGACATTCATTCAATCCACGCACTACGCATACAAACACAAGGACATATCAAAAACGTCCTACATATAATGCGTATAAAGGAGTTCTTGGCCAAAGGCCAGATAAAGTTGCACCTAAAGTATATTATGTTGCGTTCTCATCATCTTTCTCACCTTTTGGAGACCTAGAAAGGTCACCCAAATATGGGTACCAAAAGGGACATTTTCAAAGGGTTGAATAAATAACCCTTACCAACGCACGTATATGAAATGCATGATTTTTTTTCTTTAAAGGCATCTTTTGATTTGCTTTCCAAAATAAAGGTGGAGAGAAAGCATGATTTAAGGGGGAGAGAGATACTGATTGCATAAATCAAGGGGGAGCGGACTCGAAATTTAAATTTCGAATTTTGAATTTATGCATAATTGAAGGGGGAGCGATAGGATTTAAATCATATGCATAAGTTATTTTGAAAATCATCAAAAGGGGGAGATTGTAGAGAAAAAGGGGTTTGAGTAATTTTCAAATACATGATTTAAATGTGCACAAAAACGAGCATAAGATAAAACGTGCATGATATAAACAAACGTGTGCATGATATTGCTCAGTACTTGCCTTATTTAGCTTATATATAATGTTGCCGGACTAACGAGCCATGAAGCGTTAAAGCTTACATCATATGGCAAACATTTGTTGTGTTTATACTATTTTCAGGTGCCACCATTATTGAACTAGACTAGTTCATTAAGTGAATTACTTAGTTTATTAAACTAAGTAGTTCATTAAAGGAAGCCACATTTGGAAAAGGCACAAAGGCAACAAAGCTAAGGAAGGAAAGTTTTCTCCTCCTCCCATCCTTAATTATACACGCCTATATACATATATATTACATATATTATCAGATTTTTTGAAAAAGGCACATACACATGTATTCCAACGTACTACCGACACGTTATATATTTTACGTACGTACGTTAACGTCACACCACTATACTTAACTCATATTTATGAGTATATTCAGGCCTTATATCATATGATATAAGATATGGTGATGACAAATTAAATACGACACGATAAAAGGTTCTAAACCAAAAATTGTCGTATCGGGCGAATACCGAAACTTCGCCAACGTGTCACGTACTTGCCATAAATAAATGGCCAGCCCCTATACTTCAAAAATTGATGAAAATTTCGTGCACATGACAGAAAATTCAGCCAAAAATACTTTCCATGTTGGTACACACAAATCACCCCACATTAAGGCCAAAATGTGAAGATTCCAAGTTTAATTTTGTCACATGTTAATGGTACCACTTTAGACCAGCCAAGTGCTGAGATTTAAAGTATATATTATATATATTATGTATAACATAATATATATAACATGTGCAAAAGTTGGAATTTAAATTAGAGAAAAATCGGGTAATCGATAAATATCGAAAATTCGGTTTTCTACGCACACAACTCATGGAACGTTTTTGGTACATCATGTGACATGTATCTAGACACTTTTTACATATGTTATACATCTTAAAGTGTTCTAGAAAATTAAATTAAGGGCTGATTGGAATATAACATGTGTGTATTATTAAATGTGCACTATTTTACAAAGTTAGCAAAAATAAATTTCAGCACATGTATATACATTATCCAACGCCACCTACAGCTGAGATGGAGCATTGTTGGTATATTGATTGGTCAAGAATCAATCACACAAAGTTGTTGACTTAAAGAGAGAAGCTACAAAAAGGTAATAATTCAAATTTTGTCTCAATTGTGACACATGCTGAAAATTCAGCATGTGTGCTAATGATGGCCGAAATTTTCATCTTTATTGTGATATATTTCATCATCTTTTATTGTGTGATTGATTGGAAGAAGAAATGGAAATGATTTGAATATTATTTAAATTAATAAAGTGTGATATTCTACATATCACACATGCTGAAATTGTTTCAGCATGTGTAAGACTTGTGATGGCCGAATTCTAGAGCTTAAAAGTGTCCATATTCATTTCTCATGAGATAGGAATATTTACCATTTAATTGGTGATTCATTTTTTAAAGAAAAATCAAATCAAATTTGGTATTATTTTGAATGAAAGGGAATGATGCACATGCTGAAAATTCAGCTTGGCAATGTCACCAAATGGGCGATTTTTATCCTAGCAAGAAAGGAATTTTTGTCTTGTAATTCATGAGATATATCTTATGGTTTATGGAAACTATTTTATGATGATTTTGGCACATGTTTAAGTGTAATTCTCAGATTTTTCCAAGTCATCAATGATGACACCATTGAAACAATAAGAAGGTGCCAAGTAAGCGAAGCCTAAATGATCATCCAATAAGAAGATGCCAAGTAAGCAAGACTTTGTCACAATGATGTCTTACATCCTCCCAAGGACTTAGAAGATAATTTTCAAGAGGGGGAGGCATCTACAAGGGGACGGCCATGCACATTAAAAGGAAAGGGAAGAAAGCAAACAAAACAAGAACAAGCATTGCAAATCAAAGTGATCAAAAAGCCTAGCTCTTCTTCTTCTACATTCTCTTTCTTTCTTTCTTCTTGAAAGCCTATTGTATTCATATCTTTCAATCTTGAATAAGTTGTTATAGACCACCACATATTCCATATCTTTGTAAAAGATTGATCAAGGTGTGATCAATCTTCAATCTTGCAAGGTGGTAGTGTTCGTGTGCATTGTATTGAACATACAAGGTTTGTAAAGGGTTGGAGTTGGTGTGTAACTCCATCAACCCTGTGGTAAGGTGTTTTTGAGTTGTGTGATTAGTGTGAACCAAGGAAGGTGTTCCTTGAAGATTGGAGTAGGTTGTTGATAACCGAACCAGTATAAAATTCTTGGTGTCATTTACTCTCAGCACTGATTTTCGGTTTCAGCACTGTTTACTGTTTTTAATCATGTTTGTAAAAATAGTAAACGAATTTTAAAAATCACGAAACTTTCAGAAAATATAACCACATGTTCTAGGGTTCTTTTGACGCAAGTTTCAACCCTTTTGGACAAGTATAAGTCATTCAAACGTCCAAAGTTCTGAGACTAGTGCAGTCTGATTTTAAGGCTTGCAAAGGTTGAGACTTTGATCGTATTTGACTAACTTCCCAAAAGAATTTTTAAAAACTGTTTCAACCAATTTAAATATAACATATAAGGGGTTAGTGGTTAAAGTTTCAAAGCATTTGGAGTTGTGTACAAATTGGAATTAATTTTTCAAATCAGTGTATCGGTTCTGGCAGATTTGCGCAATCTGACCACAAACGATTTTTCAAGGGGTTAGAGGTTGAATTTTAATCTGAAATTTTTAGGAGATACTTATAACATCTGAGTCTAAGTTATCTCCAAATTTCAGAATTTTTGAAGACCTGAAGCCTAGTTTTCAAAACGTTTTAAAACTGGTCCTGAAAACAGAAACTGTTTTCAGAAGTTGGGTTTTTGGTTCAAACTAATTTTAAAAATCACATTTTCCGCACCCACTATTCAACCCCCCCTTCTAGTGGTGCCTTGAAGATCCTACAGCAACTTGTTGAATTCGTTGAGAAATGTCTTATTTGCAAAAGGATAAAAACGGAACATCAAAGATCCACAGGATTGTTGCAACCCTTTGAAGTTCCTGAGTGGAAATAGGATCACGTCACTATGCATTTCGTGACTGACTTACCAAGGACAATGAATGGATATGATGCTATTGGGTAGTGGTTGATCGTTTGACGAAGTCCGCCATTTCATGGCCATGTCAATCAAAGCCTCCATTGAGAAATTAGCTACCATGTATATTGATTAGATTGTATGCTTGCACGGAGTAACCACGAGTATAGTTTGTGACTGTGTCCCTCGCTTCACATCTAGATTTTAGACAGCCTTCCAGAAGGCGATGGACACTGAAATTCGGATGAGTTCAGCATTTCACCCTCAAACTGATGGTCAATCGGAAAGAACAATCCAAACACTGGAAGATGTGTTACGAGCTTGTATCCTTGATTTTGGAGAAAGTTGGGACAAAAGTCTTAAGTTGGTCGAATTTTCCTACAATAATACCTATCACCGATCTATTGGGATGGCCCCTTATGAAGAACTGTATGGAAAAAAGTGCCAATATCCACTTTATTGGAATTAAATTGGAGACAAGATTTTTGCAGGACCCAACCTAGTGGAGCAAACACGAGAGAAAGTGATGATTGTCAAGCAAAGGTTGAAGGCAGCTCAAGACAGAAGCAAAGTTTGGGCCGGCGAAAAGCGATGACCATTGGAATTCCAGGAAGGTGAGAAAGTGTTCTTAATAGTCTCACCATCGAAGGGCGTAAGAAGTTTTGGCATAAAAGGTAAACTGAGTCCAAGATTCATCAGGCCATATGAAGTTCTTGAAAGGATTGGAGAAGTTGCCTAACCAGGTAGCACTACCGCCATCGCTGTCTCAGTTGCACAATGTATTTCATGTATCCCAGCTTCGTCGGTACATGCATGAGCCCAGTTATATCATCAAGGAGCAGACATTGAAAATTGAAGCCGATGTGTCTATGAAGAAGAGCCGGAGAGGATAATTGACCGGAAGGAAAAGGCTCTAAGAAAGCGGTCTATTTCCATGGTTAAGGTGCAATGGAAGCACCACTCTGTTGATGAAGCCACTTGGGAGACTGAAGAAAGCATGAGGAGCTTGTACCCACATCTCTTTGACTAGTACTCTTAAGTTTCAAGGACGAAACTTGTAATAAGGGGGAGGATGTTGTACCCAATGGAAATCACTCTGTACCACCGACTCGTATGAAGTGGTTTAATAAGATATTTGTTCTTTCAAGTGCATTTTATTTAGTTTTCCTATTATTTCTTCTTTAATTAAATTTCCTTAAAGTAAATATTATAAGAAATAGTATGATACTACAAGTATGTCTTATGAAGCAAGTGAAATGACAAATCTACCCTTCCAAAATTTTTAGTAAAATTCCGCCAACATGGGTCTAGGAGATTCTAGAATTCTGCTTAATATTTTTATTAAGTCGTAAGACACCATTAAAAAAATAAAAAAAACATGGGAAAGGTGGTCAAAATGGTTCAAGACACAAGAGATGCTTTCTATACACATAGGGAATTTTCTTCTCCTTTTGTCTCAAAAACCGCCAGCCCCCTTTCCTTGTGGTGTTCCATGAGATTGTCTTGCATGGCATCAAAAGAAACAAGTAGTCAAAAGGCTCAAAACACCAAGGTACCCTCATGATCATGCCCATACACATGAAGAATCTCCTCCTTGTTTTTCTTGGAAAACAACCGGCACCCCCTTCTTCTACCCCATGAGACCTTCTTCAAGTTGGTCCTAGAATCTTCCCTTCATCCCTAACTCACAATACTCTCAAAGGTTCCTATCAAGAAAACCACTAAAAACTCTTGCACACTTAGGCAAATCCTCCATCATCATCATCTCATACGGTTAGCTTGGGTGTAGAAGACTCAAAACCATCTTCAACTTCAAGCTCTAAAGACTCATCTAGGTAAATTGCATGCTAAACTTCCAAAGTGAATTCCACATTTCAAATTGTAGAGCTCACATTGTATCTCTTTTTCCTCTACAAAAACCGTGACCTTCAATGGTCACTAGGTGAAGATTTTTCAAGCTATTAGGTGGTGATAACATCTTGGTGGATTTGATTCATTTCAATCTCCATTCAAGCTCTATTTGGTAAATGGAAATCTACCTTCAATCTATCTCTATTCTTCATTTAAAATAGTAGCTAACATTCACCCCCTGCCCAAAACCGTGTGCAATTTAGTGAAGTTGGAGGAAAACTTCAAACGATTTCAACTAAGGCTCAAGCTAGGGGAAAATTCCTAAGCTTAAAGAGGCAAGTATACTCTAGACAATCTTGACTTATTTGTGAAGGTGTATGCTTGAATGACTAGCCATTTTTAAGATATGAATCTTAGTTGAAGCACTAAGTGCAAAGCATGAGAAATTAGTTGTTTCATAAGGGAAAGTGTTTGCATGTGGAGTGATTCTCTCTATGGATGTGTTGCATGCCTAATTCAAACATGGTATGAGATATACTCCTCACAATAAGGGGACGGTTTTAGTGATTAGATGGATAGTGAACTAATCCTTGTTAAGAATGGACTTTATGAAGTATAAAATATATGAAAATGGTATGTTTTATGGGGCTGTTTGGCATGGGGTTTTGGCGTAGCTTAAAGAATATTGTGAGACTTGAATGCTCATGTTCAACTGTAAAATTGATGTTTAGTAAGTTAATTTAGGGGATGAAGTTGATTGGGAAAGGCTTGAGCAATAAAAGTGATGAAATGAAGATTTTCTGGAACTGGACAGTTTTGAGTGGCAACTTGTTTGGCCTTGAAACGAACCTTAGGAGTGTGCAATTTAGCTAAATTTTGGTGTGATGGTAGCTTGATATGTGTAGTAAATTTGTGAGGTGGAATTTGTTTTAAATGGAATTTTTAGTAAGAAAGAGTCACTGCAGTTTCTGCAGGTACCTAGACTGAGAAAGATAATTAAATGACCCTCTTAAATATATTGGATTGCCTTGAAATTTGTATGGTATTTACCTAAGACATAGATGAACACGCCCATGTAAAGAATTGGCTTGAAATTATTGTTTTTAAGGGGTGACAACTGAGGTGAATGTCACGGTACAAAACTGGAAAACAGGACAGTTGGATGACATGAGTTGTGAGGCCTTGATCTTGTTTATTTAGGCTTGTATGTGATGTTTGGGCATATGAATATTGTTTCTTGGTATGTTGGCTATGTTTTCTAGGTGATGGATCGAATTTAATAATGTTTTATGGCCCTTGAAACTGAGGTAAGGCGGGTGTTGCATTGCAGAATCCTAGAGTACCCCTTGATAGTAATTTAATGTTTTGAGGACTTTAGACACCTCGGAATGTTACGAAATTTTTTGACATGTGTCTAAGATTCCATTATGCATGTGTGTGGCATAAGTTGCTGGAATAAGGGTCTTAATTGATGATTTTGAGGCTATATGAACAGGACACTGCTGCTTTATGCCAAAGAATGATAAGAAAGCTCTTTTGAAAAGCAGTTTTCAATTTTTGAAAGAAAGACTCCTATGGTACCATTAAATCCTGGCCAGCACAACCCGCTCCAGATCTGGGGTCAATTGATCTGATGATGAGTATGGCCGTCCAGGCCCAGAGATAATAGACCTGAGGATGATGATTATGACCGTTTAGGCCCGGAGATAATAGGCCTGATGATGACGATGTATGACCACCCAGGTCCGGAAATAATAGACCTGATGATGATGATTGATGTATGACCGTTTTCAGATCCGAAAATAATAGATCTGAAGGGAACTGTATGACCACTTCAGATCCAGATATAATAGATCTGAACCCTCTCTACTCCTTGTTTTATGACGATTATGTTTTGAAAGAAAGAAAGATCGAAATTGGTTTTCACTCTATCATGATGAACTACATTTGCATATTCATACGCATTGCATATGTTTGTGAGTAGGACGCTTAGTCTATTATCGCTAAGTTATGATCTTATTTCCTTTTGTCACTTAAGTTATGATTTTATTATCTTTGCGGCTATTGAGTTGAAGGACAGGTATGTCGGAAAAGTCGAAGATTCTTGGGATTCGGTTCTTGTGTATACTTTCCATTTAATTGTAGATTGTTTATGGTGTACTTGCTGGTGACTTTGTAACTCACCTTTTACTTTTCCCCCAGAGTGTTGTACCTCAACCGTACTGTACTTGAAACTATGAAGAAGTGGCGTAATGAAATATTAATTCTTCCAAGTACATTTTATTAAGTTATATTAATGCTTCTTTACTTAAATTTCTTGAAAATAGATACTATGTAGTTATACAAGTGAGTCTCATGGAGTGCGTGAAATGACCATTTCGCCCCTCCAAGACCTTGGAATTTCGGCCACAAAGCCTTGAAGGACCTTAGAGTATTTTCCTTTTATAAGAAGACTAACCTAAATGGTCTTCTTAAAAGCAAGCCTAAAAACATATACAAGAAATTTGATAATATAGATAATGGTATAATTATATAGGTATGTGTTATGAAAAATGTGAAAAGACAAAAATGTCCTCCTAAAAGCACCAAGATTTCGGCCTACCCAAAAGGGTTTCTAGAACCCTCTCCACTTTTCTAGTTTTTCCACTATTTAAAATTATATTACAAACAAACAATAAAATAAATTCAATCATGGGAGGCGAATCCTTGCAATTTACAAGACCAAGGTTGCTTTTTCTTACATTTCATGAAAAGCCTCGCCTCCCTCTACCCCATGCGCCGGCTCCCTCTCTCTCTTACACCATTAAACCTTATTTATAATAGCTAGAAGCTTCCTCCATCCGTCTCCACCTTGAACACCCTCAAGAAGTTCACAAGCAAGACATTATAGAGCATTAAACACTTAGGCTAATTCATCACCATCATCCTCCTACCATACGGCCCCCTTGGAGCTAGGAGATTCAAGACTATTTTCATCTTCAAGGCTCAAAGAATTATCTAGGTAAGTCACACTCCAAGCTTCTTAAGTGATTTTCTTAGTCCAAAGAATGAAGCTCACATAGTTTCCTTTTGCTAGCCCAAAACCGAGACCTCCTTGGTCTCCTAGGTGCAAACTTTTCAAGCTTCTAAGTGGTGCTAGCCTCTTGGTGGTTTGAATCCCTTTCAAACTCCATTCAAGCTTCATTTTGGTAATCAAATCTAGCATCAATATAGCTCTATTCTTTATTTGAAATGATAGCTAATATTCCTCTTTTTCCTCCCTCCAAAACCGTATGCTACAGGAAGTAGTGGAGGAAACTTCAACCCATTTCGTCCAAGATCCAAGCTAAAAGAAGGTTCCAGCTTGAAGAGGCAAGTATACTCGAGACATTCATGATTTATTTAAGGAGTTAATGACTTGAATGACTAGCTATTTCTAAGATATGAATTTTAGTTGAAGATACTAAGTGTTAAGCAAGGGAACTTAGTTGTTCTTTAAGAAAAGTGACTTGCATGCGAATAATTCTTCTAAGGATGAGTTCTTTGCCTACATGCAATATGATATGAGGGCTGTTTTAGGATGGTGCATGGATTAGCAAATTGATTCTTGGCAAGAATAGATTTTGTGTGAAGTATGTGAAGTATAAAGATGGCGTGTGTGCTATATGTAATTTTGCAAAGTTGTTTTGGCATACTTGAATGATTTGTTACATGAGTGTATTTGTACTCAATTTGAAATGTGACATGAGTCCTTTTTGGCACAATAAAACGTGCTGTTTAGGGAAGCTAGGTGATGCATGAATTAGTTGTACCAAGGGTAGACTTCATAAAGTGTATAATGAGCAAGAGTGATGAGTGCTATGTGCAAGTTGCAAACTGTTTTTGGGGTGATTCATATGTGACTTAACAAATGTTATGAAACCTGGAATATTCATGTAAAAGGGGAGTATTTGGTGTCTAATAAGTCATCTTATAGGAATAAGGTTAGTTGGCAAACATTTGACATGAAAAAGTAGCAAAAGACAAAACTACTGGAGCAAGACAGTTTTATGTGGTGTGTTGTGTGACCTTAAACTGGACCTTAGGAACGTGAAAATGAGCTGATTTTTGGTAGGATGCCAGTCTTGCATGTTTATTAGGCCTGTGAGTTGGAATTTTGGTAAAAGGACTTATGGTTTTGTCACAATGAAATTTTTAGTAAAACTAGTCACTCCAGAATCAGCAAATAACTAATTTCGGGAGAATAATTAAGTGACCCCTAAACAGTTATTGGATTGCTCTGGAACTTTTATGGTAATTACGAGGGACATAGGTGAGCATTTCCATGTAAATTAATCAACTTGAAATTATTGTTTTGATGGGTAAATACTGAATTGAAGTTGGCGTTACAAAACTGGAAAACAGGACAGAATTATGGATTAAGTTAGGAGGCCTTAGTCTTGTGAATTTGGACATGTATGAACTGTTTGGGCCCATGCATATTACTCCTTGATGTGTTTACTGTGTTTCCCAGGTGTTGGTCCAAATTAATTAAGATTTTATGGTTTTAGAAATTAAGGAAAAGATGGGTACTATACTGCTGGATTCAGCAGTACACTTTTTAGCGACTTGATGATTTAAGGGTTTTACTCATCTTGAAACGTTACGAAATCTTATGGCATGTAGATAGGACCCCATTATGCTTGTGTAAGTCAAGAGATGATGAAAATAGGCCTGATTTGTTATATTAGAAGCCTCATGAACAGATCTGGAAAACTTTTAGCTCATAGGATTATGTCTATGTCATGTTCTAAGTAATTTTTAAGATAATTTATGCCATGACTTGCATTGCAATTCATCCCATGCATCACGCATGATCATGTGCATCATGAATCTGATTTTCCTAAGTTTTTCCGTATGCAAGCAAGTCCTTTTCAAGCAAGCAAGTTTTCGTTATGCACGTAAGTCGTTTATGGTCCCTTGATTTTCAAAAGAAATGCTTTATGACTTCCTTGCCGGCTAAGCATGCTCATAACCCGATCCAGACCCAGGGTTAATAGGTCTGATGACATGATAAGTTCTGGACCCGTTCTGGCCCGGGGTTAATTGGTCCGATGATATGTTCTAGACCCGATCAAGGCCCGGGGTAAATTGGCCTGATGATATGTTCTGGACCCGTCCCAGACCCGGGGTTAATTGGTCTGATGACATGTTCTGGACCCGTTCAGATCCGGGGTTAATTGATCTGACACTCTGTTTTCTGATATGCTTGCTTTATGGGACTAAATGATGATTTTACCACGACATGACATCATGCATTGCATCTTGCATATTTTATGTGCACTTTGCATATTAGGACGGTTAAGTTAGGAAGGGATACCATACTGTCAGAATGGTACTACTTAAATTATGATTAGGCTATATCTTGAGCTGATATAGGATTAAAGGTCAGGTATGAATTAACAATTTGAGTTTCTTGGGGTTTTTCCATTCATGTTATGATTCTTTATTTATTTCAGGATAGTTTATTGTATGCTTGCTGTGTGATTTTTATCACTCATACCTTTATTTTTCCCCAGAGACAGAGAATGCTAAGGTTGAGTGGATCGAGGATGAGCCGAGAGTGTCGTACCCGTAGTCAAGGAGTTAGGAGGAGACGATGCTTAAGGACTTTTGTGCTGATATGATGTTTGCATTGTGAACTATCTTGGAACCGTTGGGATTTCGGTTTTATCTTGTTTTGTTGGACTAATGTTTTTGCGGATTTAATATTTCGGCATGCATGTTTATTTTAAAGTTTTAGTTCTGCCTAAATTTTATTACCATGTTAAATGTTAACATGAGAGTCCATGACCTAAGTTATGGATATTCACATGTTATGCATGACACTTTGTACTCTCCGTAGTGAAGTACGGTGGGTGCACCGTATTCGGACGAGGTCCGATGCAGGACGCTACAAGTGGTATCAGAGCACAGGCTCTAGATTTTGAGCAGAATGTAGAACTAAGTTATGATCTTAGAAATTTAAGTTTGATCTTAGACCTAAGTCATGATCTTAGATGAGTGATGGCCTTAGACTAGGACAACGTAGACTGGGTTTTAGGATGTAATTCAATAATTAATCCTGACTTACAGAATCCGGATCTCTATCGTAAGATATGTCTTTTCTCTTCCTCATTTAAAAATTTTGAGAATTATGACCTTTAGCCAAAATAAATTTGATCTTATCCCAACATTTGTATAAATTTTGACACTCCGTAGTGCAGATGGTGTGACCTCGTGGCAGACCTCCTAGGGCTCGACCAGATGCACAGGAGCCAGTCCCTCCTCAGCCACAAGGCCCTGTTCCCCCTCCACCGGTTCAGGTCCGGCCACCACCACCATAAGACCAGCACCCTCCTGTTCAGAAAATCTACCTCCACCACCGCAGGCACCTATTCCTCCGGTGATTCCTGATGTTAATGCCTTCCAGACCATTTGCCAGGTGGTCACAAAGATAGGTCAAGGCCTAATCCATCAGAATGCTCCGCCTCTCCCACGTGAGCCAGTAAGAGATGCTCAATATTATTTTGAGAAGTTTAAGAGGGCTAATGTACCGTCGTTTGAGGGAAAGCCAGATCCGGACATAGCTGAGAAGTGGTTAGATGAGGTCGAGAATTGTTTCGAGCTAATTCAAGCCCCTGATGAGATGAAAGCTCAAGCCATAAGGCCCTTCTTGTTAAGTGAAGCCAATCAATGGTGGAAGACCAACTTACAACCCTTGCCAAGACCAATTGCCTGGGAAAGATTTCTGCAAGAGTTCCATAAGTTCTACATTCCTCCGTCAGTGAAGTTACAAAAGAGGCATGAATTTGAATCACTGAAGCAAGAGCCTGGTATGACTGTAGAAGAATATGCTAATAAGTTCATTGCATTGGGAAGATTTTAGCCGACCACTATGAATGATGAAGAGACAAAAATGCTGAAATTTGAAATAGGCCTAAACCCGAGGATAAGAACATGGTTGGTGAATGCAAACCCTGCAAATTTTGGAGCCCATCTGGATGCCTGTTAATGGATCGAGAGAGATATTATCCGCCGAGACGATGTGGGACAGAAAAGAGAGAGACAAGTGACTGGAAATGAGAAGTTCAAAAAGGTAGCCAAGAAGAATTACAGAGGATCTGTTCGTCAAGGGAGATCACAGGGTCAGAATCAGCGCCGCCAGCAGCATCAAAATAATTAGCAAAAGAATCAAGCTCCACCCCAGCAGCCAGCTATACCAGTGTGCCCTTAGTGCCAGAAGAGACATATGGGTGAGTGTCGATGGAAGACTGGACAATGTTTTGGATGCGGCAAGGATGGCCACCTGATTAGGGATTGCCCAGACAGAGGAGCTCAGCAACAGCAGCAACAACCAAAGAACCAACGACCACGAGCAAATGCAAGGGTGCACGTCATGACAGATGCAGATATTGAGGAGACGGCAGACGTAGTGACTGGTAAGATTTAAAGTTTTATGCCCTAAATATGTTTTTCTTATGCATGCTTATACTATTGCATAGTTAAATATGCAAGACTCAGGAACTATCTTAGTATGTAACATACCTGCGAATGTATTGTTCGACAGTGACGCCAGCCACTCATTTAATTCCAGAAAGTTTGCTAAGGGTATCGATCATACCCTAGTCCGGTTAGAATCACCCCACAGAGTACAAGCAGCCGGCAATCAGGTGCTTGTTTCTCATCATATCTTCAAAAATTGCGCCCTCGAGTTCGATGATCAGCGGTTTGAAGCCGATCTAATCCCCATATCCATAGTGATTTTGATGTGATTCTGGAGATAGATTGGTTCTCGAAGAACCATGCCCACATTGATGGCCGGAGTTGGCAAGTTATAATCAAGAACCCAGCTCGAGACGAAGTATCATTCCAAGGAGGAGCCAAGTTAAAGAAACCATCCAAGAAGGTCTATGTCAATACGGATCGTGCCAGCTGAGCATTGAAGAAAGGCCATGAAGGATTCTTTGTTTATATCCTATGTGCTGAGCAAGTGAGTCCCACCCTTGCTCAAGTTCCTGTTGTTAACGAATACCCTGACGTTTTCCGGAAGAATTACCTAGGTTGCCTCCCGACCGTGAAATTGCTTTCGAAATAAACCGTTTCAGGAGCAGAACCCATATCAAAAGCACCATATCGGATGGAACCTACGGAACTAAAAGAACTAAAGGAGCAGTTACACGAGCTATTAGAGAAGAAGCTCATCCGCCCCAGCGTTTCACCTTGGGGTGCCCCTATGCTATTCGTAAAGAAGAAAGATGGAAGTATGCTTTTATGCATCGATTACCGGGAACTAAACAAAATCACCATAAAGAACAAGTACCCGCTACCCCGGATCGACGACTTATTTGACCAACTCAGGGGATCTCGAATTTTTAGTAAGATAGACCTGCGATCTGGATACTTCCAATTAAAAATTAAGGCTGAAGACGTCCCTAAGACTGCTTTCAGAACACGCTATGGACAGTACGAATTCCTTGTCATGCCATTCAGCTTGACTAACGCCCCGACTGCCTTTATGGATCTCATGAATCGAGTCTTTTTGGACCAGTTAGACAAGTTCGTAGCGGTCTTCATAGATGATATCTTGATCTATTCACCAGATGAAGAAACTCATGCAGCCCATTTGAGGACAGTTTTTAATACCTAAAGAGAAAGACGCTTATACGCGAAATTTAGCAAATGTGAGTTTTGGCTGCATAGTGTTTTTTTTCTTGGCCATGTAATATCAGAAGATGGGATTTCTGTGGATCCCAAGAATATTGAAGCCATGACGGAATGGCCCAGACCAACAAATGTTACAGAAGTGAGAAGTTTCCTTGGACTGGCAGGGTATTATCGAAAGTTTGTAGAATGATTCTCGAAGATAGCAGTTCCCCTCACCAGATTGACACAAAAGAAAACCAAGTTTGAGTGGAATGCTGATTGTGAAAGGAGCTTCTCAGAGTTGAAAGCAAAGTTGACATCCGCCCCTATTTTGGCTTAGTCCGTTCATGGCGAGAAATATGTTGTGTACAGTGATGCTACAAAGAACGGTCTTGGATGTGTTCTGATACAGAAGGACATAGTGATAGCCTACGCATCTCGACAATTGAAGCCATTCGAGCAAAACTATCCCATTCATGATCTTGAGCTTGCCGCAGTAGTATTCATATTGAAGATATGGAGGCATTACTTGTACGTTGAGAAATGTGAGATCTTTACGGACCACAAAAGCCTAAAGTATCTTTTTACAGAGAAGGAACTGAATATGCGGCAACGTAGATGGCTGGAGTTGATTAAACATTACGACCTCTCAATTAATTACCACCCTAGAAAAGCCAATAAAGTTGCTGATGCGTTGAGTCGAAAGACAAGTCACCCACGTCAACCACCTCTTCAGCGAGACATGGAAGAGTTTGGCCTTGAAGAAGTTGACTCTGTGGACGAAGTGCTCGCCAAATTAGTTCTTATTCCTTCACTGATTGATAGGATCAAAGAGGCTCAAGGAAATGATGAAGTATTGAGGAAGATCAAGGAGAGGATAAAAGATAAGCCACTGAATGATTTTGAAGCTCGTAGTGATGGCATTTTATGGTACAGAGGACGGTTATGTGTACCGGAGAACAAGGAGATTAGAGATGAAGTCTTGATGGAAGCCCATAACTCGCGCTTATTTATACACCCTGGAGCTAACAAGATGTATCAGGACCTCAAGCAAAGGTTTTGGTGGCACGGCATGAAAAACCAAATAGCTGAATTTGTTGAGCGATGCCTTATTTGTCAAATGATAAAAGCTGAGCACCAGAGGCCTGCCAGATTACTACAACCTTTAGAAGTTCCTGAATGGAAGTGGGACCACGTCACCATGGATTTCATGACCGATCTACCCAGGACTAAGTATGGGAATGATGCTATATGGGTCGTTGTGGACCGTCTGACCAAGTCTGCTCACTTTATGGCCATGTTGATTAAGGCATCTATGGAGAAGTTAGCCTCTATGTATGTCGACCAGATTGTCTGCATGCATGGTCTGCCCATAAGTATTATTTGTGATCGTGACCCCCGTTTTACCTCTAGATTTTGGACAGCATTTCAAAAGGAAATGTGCATTGAAATCAGTATGAGTTCTGCTTTTCATCCTCAAACGGATGGCCAATCAAAAAGGACGATCCAAACTCTTGAAGACATGCTTCATGCTTGCATTCTTGATTTTGGAGGAAGCTGGGATAAGAGTCTCAAGCGGTTGAGTTTTCTTACAATAATAGTTTCCACAAATCTATTGGGATGGCACCCTATGAAGCTTTGTATGGGAGAAAATGTCGGTCCCCACTCTATTGGGACGAAATTGGAGACAAGATGTATGCAGGACCCGACCTTGTAGAGCAAACTCGATAAAAAGTAAAGAGTGTTCGTCAAAGATTGAAGGCGGCACAAGATAGAAGTAAGATATGGGCTGATGAAAGACGGAGACCCTTGGAGTTTCAAGAAGGGGAAAAAGTTTTCTTAAAAGTCTCTCCATCTAAGGGGATCAAGAGATTTGGCATAAAAGGGGAATTGAGCCCAAGATTCATTGGACCATATGAAATTCTGGAGAGAGTTGGTAAAGTTGCATATCGCTTGGCGTTGCCCCCATCACTGTCCCAGTTACATGTTGTGTTCCACGTCTCCCAACTTTGCCGGTATATTTATGATCCAAGTCACATTCTTGAGGATCAGCAGCTGAAGATTGAAGAAGTTGCATCCTATACAGAGGAGCCCCTAAGGATCATTGATTGGAAAGAGAAGAAGTTGAGGAAGCGATCTATACCTATGGTGAAAGTTCAGTGGAAAGACCATGTCGGAGAAGAAGCCATTTGGGAAACTGAGGAAGACATGAGGAGTCAATACCCACACCTTTTTGACTAGTTCTCTTAAGTTTCAAGGACGAAACTTATGTTAAGGGGGGGGATGTTGTAACCCAACCGTACTGTACTTGAAACTATGATGAAGTGACGTAATGAAATATTAATTCTTCCAAGTACATTTTATTAAGTTATATTAATGCTTCTTTACTTAAATTTCTTTAAAGTAGATACTACATAGTTATACAAGTGAGTGTCATGGAGTGCGTGAAATGACCACTTCGCCCCTCCAAGACCTTGGAATTTCGGCCATAAAGCCTTGAAGGACCTTAGAGTATTTTCTTTTTATAAGAAGACTAACCTAAATGGTCTTCTTAAAAGCAAGCCTAAAAACATATACAAGAAATTTGATAATATAGATAATGGTATAATTATATAGGCATGTGTTATGAAAAATGTGAAAAGACAAAAATACCATTACAAAAGCCCCAAGATTTCGGCCAACCCAAAAGGGTTTCTAGAACCCTCTCCACCTTTCTATTTTTTCCACTATTTAAAATTATATTACAAACACACAATAAAATAAATTCAAGCATGGGAGGCAAAATCTTGCAATTTACAAGACCAAGGTTGCTTTTTCTTACATTTCATGAAAAGCCTTGCCTCCCTCTACCCCATGCGCCGGCTCCATCTCTCTCTTACACAATTAAACCTTCTTTATAATAGCTAGAAGCTTCCTCCATCCATCTCCACCTTGAATGTAGGATCTGCAAGGCACCACTAGAAGGGGGGGTTGAATAGATGGTGCGGAAAATATGGTTTTTAAAATTTCTTTAAACCTAACCAATTCAAGTTCTGAAAACAGATTCTGTTTTCAGGACCAGTTTTAAAACGTTTTTAAAACTAGGTTAGAGGTCTCCAAAAATTATGAAATTTTGAGAGAACTTAGCCTCATATGTTATGAGGGTCCCCTAAAAATTTCAAATTAAAATTCAACCTTTAACCCCTTCAAAAACTGTTGGTACTCAGATTGTGCAAATCTGCCAGAAACGGTAGATGGTTTTAACAAATTAATTCCTATTTGTGTGAACGTCCAAATGCTCTGAAAATTTGACCAATAACTCCTTATATATTATATTTAAATGGGTTGAAACAGTTTTGGAAAAATTTTTTGGGAAGTAGGTCAAATACAATCAAAGTCTCAAGCTTTGCAAGTCTGAAAATCAGACTGCACTAGTCTCAGAACTTTTGATGTTTAGTTGACTTATACTTGTCCAAAAGGGTTGCAACTTGTGCCAAATTAACCCTAGAACGTATAAGTATGTTTCTGTAAATTTTCGTAATTTTGGAAAACCGTTTACTATTTTTACGGATGCGAACAAGAAGGATAGACAGTGCAGTAACTGAAACGTAAATGCAGAAAGTAAATGGCACCAAGAATTTTATACTGGTTCGGTTATAAACAACCTACTCCAGTCTTCAATGAACACCTTCCTTGGTTCACACTAATCACACACACGCAGTATACCTTACCGCAGGGTTGATAGAGTTACACCTTAACTCCAACCCTTTACAAACCTTGTATTGCTAGTACAATTTCCACGAACACCACCACCTTGCTAGAATGAAGATTGATCACACCTTGATCAATCTTTTACAAAGATGAATGAATGGTGGTTTATATGAAGCCTATTCAAGATTGAAAGATGTAAAGAACAATAGGTTTTTTTACAAGAAAAGAGAAAGAAAGAAGATGTAGGAGAAGAAGAGCTTGACTATTTGATCTCTTTGAAATGCAATGCTTGTTGTTGTTTTTGTTTGCTCTCCTCTTCTTCTATTTAATTGTGGCAGCCGTCCCCCCTTCTCTTGTGTTCCCTCTTGAAAATTTCCTTTTGAGTGCTTGAGAGAGTGTAAGACATCATTGTGACAATGTCTTGCTTGCTTGGCATCATTCTATTGGATCATCATTTAGTCTTTGCTTACTTGGCACCTCTTTATTGGCTCAATGTTGTCAACATGATGACATGGAAAAAATCTGAGATCAACACTTTAAACATGTGCCAATATCAATCATAAAATCATACCATAAGTCAAGAGATACACCATAAATTGCAAGACCAACAAATCCTTCCCAAACAAGGCATAATTTCGGCCATATAGTCATCTTGCCATGCTGAATTTTCAGCATGTGCACCATTTAATTTTATTCAAGATAATTCCCAATTTACTTTGATTTTTCTCATTAAAAATGAATCAACAATACATGGTAAGTCTTGCTATCAATTGAGACATGAACTTGGACACAAAAAGCTCATCATGTTCGGCCACAACATGTACACATGCTGAAAAATTTTCAGCATGTGTGATATGCTAAATATCACCATTTATTTATTTTAAATATTATTCAAAACCTTACCATATCCTCTTCCAATCAATCCACCTTAATCAAGAAGTAAAATATGTCTCATAATGACCTTAAAAATGCCACCCATTAGCACACATGCTGAATTTTCAGCATGTGTCACAATTGTGACAAGATTTTGAAGTATTACCTTGTGTAGCTCCTTCCTTTATGTCACCAATAATGTATGATTGATTCTTGACCAATCAATATGCCAACAATGCTCCACATATACTCCATCTCAGCTGTAGGGGCGTGTATACATGTATATGCATGTGCTGAATTTCGTTTTTGCTAACTTTGTAAAATAGTGCATATTTAATAATACACACATGTAATATTCCAATCAGCCCTTAATTTAATTTTCTAGAACACTTTAAGATGTATATCATATGTAAAAAGTGTCTAGATACGTGTCACATGATGTACAAGAAAAACGTTCCATGTTATGTTCGTAGAAAACCGAATTTTCGATATTTATCGATTACCCGATTTTTCTCTAATTTATATTCCAACTTTTGCACATGTTATATATATTATGTTATACATAATATATATAATATACGCTTTAAATCTCAGCACTTGGCTGGTCTAAAGTGGTACCATTAACATGTGACAAAATTAAATTTGGAATCTTCACATTTTGGCCTTAATGTGGAGTAATTTGTGTGTGCCAACATGAAAAGTATTTTTGGCTGATTGTATCATGTATGGCACGAAAATATCATCATATTTTGATGTATATGGGCTGGCCATTTATTTATGGCAAGTACCTGACACGTTGGCGAAGTTTCGGTATTTGTCCGATACGACAAATTTCGGTTTAGAACCTTTTATCGTGTCGTATTTAATTTGTCATCACCATATCTTATATCATATGATATAAGACCTGAATATACTCATAAATATGAGTTAAGTATAGTGGTGTGACGTTAACGTACGTACGTAAGATATATAACGTGTCGGTAGTATGTTGGAATACATGTGTATGTGCCTTTATTTAAAAAAATCTGAAAATATATAGTGTATTTATATATATATGGCGTGTTCATTTAAGATGGAGAGGAGGAGAAGACTTTCCTTCTTTAGCCTTGTTGCCTTTGAGCATTTTGCAAATGAATCTTCCTTTAATGAACTACTTAGTTTATTAAACTAAGTACTTCACTTAATGAACTAATTTAGTTCATTAATGGTGGCACCTGAAAATAGTATAAACACAACAAATGTTTGCCATATGTTGTAAGCTTTAATGCTTCATGGCTCGTTAGTACGGCAACATAATATATAAGCTAAATAAGGCAAGTAATGGCAAGTTATCATGCACACATGTACACATTTATGCACTTATATATATATATATATATATATATATATATATATATATATGTATATATATATGCATTCAAATTTCTTATTTTGAAATCACTCAAACCCTCTTATTTCTACAATCTCCCCCTTTTGATGATTTTCAAAATAACTTGTATACATGATTTAAATGCTATCTCTCCCCCTTGAACTATGCACAGATTTGAAATTTGAATTTCGAATTTCAAATCCGGCTCCCCCTTGATTTGTGCAATTAAGATCAATTAAGATCAATCAGTGTATCTCTCCCCCTTAAATCATGCTTTTCAAATCCGGCTCCCCCTTGATTTGTGCAATTAAGATCAATTAAGATCAATCAGTGTCTCTCTCCCCTTTAAATCATGCTTCTCTCTCCCCCTTTATTTTGGAAAGTTAATCAAAAGATTCCTATCAAAAAGGAAAGTAAAGCAAATAATATCACATCAAATCACATCAACGGGAATCATGCCTAATTTAGAACGAAGAGATTCATATGTGGCTTGATTTAAGGCCTTTGTGAATATATCCGCTACTTGTGATTCTGTGCGTACATGATCTATGACAATATTACCATTGTTAACGTGATCACGAAGAAAGTGATAGCGAACTTCTATATGCTTAGCCTTAGAGTGTAACACGGGGTTATTAGACAAATTTATTGCACTCATACTATCACAATAGATAGGAATTTTATTTACGGTAATTCCAAAGTCCGAAAGTTGTTGTTTTATCCACAACAACTGTGTGGAACAGAGGCTAAGAGCCATATACTCAGCCTCAGTAGTGGACAAAGCAACACTTGCTTGCTTTTTGGAAAACCATGAAATAAGGGAATTTCCTATAAATTGACAAGTTCCGCTCGTGCTTTTTCTATCTATTTTGCAGCCACCATAATCTGCATCAGTGTAAGCATGTAAGTCAAATGTAGAATCCTTATCATACCAAATACCTAAGGTGGGCGTGTGCTTAATATAACGAAATATTCTTTTTACCGCATTTAAGTGTGATACCTTAGGTTGACTTTGAAAACGAGCACACATGCATACGCTAACATCATGTCAGGCCTACTAGCAGTTAAATATAGTAAAGAACCTATCATAGATCGATATAATCCATTATCAACGTCTTTACCATGTTCGTCTTTGTCTAATTTAGTAGTGACACTCATAGGCGTGGGGGAGGGTTTCAAATTTTCAAAATTGAACTTTTTGATCATGTCATTTACATACTTAGCTTGGCTTATATGAATTCCTTTACTCGTTTGCTTAATCTGCAAGCCAAGAAAATAATTGAGTTCACCAACCATAGACATTACAAATTCAGCTTTCATACAATTTTCAAAATCTTTAACGAGTCTATGTGAGGTAGATCCGAAAATAATGTCATCTACGTAGATTTGAATTATAAGTGAATCTGATTTTTCTTGTTTCAAAAATAGTGTACTATCTATAGTATCGCGTTTAAAATTATTTTCTAAAAGGAAAGTAGCAAAACGATCATACCATGCTCTTGGCGCTTGCTTTAGGCCATACAGTGCCTTCTTTAGTTTGTACACGTGATCTGGATGTTTCAAATCTTCAAAACCGGGTGGTTGCTTCACGTATACTTCTTCTTGTATGAATCCGTTTAGAAACGCACTTTTGACGTCCATTTGATACAATTTAAAATCTTTCATGCAAGCAATAGCAAGTAAGAGTCGTATAGCTTCTAAACGTGCTACGGGTGCAAATGTTTCATCGTAGTCTATTCCTTCTTCTTGATTATATCCTTGAGCTACGAGTCTTGCTTTATTTCTAACGACCTTTCCTTCTTCATTCATTTTATTCCTAAATACCCACTTTGTGCCTATTATAGTCTTATCTTGTGGTCGTGGCACTAAATCCCATACATCATTTCTAACGAATTGATTAAGTTCGTCATGCATAGCATAAATCCAAGATGAATCACTCAAAACATCATGCACATTTTTGGGCTCAATTTCAGAAATCATAGCATGAAATTCATTTATTTCATCCGAAGTGATTCTTCTACGTGGTCGCACACCGTGAGTGATGTCGCCTATGATGAGATCATGTGGGTGATCTCTATGCCATCTTGGTTGATTATTTTCTAAGTTATCATGCATTTCTATATGATCATGCATTTCTAGTGTCTCATTCATCTCATGCATATCAAAAGAATCATTATCTTCATTCAAAACGGGTTTCAATTCAAAATCATCATCATATTCCTTATCTTTATCAATCTCACCAAATTCATTGAATTTAACATGAATAGATTCTATGATTTGTCTAGTGAGAGGATCATAACATCTATATGCCTTTGAGTTTATAGAATATCCAACAAAAATGCACTCAATTGATTTGGATTCAAATTTATCTAAATTATCTTTTGTATTCAAGACAAAGCATTTACATCCAAACACACGAAAATAGTCAATCTTAGGCATGCGATCATTCAATATTTCGTAAGGCATCTTGTTTATTTTCTTTCTTATAGATAGGCTATTTACAATATAGCATGCACAATTTACGGCTTCCGCCCACAGAAATCTAGGCAATTTATTTTCGCAAAGCATGGTTCTAGCGATTTCTTGTAATGTGCGATTCTTTCTTTCTACTACTCCATTTAATTGTGGAGTTCTAGGTGGCGAAAACTCATGTTTAATTCCTTTTTCTTCGCAAAACGAAATCATCTCTTTATTTTTAAACTCACCGCCTCTATTGCTTCTTATTCTTTTCACATTTACACCGTATTGATTTTCAAGTTGTTTAATTAATTTAGCAATCTCTACGGCGCTATCATCCTTATGTGCAAGAAATAAAGTCCAAGTATAACGAGAAAAGTCATCAACAATCACGCATGCATAGTGACGCCCACCAAGGCTTGTAGTGCGACTAGGACCAAACAAATCGATATGCAATAGTTCTAGTATTCTAGTCGTGCTTATTTCATTTTTCGGCTTAAGTGACTCACGTGTTTGTTTGCCTTTTATGCAAGATTCACACAACTGAAAGTTGTCTAAATCAAGCGTAGGCAATCCCCGTACTAGGTTCTTTCGTTGTAGTTTTTCTAGTGTGGAAATGCCAATGTGTCCTAAACGTCTATGCCATAAATTCACATTGGGTTCATTTGTCATAAAACACTTAACTTTAGCGTCTACTACATCATCCATAGATAGCGTAAAAATATTGCCTTCTCGTTTTCCTTTTAAAACGGTTTCTCTATTTTTATCTATTATGTTGCAATAAGGATGAGTAAAGCACAAGGCTATAATCAAGAAGAGGGAATAGATTACGAAGAATTATTTGCACCCATAGCACGCTTCGAAGCTATACGATTATTACCTGCTGTTGCTTGCATAAAGGATTTTAAATTTTATCAAATGGACATAAAAAGTGCATTCTTAAATAGTTTTATACCAGAAGAATGTTGAGACAAAGGGGTCTGAATGATTTGGAAATGCATGATTTAAGTGTTACGTGCTTACGAAGTGCAAGAATAAATTTTTACCTAACATGTTTATGAGATAAAAATGCTTTACATGATTATATAAAATGTTGTCGTACTAACAAACAAGCCATGAAGCGTTAATTCTCACATCATTTGGCAAAAATTTGTTGTCTTTATACTATTTTCAGATGCCATGAATAATGAACTAAACTACTTCATAAAGTGAAGTACTTAACTAACTAGTTCATTAAATGAAGACATATTTGGAGAAAGCTATATGGCAACAAACTTGAAATGGAAAGTCTCCTCCTCTCCACACCTCAAATCACATGCCACTTACACATATATATTTTATATATCCATATGTTTGGTACGACAAACTATATACTTATGTTCCGACGTTCCACCGACACGTCATATATATTACACACGTACGTCGATGTCACATCACTATATACACCTCATATGTGTGAGTATATATAGAACTCATGTCATATATTACAATTCATGGTGATATCAAAATTATAACGACACGTCACAATGTTATAAACTAAAAATTGTCTTATTGGGTGACTACCGAAACTTTACTGACATTTCACATACCTATCATATAAAGATGGTCAGCCTATATACATCAAAAATATTCAAATTTCGTGATCCACATGCTATATTCAGCCATAAGGTCATACCATGTTTGCACACACAAATCATCCACAATTTAACCTAGAATTGTGGACAATTCAAACTCAAGCATATTTTGGCACATGGGGCATTTTATACTCAGCCATTGGAGCTGAATATACACCTCAGTTTATGTATATTATGTGTGACATAATATATATTACATGTGTAAGAAGTTTGAAACTAGTCGGAGAAAAATTGCATAATCGACGAAAGTCGAAAATTCAGTTTTCACATGTATCTAGACGCTTTTTACATATTCAAGACATATTAGAGTGATGTAGAAAAATAAATTTAGGGCTGATTGCAATTTACCATGTGAGTAAAGATTGTGCTTCATTATGTAACAAAGTTTACCAAAAGAGAATTCAGCACATGTGTAGGAATTTCACACGCCATTTTCAGCTTTGTTGGAGCCTAGGTGGATCTTATATGGAACTTTAATTGGTGGAGAATAAGCCATACATGATTGGTAACATTGAAGAGGGCAACACACAAGGAAACAATTCAAAATACAACACGTTGAATTTTCAGCACATGTGTTTGTGCATGGCCGAATTTTAACCCCTTTGTGTCTTCAATTGTCTTCCAAAATTTAAGGGGATTGAATTACGATTATATGGTATTTATTCACCTTGATTTTGAGCACATTTTTCAGATTTTTTTTGAAGAAATTCCAGCTCGTTTAAGGAGTGTCAAGGTGGATTAAAGATAGTCTATCAAGAAGTGACAACTAGGCAAAGACAAGTCATCCCTCCAATCATATTGCACCAAGCAAGGTTGTGTCATCATTTACACAAGGAAATCTTCCAAGGGTATTCAAGATAATTTTCAAGGAAGAATGCTAACTCTATGGGGGCGGCCAAGACAAGATGAAAAGAGCAAGATGGTGCAAGACAGGGCTAAGCAAAAATTGATATTCTTACAAGTCCAAAAAGTAAGACTACTCTTTTCTTATTTCTTTCTTTTCTCTTGCTCTTAGCCTCAAGCCTAGCATTCATATATTCCATATATCATATAGGCTTTGATTATACCACCTACACGCGTTGATTTCTTGTAAAAGGTTGATCAAGGTGTGATCAAGCGTTCATTCGATCGGTGGTGGTGTTCGTGATCGGTTTGTTTGATTGTTTGATTGTAAAAGGGTGGAGTTGATGTTTAACTCCAGTCACCTTGGTGGTAATGTAGCGCCCCGTACTTGGCTTGCCCGCATACGATGCACCCGCCGTACATCGCTACGGAGAGTACCAGGCGTCAATGCATAACATGCCACAGTCCATAAGAATTTCGTGGACTCTCATGCCCTCATCTTAATAGGTAAGCAAAACTTAGGCAGAATAAAAACTTTTAATCGAAACATTTCAAATATCTGACATAAAGTTTACAACCATGACCGCAAAATAAAGGAAAATCCGAAATTAATGTCCCCAACATAAATCCATCAAAACATAGACCGATCATAAGAAAATCCTTAAGCTGCCACCCATTCTCACGTCTACGGGTATGGAACTCGAGGCTCATCGTCAATCCATTCTACATCGTTTCCTGTAGGCTCTGTGTAGCGCCCCTGGCTCACGTGGGGGAGGCGGAGCACTCTGATGGATTAGGCTTTGACCTATCTTTGTGACCACCTGGCAAAAGGTCTCGAAGGCATTAAAATCAGGAATCACTGGAGGAATAGGTGCATGCGGTGGTGGAGGTGGATTATTCTAAACAGGAGGGCGCTGGTCTTATGGTGGTGGTGGCGGGACCTGAACCGGTGGAGGGGGAACAGGGCCTTGTGGCTGAGGAGGGACAGGCTCCTGTGCATCTGGTCAAGCCCTAGGAGGTCTGCCACGAGGTCGCACCATCTTCACTACGGAGAGTCAAAATTTATACAAATGTTGGGATAAGATCAAATTTATTTTGGCTAAAGGTCATAATTCTCAAAATTTTTAAATGAGGAAGAGAAAAGACATATCTTACGATAGAGATCCGGATTCTGTAAGTCAGGATTAATTATTGAATTACTTCCTAAAACCCGGTCTACGTTGTCCTATTCTAAGGCCATCACTCATCTAAGATCATGACTTAGGTCTAAGATCAAACTTAGATTTCTAAGATCATAACTTAGTTCTACGTTCTGTCCGAAATCTAGAGCCTGTGCTCTAATACCACCTGTAGCGTCCTGCATCGGACCTCGTCCGAATACGGTGCACCCACCGTACTTCACTACGGAGAGTACAAAGCGTCATGCATAACATGCGAAAATCCATAACTTAGGTAAACTTTAAAATAAATATGCATACCGAAATATTAAATCCCCAAAAACTTTAGTCCAACAAAACAAGATAAAACCGAAATCCCAACGGTTCCAACATAGTTCATAATACAAACATCATACCAGCACAAAAGTCCTTAAGCATCGTCTCCTCTTGAATCCCTGACTACGGGTACGGCACTCTCGGCTCATCCTCGATCCACTCAACATTAGCATTCTCTGGCTCTGGAGAAAAATAAAGGTATGAGTGATAAAAATCACCCAGCAAGCATACAATAAACTACCATGAAATAAATAAAGAATCATAACATGAATGGAAAAACCCCAAGAAACTCAAATTGTTAATTCATACCTGACCTTTAATCCTTGATGCGCTGAAGATATAGCCTAATCATAATTTAAGTAGTACCATTCTGACAATATCGTATCCCTTCCTAACTTAACCGTCCTAATATGCAAAGTGCAAATATGCAAGATGCAATGCATGATGTCATGTCGTGGTAAAATCATCATTTGGTCTCATAAAACAAGCATATCAGAAAACAGAGTGTCAGATCAATTAACCCCAGATCTGAATGGGTCCAGAACATGTCATCAGACCAATTAACGCCGGGTCTAGGACGGGTCCAGAACATTTCATCAGGCCGATTTACCCTGGGCCTGGATCGGGTCCAGAACATATCATCGGACTAATTAACCCCGGGTTCAGAACGGGTCTAGAACTTATCATGTCATCAGACCTATTAATCCTGGGTCTGGGTCGGGTTATGAGCATGCTTAGCTGGCAAGGAAGTCATAAAGCATTTCTTTTGAAAATCATGGGACCATAAACGACTTACGTGCATAACGAAAACTTGCTTGCTTGAAAAGAACTTGCTTGCATATGGAAAAACTTAGAAAAATCAGATTCATGATGCACATGATCATGCGTGATACATGGGATGAAATGCAATGCAAGTCATGGCATAAATTATCTTAAAAATTACTTAGAACATGACATAGACATAATCCCATGAGCTAAACATTTTCCAGAATTTACGTTCTGTTCATGAGGCTTCTAATATAACAAATCAGTCCTATTTTCATCATCTCTTGACTTAACATGCATAATGGGGTCCTATCTACATGCCATAAAATTTTCGTAACGTTTCAAGATGAGTAAAACCCTTAAATCATCAAGTCGCTAAAAAGTGTACTGCTGAATCCAGCAGTATAGTACCCATGTTTTCCTTAATTTCCAAGATCATAAAATCTTAATTAATTTGGGACAACACCTGGGAAACACAGTAAACACATCAAGGAGTCATATGCATGGGCCCAAACAGTTCATACATGTCCAAATCCACAAGACTAAGGCCTCCTAACTTATTCCATAATTCTGCCCAATTCAGTAGTTATCCATCAAACCAATAATTTCAAGTTGATTAATTTACATCGACATGCTCATCTATGTCACTAGTAATTACCATTAAAATTCCAGAGCAATCCAATAACTTTAAAAGGGTCACTTAATTATATTCCCGAAATTGGTTATATGTTGAATCTGGAGTGACCAGTTTTACTAAAAATTTCATTGTGTCAAAACCATAAGTCCTTTTACCAAAATTCCAACTCACAGGCTTAATAAACATGCAAGGCTAGCATCCTACCAAACATCAGCTTCAAAATATATGCCTGTTTTTGAAACGGAAGGTACCGTATTCAAATCGTTTCATAAAACCTTACATTATTAAGTTTTCAACTGTTTTGATTTAATTTTACCAAAATGCCTTGCGAACAAGTTATATCAACGTTTTTAAAATGGTCATTTGAAATATCGCGTGGCGAAAACAAATCTAGTATACTTTGAGTTTTGTGTTTACAAAAATTAGAAGGTTCAGTATTTTAAATAGTTAAAGCTATATGCAAAATTATAGCTGCATAAGCTACTTTTCTTTTAATTTAAAGAAAAATATGTCCATACACATATTTCGTATACTAGGCTGCTGACGAGATCTCTGAGAAGCATGATCATAGAGCTAGTTCGTAAGTATATAAGAACTGATTTTGAAGACTTGATTGTGTTAATGAAGGGTAACGGTTACCATATTGGCATACACAAAGGATGTTAGTATGGTTAATTATCTAGGGGATGAATCATATGTGATAAGTTTAAGAATCCAGTATTGTAGATTACAATAAGTTGAATGATACACGTCAAGTAGTATAAGTGGAAGTTGTAAGCATTAGTTATAGAGAATTAAGTAAGGATTGAACCCAATACGTACTAGATCATCTTGTGAGATGCTAGTGATGACTAAGTTAAATCGTACTAGAGTACAACGTATTCCGAGAGATACATACGGCTCCAGGGATGAGTCTTGTGAACAAGGTGTTAAGTTAAAGATTGTACTACTCCTAGGAACCAATTTTAGAGGGTTGCTCATGATAGCAAATATAAGTACGATATAGACCGGCGATTAAGTTATGAAGTCAGTATAATGATGATACCCTTAAGGTTGATTCGAGAACTATAGAAAGAATAGGTTACGATCTATTAGACGGAGGACAATGGATTTAAAGATTACATTGTATGCAAGCACACTGAATGATTTGAGGACTTAGTCGTGTATCGAGGAAGTAAAATGGGTAACATACCAGAATACGAAGGGATACTGAGTTCAGTCATTATCTAGGTAAATGAATTATGTAGGACTATACTAAGTTATTGATTATGTAATACACAAGTTTCGAGGACGAAACTTTTTGTAAGGAGGAGAGAATGTTATATCCCATTTTTTTTAAAAGGGGTAAAAGAGTCATTAGGGCCTAATTAATTAGAAAACCTAATTTGATTATCAAATTTTCCCTAAACACTAATCAAATTTCTATTTAAACCACGCTTATGCTTCTCCCTCCACAGACGTGCGGCTGCCTCCCCAGAGTAGAAAAAAAAAGCGATGTCTCCTTGCTCCAATCAAGGCCGCCGCTTTTAAGAAAAAAATACCACCGCTCGATCACGTTCTTCAACGCGTATCAAATACCAGGTAGGTGCCCCTTAACATCCGTTGAATGTAAAAATGATAATCTTTAATTTCTCTATGAAAACGAGATCGTGCATTAGTATTTGTGATTGTATAGATGCTTGATTATTAGATTATAGGTGTATGTGATGAACTCTTTGTCCGTATATATGATTGTATATGTATATATATGTATGATGTTATTTTCGTACAAAAACTCGAAAAAGATTTGATTTTTGATGTGCGTGTGAATACCGGAATCGTAGGAAGAAGTGTTTATGCCGGCGGCGCGTGGCCGGTGGTGGTGGGCTATGACCACGTGCTGCCGGGTGGAGGAATAAGGGTGAGGGGGGCTAAGAGGGGGCTGGGGAGTGGTGCGGGGGCTGGTCAGTGGGGGTGTTGGGGTGGGGGCGTTTGGTTGGGGGGCGAACTGGATAGGGGCGGGAGTGAGGGGGTAAGCTGGTGAGGGCGAGGGGTGGGGGCTGAGGGAGAAGGGTCGGCTGGGGAGGGCGCAGGTTGAAAGCAAGTTTAGAATTTGAGGGTGGAGAATCGCAGGGAATGTTGAAGAACTGAGAACGAATGAAAAAAGAAAAACAAATATGGAAAAAGAAAAAAAGAAATTGAAAAGGGAGGGGGATGAAAGGTGCAGGAACGGAAAGCTGAAAGCAATGGAAAGGAAAGAAAAAGAAAAAGGAAGAAGGAAAAAGAAAGCAAATGAAGGATTCCGTGTATGAGTTCTGTGCATTCATGCATCACGAGACATTGCATATATTTTATGTTCTGTTCCGTTCCGTTCTGTTCTGTTAGGATATGCGAGATGTAAGTCGCATATCTGATCTGTTCCGTTCCGTTCTGTTCCGTTCCGTTGTGTTAGGACCCGGGGTCATGCATTGCACGATTAGATGAATGTTTCTGAGAATGTAAGTTTATCATGCATCACGTATGTGGCATTGCATTTCACGCTCATTTCGCACGATTATGTGTTTTGATTGTTTTAAGAAGTTATGACCATTATACGTTGTTTTAAGAAGTTCTGACAGTTATACGTATTTGTGAAAACATGGATAGTTTATTTTCGTATTACAGTACGTATATGTATTTCACTACTGTCCTAGCATGTATGATCTCACAGGGCCGATGCAGGCAGGGTACCTACTGAGTGACGTTTTTTGTCGCTCACACCGTTCGTTTGTTTTGTTGCAGACGATTCAGGGTACGATTACATAGGGGTTGGAGAGGATTCTGAATGGGTACATTGGGACTCTTAGAGACTGATGATCAAGAATTGAGGAAGTTTTATTTTGTTTATTATTTCATTTGAGGACTTAGCTTAGGGATTTCATTTTACGGACTTTACAATGTCGTTTAGGGGATTTTGACTTAATGTTGACTATATATGATTTCGGGGATTTTACTTTTGATTTAGGGTTTTGAATTGATTTATTTCGCTTCCGCAATCGAATACTCTGTCGTTTTGATAAGTGCAGAAATCCGTACAGACGCCTTGTAGTGGAATACGGCGGGCGTACCAGTTCTGACCCTAGGGTTCGGGACGGGGCGCTACAGATGAGTCACTCTTAGTGGAGGCATTGAGAGCTCTTCTTTTATTCCTCAACTTAGGTTCTGAGACGGGTCTATTTTTGGTCCAATCCTTGTCACGGTTTTTGTTTATCGGTTTGACCTTGTTCGGGCAATCATATGATAGGTGTCCAAGTTTTCAACATTCATAGCATTTTACATCTTTATCGTTATTTTTTTATTTCTCTTAGCTGAAACAACCTTAGGTTTATTCTTTAATGACTTTCTCATTAACTTTCTTAATCCTTTCGCTAATAATGTTAGATCTTCGTTATCCGATTTAATGTCACTATCATCTATGTGATCAGAAGAAGTACAGACATATTCGTTTGATTTAAATGCTATGGTCTTACCTTGTTCTGACGCTGATACCGATTTCCTTAGGGTGAGTTTGTTTTTGAATACCTTTAGTGATCCGATTAGTTCCTCCACTTTTATTGATTTAGTTTCCTTACTTTCTTCGATTGCTGTGACTTTTGTCTCCCATTCAGATGGGAGGCTTCTTAACACTCTTTGCACCTTCTCCTATTAAGAAAATACCTTTCCAAGAGACTCAATAGAATTGTAAATGTTAGTCAATCTTATATCCATATCAACAATAGATTCAATCCGTAATAATTTGAAAGATTCAAGAGTTGACATAAGCATGTTTATCTTGGACTCTTTAACTTGACTAGTACCTTGACGTTTCATTTCAAGACATCTGTACATTTCTTGGGCACTAGAACAATTGGACACATAAATTGATTCACTTTTACTTAAACCATTTAGAAGAAGTTGCATAGCCTTAACATTCATACTTAGTCTCTTTTTATCTTCTACGGTATACCCTTGCTTAGGTTTTACTACTTCTAATGTAATGCCATCAATAGTACTTATCTTAGACGGAACAAAAGGACCGCCTTCTATGATGGAGCATAAGTCTATATCAATAGCCATAAGGAAAAGTTTCATACGAAGTTTCCATTGTATAAAAGACTCACTATCGAAAAGAGGAGGAATTTGGCTCGACATACCTTCTTGCTCGGTCTTGTGATTAGTGGATGTCATCTATCAAAGATCATTGAATCTTCTTGTAGTGAGTGTGTCTGGGCTCTGATACCACTTGTAGGACATGTATAGGACCACTAGAGGAGGGGGGCTTGAACAGTGAGTGCGGAAAAATCAGTTTTTAAGGCTATTTAGACAAAATAACTCACTTCTGAAAACAGTTTCTTCTTTAAGATCCTGATTTGAATTAACTAGCTGACCAGGTTTTAGACATCCAAAAATCTTGAAATTGGGTGAAAATGTGCTCTCAAATGTTTTTAATGTGTCATAAAAATTTCAGTTTAAAATTCTATGTGCAACCCCTTGAAAAACCGTTTCTGCACAGATTTTTTCAATCTGCCAAAAGCTGTGCTTCAAAATCAAAAATTTATTCCTATTAATTAACAACTCTAATTGACCTGAAAATTTTATGGTATGACACTTAGATGTTTAATTTAATAGGTTGAAACAGGTTTTCAAAATTCTCTTGGTAAGTATGTCAACCACGTTGATGTTTTCAACCTTTGCAGCTCTAAGAATCAGATTGCACTAGTCTTAAAACTATGAACATTTGACTGACTTATACTCATCCAAATTGGATGAAACTTGTCCCATATTAAAGTTAAGATGTGTGGCTATACTTTTGAAAAATTGTGCGATTTTTGGAAAACGGTTGCTATTTTTTTTTGTGAGAATGAAAATGATACAGAAAACATAAAAATGAAAGTAAAAGTGCTGAAAGTAAATAACACCAAGATTTTTATACTAGTTCGGTCAAATCAACCTACTCAAGTCTTCGAAGACGCATTCATCAGTATTCACTAATCACAAATAACACCTTGACACAAGGGTGACTTGAGTTAAACACCAACTCCACCCTTTTACAATAAAACGAACGAAAACAACAACAAGAACACCACAACTGAACAAATGAAGGTTTGATCACACCTTGATCAACCTTGTACTAGAATTGAACGTATGTGGGTGATATAAACAAATTCTATATAGTATACGGAAAATACGTGTGATAGGTTTGAGGCTAAGAGCAAGAGAAACGAATAAGAGAAGAAGAGAATAGTCTTGCATGATCTTGAAAGAATATGAACCTTGGCTTGACTTTGTCTTGAACACTTTGCCTCCTTTTATAGGTGTGTGGCCGGCCCCCTAGGCTGGGTTCTCCACTTGAAAATTTGTCTTGAAATCTTTGGAAGATTTCTTTTTATAATATGGTGACACACCCTTGCTTACTTGGCGAAGTATGATTAGATGAATGACGTATCTTCACCTAGTTGTCGCTTTATGATAGGCCATCATTTTCCACCTTGACACTTCATAAAATTAGCTGGATATTAAGCTTAAAAATCCAAAACACGTGCTCAAATTTACAGATATTAATTATCAATCAATCAAGATGTGATTGCCCCACAATTCTGGAAGAAAATTCGAAGACAATCAAAGCAAAAAATCGGCCATCAATAACCATGTGCTGAAATTTCAGCACTTGTTTGATTTTGAAACATTTACATGTGTGTCTTGCCTTCTTCAATGTCACAAATCACATGTGGGTTATCCTCCACTAATCAAAGTGCCAAAGATGCTCCACCTAGACTCCAAATGATGTGTAAGAGGCGTGTATACCATCTGCACCATGTGCTGAATTCTCTTTTGGTAAACTTTGTCAAATAATTATGCATAATCTTCACACACATGGTAAATTGCAATCAACCCTTAATTGATTTTTCTAGAATACTCAAATATGTTTTGGATGTGTAAAAAGTGTCTAGATATATGTTACATCAAGACAAAAACTTTCCATGTATGCATAAGTGTAGAAAACCCAATTTTCGACTTTCGTCGATTAAGCGATTTTTCTCCCATTAATCTCAAACTTCTTAGACATGTAACATATGTTATGTCACACATAATACACATAAAATAAAGTGTATTTTCAGCTCCAATAGCTGAGGTGAATAACGCCCATGTGCTTGAAAAAGTTTGAGATTGAATTTTCCAGAATTCAAGCCAAATTTTGGGTGATTGGTGTGTGTAAACATGGTATGACTTTGAGACTAATTTTTGCATGTGGTGCACGAAATTTCTGAGTATTTTGAGTGTATATAGGCTGGCCATCTTTATATGGTAAGTGCGTGACATGTCGGTGAAGGTTCGGTAGTCACCCGATACGACAATTTTCGGTTTATTGCCTCGTGACATGTCGTGATAATTTTGATAGCAATATGACTTGTAATATATGATATGAGACGTGTATATACTCATAAATATGACGTGTATATGGTGGTGTGATATTGACGTACGTTTATGATATGTATGACGTGTCGGTGGAACGTCAGAATATAAGTATATAGTTTGTCGTTATAACAAACATGTATATAATATATTTTTTTTGAATAAAGGCATGATTTTATTAATAAATAAAATCCTCTCTTATGGTGGAGGTAACCATATTACAACAATGGATATCGTACGAAAAGAGGAAGTGTAAAGTAGCGAGAATGTGCAGTCTACAATCATATATGATATACCGCATTAAAACCTTGCCAAGTAAAACCACCCTTGTGGATAAAACCTTGGCGAAGGAAAAAGCGTACATATTTATATCATTGGAGTGATGCTGCATGAGTACAATTGCTAGATAAAATAATGTGGAATACATCAAGTCTACGGTGATATAGTACGTAGGCAGATGGTCGTTGTGCAAGATGTTGATAAGCCATCAAGGAAAGCTGCGTTTATTTGCGTAATCTGCAGCATCAGCAAGCATTGTTCGCCTGCTTGTGGATCGTATAGCCTCGTTCCGCCGTTGTGCAGTGAGTAGGAATGAGTATGATCCTCGCAATGAAGTAACACAATATGCATTAGAGTCCATAAATATAATTTGGCGAGGGCAAATAATCTGATAGTAATGCCAGTAGCATACCGATGTTGCCCGTAGTCCAAAGACTACGGGCAACCATGTAGACGTATGAAAACCGCTATTGCAAAACTCAAATAGTTCACTATAGTGAAGATGAGTGACAAGGTGTACCAGGGTTGCCTGTATCATAAGAATACATGCAACAAGAACGCTTATCCGACAGTAAAATTTATGTTCGCAGAACATGTAGAACACTGTCGGTATAATAAAACCCACGCGCCACGGGGGGAGCTGACTTGCGGATGTAAAAATCTGTGTAGCTGGTGACATGCATGCAAATTGACTCAGGTAGTGGGAAACCATGTTGATCTCTCTAGGGATGAAAATAAGTTGATTGTCCGTGAGTCTCAGAAGTAACTGTAATCGCGTGTATTCTGGCAATGCTGCAAGCTGATTATTAGACTGCGTGACTTACTTGCAGTCCGTTTCAATTATGAGGTGGCGATGTAGTTGTCCAAAAAAACATAAGACTATAGAGAATAGCTTGTATTTCCGTGCGAAATGGTGATAGATAATAAGGAAGTCTAAAGGAAAGAGCAGCAATCATTCGTCCAAGCGAATCTCGCAATATTGCTCTGTCCGAAGCATAAGATTTGTCGGCCGATGCATCAACATTTAGTTTTAATTTTCCTGATAGGGGAAGCTCCCATTTGAGTGGCAATACGATTTTGGGACGTAGTCTTGTAGTGAAACCGGCATCAATGAGAGAGGGCACATATTGAGCTAAGGACGTACCGTTAAGGGAGGAAGCCCAGTCATAGTGATGCGTGCAACTAGCGTGGGCTCCAACGATTCCACCTTCCAAACGTCCTTCACAAAGGGTTAGGCACAAGGTAGAAGACTTCCCCTTGCTTCCTTGGTGATTAAAAACGTGTGGATTAAGAACGAGCAAGACCAACACTTCAAGATGGTCGTTGATCAGGAAAACCAATACGGCCCTCCTGGACGGCACCTTTAAGCAATGGCAACACCTTCAAAATGCTAAACTTTGAAGGATCTTAACCTAGGTTTTCAATGCAAAACCAAGAAAACAAAGTCTCACACAAAGTGAAAGAAATATCAAGAATTCTTATTCATCAAAAAGTGGTCTTTCATGCGTCCCCTAAGGCTCTATTTATAGGCTGAGCTTGAGCCTTAAAATGTCTATAACTAATTCAAAATAAAGCTAGCTAGCAATGTTTGAAACTTGAAAATTAATTGAATTCAAAACTAAAATAAATTCTAGCTAAAATCTTAAAGTCTTGCAAAACACTATCCTCAATGAATCTGGTCGTATATGATGATGAAATTGGCATTTGAGACTTGTTTTTGATGTAGATGAAGTTGTTGCAATTGAATTACAAGGTTGGTTGAAGATTGAATTCAAATTGAATTTGAATTTGATTTCAAACTTGAATTCAATCTTTAAATTTCGATCTCTCCTCTTTTGATCTCAAAGTTGGCGTGGGCAGGGATGAAATTGGCGTGTGAGAAGGTCTCCAAGTGGCTGAGATGTTGAATTCAAATGTTGGTTGGAGATTGAATTTAAATTGAACTTGAATTTGAATTCAAACTTGGATTCCACTTTGAATTGTGATCTTATCGCTTCTTACTTCAAGAATGGCGTGTAGATGGCTAGGATAAGGTTGAGAACTTCTTGAAATTTAAGTCTCCAATTGGTTGAGACTTGAATTCAAATCATGGTTGAATTTGAATTCAAGTCTAGCTTTGAACTTAAATGCAATTTGATCATCATCCTTTTGCTTCAAAGTGGCCGGCCCCCTTATTGTATTTGGAGATGATTTTGATCTCAATTTGAACAAGAGATTCCATCTTGGACATATTTGAATTTGTATTTGTGGAGACAACATTCCCTTCAAGACAACATTTTTTGTCTCCCATGTTGTAACACACGGCCATCTTGCTGTTTTTGTGTCTTTATTTTATGTGGATATTCCATGTACCTAAATTACCTACAAAGCAAACACATAAAAAAAAATATCACAAGAAAACAAGACAAAAACTAAAGTAATGAACACACGCATGCTTATACACGCTCAAGCTGAAGGTTCAATGAAATGAACCCAAGGAGTCTTAGGTTCATCTTGAACATGCTTGTACAAGAAGGTGGCAACTTGATGACCAAGTTCTCTTGCCCTCCTTCTTGTCATAGGGCCTTTGACCTCTTGATGGGACCCTTGATCCTCATCGGACCCTTGATCCTCATCAATCCCCCCTCCTCAAAAGGATTCGTCCTCGAATCAAAAAGGTCATCAGTGAAAGGGGTGAGGTCAGCAACATTAAAAGTAGGCGAAATTGAACCATACCTTTCGGGAAGATCAAGGATGTATGCATTGTCACCTATGCATTTTAAAACTTTGAAAGGTCCATCTCCTCGAGGTAACAGTTTTGACTTTCTCTCATTGGGAAATCTTTCTTTGCGCAAATGTAACCACACTAAATCTCCAGGTTTAAACACAACTCGTTTCCGATGTTTGTTAGCTCGTCTTTCATAAGCTTTGTTTTTCTTTTCAAGTTGTGTTTTAACTTGTTCATGCAGTTTCTTTATCTTTTCCGCTTTTTGTTTACCATCAAGACTAGAACGTTCATGCATGGGAATAGGAAGCAAATCGAGGGGAGACAAGGGATTAAAGCCATACACGATTTCAAATGGACTATGCAAAGTACCGTGATGGACATTCCTATTGTATGCAAATTTGATATATGGTAAACAATCTTCCCAATGTTTAATGTGTTTTTGCAAAATGGCACGCAAAAGTTGAGAAAGAGTACGATTAACGACTTCAGTTTGTCCATCAGTTTGTGGGTGTGCGGTGGTGGAAAACAACAATTGTGTACAAAGTTTAGCCCACAAGACACGCCAAAAATGACTCAAAAATTTCGTATCTCTATCACTTATAATTGTACTGGCATGCCATGCAATCTCACAATTTCTCTGAAGAACAAATCAGCAACATGTGTGGCATCATCAACTTTCCTACATGCAATGAAATGTGCCATTTTTGAAAATCGATCAACCACAACATAAATGCTATCGCGTCCTCCCTGAGACCTAGGAAGTCCTAAAACAAAGTCCATGGAAATGTCAATCCAAGGGGCATCAGGGACGGGTAAAGGCGTGTAAAGGCCATGTGGTTGGGTCTTGGATTTGGCTTGTTTGCAAGTGATGCAACTACCACATAACTTTTCGACATCTACACGCATGTGGGGCCAATAGAAATGTTCCTTAAGAGTCTCAAGGGTTTTGAACACTCCGAAGTGACCTATTAAACCTCCCCCATGGGCTTCTTTAGTCAATGCTTCTCGTAGGGATGATTGGGGAACGCACAATTTTTGTTCTTTGAAAAGATAACCCTCATGTATGTAAAATTTCCCAAATGGTGCTTCTTTACATGCCTCGAAAATGGTGCCAAAGTCATGGTCATTGGGGTACAATTCCTTAAGTGATTCGAATCCTAAGAAGCGTGAAGATAATGTAGTTACTAACGTGTATCTCCTAGAGAGGGGATCGACAACTATATTATCCTTTCCTTGTTTGTACTTAATCACGTAAGGAAATTGTTCTATGAACTCTACCCATTTGGCATGTCTTTTGTTCAACTTTCCCTGCCCTTTAAGATACTTAAGGCTTTCGTGGTCAGTGTGGATCACAAACTCTTTAGGTTGAAGATAGTGTTGCCAAGTTAGTAGGGATCTCACAAGGGCATAAAGTTCCTTATCATAGGTAGAGTAATTCAATGCTGCTCCTTTCAATTTCTCACTAAAATAGGCGATGGGTTTCTTACCTTGGGTTAAAACTGCGCCTATACCCACTCCACTTGCATCACACTCGATCTCAAAGGTCTCGTCAAAATTTGGTAGCCTAAGTATGGGTGCAGTGGTCAGCCTACATTTGAGCTCATCAAATGCCTGTTGTTGTGGCTCTTCCCACCTAAAAGGCACATCTTTTTTCACGATTTCGTTAAGGGGTGCAGCTATGGAAGAAAAATCTTTGACAAAGCGTCCATAAAAGCTTGCTAGTCTATGAAAACTACGAACTTCCCCTACATTCTTAGGTATCGGCCACTCCATAATCGACCTAACCTTTTCCTCATCCATTTCTACTCCCTCAGCCAAAATGACAAAGCCTAGAAAGACTACGCGTTCTAAACAAAAGGAGCATTTCTTAAAGTTGGCGTAAAGTTGTTCTTGCTTAAGCTTTTCAAAAACGGCTCTAATGTAGTCAAGATGATCTTCTATGGTTTAGGAATAAATTAAGATATCATCAAAATAAACACGACAAATCGTCCTATGAACGCTCGTAAGACTTCATTCATTAGCCTCATAAAGGTGCTAGGGGCGTTGGTGAGCCCGAAGGGCATCACTAACCACTCATAGAGCCCAAACTTGGTTTTGAATACAGTCTTCCATTCGTCCCCTTCTCTAATGCATACCTGGAAGTACCCTTGCTTAAGGTCGATTTTGGTGAAGAATTTAGATCCGTGCAACATGTCCAACATATCGTCTAGCCTAGGTATGGGGTACCTATACTTGACGGTAATTTTGTTTATGGCTCAGCAATCGGTACACATTCTCCACGTTCCATCCTTTTTGGGTACTAAAATGACTGGGACAGCAGATGGGCTTAGGCTCTCTTGGACTTGTCCACTCGCTAGGAGCTCCTCTACTTGCCTTTGGATTTCTTTGGTTTCTTCGGGGTTGGCTCGATAGGCTGGGCGATTGGGTAACACGGCTCCTGGGACAAAGTCGATTTGGTGTTCTATTCCTCTAATGGGTGGTAATCCGGATGGGGGTTCGGAGGGAAATAGAACTTCATATTCTTGGATAAGGGACGCAACAGAGGTAGGTAAGTTTGGTGGGAGTTCTTCTAGTGTAAGGTGACACGACTTTGGGATGATGATGAGGACAGTTTGGTTGTTATAAAGGGCGTGTGTGACCTCTCTTTTCTTTGCGAAATACCCACACTTCTTTTTGGACTCGTTGACACTTAGGGGCACTACCTCTTTTCCCTTGCTCTCGTGTTTTTTGTTCTCACTTTTCATACACTCCATGAATTTTCTCTCGGCTTCTTTTTCCTTAGGATCGGCTCTAGACTTGGACATGCGTTGGTGATCCTCGTGGACTTTTTGTGGTGGAAGTGCATGCAGTTTGTACAATTTGCCATTCAATTTGAAAGAATAACGATTCAAATAACCATCATATGTCACATGTCGATCAAATTGCCATGGCCTACCAAGTAAGATATGACTAGCAGGCATTGGTGCAACGTCGCATAAAACATCATCTTTGTAACTACCAATGCTAAGAGAAATTAAAACTTGTTTACTTACGCTAACCTCACCGCAATCAATTAGCCATGGAAGTTTGTAAGGATGCGGATGATTAGTCATAGGCAAATTCAGTTTTCTTACTAATTCGATGCTAGCCACATTCGCACAAGAACCGGAATCAATGATCATGGTGCACACTTTTCCATTTATCATGCAATGAATATGGAAGATGTTTTCTCTATGTTGTTCGTGATCATCTAATTTTGGATATGCATTTAAAGCTCTACGCACAACAAGAAACTCCTTAGTATCAAAATCATCTAATGCGCCTAGATCCTCTTCAGGTTCAATTTCATTATCATGCTCAGACTCGTTTTCATGCTCGGACTCGGACACATATTCGTTTGTCTCTTCAATTAACATGATTCGTTTTGCATTAGGACACTCTTTTCCTATGTGACCACGTCCTTGACATTTATAGCATTTAATGTCTCTAAACCTGTTTGAGGGATCAGAAGAATTTCCGGTAGGAGCCTTTTGTTGGGTGCGTGCATCTCTCTTTTGTGTCGATTGCACACGATTGTCCATTCTTTGTGACGCACCTTGGTCACGTGCTTGGCCTCCTGTAGGCCGTGAACTTCCCGTTCCTGAAGGCTTGCTGGAAAATCTTGATGAAGATTGATTAGTACTATAATTGGAATTGAAATTGGAGGAATTACGTACCTTTAATTGTGTTTCAATCTTTTCAGCCATATGGACCATGGTTGTGAGGTCGAGATAAGGTTGAAGGTCAACCCTTTACGCAATCTCCCTGTTTAAACCATGTAAGAATCGAGCCTTGGTGGCTTCTTCAGGTTCCTGCAAGTTAGACCTTTCCAACAAAATTTCCAACTCTTTATAATACTCGTCTACACTTTTGGAACCTTGTCGTAAATTATGCAAACTCGTGAAAATAGAACTCTCATAATTGTTTGGAATAAAACGTTGTCGCATTTCAAACTTCATTTCTTCCCAAGTGGCAATTGGGGGTTGTCTCGTCTTAGTTCTATTTCGACACAAATTCGTCCACCAATTAAGTGCATAACCAGAAAACTCAATAGGAGTGTACCTCACTTTTTGCAATTCACTATAATTGGTACAAGAAAAGATTAAATCCACTTTCATTTCCCATTCTAAATATTACTCCGCATTACTTTTACCATAAAACATGGGAATATTTATTTTGGTTTTGAGAAAATCATCATCTTACGGGAAAAGGGGATTTTGGCGTCTTTGGTAACCACGGAGAGGGTGGTCATCAAAGTCATAATCATCATGCTCATATGGAATGTAATCGTCATTGTACCTTCTCGGAGCGTACCTTCTTGGTTGTGTAGGAGGAACAAACCTTCTTGCATCGGTGTGTGGTGGTCTAAGGTTGTCATCCTCAACTTCTTCTAGGGGATGGCGCCTTGGTTGTGGTAGGGGAACGGCCCTGCTTGTTCCTTGGCCATCACTCGTTTTTTAGCTTCGCTCCATGTCTTCCAAGCGATGCTTAATTACCTCATTGTCATGCATGAGTGTCTTAAGCATCTCCAGCATTTGTTGTTGCGTGTTGTCAACAGTTTCGGCCTCTTTTGACTTGCTAGACGCGGAATGATGCTGCTCTCCATTGTTCCTAAGGAATTGAACGAAAACAAAGGGAAAAGGAAAGAAGCAAACTAACACAAAGACAAACAAACGTTAAGGGATCAGTAAAAAAATAAGCTATGAACACTCCGCTTTCGATTCTTTCTACTCTCTTACCACTTTGATTCTTGGATAACCTGAGGTTAAGAAGGCTCAAAGTGAGCAATAAGGAAGTGTATTGCCAAGGCTTCTTCAAATCACAATGTTCTCCACTTGTTTCTTCCTCTTTGCGTTCAAGTTGCACCAATTAGTATCAAAGTAGAATCAATTGAAATGAACACAAACTTGAACTTTCTACTAAGATTCAAAGAAAATAAGCAACCAAAGTTGATGTATAAGGCTGAACCAAAGATAAACTAAGGGTTGCCGTGGGCAATCTTTAGTTAATTTTGATTCTATGCACTTACTATCCACAAAATGGTTCAAGTCATGCAACAATCGAGCAACCAAATGTGTGATTGGTTCAAGAAGATCAGGAGATGGAGAATAGGGTATATAGGAGACGGCAATGTGGGGTAAAAGGAAATATGGTATCCAAGGTTTGCAAATCGTACCAAAAATTTTCCACGCAATGCACAAACGTTTTGCCCCTTTTTCTTTGCTCTTGTTCTTTTGTTTTTCTTTTCCTTCCTTGCTATTTCAATTGAGCAAGGTTCATATTCTCTTTTTTTTACTAAGGGCAGAATTGAAATTTCACGCGTTTTGCACTTAGCACTTGTGTTTTTGGACAGAATAGTGCAATGTATTTAAAATGCAATTTGTAGCTTGGACTTGCAACAAAAATAACCTTGGAAAGTGAGGGAAGTTGGGGTAAGGCCGAATGGGTTAGGGTTACAGGAATGGGGTTTTGGGAACGGAATGGGCATGGTAAATGGACTGTTTGGGTGGGTAATTGATGATTGGTGTGGTCAATTTGGATATTGGTTGGTTTAGGACAGAATTTGAACAAAATTCAAATTCTAGGGTTAGGGTTTATTTGAATGAATTGGGATCTTTAGATTCAGATTGTGTTTGGTAAAATTGGCTTGGGGATTTTTGTTGGGGTGTAGATAAGGTTGTTTGGGATCCGGTTGGTGAGTTTTTAGGGTTGGGTTGGGGTGGGGCTGGTTGGGTCGTGGGGTGTGGGGTTAGAATTAGGGTTTTGTTGTTGAAGATGGTTCACACGTATGACTACTTGACTTAAAGCATGAAATCAATCACAATGCGAATCACAAGATGCATACAATCATCACCAACTAAAAGCTTTGGTCGCAACAAGATGATTTGAAACCGAGGTAGCTTTATAGGCTGATGATTGGATTGTTTAAAAGAAGGCTGAATATGACCAAAAATGCAACAAACCCTAATTTGTTCAAGTTTGAATGACTCAAAATCAGATTGTGATGTGAAAAGGAAATAAAAGAAATGACACTTGAATGATGAAAAGCAAAATGCAGCAACATGCAAGGACTCAAAGCATTGAGTAGGACGTTTGTTTGTTTTTTTGTGTATGAAATGCAAGACAATGGCGTGTAGAGAGAGGGGTAGAAGAAGGACTCAACTGAAATTGAAATGACTAGACTCAAACGAAAAAGAAAAGATAGATGGTGGAATATAGTAACCTGGTCTCTGATACCAATTTGATGCGTGCAACTAGCGTGGGCTCCAACGATTCCACCATCCAAACGTCCTTCACAAAGGGTTAGGCACAAGGAAGAAGACTTCCCCTTGCTTCCTTAGTGATTAAAAACGTGTGGATTAAGAACAAGCAAGACCAACACTTCAAGATGGTCGTTGATCAGGCAAACCAATACGGCACCTTTAAGCAATGGCAACACCTTCAAAATGCTCAACTTTGAAGGATCTTAACCTAGGTTTTTAATGCAAAACCAAGATAACAAAGTCTCACACAAAGTGAAAGAAATATCAAGAATTCTTATTCATCAAAAGGTGTTCTTTCATGCGTCCCCTAAGGCTCTATTTATAGGCTGAGCTTGAGCCTTAAAATGTCTAGAACTAATTCAAAATAAAGCTAGCTAGCAATGTTTGAAACTTGAAAATTATTTGAATTCAAAACTAAAATAAATTCTAGCTAAAATCTTAAAGTCTTGCAAAACACTATCCTCAATGAATCTGGTCGTGTATGATGATGAAATTGGCATTTGAGACTTGATTTTGATGTAGATGAAGTTGTTGCAATTGAATTCCAAGGTTGGTTGAAGATTGAATTCAAATTGAATTTGAACTTGATTTCAAACTTGAATTCAATCTTTAAATTTCGATCTCTCCTCTTTTGATCTCCAAGTTGGCATGGGAAGGGATTTAATTGGTGTGTGAGAAGGTCTCCAAGTGGCTGAGATGTTGAATTCAAATTTGAATTTGAATTCAAACTTGGATTCCACTTTGAATTGTCATCTTATCGCTTCTTGCTTCAAGAATGGCGTGTAGATGGCTAGGATAAGGTTGAGAACTTCTTGAAATTTAAGTCTCCAATTGGTTGAGACTTGAATTCAAATCATGGTTGAATTTGAATTCAAGTCTAGCTTTGAACTTAAATGCAATTTGATCATCATCCTTTTGCTTCGAAGTGGCCGGCCCCCTTATTGTATTTGGAGATGATTTTGATCTCAATTTGAACAAGAGATTCCATCTTGGACATATTTGAATTTGTCTTTGTGGAGACAACATTCCCTTAGAGACAACATTCTTTTTGTCTCCCATGTTGCAACACACGGCCATCTTGCTGTTTTTGGGTTTTTATTTTATTTGGATATTCCATGTACCTAAATTACCTACAAAGCAAACACATAAAACAAATATCACAAGAAAACAAGACAAAAACTAAAGTAATGAACACACGCATGCTTATACACGCTCAAGCTGAAGGTTCAATGAAATGAACCCAAGGAATCTTAGGTTCATCTTGAACATGCTTGTACAAGAAGGTGGCAACTTGATGACAAAGTTCTCTTGCCCTCCTTCTTGTCATAGGGCCCTTGACCTCTTGATGGGACCCTTGATTCTCATCGGACCCTTGATCCTCATCACATAGCATGATTGGCGAGTAAGATTGTAAATATTTGTAACTGGCAGATCCGCATCTCCATATGTATGATTCGTATATACCCGCCAAATAGACCAACACAGTATAATAGGGCCAATAACACGGAAGTTGCCTTTAAGGGTGCTAGCGGATGATGATAGCCATTATTGCAGTAGATAAGGCCGTAGGTTTATGGCTTGGTTTAATGGTCCATCTAAAATCAGTGATAATTTCAACCATGCAGGTTTGACCGTAGGACATAGCAGGATCAAATGACGGAGACTGGCAGAGGCTCCGCAGCAAAACGGGCAAATAGTAGGACAGATGGAAGAAAGACGTCTCTGATTATCTTCAATAGGATGTGCAGGGTGTAATGATCTCCAAGCAAAAATGCTTATTGTTTTTGATATTCCACGCCACCATATAAATTTATGCGGGAGTAAGTTTGCACGAGTTGGGCGAACATCATCATATGCCTGTCTAATGGAGAAAAGGCCAGAAGCGCTTGAAAGCCACATGGGATTTGGGGGGGCAGACGATAACTGAAGGCATAGAGGATGTATAGAGCAGATTCTCTTCCATCCCGGGGAATCGTATATGCGTGGTGCATAATCGGCACGAAGACCATAAAGGTGATGCATGTAAGTCGCCCATAATGATGTGGTTTTATGGTAAGACTACCATGGCTTACAACGTAGGCGCGCTGAATATGAACCAAATTATGCACTCCTAGTCCTCTTTCCAGTTCCGGAAAACATACCTCTTCAAAGGATATCCAGTGGTGTTTGCCACCCCACAAAAAGGAGGCTATTTTCTGATTAAGGGTACGGATAACACTTTTGGGTAGACGAGATGCAGCCAAGATGTGCACTGGCATAGATGTCAATACTGATTTTAATAAGACTTGGTGGCTACCTGGAGTAAGAAGACGGCTAGCCCATCCAGTGAGTGCTGCATCAAAATGTTGCATTAATGTAGTGCAATAAGAAGCTCTATTGATACCGCAGTAAAGATATGAACCCAAGTATTTTATCGGTAATGAAGATGGCTGCATGGATAAGATTTGTGCAATATTATGCAATTGTTGTGATGGGATGTAAGAGCTGACAACAAAATGAATTTTTGTGTAATTGACCAGTTGTCTAGATGCCTGCTGATACTCATGCAGGAAGGCTTGGAACCTGCGCAAGTTCTGTGATGATGCGTTTAAAAAGAGCAACAAATCATCTGCATATGCTAAGTGTGAGACTTGTGGTACCCAGCCCAACAAAAAACCTCACAGGGATCCTGTAGCAAATAAATGATTGATACCACGGCTGAAACCCTCAGAACAAATGATAAATAGTAGAGGAGACAGTGGGTTTCCTTGTTTAACTCCACGCGTTGGTGAGAAAAAACCATAAGATGATCCATTAATGGCGATGGAGAGCTTGGACAGACTCATATTATTCAATATGATACGAATGAACCGAGGAGTGAAGCCAAACTTAAGGAGCAGTGCCTCCTGATAAGACCAACTGACTCTATCAAAGGCTTTCGCCATGTCTAGTTTGATCATGACATTGCCTCCATGAACTTTTTTGTCTATTAAATGTGCCATCTCATTTGCCATCAGTACATGTTTGCTGATATCATGACCTTTTAAGAAACCAATTTGTTCCGTACAGATAATTTTCGGCAACAGTGTATTCATATGCGAAGCAATGATTCTGGTAGTCACCTTGCTGATGAAGTTTGAAAGACAAATTGGACAGAAATCTGCATACGTTGTTGGACGAGATTGTTTGGGGATTAAAGTTGTAATTGACGAAATTATTACCTGCGGTGGAGGGACACCCAGAAAGAATTCTTGAATGGCAAGGGTGACGTCCAAATGTAGAATATCCCAGCAAGTTCTGAAAAAATGGCCATTGTATCCGTCTGGGCCCGCAGCGCTGCTTGGACTGAGGCTCCAAACAGCTGTTTTTATTTCATTGACATCAGGTATGGCAGTAAGCAGGTGATTGTCTTCTTGTGAAAGCAATCGAGGTATATGTTGTAAAAAAATTTCTATCCCACTCACTGGCTCTTGCACAAAAAGATGTTTGTAGAAAGAAACTGCTTCATCCCCTAAAGCATGATTATCTTGTAGCGGTCCACCTGAAGTGCTTTGTAGGTCGCGGATTAGTTGGCGCCGATGCCTGTCTTTTACAATGGCATGAAAATAAGCTGTGTTGGCTCCCCCCTCATTTACCCAATTTGTTCTAGATTTCTGTGCCCAATATGATGTTTGTGCTTTGGTAGCTTGGAGAAGCTGAGCTTGAGCTAAGGACAGTGCAGTTCTGTTCGCAGGCGTAGGTTTGCCATCAAATTGGGATTCCATTCGTTTATAGTTAGCTTCGGCCATATCAATGTTGCTAAAGATATTGCTGTAAATTTCACGGTTCCAATGTCGGAGATCTTTCTTGAGATGATTAAGCTTGGAATAAAGGCCTTGCATGCCTCCAGTCATTGGATATTGTTTCCACTTTTGTTTTACATATGACAAGAAGTCCGAATGTAAGGCCCATGCATTGATATATCGGAAGGGGATATGAGGCCGTGCTTGAGACAATGTGCATTTTAGCAAGAGTGGCGCATGATCAGATGTTGTCCTTGATAGGTGATGAACCACAATGTCTGCAAATAAGTTTGAAAATGAGACTGAACATAAATATCTATCCAAACGGCACATAACTCTACCTTGGCCAGTCCCGCGTGCCCAAGTAAATAGAGAACCCTTAAAAGGAAGATCTTGTAGACCACAGATATCGACACACTCTTTAAAATCCTCCAATACGCAAAGAGATGGTGTAGAGCGGTCTTTGTGTTCATCTAAGGACAGAAAAGAATTAAAATCACCACCTATTATCCATGGCACTGATATGTTGCGTGACACTTCAACAAGGGAAGCCCAAAGAGGCCGCCTATCAGAGATGGTATGTCGGCCATATATGACTGACCAAGCAAAAGGTTGCTGAGTTGGTTGGTAGATAAAAGAGAAGAGAGTAGTTTGGTCACCATGACTCACATCAAGTAAATGTAAAGAGGATGAGTTCCAGAAGAACCAAATATTTTCTTGGCAAGTTGCAATCGCATTTGAGAAGCCCAGCTTTAATCAATAGGAAGTAAGCTTAGAAATGCGTTGTTTAGGCTCAATAATTACCAAGATGTCCAGCTTTGCGTTACGTAGCAGAGTTATCAAACGGTCTAGTGAGGTACGAATACCCCCAACATTCCATGTAATGGCTTTCATGATGAGGTTTGGGTTGGTGTTGATCCCAAACGTGTGGCACTTCGAGTCACTACGGTCGATGGTGGTCTTGGTGGCAGTTCTTTCCGAAGTCATCGTCTTCGTCTAGGAGCTACGAAAATATATCCCTCAGGGTTAGTGTGTGTACTACCAAGCAATCATACAAAATATCTTCGTCATTAATAATTGGCAGGCGAGATGAGAGACGTTTGGTAAATTTTTTCAGCATCCTCAATCATCTGTTGCTGAATCTAAGAGCGCGAGGTTGTGTCTATCTGGATTCTTGGATTGCCAAGTTGGTCAATGTCAGAATCAGAGACTTGACAAAAGTCAGGATCATCTGCAAGGGCTTGAGTTTGCAATAATTGGTCGTCTGGTATACCCTGCATTGGTTGCTGCAGTATAGCTTCCTAATAAACCATTGTATCAACATCCTCACGTGGTTGTTGTGAATGCAAAACGGCTTCAGTGTCTTCATGAACCATGTGGGGATTTAAATCTTCGTGATCATTGAGATCAGTATGAACAGTATCCTGTTCCACATCATTTAGATCCACATGAACAGAGATGTTCGACAGAACAGCATCTACATTGGGTTCTGCTAATGAAATCTTTCCTGGGTCCATGGTATCAGATGAAGGTGCCTTTTTTTTAGCAAAACCATGTTGTCTGGGTAAAAGGTTGAATCTTTTTGATGCTTCTTTGGTGTCCATCGTGTGGCATTCTTTTGAGGCTTGGATGGTTTGTCGATGGATGCATCACCACATGCAGTGGCCACATGACCTAGTCGACGACAGTCAGCGCAGAAGGATGGCAAATCTTTATAAACTATTTGTTGTTGAACTATTTTCTGTTTCCCTTGTAAGAATATTTCTTGGGGAGATCTTTTGAGACGTCAGCTTCTACACAAACTCGTGCTATGGAGGGACGTAGACCATCGGCAGTGGCTACGTCGTGTTTAATAGGGTGACCTACCACTCGTGCAATCTTAAAAAGTGCTGCCTTTTGATGAAAAATGCAGAGGCAAACCTGGAAAAGCTACCCAAATGGGAACGATCGGACCATCTGCAGAAGGATCAAAGTCTATCGTCCATTTTGTTACGCGCATGGTGCAGCCAACGATCGTCCATGACCGCCGGTAGAAACAACGGATGTAGTCTGGTTCATGGATAAAATTCATTAGCACATGGGATTGATCCAAAAGTGTGATCTTTACGTCAGATTTAAACCCTATTTGATCAAATACTTCGCGGATAATCTTTAATGGTGGCCGGTCAAACCAAAAGGTGTCAACAAGAGATAACCGGTAAGGAGCGGCCAAAGCGTCTATTTCATCATCAGAGAAGGCAATCAAAGGATGGCCTTTATGCTTGGAAATCGTCTTGGGCGATATGGGTGTCGGTGCTGGAGTAGAGTTTGCAGAGACGGCGGCGAAAGAACACGCGCCGCCGGGAGCGAAGGTACCTGGGCAAGACGACACCATTTTTTTAAAAAAAATTATATGCATGAATATAATCTATATATATATATATATATTAATATATTTGTGTGTGTGTGTGTGGCATGTGTGTATGTGAGAAGAGAGGACTGTCTATTTGTAGCGCCCCGCCTGGGACTATGGTCTCGGCACGGTGCACCCACCGTACTCTACTACGAGAAGTACAAAGCGACATCATCATACATGTGCAAATCGTACTAACATGTATCGATAAGTGGAAACAAAATGACATAAGCAGATTTAACCATTGACAAGAGTACATTCTTATGCATCCGCATAAGTGTCATAAATACATCCATAATACAAAATATCAAAATACAGAGCTGAATATCCCAAAATACAAAAGAAGCTATAACCAGCTACTAATCAACTCCATACATCTAGTCCCTGGGCTTGTCTTCATTGAACTCCGGTTTAGGGTCCTGTGGATCTGCGTGGTAATATAAAGGGGTGAGCAATAACGAATCGCTCAGCAAGTAGTTCCGCCTAGGATCGTCAAGTGGATCATACATGGGGGTCGGGGAGGGGTGATACAGTATGGTGTAACACAATGAATCATAAAACTCAGTGTAACAGAAAAAGTAAAGCATAGAGTAGATGCTGACAAATAAAACTTAATGTAAATGCGGAAGTAAGAACGCAGGTATAATATCATGCATTATTATCATAGATAGAAAGCATTGTAGAGCAGACATACTATCCTGCTTAAACGAACTTGTCTTAGCTCATAGTTACTTCGTTCTTGCATACAATCTTCTTTGGTTTGTTCTTATCATTGTGTAATATTACTTGTCTTATTTTCGATATTCATGACTTATAGTTACTTGGTACATGAGACATGATCGTGACATATGCAATGGAAAACCTTTTCTGAAAAGAAAACACTTTATTTCATACTTGCATAAACATGACATGACATGGCGGCTATAGCACTTTTCATAACATGAGAATGGTACCCACGACATGCCAAATGATTCCCCAAGTAGCCATGAGTACCATCAATGAATCCCGATGTTCCAACCACGGTGTTACATCATACGTACATAGGACTAACGGTGACACGCTATAGCAGAGAACTCGGGTCTCGTACATGGTGTTACACACTATGATAACGTATTTTTCCCATGACATCCTCCCCCAGGACCATACATCATGTAGCACTCCATACTGAATGTCATAGACATAACAGAAAAGGCAGAGAACCCTTACCACGGGCAAGGTGTTGCACTCAGCCTGTATATCATGCGTATAAAGATATGTACAGAGCCCTTGTCCCATACGAGGTGTTACACTTACCTATGGATACATGCATAAGTCGTATGGAATCAATCGTCTCGTGGTACAATTCTTAAAATCATGTAGACTTAAAACATTTCATGCATAATTCAAGTTCGTAATCATGTTCCATGATACAGAAAACATGATGACAATATGCATGATGTGAACTTCTTTTGGCAAGTATCCTCATGGTTATTCTTGATTGGATCGAGTTCTTATTCGTGCATAAGTGGACATGCATAGAATTAATTTAATTAATTAGCGTACTTTTTGCGTAGTGTAATATCACACATATGAGATTACTTCCATTGATTTAGGCACATGTGGAAAATAGCATACTCATTTATACATGTATTAATTAAGAGGGTGCAAATGGTTGTAATAATCATAATGGGTTGATTTATATCTTTTGGGTCGTATATCTTGAATTGAAAGATTTTCATATTCATAATTTTAGACATTGAAGTTATCTCGTTTTATCAATGAAGCTAATCTTAAGACATATTTAACTCATATTCATATGTAGGACCAAAGTTCCCTCCATTATTGGTGATGGCCGAAATTGGGCTTAGGGCCGAAAGGCACCCTTGTTCTAATTTTATTTTGTTTATTCTTCTCATATAAAATTCCGTTGGACTCAATTATCTTAGTCAATTATAAGTCATGCCAGTATTATGGCTTCATGGACATTAATTTATGTTGGAACTTGTTAATTTAAACAACACAAAAGGCCATTGGGCCGAAAGTAATGTGGCCCAAAGATTTAAATTTCCATATTATGTAATTTTGTCACTTATGTCCCTTTTTCTTTTGGTTTGCATGTCAAAGTTACAAAATATATTTCCATAATAATTTGTGCATCAAAGTTATTTATTTTTAAGTCCTTGATCGAAAGTGAAGGTGTTTAAAATGAAATTCTTCATCACCAAATACAAAGCTTGATATTCATAATGGTTCTAATGTATATCAATCATATTAAATAATAATATGCTTAAGTCATATCGTACATACATGTTTATAATCACAAAAAGGAAAGTGTATTGATGACGATCATACTAAAATAACATGCAAATACATAGTATGCATCATCTCATGATGATGGTCATGCTACACACAACATACAACATATGAAGCTAAGAATAGAGATTTTTACGTCATTTCTCCTTTCTAAGACCATGATCATCAAAATACACATCATGATGATGGTGATGAATTGATGGACGATCAAGGGGGTCATGGCAGTCCCCTACAAAAAGGAAAAATGATGATGCTAACATGGATGACGTTCAAAGGTAGCATCTTGGTATACAGGCATAAAGGAATAATTAATATTGCACCATTATACGACTACCATTCTCTTTTTTCATGCTAATATTTTCTATTACATATGAGTATAGAAGAAATGACATGCATGTATGAAAATGACAAAGGAGATGATTCTTAGCACACTTATTAGCATAATATACTCGTATGTCTACCATTTGGCATTTAAGTGTAAAGATAATAGGAAAGATGCATTCTTCTTGACATGCACGGCTTAGATGGTCTATTAGCGACCAAATTTGATCTTGCATGTTGATTAGAGTAGTATTCTAACCACTTGATGGTTTTATTCAATAAAAGAACACATGCATTATCAATTTTAACATGCACCTCCATTCATGCCAATAAATTTAGAGACCATAATTTTAGTTGCATGCATGATCCATTAGTTATTAATGAGCATACTAAACTTAGATTTCAATTTCCACGAAGGACTAGGAAGAAATACTTGCCTCTCAAGCTTGAATCTTAGACTTAAAATGGAAAGGTTCCTTCTTTCTTTTGGTTTTGGGTACAAACCGACTAAGGGCTTCGAAATGAAAAAGGAATGGTTAATTTCAAGGAACGAATACTATGAAAACTCTAAGATCAAACCTTAGAAAAGATTTTACCTTTGGAGCTCTTAAAATCCCCCAATTCTTCAACCTAGGGAGTTCTTCTTGCATCCTTGGTGTACCTCACGGTTAACACCTAAAATGAGGGGTGTTTTCAGGCTAAGTGAGGGAAGAGATGATGAGAGAGGGGTGTAGATAGAAGGCTAATGTCTTTACCTTAAGTGTTCTTGGGCTTGGATACTTGTGTCTTCACTTAAATATTGAAAGGGATTGCTTCTTCTTTGTTGGTTGGGTTCTCGGATGAAGAAGGAAAAGTGAGGGTGAGGGAATTTCCTTGCTAGAGAGAGAGAGGGGGGGAGAAAGAAGGGGAGTTTTAGAGGGTGGGGTTATTTGGTTGAAATACAGGGATGGTAATGAGAAAAGTGTGGAACGAAAGGCTTTTAAGCTTTATTCTACTAACTTGGCCGAAATTTGAAGAGTTTAGTAGGGAATTAATGATGGACTTGGTAAGTTAGTGGAAGAAAAGGTTTTTGCATTATATTGGAGTGGTAGTTAACTTACTTAGTGTAAAAAAATGCAATGTTGAGGAAGAGAGGAAAATAAGGAAAAATGGGAAGAATATTGAAGATGGCTTCATGAAATGAGTTGGAATAAAAGGAAATAGGTCTTGTCTCCATTTCTTAGCTATGGGAGAAATTTGGAGATAGTGGGAGGAAAGGAATCTCATCATGGAATATGTCTCTTGGGAAGTAAAATGGGAAGTTTGTGTAAGTCTTGCATGCATTCCAATTGGATAGGAAAATAGAATGTGTAAGATTTTTGTTTTCTCTTTCCTTTGTATATGGGATGCTTAGATGGAATGGTGTGCATGCAAGCTTAGTGGTGGGTAAGGAGGTTTGTAAGAATAAAGTGATGCATGAGGATAAGTTGATCTTGCCCACCTTATCCTAGTGAAAGAGCAAAAAGGAAAATTCACATTACTGTATATTTTGCTTGGGAAGGGACAATGAAAGAATCATATAAGTCTTGCATGCATTTCAATTGGTTGGAAATGTGGCATAACAAGACAAAAAGGGTGGTTTATTAGAAGAAACTTTTCTCCCTCTTTCCTTTACCTATTATTCTCGGTTTATGGAAAATATGTGGGGTAAACATTGCATGTCTTGAATGGTTGAATGAGATTGGGAGTGGAGGGTTACTATCTTGTCCTTTCCTACTTTTCTTAGATGTTATTTCCTTTTTCTTTTAATTTAAGTCTTAATAAAAGTTGTATTATTCTTTGTATGCCTATTCAATTATTCTTATGTCTCTTAGGGTATTTTAATAGCTTTTTAAGTTTCGTTTGGGGTGCACTTATACGTATTATACCAAGTGCAGTTCAATGATTGCACTTACATTCTGTCGTAAATTCCTCTGTTCTCTTTTGAACTATGTCGGGGGGTGCAGGTTGTAACCGTCCTCCCCCTTTATAAAAAGTTTCGTCTACGAAACTTGTAAGTTTAGTTTTAATGTGCAACTTAACATTATTCTGTTAGATTAACTCTTATCACTTATCTCGAACCTTATCCAATGTATTGATTTGACGTTCAGACCTATTTTCAAAGTTCATATCCTACATGGCTCTTATTTGGGAATCAGTCTATTTATCATGACCCCTAATTTATTCATTTGACGCTAAGTGGAAGGATGACTACCCCTTATATCTTGTCTAAACCATTCTAGAGAATCTGCACTAAGGTTGTTGCACTCAGTCTAAAACACTGACTTAGACTCTACAGTCTCTTCTCAAGTCTATGATCATATCCTAGACTCTACGATCATAACCTATGTACTCGTCACTGTTTAACTTATGTTGTCCGCTATGTATCTAGAGTCTTGGGCTTTGATGCCACCTGTAGTGCCACACCCAGGACTATGGTCTTGGCACGGTGCACCCGCCGTACTCTACTACGAGAAGTACAAAGCGACATCATCATACATGTGTAAATCGTAATAACATGTATCGATAAGCGGAAACGAAATGACATAAGCAAAAATAACCGTTGACAGGAGTACATCCTAATACATCCGCATAAGTGTCATAAATACATCCATAATACAAAATGTCAAAATAAAGAGCTGAATATCCAAAAGTACAAAAGAAGTCGTAGCCAGCTACTGATCGGCTCCATACATCTAATCCATGGGCTCGTCTTTATTGAACTCTTGTTCAGCGTCTTGTAGGTATGCGTGGTAATATAAAGGGGTTAGCGATAACGAATAGCTCAGCAAGTATTTCCGTCTAGGTTCATCAAGTTGATCATACATGGGGGTCGTGGTGAGGGGTGATACAGTATGGTGTAACACAATGAATCATAAAACTCAGTGTAACAGAAAAAGTAAAGCATAGAGTAGATGCTGACAAATAAAACTTAATGTAAATGCGGAAGTAAGAACGCAGGTATCATATCAGGCATCATTATGATAGATAGAAAGCATTGTAGAGAAGACATACTATCCTGCTTAAACAAACTTGTCTTAGCTCATAGTTACTTCGTTCTTGCATACAATCTTCTTTGGTTTGTTCTTGTCATTCTGTAATATTACTTGTCTTATTTTCGAGATTCATGTCTTAGAGTAACTTGGTACATGAGACATGATCGTGACATATGCAATGGAAAACCTTTTCTGAAAAGAAAACACTTTATTTCATAGTTGCATAAACATGACATGACATGGCGGCTATAACACTTTTCATAACATGAGAATGGTACCCACGACATGCCAAATGATTCTCCGAGTAGCCATGAGTACCGTCAATGAATCCTGATATTCCAACTACGGTGTTACATCATACGTACATAGGACTAACAGTGACACGCTATAGCAGAGAACCCCTGTCCCAGACATGGTGTTACACTATGCGATAACGTATTTTGCCCTTGACATCCTCCTCCAGGACCAGACATCAGGCAGCGCTCTATACTAAACGTCATAGACGTAACAGAAAATGCAGAGAACCCTTACCCCAGGCAAGGTGTTACACTTATCCTGCGTATCATGCGTATCAAGATAGGTGCAGAGACCTTGTCCCAGGTAAGGTGTTACACTTACCTTTGGATACATGCATAAGTCGTATAGAATCAATCGTCTCGCAGTACAATTCTTAAAATCATGTAGACTTAAAACACTTCATGCATAATTTAGGTTTTTAAACATGTTCCATGATACGAAAAACATGATGACAATATGCATGATGTGAACTTCTTTTGGCAAGTATCTTCATGGTTATTCTTGATTGGGCCGAGTTCTTATTGGTGCATAAGTGTACATGCATAGAATTAATTTAATTAATTGGTGTACTTCTTGTGTCGTGCAATATTACACATATGTGATTAGTTCCCTTGATTTAGGCATATGTGGAAAATAGCATACTTATTTATATATGTATTAATTAAGAGGGTGCAAATGGTTGTAATAATCATAGTGGGTTGAGTTATATCTTTTGGGCCGTATATCTTGACTTGAAGGATTTTTATATTCATAATGTTAGACATTCAAGTCATTTTGTTTTATCATTGAAGCTAATCTTAAGACATATTTAACTCATATTCATATGTAGGTCCAAAGTTTCCTCTATTATAGAAGATGGCCAAAATTGGGCTTAGGGCCGAAAGGCCCCATTGTTCTAATTTCATTTTGTGCATGGACATTAATTTATGTTGGACTTTGTTAATCTAAACAACCCAAAAAGGCCATTGGGCCGAAAGTAATGTGGCCCAAAGATTTAAATTTTCATATTATGTAATTGTATAACTTATGGCCCTTTTTCTTTTGGTTTGCATGTCTTTGATAATAATTTGTGCATCAAAGTTACTTATTTTTAAGCCCTTAACCGAAAGTGAGGGTGTTTAAAGTGAAATTATTCATCACCAAATACGAAGCTTGATATTCATAATGGTTCTAATGTATACCAATCATATTAAATAATAATATGCTCAAGTCATATCATACATACATGTTTATAATCACAAAAAGGAAAGTGTATTGATGATGATCATATTAAAATAACATGCAAACACATAGTATGTATCATCTCATGATGATGGTCATGCTACACATAACATACAACATATGAAGCAAAGAATAGAGATTTGTATGTCATTTCTCCTTTCTAAGATCATGATCATCAAAATATAAATCATGATGATGGTGATGAATTCATGGACTATCAAGGAGGTCATGGACATATCCTATAGAAAGGAAAAATGATGATGCTAACATAGATGATGTTCAAAGGTATCATCTTGGTATACATGCATAAAAGAATAATTAATATTGCATCATTATAAGACTACCATTCTCTATTTCCATGATAATCTTTACTATTACATATGAGTATAGAAGAAATGACATGCATGTATCAAAATGACAAAGGAGATTATTCTTAGCACACTTATTCGCATAATATACTCTACCATTTGGCATTGAAGTGTAAAGATAATAGGAAAGATGCATTCTTCTTGACATGCACGGCTTAGATGGTTGATTAGTGACCAAATTTCATCACGCATGTTAGATTAGAGTAGTATTCTAACAACTTGATGGTTTCATTCAATAAAAGAACACATGCATCATCATCAATTTCAACATGCAAGCATTCATTCATGTCAATAAACTTAGAGACCATAATTTTAGTTGCACGCATGATCCATTAGTTATTAATGAACATACTAAACTTAGATTTCAATTTCCTTGAAGGAACTAGGAAGAAATACTTGCCTCTGAAGCTTGAATCTTAGACTTAAAATGGAAATATTCCTTCTTTATTTTGGTTTGGGGTACAAACGGTCTAAGGGCCAAGAAATGAAAAAGGAATGGTTAATTTCAAGGAACGAATACTATGAAAACTCTAAGATCAAACCTTAGAAAAGATTTAACCTTTGGAGTTCTTGAAATCCTCTAATTCTTCAACCTAGGGAGTTTATCTTGCATCCTTGGTGTGCCTCACGGTTAACACCTAAACTGTGGGGTGTTTTGGGGCTAAGTGAGGGAAGAGATGATAAGAAAGGGTGTAGTAAGAAGGCTAATGTCCTTACCTTAAGCGTTCTTGGGCTTGGATACTTGTGTCTTCACTTGAAAATGGAAAGGGGTTTCTTTTTCTTTGTTGGTTGGATTATCGAATGAAGAAGGAGAAGTGAGGGTGAGGGAATTTCCTTGCTAGAGAGAGGGAGAAAGAAGAGGAGTTTTAGAGAGTGGGGTTATTTGGTTGAAATAAAAGGATGGTAATGAGAAAAGTGTGGAATGAAAGGCTTTTAAGCTTTATTCTGCTAACTTGGCAGAAATTCGTAGTGTTTAGTGGGGAATTAATGATGTCCTTGGCAAGTTAGTTGAAGAAAAGGTTTTTGCATGATATTGGAGTGGTAGTTAACTTACTTGGTGTAAAACAAAAATGCAATGATGAGGAAGAGAAGAAAATAAAGAAAAATGGGAAGAATATTGAAGATGGCTTCATGAAATGAGTTGGAATTAAAGGAAATAGGTCTTGCCTCCATTTCATAGCTATGGGAGAAATTTGGAGATACTGGGAGGAAAGGAATCTCATCATGGAATATGTCTCTTGGGAAGTAAAATGGGAAGTTTGTGTAAGTCTTGCATGCATTCCAATTGGATAGGAAAATAGAATTTGTAAGATTTTTGTTTTCTCTTTCCTTTGTATGTGGGATGCTTATATGGAATGGTGTAAGAATTGCATGCAAGCTTAGTGGTGGGTAAGGAGGTTTGTAAGAATAAAGTGATGCATGAGGAGAAGTTGATCTTGCCCACCTTATCCTAGTGAAAGAGCAAAAAGGAAAATTCACATTATTGTATATTTTGCTTGGGAAGGGACAATGAAAGAATCATATAAGTCTTGCATGCATTTCAATTGGTTGGAAATGTGGCATAACAAGACAAAAACGATGGTTTATTAGAAGAAACTTTTCTCCCTCTTTCCTTTACCTATTATTCTCGGTTTTTGGAAAATATGTGGGGTAAACATTGCATGTCTTGCATGGTTGAACGAGATTGGGAGTGGAGGGTTACTATCTTGCCCTTTCCTACTTTTCTTAGATGTTACTTCTTTTTTCTTTTAATTTGTCTTAATAAAAGTTGTACTATTCTTTGTATGCCTATTTGATTATTCTTATGTCTCTTAGGGTATTTTAATAGCTTTCTAAGTTTCGTTTCGAGGTGCACTTTTACGTAGTATACCAGTGCAGTTCAACGATCGCACTTACATTCTGTCGTAAATTCCTCTGTTCTCTTTTCAACTATGTCGGGGGTGCGGGTTGTAACACTAATTCAGGTTTGTTGTTAAATAGCTCTCTCCAAATATGTCTTTATTTAATGAACTAGTTAGTTCATCTCCTTAAGCACTTTACTTAATGAACTAGTTTAGTTCATTAATCATGGCGCCTGAAAATAGTATGAAAACAAAAAATGTTTGTCATATGATGTAAGCTTTAACGCTTCATGGCACGTTAGTACGACAACAATATATATAGGCATGTAAAGCATATTTATCACATAAGCATGTCAAGTAACAATTTATTCATGCATTTCGTAAACACGTAACATTTAAATCATTTATTTCAAATCACTCAAATCCCGATTTCTTAACACCCATTACCATGGTGTTCCATCAATTTGAAGATATGTTCAAAAAATTACCATGGTGTTCCATCAATTTGAAGATATGTTCAAAAAATAAACATGCACGTCAAAATTCATGTTATGATAGTTTCTCAGACATGCAACCAAACAAAATCCCTGGCTCAGCGACATCATTAACCCAAGTCAATTTCAAGCACCATGGGAATATTTATAATCACGTGTAAGCATAAGAAATCTTCGGGAGATAAATTCTTGGTTGTTCCCTTACATTGCTTGAGGATAAACCAAACAACAAAATAGTGACTTGCTGGAGTCACCATTAACTTTTGTTTGACATTCTCTTTGTCTATGGGCAGAATTGTAGGAACCTTCAATTAAGAGCTTCATGCACAACCATCCACTATTCACAATATGAAACAATGATGGTCGTAGATTAGACCATAAAATTGTATACATCATACTTGTGTCATGTTGCCTATTATCTTTATTCACAACTACATATTCTTTTCTTTTCAATTTCAACTTTTAAAACATTATCATGCAAAATCTCGAATGCAACAGATTTACGAACAAGAGTTCCATGCATATCATTATCATCTCTTTCTTTCAATTTATCCTTAATCTTGTGCAAATCACTATCAATAGCATTCAAAACAGGATTAGGAATAGGTGAATCATGAAAATTTCATGCAGAGAATTGTTCGTATAAGAGTTCAAGCAGTGATTTCTTCTTTTAGTTATTGTATTTGAAGTATGAATTCTTATTCTGCTTTCTTTTTATTACGTGCCGTCTCTTTTTCATAATGGTTTGCAAGACAAAACATGTGATCGATATTCTTAATTCTCACTTTGTGCACTTGGTCATCAATCTTCTTATTCAGCCCAGCCATAAATCTTATCATTGACAATTCCTCATTCTTCACAACATAAACATCAGATAGATCATTTAATATCTCATTGTGGTATTCTTATACCGTTCTATTTTCTTAAAAAAAAGAAAGATACCTGGATATTTTGTTATGACAATGACTTATTTTTAGATCTTGTGAAAGACCAAATTGTTCATACCCTCTTTCAGCTCTTCAATGTCGCTTTTGAAGCGTAACTCCCTATTTTATCTTCATCAGGTTGATTTCTATTTGTTGCTCCCCCTTTTAACATTTCAACCTTTGAGGTGTTCCTTGATTTAAGCGAACAAAACTAGACATCCCTTAACATTGTGAAATCATTCAAGAAAACAAAGAGAAGACTAACGCAAAACAAGTTCTACATTAGAAGAAAGCAAATGTGATTTATGCCTTTGCGACCTTTCCTCTATTGTTCTCAAAAATCAATTCCTTTTACCACTCTGATTGTTTGTAAGAATTCAATTGTTGAAAAAAAATCAATGCCAAGATTGAACCTTATCAAATCTAACCAAGGCATATTGGTCTTTTTCTTCTTCTTCTCTACGGGTGACAATCTGCAATTGAGGATCAGACCCAAGAGCTACTTATAGAATGTAATATAGTTGAATTCAGCACATAGGTGTTTCCTTGACAATGCTTAGTTTGAATTGCCAAGCTCTAAGCTAATTACTACCAAATTTACTCAATAACAATAAACGCTCAAACGGTTTAGTTTCTTGGATTTCTTGACTACAACTTTCTTGCACTTTTCTCCTTTGGATTCCTTTGTGGTTTCCTGACCTCTGGGTTTCAATAATGATGTTCTTGACTTTTAATCCAGGAAGTGCAAATCTGAAATTTTTGAACATAAGCACACTTCTAATAGATTTTTTCGAACTTTCTTGCATTTTCTTGAAGTTTCATGAAACTTTCAAATCTTTTTGGCATGTTTATTTACTTTTTCTTGGTTAAATGCTAATATATTAACCAGAGAAATCAAAGCATCAAGGGGATGCAACCCATACAATAGCCCTACTTGTAGGTCAACAGGTTGACCCACGCGTACTACTAAGAAATATAAAGCAATTTTAGACAATAGGTAACATAGCGCCTATGTCTAAGAGATGTGGGTAGAGTTTATACATAACTCTATATACATGCGTGCATATTCTATGTGCTATATCCCTAGATAAAAATGATGTTCCTTTAAAGATGCCTCTGTTCCTAGCTTGTAAGATGTAGTAAACCGTTGCATCCAAGGCAATATTTGACGCCTTGGCTCTCAGAGCTTTTTCTTCGAGCCTGCACAATCCCCAAGACAATAATCTAATGAGAGAGTGAAGTCCCTGTGGTAGACCTAGCCATGCCGAGATGGATAGACAAACCTGTTTGATAGCCGAGCAGGAAAAGAAGAGGTGCTGCAATGTCACTTGTCCTGCCGAGCAGAAGTGACAAGCGTTATCTTCTAAATATCCAAGTCTCACTCTGGTGGGAATCTTGTTCAGTCCAGCAAGCCAAAGGGTGAATGAGTGTTTGAGGGTGATAGTTGAGTCCCAAACAGTTTTAGACCAATTGATTTTCCTGCACGTATCCCTGATGAATTCATACGCTAGCCGAGGTTTGAGGGTTCCACCCACTGTCCATGAGGTGATTACTTCTACAACCGATCTTTAGGAGCCGACCTGAGCTGCGGCCGCCTTTGTCCATAGCGTGCTGCATAGACTATATGTATAGTTCATCCACTACACCCATAGCGTGTCCTTCTTATGATGTAGGTCCCGTAAGTTTTTAGCTAGTAGAGTCAGTTTCCATGTCTTCAATTTAAGAACTCTAAGACCACCCTCCTCTTTAGGCATGCTGACCTGAGACCAGGAAACCCGGACCTCTTTGGATACTAGCATAGAATTCCCATGTAAGAAGTGCAGGCAAATTCTTTTGACAAGAGTCCTTACAGTTGCATGCACAGGTAAATCACTTAACCAAAAGCAGTTCACTCTTTGCAGCATTGATTTTATCAGTTGTAATCTACCAGCATATGAAAGGCTAGTTGCATTCCAGTGCTCCACCTTGTCCATTAGCTTCTTAATGAAAGAAGCATAACATGAGCTCTGCAGCTTGCGTCCGACTATGGGGTTGCCTAGATATCTGAAGGACATGGTGCCTGCTAAAAGCCTGTGCAAACTTGCAGCCAGTTAGTTTTCTCACCCAAGCCTGCACGGAAGAATTAAGATTTGGCCAGATTGGCCCTGAGTCCTTAGCAATATCCAAAGGTAACTAGCGCATCCATAATTTTCTGTACCGAGTTGTCATCACCTCTGAAAAAGGGATAAAGTCATCAGCAAAGCAGAGGTGAGTGATATGCTGCTCAGCTCAACCGGAGTGAAAGTGAAACCCCTTGTCGTGTTAAAGTTGTCTGAGGAGTCTTGATAGGTACTAATGCCAATATAAAATTAAAAGGGGGAGATGGGGTCTCCCTACCTCAGCCCACGTCCGGATTGAACTAATTTTTATGGGCTGCCATTGATAGAGATTGAGTATAAGGTGGATGTCACACACTCCATGATCGATTCAGTGAATGTAGTAGGGAATCTAAGCTTTAAAAGCATGTCTCTAACAAAAGTCTAGCTAATTGAATCAAAAGCTTTCTTGATGTTAATTTGTAGCATGCATTTAGGTGCTGTACATTTTCTCCTATATTCCCTGATCATCTCCTACACCAAGAAGACATTCTCCATCATAGATCTACCCTTGAGAAAACCTGCTTGGGCATGGTCTATGAGGCTAGTCAAAATTGACGCCAATCTATTTTCTACGATCTTAGATATGATTTTGTATAACACGTTGCAACAAGAGATATGTTTGTAATCCTCCACTCTATTAACATGAGCAGCCTAGGGGATCAGAACAATACTGGCGTGGTTGAGCTATTTAAGTAGTGGCCCAATAGGGTGTAGAGCTAATTTGATCTCATCTTCTAGGATAGGAGCAATAAGTGAGTGAGCAAGCTGCGTAGAGAGTTTGGGACATCTTTTTAGTACTTGTGTCTTGATTAGCTGCACTGGCTGAGCTGATCCAAGCAGGTCAATTGTTGGACCGCAACACCTGTAATAAACACCACTAGATGAAAGAGTAAATAGTGGTTAGCTGAAATTACACTAATACCCTTAGATTAAAAACTCCCCTCAAACCAGAATCTGAGATCTACTTAGATTCTGAATCTGTTTTTTAAATATTCACAAGTCACTGTACAGAACTCCACAAATTATGTTAAGTACACATTATCTAAAAATGAGATAAAAATAAAATCGTTTGACCTTTCAAACAAATAAAAAGATTCAGATGGTTAATCTAAATAGTTTTAGACAAAATGTTGCTGAACTTTGAAAACTTATATCTCTTTAAATACGCAGCAAAAAAGGTTGCAATTTATGTCAAAATACTCCTTAGGATGTCTAGTTTAAGTTTCAAAAAGGCCCTGACCAGAAACTGTGCTTAATAAAATCTGAAAGCACGTTTCTTAGAAACTGGTCAGATTGCAGCTATAATGGACTAGTTATCTTTCAAAGACTGAAAGACTTTCCTTTGCGCTAATCGAGTGATTTTTGTTAAAAATAAAAGCTAATAGTATGAAGTATAACTCTATCAAAAATCATGACTTTTGAAAATGTTTTGCTATGTTTTTAAATTGTGCAAAATAAGTTGAAAAGTGCAATGAAAACGGACAGAATGCAGAAAAGAATAAACAAGATAAGAACACCGAGAATTTATCCTGATTCGGTCAATGTGACCTACGCCAGTCCCAAGAAACACCTTTCCTTGGAATTTACTATGAAATGACACCAATACAACAAGAAGAGCCGAGCTTGATCCTTAGGTTACACACCAACCCTATTCAAGACTTGACTAAGCACCTTTAAGCAACTTTGGTTGCAACACCTCAAACACCTAATGATATAGCCTTATAAAATTTGCCAATCAATCTTACAAGATATGAAACAAGAGATGTACAGTTTAGCTATAGAACAACTATCAATGGAACATCTTAGCTACATAAAGTGTGAACAAGAAATGAGAGAAGAGAGAATAGCAACGCTATGAACCTCAACTTTAGCTTTCAAGTGTTTTTCTTCTCTTCTTCACATTGCCTCTTATTTATAGTTTGAAATGATCCCTGAAAATAAGAATGCCAATATGTCATAGTCTTCATCGTCAAAGCTTAAGTGTCTTCATATTATTCGTTGGCCACCTAAACACCTTGTACACTTGGCAACTTCAAGCAACATGATTGGTCCACCCTGTACACTTATTTTGACCGATTTTTTGTCTTGAAAAATGACATGGAATTTGTGAAGATAATAAGCAAAGATAAGATGGCATATTCAACAAGAAACCCTCTACTTCTTTGCACAATAATAGGACATGTGAATGACATGAAATTTGACTTCAAATCAGCCCCTTTTCAGCCTTGTAGCCATTGGCTACCATTTGAACATTTCCCGGTTGGCAATTTTGCCAACTAGCTTGTATTTGGTTGGCCCACTTGTCATAACCTTTTATATTTGTCACAAAATGAGTAAAACACCTTTGCCACCTGATTATACACGTTTTTGAGATGAATATACATGTATAACTTCAAATTTAATGGAGAGGAAACAATAGATAAAAGTTGACAAGACTTTGTAAAACAATAATTCAAAATTATCACATTTTTCTCGTTGCAAGTTGTGGTGAATTTTGTGCCAATAACACCCTCAAATTCTCTGCAAAAATGTAGTTGAGTGTCTCCAATAATATAATCATAAAAGTCTTCAAAAAGAAATAGTAGATTGGGACAGCGAAAACTGTCACAAATCCCGTCGATGTCGATAATATCACCAAATAGAAAGTAAGATAGATAACCATGATATAATCTTTAAGAAAACCATGAATGAGCTCCAAAATAAAGATAATATCCAACTCAAGTTTTGTACTTGAGTAAAATGGCCAAAATGCCCTTGGGGCTAAAAAATGACGAAAATACCCCTCGTGATAGAAATATATAAATGAGTCCTTGAATAATTTTCTCCATATAAAGTACCTACAAGAACTAAAAATACCACTTTTGCTCTTTTTGGTAAGTTATATAAACTTCCAAGGCACATTAGTCACAAGACATAATAATATTCATAAAAAATAAGTAATGAAATCACAATAATCATATATGCAACATATACAAATGAATATATCCCTTTTATCACATTTTATGGAAAAAAATTTTTAAAGCCCTGGACATGGATCGATTGAAGTGCCTCTACTTGAGAGATCGATGTCTCATAGTGAGGTCCAGATTTTGAATCTGCCCTACATCGATCGATCGATGTAAGGGATCGATGTGTCTCAGGTTTAGAGATCCATGTCTTTTTCCTTCACTTATTTGATATATTTCAACTCTTTATCATTTGTAACAAATATTTTCTTAAGTATTTAACACTTAAAATCATAACTTTGAAAATTATCCAAACATATTTCTCAACATTCTTCCCCTTTTGGATGATTTTCAAAATAACCTTACATGATTTAATGTCACTAATTTTTATCAATTGTTATCACATATTTACCAATTCTATACCAATTGTTTTGAAAAACTCACCAATTCTATACCAGTTGTTTTCAAAATCTTTTTAGATACAGATTTTTAACATATGTGCTCCCCCCTCAACTTATATTCTCTCCCCTGACCTATTCTCTGAGCCAATTAAACTTGTTATTCAATGTTAAAGTCATACTATCTGCCCATTTATTTTGCAAATCATGGAAATGATATAATTACGTAATTGTAGCGTAAGTCACCATACCTAACTTGGCTCGTAAGATTTCAAAAATGGCTTGACTAAGGGGTTTGGTAAGATATCAGCTACTTGATGATCATTTCTTAAATGCTCAATGGTTATATCCCCATTTTGAACATGGTCTGGTAAGAAATGGTACCTAACTTCTATGTGTTTGGCCTTAGAATTAAGTACCGGATTCCGAGAAAGATTGATCACACTTGTGCTATCACATAAAATTGGAATCATATTCATTATAATGAAAAAATCACTAAGTTACTGTTTTAACTAAAGTTTTTGAGTGGTGCATAAGCTTAAAGCAATTTACTCGGCTTTGGTGGTAGAAAGAGCTACACTAGCTTGTTTCTTAGAAAACCATGAAATCTTGTTGGTTCCTATGAATTGAACATACCACTAGTAAATTTTCTATCTATCTTGCAACCACCATAATCATCATCACTAAATGCATACAATTCCAACTTAGAGTTTCTATTGCACCAAAGTCCAAAATGAGGTGTATGTTTAATATATCTAAATATCTTTTTCACCGCGTTATAATGGGACACCTTTGGACAAGATTGAAACCTAGCACACATACACACACTTAACATTATATCACGTCTTGATGTGTTTAAATATAACAATGATCCAATCATAGACCTATATAGTGTGTCATCAAAAAGTTTTCCATTTTCATCGTTGTCTAATTTGGTACTAAGACTCATAGGGGTTGTTTTTGGTTTCAATTCTTCAAATCCAAACTTCTTAACCATATCATTGATATACTCAAGTTGGCTAATGTGATTTCTTCAAGGGGTTTGTTAGCTTTGTAGCCCTAAGAAGTAGTTCAATTCTCCTATCATTGACATTTCAAACTCTGACTTCATACACTCTTTGAAGTCCTTTATGAATGTACGGTTGGTTGAATCGAAGATTATATCATCTATGTATATTAATAAATCATTATCTTTTCTCTTGAGGAATAAATTATTGTCTAAGGTCCCCCTTGATAATTATTTACAATAACAAAGTTTGAAAATCTATCATATAAAGCTCTTAGAACTTGTTTCAAAGCATGTAAAGCTTTCTTAAGATTATGCACATGGTTAGGGTATTTTGAATCCTCAAATGCAGGGGCTTGATTGACAAAACCTCTTCTTGTATGTATCCATTTAAGAAAGCATTCTTGAAATCCATTTGGAAGAGTTTGATGTTGCTTAGACTTGCAATAGCACGTAATAATCTAATTGCTTCTAGTCGTAAAACGGGTCCAAAGGTTTCTTCGTAATCAATTCCTTCCTGTTGATTATAACATTATGCAACTAGCCTAGCATTATCTCTTGTGATGTTTCCTTGTTCATTTATTTTATTCCTAAAAACCCATTTTGTCCCTATAATGGATTTATTTTCGTGTTTATGAACTAAATTCAACACGTTATTTCGGGTAAATTGGTTTAATTCATCATACATGGCATCTATCCATGATATATCACCTAAGTCTTCCTTTACATTGTTAGGTTCTACGTGTTAGATTAAACTATGTCCTTCATCTTGACTTATGTTTCTACGTGTTCTAACTTCATCACTTGGATCACCAATTTTTTAATTCTTTAAGGTGTTTATGTTTATCTTTTATATGCCACCAATTCCTAGGTTCCCTAGGTTCACCTATACCTTGTTCAAATGTTTCATTAGTGTGAACATTATCATATACAATTGGAGCATCTTGTAAATTAAATGGATTATCTTCCAATTGAAGAATTTCTTGATTTGTTTCACCAAAGGGTTCATACATGTCTTGTTTGAGGGAAGTTGGTTCTAGATGGTCACATACTGGCTCAAGTAACAAGTCATCATCATCAAACATATTTTCAACATTATTCTCTTCTTTCTTTTGGGCTTTATCACTTACTTCAAAATATGCATTCTCATTGAATTTCACATGTATGGATTCAATTATTTTTCTAGATGCAGGATTATAACACCTATATGCTCTTGAGTTAGTTGAATATCCAACAAATATGCATTCAATATATGTTTGTTCGAGTCTGTCTAGATTATCTTTAGTACTAAGCACAAAACATTTACAACCAAAAACTCTAAGATAATCTACCTTAGGTTGTCTATTGTTTTATAATTCATAAGGTGTTTTCTTTAACTTCTTTCTAATCGAAAGCCTATTTATTATGTAACAAGCAAAACTATCAGCTTCAGCCCATAAATATCTAGGTACTTTGTTTTCACATAACATCGTCATAGCTACTTCTTGTATGGTTCTATTTTTATGTTCAACAACTCCATTGATTTGTGGTGTTCTAGGTGGTGAGAATTCATTTTTTATTTCATATATCTCACAAAATTTAATTATATCTTTGTTTTTAAATTCTCCATCTTTATCGCTCTTAATTCTTTTAACGTTTTCTTCATAAAGATTTTAAAGTTGCTTGATGAGATTTTCGATTGCTAATGGAGCATCGTATTTGTGTGTTAAGAACAATGTCCATGTGTATCGTCAGTAATCATCTACTATGTCACATACATAGTAGTGTCCACCTAGATTTCTTGTCCAACATGGACCAAATTAGTCTATGTGAAGTAATTATAGTACATGACTAGTACTCACTTCATGCTTTGGCTTCAACATTTCTTTTATATGTTTAATTAAAGTTTCACATAGTTGGAACTTATTCATTTTAGGCCTGGGTAAACCTCTTATAAGGTTCTTTCTAATCAATTTTCAATTGTAGAAGTGCCTATATGCCTTAATCGTCTATGCCAAGTTTACATCTAAGTCACATGATACTAAGCACTTAATTTTAGCATCTAACATTTTGTTTAATGATAAGGTATATATAGTTACATCTCTATTTCCTTTCAATATAATTTCTCCTTCATTTATTATATCACAAGAATTAGGGAGAAAAGAAACATGGTATCCACAATCAATAAGTTGCAAAATACTAAATAAATTTTAAGAAAGATTACTTACATTCAACACATTTCTTATTTGAAATTTATTAGGGTCCCCAATTGTCCCTTTTCTAACAAGCTTTTGTTTATTGTTGTCACCGATTGTCACCTTTCCTCCATTCTCGATTTGTTCCAGCTCGGTGAATAGCTTGTGGTTCCCCATCATGTGCCTTGAACACCCGCTATCTAAAAATGATGAGGATCAAGGGTCCGATGAGGATCAAGGGCCCCATCAAGAGGTCAAAGGTCCTATGACAAGAAGGAGGGCAAGGGAACTTTGTCATCAAGTTGCCACCTTCTTGTACAAGCATGTTCAAGATGAACCTAAGATTCCTTGGGTTCATTTCATTGAACCTTCAACTTGAACGTGTATCAGCATGCACGTCTACATTCTTTGTCTTTAAATTTTATCTTGTGTCGTGTGATCTTAGTTTTATGTATTTGCTTTGTAGGTAAATTATGTACATGAAATGTTTGAAGAGAATATTTGAAGAGAATGTTTGAAGAGAATGTTTGAAGAGAATATTTGAAGAGAATGTTTGTCTACACTAAGACAAATTCAAAGGTGTCCAAGATAGAATCTCTTGATCAAGTTGAAATCAAAATCATCTCCATTATCCACAGGGGGGCGGCCATTTTTCAAGTAAAAGGGTGATGATCAATTGAATTTAAATTCAAGCCAAACTTGAATTTAAATTCAACCTTGATTTGAATTCAAGTTTCAACCAGATTAAGCCTTAAAATTTGAGATGAGTTCAGCCAAGATAAGGAGCCTTCCACACGCCATTTTTAAAAAACATAAGGAGATAAAATCCAATTCAAATTGAATCCAAGTTTGAATTGAAATTCAAACTCAATTTGAATTCAAACTTCAATCATCTTTTGAAATCAACTCCAACCATGTTATCATCATCAAATTCAGATTTCAAGACCTTCTTGGATCTCTCATACACGGCTGGAACCAAGGGAAAAGATGTGCAAGAAACAAATCCAAAGAAGCTCAAATTCAAACTCAACATGAATTCAAATTCACCCAACTTTTTGAATTCAAGTTCAAGCACATTCTACTTATCAAAATCAGCTTCTCCAAGACTCCATCAACTCCTCAAACATGGCTGGACATAGAGGAGAGAACATCTTGCAAGCATTTCAAGTTTTAGCTAGAATTATCTTAGTTTTAATTTTCAAGCAAAGTTCAAATTTAAACATTTGTTAAATAGCTTTATTTGAATTATTTCTAGCCATTTCAAGCAGAAGGGGGACGTTTTTTAGGCCTATAAATAGATCCCTTTGGCTGATTGTAAACTCACCTTTTGATCAATAAGAATCCTTGATATTTCTTTCACTTTGTGTGAGACTTTGTTTTCTTGGTTTTGCATTAAAAACCTAGGTTAAGATCCTTCAAAGTTGAGCATATTGAAGGTATTGCCATTGCTTAAAGGTGCCGTCCAGGAGGGCCGTTTTGGTTTGCCTGATCAACGACCATCCTGAAGTGTTGGTCTTGCTCATTCGTTTAATCCACACGTTTTTAATCACTAAGGAAGCAAGGGGAAGTCTTCTTCCTTGTGCCTAACCCTTTGTGAAGGACGTTTGGAAGGTGGAATCGTTGGAGCCCACGAGTTGCACGCATCAAATTGGTATCAGAGCCAGGTTACTCTATTCCACCATCTATCATTTCTTTCTCGTTTGAGTCTAGTCATTTCAATTTCAGTTGAGTCCTTCTTCTACCCCTCACTCTACACGCCATTGTCTTGCATCTCATACAAAAAAAAACAAACGTCCACATTTTCTTTGAGTCACGTTGCTGCATTTTGCTTTTCATTATTCAAATGCCATTTCCGTTATTTCCTTTTCGTAACACAATCTGATTTTGAGTCGTTCAAACTTGAACAAATTAGGGTTCATTGCATTTAGGATACATTCAGCCTTCTTTAAAATATTCCAACCATCAACTTATAAAGCTACCTCGGTTTCAAATCATCTTGTTGCTACCGAAGCTTTTAGTTGGTGATGATTGTATGCATCTTGTGATTCACATTGTGATTGATTTCATGCTATAAATCTAGTAGTCCTACATGTGCTTGTCTTCACAACCTACTTGCAACACCAACCAAACCCTAAAACCAGCCCCACACCCCACGGCCCAACCAGCCCCACCCCAACCCAACTCTAAAACTCGCTAACCTGATCCCAAATAGCCCTATTTACACTCCAAACAAAAAGCCCCAAACCAATTTTACCAAATACAATCAGATTCTAAAGACCCCAATTCATTCAAATAAACCCTAACCCTAGAATTTGAATTTTGTTCAAATTCTGTCCTAGACTAACCAATATCCAAATTGACTACACCAATCATCAATTACCAACCCAAATAGTCAATTTACAACACCCATTCTGTTCCTACAACCCCATTCCGCAAAATCCCAAAACGTTCAAAAACACCCTAAATCAAAAACCCTAACCTTAACCCCCATTCGGTCTTACCCCAATTTCCTTCACTTTCCAAGGTTATTTTTGTTGCAAGTCCAAGATACAAATTGCATTTTAAATACATTGCACTCATCTGTCCAAAAACGCAAGTGCTAAGTGCAAAACGCGTGAAATTCCAATTTCGCCCTTAGTAAAAAAAAAGAAAAATAAAAGAACAAGAGAAAAGAAAAAGGGCAAAACGTTTGTGCACTGCGTGGAAAATTTTTGGTACGACTTGCAAACCTTGGATACCATATTACCCCACATTTCCGTCCCCTATATACCCTACTCCCAATCTCCTAATCTTCTTTAACCAATCACATATTTGGTTGCTCGATTGTTGCATGACTTGAACCATTTTGTGGATAGTAAGTGCATAGAATCAAAATTAACTAAAGATTGCCCACGGCAACCCTTAGTTTATCTTTGGTTCAGCCTTATACATCAACTTTGGTTGCTTATTTTCTTTGAATCTTAGTATAAAGTTCAAGTTTGTGTTCATTTCAATTGATTCTACCTTGATACTCATTGAAGATTTAAGTTGCGCTATCTTATTTTCACAACTATCTACTTTAGCTTTTAACATGCTATTTTCAGTTTTCAATGTTTGTTCATTTTTCCGATATGACTCAATTTTAATCTTTAGAGAATCAAGAGTATTTGTAGACTCTTGTTTAAAAGATTCTAACTTCAACTTTTCATTTTCTTTGATTATTTTGTTTTTCTCTTTTGGTAATCGTTTACACTGCATGCATTTTTAGGAATTCTTTGTATATTTCATTAAAAGACATGTCATTATCAGAATCTACATAAGAAGAAGAAATTATCTCGTTTGATATGAAACATACTTGTGCTTCCTCAGTTTCTGAGTGTTCAGATTCTGAGTCGGACGAGTCGCTCCAAGTGCTAGCCTTCATTGCCCTTTTGCCTTTTCCTGCCTTGGGCTCCTTTTGTTTGGGTCGTTGGGACTCTTTATTTTATTTGTTACTATTGTTATTGTTTTTATTTTTTGGTTGGGCAATCATATGAGATATGTCTCTTTTGATCACATTCATAGCATTTTAATTCTTTATTATATAATTTTTCAATATTTGTAGTTGAATTATTTCTCTTAAGTTGAGAAGAAGAAGAAGATTGTTGTTTATTCCTATTAGGCAGTTTGAGAAATTTCCTAAGTTTTCTAGCCACTAATATCAAATTGTCATTATTATTTATATGTGATTCAGTTTATTTGAAAACCATAGACTTACCGGATGATTTAGATGACTCAGACTTTCGTTGGTTCAGTTTTACCTCGTATACTCAAAGTGAGCCTATCAATTCGTCCATTTTAGTGATTGACTTTGTCTCCTCAATTTCCGTTACCTTTGGATCCTATTTAGCGGGAAGGTTTGGCAACACCTTTTGAACCTTCTCGTTGCTGGTAAAAGATATACCTAAAGCTTCAAGTGCATTGAAGATGTTAGTAATTCTCAAATCCATAGATATTATGGATTCGATTGGCAACATTTTGAAAGGTTTGAGTTCAGTCATAAGCATATATATTTTTGACTCTTTTACACTGCTAGTACCTTCATGCTTTAATTCTAATGATTTCCACATATCTTGTGCACTAGTGCAATTTGATACATATCCTGCTCAGGCAGTAGGTCCGTGTAGAATTACTTGCATAGATTTGGCATTCATGGATATTTTCCTTTTATATTCAGTTGACCATCCACTTTTAAATTTCTAAACTTCTTGTATGAATCAACTGACTTATACAATTTTCATTGGTATGCATAGCCCATCTTCAACTACAGACCACAAATTAACGTCTATAGCCATAAGAATAGAATAATCCTAAGTTTCCAATGAACGAAATTATTACTATCGAAAAGAGGAGGGCGTTGGGCAAACATACCTTCCAACTGACCTTTGTGACAAACTATGACCATTGTATACACCTTTGGTTTCGATGTGTAGACTACAATGAATTATTGCGTCTTAGCCTTGTCTTCTTAGAACGGTGTTAATGTCGCTTCTTAGAATGATGTTAACCTTGCTCGGATACCAATTGGTGGACCGTAACACCTACAATAAACACCACTAGAGGGTGGGTGAATAGTGTTTAGCTGAAATAACACTAACACCTTAGATTAAAAACTCCCCTCAAACCAGAATCTGAGATCTACTCACATTCAGTACCTGTATTTGAAAATTTCACAAGTCACTGTACAGAACTCCAAAAAGTATAAAACTTTCCAAAAATCAATTTCAACATCTTAATTATACTCTTTCCAAAAATGAGCTAAAAATAAAATCATTGGCCCTTCAAATAAATAAAAAGATTCAGATGGTCAGTATGAACAGTTCTAGACAGAATGTTGCAAAACTTTGAAAGCTTATATCTCTTTAATTAGTCGGCCAAAAATGTTGAAATTTATGTCAAAATAATCTTCATGAAGTTTAGTTCAAATTTCCAAAAGTCCTTGACCTGAAATGGTGCTTAATAAAATCTAAATGCACGTTTCCTAGAAACTGGTCAGATTGATAGAATGGAGTAGTTATCTTTCAATGACTGAAAGACTAACTTTCCTCTGTCAAATTGAGTTATTCTTGTTGCAAATGAAAGCTAACAGTCTGAAGTATAACTCCACCAAAAATCACGATTTTTGAAAATGTTTTTGCTATTTTTAAGTGTGCGAAGTTGTGTGAAAATTGTAGTGAACCACGGGCAGATTGCAAAAAGCAAAAACAAGATAAGAACACCAAACATTTATCCTGTTTCGGTCAATGTGACCTACTCCAGTGCCAAGGAACACCTTTCCTTTGATTTCACTATGAAATGACACAAATACAGCAAGAAGAGCCGATCATGATCCTTGGGTTACACACCAACCATATTCAAGACTTGGCAAAGCACCTATAAGCAACTTTGGTTGCAACACTTCAAACACCTATTGATATAGACTTATAAAATTTTCTAATCAATCTTCATATGAAACAAGAGGTTTATAGTGTAGCTATACAACAAGTATCAATGGAAAACCTTTATACACAAAGTATGAACAAGAAATGAGAGAAGAGAGAATAGCAAAACTATGAACTTCAACTTTTGATTTCAATTGTTTTTCTTCTCTTCTTCACCTTACCTCCTATTTATAGAGTGAAATGAGCCTTGAAGATAAGAATGCGAATGTGTCAAAGTCTTCATCTAATGAGGATCGGGGATCCCATCAAGAGGTCACGGGTCCTATGACAAGAAGGAGGGCAAGAGAACTTGGACATCAAGTTGGAACCTTCTTGTACAAGCATGTCCAAGATGAACCTAAGGCTCATTGGGTTCATCTCATGGGGCCCGCATTATGAACGTGTTCCCCCACCCCAAAATGCGTGTTCTTTTTCATTTGAATTTTGTCTTGTTTTCTTGTGATTCTTGTTTTATGTGTTTGCCTTGTAGGTAAGTAGGTGTACGCAAATTACAAGCCAAATGGAGGTCCAAAATGGATTAAGGGCGTTGTGCTTCAAAAAGGGAGACAAAAGGAATGTTGTCTTAAGTGGAGTGATTCTCTCCACAAAGACAAGTTACCAATCTTTGTCTCTGATGGAATGGCCTACAATTATGGGGGTTGCCTACGCCATAAATGGGTGTAGGCAGCCTTGGTATGTCTACTTCTATACATGTTTACCGTGTTTACATATTATTTTTGTTCGAATACTTGTTAAGACTGTGGGTAATGCCTTTTCTTTCTGCACGTTGTTTGAGGAATGGACATCACACATGCTGCTGCCAACTTGGACTTTTCTCTATCGCAACAACAATTGGAGTTTGCCCATGGTCGTTTGGCTATGGGCAACTTGGGTATGCTTTCATACATATAACGTTATATCTTGGGTTGACAAAGATGCTTGGCTTATGATTCAATTTGGTGTGCGAGGTACTCATTTGGAGTTGCCCTGGGAGACACGGGAAGACCTACGGCATCATTCACTGCTGGCTGATAATTTCGACGCAACTGATCCAATGGACCATCTCATGTTCACTGCTCCACTGTTCATCGCATTTGATTATTCGTCTATCATTACTATTCAACCATCCAGTCATATAAGTATGTACGCTTTTTCCTTCATTAAGGTTTTATCTACAAGGGTGGTTTTACTTAACAAGGTTTTATTGCGGCATTTCATATATGACTGGAGGTTACAAATACTAGCTTCGCTTCATGAGTTATTTTCTTATGACGACACTAGCATGATTGTAATATGGTTTTCTCACACCATAAGTGAGCCTTTTTTATAAAATTTGCCATCATTTAAATATATATATATATATATATATTCAGATTTTTTGAAAAAGGCACATACACATTTATTCCAACGTACTACCGACACGTTATATATTTTACGTACGTATGTTAACGTCACACCACTATACTTAACTCATATTTATGAGTACATTAAGGTCTTATATCATATGATATAATTCATGGTGATGACAAATTTAATACGACACGTTAAAAAATTCTAAACCAAAAATTGTTGTATCGGACGAATACCGAAACTTCGCCAACGTGTCACGTACTTGCCATAAATAGATGGCCAGCCCTTACACTTCAAAAATGACCACAAATTTCGTGGCTTACATGATATTTACAGCCATAAAATCATTCCATGTTGGCACGCACAAATCACCCCACATTAAGGCCAAATTGTGGAGATTTCAATTTCAATTTGTCACATGGTTTAGGCGCCAATTTAAGATCAGCCTAAGTGATGAATATTAAAGTATAATTTATGTATATTATGTGTAACATAATATATATAACATGTGCAAAAGTTGGAATTTAATTAGAGAAAAATCGGGTAATCGATAAACGTCAAAAATTCGGTTTTCTACGTACACGACGCATGGAACATTTTTTGGCATGTCATATAACATGTATCTAGACACTTTTTACATATTTCATACATCTCAAAGTGTTCTAGAAAATTCAATTAAGAGCTGATTGGAATATACCATGTGTGTAATTAAATGTGCACTATTTTACAAAGTTCGCAAAAATAAAATTCAGCACATGCGCAAGTCATTTCAAACACCTATAACAGCCATGTTGGAGCATATGTGGAGCATTGTTGGCTTATTGATTGCACAAGTCATTTCAAACTTATGTCACATTTGTAACACATGCTGAAAATTTCAGCATGTGCATATAGGCTGGCCGATTTTATCAACATTATGAGGCATATTTTTCTTCTTGAATTAAGTGAATTAATTGGGAGATTGTATGGAAGTATTTTGAATACGTTATGGAATTAAAATGGTGATATCTTTGGATATCACACATGCTGAAAATTTCAGCATGTGTGGGAATGTATATGGCCGAATTCTAGGCTGCATGAGTGACAATTTTATTCCAAAATTGATGAAAATATTGTGTACTAAATGGTAATTGAATTATTCATTAATTTCAAGGATTAAATCAATGTAAAATTGGCAATATTTTGAATAAAAGGTGAATGTTACACATGCTGAAATTTCATCATGTGCAAGAGACTTGATGGCCGAATTTTTTATGGAAAAATGGAATTATTTGACTTTCTAATTGTATGGGATAATTATGTGACATATGGTAAGATGTTTATGGCTAATTGTCACATGCTTTTTGAGGATAATTTCAGATTTATCTAGTCATCAAATGATGACAACCTTCAACCAATCAATGAGTGCCAAGTAAGCAAGAGTTTAATGATCATCCAATGAGGAGATGCCAAGTAAGCAAAGACATGTCACAATGATGCATACACTCTTCTAAGGACTTAGAAGATAATTTTCAAGAGGAGGAGGACGTTATAGAGGGTGGCCACAATGTTAAAAAGGAAGGAAGAGAGCAAAACAAAAACAAGAACAAGTCTTGCAATTTAAAAGATCAAAAACGTGTTCTAGCCTTCTCTTCCACACTCTCTTTCTTTCTTCTTTCTAAAAACCTATTGTACTTATATTCATATACTTGAATAGGCTTCATATAGTCCACCACATATTCTTTATCATTGTAAAAGATTGATCAAGGTGTGATCAATCTTGCACTTGCAAGGTGGTGGTGTTCGTGACAATTGTATTCTCATACAAGGTTTGTAAAGGGTTGGAGTTGGTGTGTAACTCCATCAACTCTGTGGTAAGGTGTTCTTTGTGTTGTGTGATTAGTGCTAACCGAGGAAGGTGTCCTCGAAGACTGGAGTAGGTTGTTTATAACCGAACCAGTATAAAATTCCTGGTGTCATTTACTTTCAGCACTTACTTTCTGTTTCAGCATTGTTTATTGTTTTTAATCATGTTCGTAAAAATAGTAAACGAATTTCAAAATTTATGAAACTTTCCAGAATCATAGCCATACGTCTCAAGGTTCGTTTGGTGCAAGTTTCAACCCTTTTGGATAAGTATAAGTCATTCAAACATCTAAAGTTCTGAGACTAGTGCAGTCTGATTTTTAGGCTTGCAAAGGTTGAGACTTTGATCGTATTTGACTAACTTCCCAAAAGAATTTTTCAAAACTGTTTCAACCCATTTAAGTAAAACTAATAAGTGCTTAGTCTTTAAATTTTCAGAGCATTTGGAGTTACGTACAAATAGGAATTAATTTTTCAAATCAGACTACCGTTTCTGGCAGATTTGCGCAATCTGACCACCAATGAATTTTCAAGGGGTTAGAGGTTGAATTTTAATCTGCAATTTTAAGAAGATACTCAGAACATCTAAGGCTAAGGTCTCTCCAAATTTTAGAATTTTTGAAGACCTGCAACCCAGTTTTCAAAACGTTTTAAAACTGCTCCTGAAAACAGAAACTGTTTTCAGAAGTTGAGTTCTTGGTTTAAAACTATTTTAAAAACAACATTTTCCGCACCAACTATTCAACACCCCCTTCTAGTGGTGCCTTGCAGATCCTACACTAATACATTCCAAAGGTCACCTACACATCACTTCACAACGATTTTGAAGGTTACACATAGCACACCTTGAGTTTGCACATTTTGTGATGAGCTACAGCCTAACCTTATGGATACAAACACTGATGAAGACACCTCACTGCCCTGCACAGGTCCCATAACAAGGAGTATGGCTAAGAAGTTGTTGTATTGTGTTGAATCATTTCTTTACAGGCATGAAGAGGATGAACCAAGCAGAGATAATGTCCATTGGGTTTATATGATACAAGCTTTGATCTAGTTGTATCAAAAACATGTTGTACATACCTTTAGTTGTTCCTTTTAATATTGTTGGTTGGTTAACCTTGTTTTAGAATAGTTTGTGTTGTATTATTGCCTTGTCTTTTAGGTACACGTACTTAGCTTGAAAATACAATTGGAACCTGAATTTTTGTCCAAGCAAGGAGGTGATAAGCAAGTAGCTTACAAGCAAGGTGGTGACAAGCACCCATGTCAAATCTGAATTCTTCTTCACGTTGAAACAAGGATGGAGAAGCTGTTCAAAGCTTTAACCAATAGGAAGAAGTCTTGCAAATGTTCAAACCAATCACAATCAAGTTGAAGACAAGTAGGCAACCTGCACAACAATTGATCCAATCAAAATCCTTGAAGAAATCGGCTGGTTTAAGCTTAATTGGTTTGAATATTCAAAGCCTAAACTACAACCAATCAAAGAAAGTTCAAACCAAGCTGCTCATTGTATTATCCAATCAAAATTATGGCTGAAATCAAGCAAGGAAGAAACGGCAAGCAACCAGCCTTTTTGGAACAGAAAGTTGCTCAAACAAGTTCCAAGCAAGCATGTCATTTTTAGTCTTGTACTTTGTACTTTAAACCTTGTACTCTTTGTAATTTTCGTTGTTATAAGTAGGTTAAGAAGCTGAATGTAAAAAGAACACAATTTCAAACACATTTCATTCAGATTTTCCTTTAAGGAGTTCTCAACTTTCTAGTTGAAGTTAAGACCACTTAACGGTTTCTTTCAAGTTCATAGCCTAGAACTTGTTAGTATTTTACTTCATTTTTGGTTTACAGCATCATAGGGTCTCTATGAGGTTTTAGATGTGTTGGAGTGCCAAAGAGGAAGAGGTGTTGGCATAAATTGAGCCAAGAACAAACGGTTACAGTTCAAGGGGTATCATTGGGATGTTCTTTGCCATAGCCGAGGTTCAAATCAGTTTGGAGTAGAAGACAAAGTCCTAGGAACGTTTTTCTAGCCTTCATTTGGCTCATGAATTGGTATCAGATCATCCAAAATCGTCCAAAGCTTCCAATCCCTGACAAAGGCAAAGCCAAGGTGGAAGGTACGCCTAATTTTAAGACTCGTGATATTCAATGTTTTAAATGCTTAGGAAAAAGTCATTTTGCTAATCAATGTCCCAACCCTAAACGCATCTTGTTTATTGAAGAGTCTAATGAGTATTATTCTGAGGAAGAATTGAAGGAGAGTGAAGAAAACAATGAAATTGAACAAACTTGTGAGGAAGAAGAGGAGATTAGTGAAGAGATTAATGAGTGTGAACCAAAAGAGTTCTTAGTTGTCCGTCGAGCTCTAAGTGCCCAAGTTAAAACTGAAGAACCTGAAATACAAAGAGAGAACATATTTCACATTCACTGTATGGTTAAAAAGAAAGTCTGCACTTTGATCATTGACTCCGGTTCATGTACCAATGTTGCAAGTTTTGAACTTGTTAGGAAACTTGATTTACCTTTAAATAATCACCCCGTCCTTATAGACTTACGTGGCTTAATGAGTGTGGTGAAGTTAAAGTAACAAAGCAAGTCCTAGTTCCTTTATCAATTGGTGGGTATTCTGCTGAGGTGTTATGTGATGTAGCCCCTATGCAATCAAGTCATATCTTATTAGGTAGACCGTGGCAATTTGACAACAAGGTTACATATGATGGTTACCTGAATAGATATTCCTTTAGGCAAAACAACAAACTGTTCAAATTAAATGCCTTGCCCCCGCACAAAGTCTTTGAGGATCAACAACGAATGTTAAAAAGCCATAATGATCCAAAAGAAAAGGAATTGGAAAGGATTTTCATCAAAGAAAACCAACTAAAAACTTCTCATCTTAAAATTGAACCGAAAGAAATCAAAGTTTCTGCCGAACCATCTCTAAAGAAAAATGCATTCTTTGCATCTCAAAGCGAGGTATTCCATGCTATTAATTCAAACAAAAATGTTTATATCTTGCTTTACAAAGAAGCTCTGTTCTCTTCATCCGAAATACCATCTACTTTACCAAGTGATGTTGCATTTTTACTTCAAGAATTTTCTAGCTTGTTTCGTGAAGGAGATCCCCCAGGTTTACCACCTCTAAGAGGCATTGAGCATCAAATAGATTTCATTCCAGGAGCTGTTCTACCAAACAAACATGCCTATAGAGCCAATCCAGAGGAAACTAAGGAAATCCAAAAACAAGTTGAGGAATTATTGACCCAAGGTAAGGTAAGAGAGAGTATGAGTCCTTGTGCTGTTCCTGTTATCATTGTCCCTAAGAAAGATAGAACTTGGAGAATGTGTACTGATTGTAGAGCCATCAATAAGATCACTGTGAAGTATAGATACCCTATCCCTAGGTTGAATGACATGTTGGATATGTTGTATGGGTCTAGATACTTTAGCAAAGTAGATCTTAAACAAGGTTATTTCCAAGTGAGAATTAGGGAAGGTGATGAATGGAAAACTGCCTTTAAGACTAAATTTGGATTGTACGAATGGTTAGTTATGCCCTTTGGTTTAACCAACGCCCCTAGTACTTTCATGAGGTTAATGAATGAGGTCTTAAGGAAATTCATAGGGAAATTTGTAGTAGTTTACTTTGATGACATTCTTATCTACTCAAAAACCCTAAGTGAACACCTGATCCATCTACGAGCTGTTTTTGTCACCCTACAGAAAGAAAAGTTGTATGTTAATTTCAAGAAGTGTTCTTTCTGTCTGGAAAAGGTTACATTCTTAGGATTTGTGATTAGTGCTGAAGGAATTGAAATGGATCAAGAGAAAGTTAAATCCATAACTGAGTGGCCAACCCCTAAGTCTGCTGGAGATGTTAGGAGTTTTCATGGATTAGCTAGCTTCTATAGACATTTTGTGAAGGATTTCTCTACCATAGCTGCACCCTTGAATGAGTTAGTCAAGAAAGATGTAAGTTTTGAATGGGGAGAATCACAACAACAAGCCTTTGAGGAACTTAAGAAACGTCTAACTTCTGCACCTATCCTGAGATTGCCCAACTTTGATGAAATGTTTGAAGTTGAATGTGATGCCAGTGGAGTTGGCATTGGAGCTGTATTGCATCAAGGTAACAAACCTGTTGCCTACTTTAGTGAGAAATTGAAAGGAGCTTCCATAAATTATTCAACCTATGACAAAGAATTGTATGCCCTTGTCCGTTCTTTACAAACTTGGCAACATTATCTGCAACCTAAGGAATTTGTGATTCATACTGATCATGAAAGCCTTAAGTATCTAAAAGGTCAAGGAAAATTGAACAAAAGACATGCCAAATGGGTTGAATTCATTGAACAATTCCCTTATGTGATCAAGTATAAGCAAGGAAAAGAAAATGTTGTTGCTGATGCATTATCTTGTCGCTATACTTTGATTACTACTCTTTCATGTAACATGTTTGGTTTTGAGTCTATCAAAGAGATGTATCATTCTGATCATGACTTTAGTTCTATCTATCAAGCATGCATTGATTCACCTTTTGCTAAATATTACTTGCATGATGGTTATTTGTTTAAAGAACATAAGTTATGTGTACCAATGTGTTCATTAAGAGAGTTGTTGATAAAAGAAGCTCATGGAGGAGGTTTAATGGGTCATTTTGGCTCGTTAAAAGCTTTGGAAACACTTAAGGAGCATTTCTTCTGGCCGCATATGAAAACACATGTTGATAAGGTATGTGACCAATATATTACTTGCAAACAAGCAAAATCTAGAACACAACCACATGGATTGTACACTCCCTTATCTGTTCCAAGCTCACCTTGGACTGATCTTTCTATGGACTTCGTATTGGGATTGCCTCGATCCAAAACTGGTAAAGATAGCATCTTTGTTGTTGTTGATAGATTTTCCAAAATGGCACATTTCATTGCATGTAAGAAAGTTGATGATGCTATTCATATTGCTGATTTGTTCTTTAAGGAGATTGTTAGATTGCATGGCATGCCACGTACAATTGTTAGTGATAGAGATACAAAGTTTCTAAGTCATTTCTGGCGTGTTTTGTGGAGTAGACTTGGTACTAAATTGTTATTTTCTACAACTGCTCACCCACAAACCGATGGTCAAACTGAAGTTGTTAATAGAACTTTGTCTCAACTTTTACGTGTTGTCATTCAAAAGAACTTAAAGAATTGGGAAGACTGCTTAGCTTATATTGAGTTTGCATACAATAGAGTTGTTCATAGTGGAACATTGCATTCTCCTTTTGAAGTTGTTCATGGTTTTAACCCTTTGTCCCCGCTTGATCTTGTTCCCATACCTGTTCATGAACGTGTTAGTTTAGATGGTGAACGAAAAGCAAAACTTGTGAAAGAATTGCATGAAAAGGTTAAGTCACAACTTGAAGCTAAGAGTAAAGTGTATGCCAATAGAGCCAACAGGAATCGTAAAGTTGTTATATTTGAGCTTGGTGATCTTGTTTGATTACACTTGAGGAAAGAAAGATTCCCTAAGGAAAGGGACTCAAAGTTGAAGCCAAGAGGCGATGGACCGTTCATAGTATTGAAACGGCTTGGTGATAATGCCTATGTTCTCGATCTTCCTGAAGAAAGGTATGGTCCTATCTCTAAAACTTTTAATGTTGCTGACCTTTCTCCATTTAGTATTGATTCAGATTCGAGGATGAATCCTTCTCAAGTGGGAGGAAATGATGAGCTACAGCCTAACCTTGTGGATACAAACACTGATGAAGACACCTCACTGCCCCGCACAAGTCCCATAACAAGGAGTATGGCTAAGAAGTTGTTGTATTGTGTTGAATCATTTCTTTACAGGCATGAAGAGGATGAACCAAGCAGAGATGATGTCCATTGGGTTTATATGATACAAGCTTTGATCTAGTTGTATCAAAAACATGTTGTACATATCTTTAGTTGTTCCTTTTAATATTGTTGGTTGGTTAACCTTGTTTTAGGATAGTTTGTGTTGTATTATTGCCTTGTCTTTCAGGTACACGTACTTAGCTTGAAAATACAATTGGAACCTGAATTTTTGTCCAAGCAAGGAGGTGATAAGCAAGTAGCTTACAAGCAAGGTGGTGACAAGCACCCATGTCAAATCTGAATTCTTCTTCACGTTGAAACAAGGATGGAGAAGCTGTTCAAAGCTTTAACCAATAGGAAGAAGTCTTGCAAATGGTCAAACCAATCACAATCAAGTTGAAGACAAGTAGGCAAGCTACACAACAATTGATCCAATCAAAATCCTTGAAGAATTAGGCTGGTTTAAGCTTAATTGGTTTGAATATTCAAAGCCTAAACTACAACCAATCAAAGGAAGTTCAAACCAAGCTGCTCATTGTATTATCCAATCAAAATTATGGCTGAAATCAAGCAAGGAAGAAACGGCAAGCAACCAGCCTTTTTGGAACCGAAAGTTGCTCAAACAAGTTCAAAGCAAGCATGTCATTTTTAGCCTTGTACTTTGTACTTTAAACCTTGTACTCTTTGTAATTTTCGTTGTTATAAGTAGGTTAAGAAGCTGAATGTAAAAAGAACACAATTTCAAACACATTTCAATCAGATTTTCTTTTAAGGAGTTCTCAACTTTCTAGTTGAAGTTAAAACCACTTAACGGTTTCTTTCAAGTTCATAGCCTAGAACTTGTTAGTATTTTACTTCATTTTTGGTTTACAGCATCTTAGGGTCTCAATGAGGTTTTAGATGTGTTGGAGTGCCAAAGAGGAAGAGGTGTTGGCATAAATTGAGCCAAGAACAAACGGTTATAGTTCAAGGGGTGTCATTGGGATGTTTTTTGCCATAGCCGAGGTTCAAATCAGTTTGGAGTAGAAGACAAAGTCCTAGGAACGTTTTTCTAGCCTTCATTTGGCTCATCATTTTGTACATAGTAAAGTCCATTCATGGCATATCTAGTTTGTGTGTCCCATACCCCAAAACAGCCCGTTAAACTCATGCAAGGGCTTAAATTTCATTTCCATAATGAACATTTTACACCTAAGTCATAGAGCATACAAATTATATGCTTCCTTTACCCCACAAGTCACAATCTTTAACAAGAACAATATTTACCCACACATTTCATCCAATCGTCCCCCTTACATGCCAAAGAAGAGAAATTTGCCACACTTATCTTAGACAAGCATCATATTCATACTCAAAAAGGGCAAATAATACACCTTTGAAGGAATCCCATACATGCAAGCCACTTTTCTTAAGGAGACCGAAATTTTCATGCTTCAAGCTTCACATTTTCCATCTAAGATTAAAACTTAGTAACATCTAGACATTCAAGCATATACTTCAGACACAAGCCAAGAATATTTATAGTGTACTTGCCTCTTCAAGCTTAACCTTTCCTTAGCTTGGAAAGTGAAGTGAAGTCTCCCTCCTTTTCAACATATGAACCCCACAGTTTTGGAGGAGGAAAAAAACAATAGTTAGCCATTATCTTAAGTGAAAGATAAACTAAATAGAGGCTAGATTGGCTTACCAATATGAAGCTTGAATGGTGTTCAAACCTCTTAAGAGACTAGTACCCCTTAAGAGCTTGAAAGCTTGAACCTAGTGACCATGGGGGTCACGGTTTTTGAGCAAGAAAAAGGTAGAAATGTGAGCTTCACTCCATATAAGATACAAAAATTCTCTTAAGGAATTCAGAGTGTACTTACCTAGACCAAGTTTGAAATTGGATGAATCTTAAATCTTCTTGGTTCAAGTTGCCGTGTTCCTTGAGGGAAAAAAGAGGGAAGTCTCTTGCTCCTTGTGAATTCTTGAGGGAGAGTGTTCTAGAGTTTCTTGGAGAGGAATTTCTTCACTAGGCTAAGTGGTTTAGCCGTTGGGGAGCAAAAGGGAAGAAGGGGTTACCTTGGCTTGGTTAGGCTAATTAGAGTTAAATAGCTTAAGTTACTTTAGCTGACCAAGGTTGCTTTAATGTTAACTTGGGTTACTTTATCCAACTAGAGTTACTTTAAGGCTAACTTGGGTTACTTTAACCTTGCAGTTAACATAAAGTAACCATAGTAAGATTTGAAAGGCTTCTTGGTTATTCCATGGAGGGAGATCCAGCGGGTAGGGCATTAGTAGCATTACCATGCTTAAGTCACTTTCCAAGTCTGTTTAATAAAAAGCTATTTGGGTAGTTGCCCCCTTTTTATTAATTATTTTCCCCTTTTCTTGATTTAAAATGAAATTAGGGAAATCTTGAATTCTTTTGGGCTAAAGGGCCGAATTTTAGTCAGGGTTGGGGAAAATTGTCCCACAACTTAAAACCCCTTAATTGCTATTTGGGCTTGTCTTAAGGTGGCCCTTAAGATTAACCTCCTTATAATTTGAAAAAAAATCCTTTAAGGCCCTTGTTAAACCTTGTGGTCGAAATCTCTTAAGCCCCTTGGGTGAATTGGCCATGGTCCATAACTCATGCTTGAATGATTATAATATTTGCTTTATCAAAATAAAATAAAAGAAGCACTACTAAAACTTAGTAAAATGCACTTGAAGGATGCAACTTCATTAGTTCACCTATACAAGTCTTCAAGTACAATATAACTTTTCGTTGGGTACAACATCCTCCCTCCTTTATTACAAGTTTCGTCCTTGAAACTTAAAAGCGCTACCCAAAAAGGTGAGGGTACAAGTTCTTCATGTTTTCTTCCATCTCCCAAGTAGCTTCATCAATCGAATGGTGTTTCCATTGCACCTTAACCATAGGTATGGATCGTTTCTTTAATGTCTTTTCCTTACGATCAACAATCATTTCCGGTTCTTCTACGTAGGTCGGGTCGGCTTCAACTTTCAAAGGCTGTTTCTCTATGATATGGCTAGGCTCATGCACATACCGACGAAGTTGTGATACGTGAAATACATCGCGCAATTGAGATAGCGATGGCGGTAGTGCTAGCCGGTAAGTGGCTTCTCCAATTCTTTCAAGAATCTCATACGGTCCAGTAAACCTGGGACTTAACTTTCCTTTGATACCAAACCTCTTAACTCCTTTAGATGGCGACACTTTCAAGAACACCTCTCCTGCTTGAAATTCCAATGGCCGTTGTCTCTCGTCTGCTCAAATCTTACTTCTATCTTGGGCCGCTTGTAACCTTTGTTTTATGATCATTATTTTCTCTCGCGTTTGTTCTATTAGGTCAGATCCTATGAAAACTTTCTCTCTGATTTCATCCGAGTAAAGTGGAGAGCGGCACTTTCTTCCGTAGAGTGCTTCATACGGAGCCATCCCAATAGATCGATGATAACTGTTGTTATAAGAAAACTCCGCCAATTTGAGATTCTTGTCCCAAATCCCTCCAAAATCAAGTGTACAAGTTCGCAACATGTCTTCCAGCGTTTGGATGGTCCTCTCCGATTGACCATCCATCTGAGGGTGAAATGCAGAACTCATTCGTATCTCGGTGCCCATCGCTTTTTGAAAAGCTATCCAAAATCATGATGTAAAGCGAGGGTTGCGGTCACATACAATGCTTATGGGTACTCCATAAAGGCTCACAATTTGATCAACATACATCGTAGCCAACTTCTCCATAGGAGCCTTGATCGTCATAGCCATGAAGTGAGCGGATTTTGTTAGACGATCAACAACCACCCAAATGGCATCATTTCCATTCTTTGTCGTTGGTAAGTCAGTCACGAAATCCATAGTACTATGATCCCACTTCCACTCGGGGACTTCAAGAGGTTGTAGTAATCCGGCGGGTCTCTGATGTTCCGCTTTCACCTTCTGGTAAACAAGACATTTCTCTACGAACTCCACAATGTCTTTTCATGCCATGCCACCAGAATCTTTGTTTTAAGTCTTGGTACATTTTGTTGGCTCCAGGATGGATAGACAAATGTGTATTATGAGCTTCACAATGAATTTCGTTCCTTATATCATCGTCATTGGGTACGCACAGTCTTTCTCGAAACCACAAGCTATCATCATCCCTGACCTTAAAATCCTCAGATGGTTTCGTTCTCAACCTGTTCTTTATTTTCTTCAAAGTTTCATCCTTTTCTTGACCCTCCTTAATCTTGTCAATCAGCGAATGAATCAATACCAACTTTGCGAGCATACCCTGAATGGAATCAACCTCCTCAAGATCAAATTCTTCCATATCACGCTGCAGAGGTGGTTGACGCAGATGGCTTGTCTTTCTACTCTGAGCGTCGGCAACTTTATTGGCTTTTCCTGGATGATAATGAATAGAAAGGTCGTAGTCCTTCATCAACTCTAGCCATCTGCGTTGACACATATTTAACTCTTTTTGGGTGAAGAGATACTTAAGGCTCTTGTGATTAGTGAAGATTTCGCACCTCTCACCGTACAAATAATGTCTCCATATCTTTAGGACAAAGACTACGGCTGCTAATTCAAGATCGTGTACCGGTAATTTTGTTCAAATGGTTTTAGCTGTCTAGATGCACACGCAATCACTCGATCTTTCTGCATTAGTACACATCTAAGTCCATTCTTAGAGACATCACTATACACCACAAAATTTTCACCCGGAATAGGTTGTGCCAAAACTAGGGCAGAAGTTAGCTTCTCCTTTAATTCATACCACCTGTAGCGCCCCGCACCCCGGTCTAGCCGGATATGGTGCGCCCGTCGTACTTCACTACGGAGAGTACCAGGCGTCAATCCATAACATGTCTTGGTCCATTCGAACTTGGTCTTTTTCTATGTCAAACGGGTGAGAGGCATGGCGATTCGAGAAAATTCCTCAACAAACTTACAATAGTAGCCGACGGGACCGAGAAAACTCCGTACTTCTGTAACTTTGGTCGGTCTTGGCCACTCTGTGATTGCCTCGATTTTCTTTGGATATACAGATATACCATCCTTAGATATCATGTGTCCCAGTAATGCTACACTGCGTAGCCAAAATTCGCATTTACTAAATTTGGCATACAGTTGTTTTCCCCTTAGGATGTCGAGGACAGTCCTTAAATGGGTCACGTGGGTCTCTTCATCATATGAGTAGATCAAGATGTCATCGATAAAAACCACGACAAATTTTTTCCAGTTGTTCTTGAAATACTCGATTCATCAGATCCATAAACGCCACAGGGGCGCTGGTCAATCCAAATGGCATTACAAGAAATTCGTAATGTCCATAACGTGTTCTGAATGCAGTTTTTGGGACGTCCTCAGCTTTGATCTTCAATTGGAAGTATCCCGAGCGAAGATCAGTCTTACTGAAAATCCGTGCCCCTGCATCACGATATTTTTAGGTAGTGTTCATAATAGACTTATTATTGAAATAAAACTTTGAATCGCTTACCCGAAGCTGATCGAATAGGTCGTCAATCCTAGGCAATGGGTATTTGTTCTTTATTGTGATCTTGTTGAGTTCTCTATAGTCAATTCATAAGCGCATGCTCCCATCCTTTTTCTTTAAAAACAGTTTGAGGGCACCCCAAGGCGAAACACTTGGGCGAATAAGCTTCTTCTCTAACAATTCACGTAACTGTTCCTTCAACTCTTTTAATTCCGCAGGTGCCATTCGATAGGGAGCCTTCGATATTGGCTCAGCTCCTGGAATTAGATTAATTTCGAAGGATATTTTCCGATCCGGAGGAAGACCCGGTAATTCCTCTAGAAAAACATCTGGATATTCTTGGACTACCGAGACTTGAGAAAGATCAGAGGGTGCTTGATCAACATTTATGGAATAAACGAGAAACCCTTCGTGTCCTTTCTTTAACGCCTTACTAGCGCGGATTGCATTTACATAAACATTCTTGGGACACTTCCTTAATTTTGAACCTCCCTAAAAGTTTACTTCCTTACGAGTGGGGTCCTTAATAGTAACCCGCTTTTTACGGCAATCAATGTGGGCGAAATTCTTGGAGAGCCAATCCATCCCAAGTATCACATTGAAATCCATCATGGGTATTGGAATTAAGTTGACGTCAAACCGGTAATCATCGAACTCAAGTTCGCAATTTCTGAAAATGTGATGAGACACAAGCACCTGATCCCCAGCTGCTTGAACCCTATAGGGCGTGTCACTATGGGTTGGGGTGTGATCAATATTTTTTGCAAATTTCTTTGAGATAAATGAGTGGCTAGCGTCACTATCAAATAGTACATTGGCAGGCACTGAGCATACTAAAATAGCTCCTGGATATGCGAGATTTACTAAGCAATAGTACAGAAATGACAAAAATCTAAGTATTGCATAAGCTTTAAAATGTACCTGCCACCACACCATTGGCCTCTTCAGCAGCTGCGTCTGTCATAGCATGGACTCTTGCATTTGTACGCTGACGCTGGTTCTTAGGTTGTTGCTGCTGTGGGGCCCCTTTCTCTAGGCAATCTTTGACCATGTGTCCTGCTTTTCCACACCCAAAGCATGTGGTTCCTTTATCCGGACAGTCTTTGAGGATGTGGCCCACCTTGCCACACCCGAAGCACTTTCATGCCTGAAAGTAGCACTCCCCAACATGACGCTTATTGCAGTGAGAGCAGTTTGGAATGGCTGACTGCTGGCCCTGATTATTTGACTGATTCTTTTCAGAACGGCGTTGAAACCGATTCTTTCCTTGTCGTCCTGGACCTCTTGAGTTCTGCTTTGCGGCTTTGCAGGATCCTCCATTCCCTGATGTCTCTCTTCCTATTTTCTGTCCTATCTCATCACGGCGAATAATATCCCTCTCTATTCTGTAGCAAGTGTCCAATAGTGCACCAAAATTGGTCGGGTTTGCATTGGCCAACCAGGTCCTGATCATAGGGTTTAACCCTCTCTCGAACTTCAACATTTTAGTCTCTTCATCGTTCATTGTAGACGGTTGAAATCTTCCCAGGGCTATGAACTTGTTAGCATACTCTGCAACTGTCATTCCTTGCTTTTGTACTAATGATTCGAACTCATGTCTCTTTTGCAACTTGACTGATGGTGGTACGTAAAATTTGTTAAATTCTTGGAGAAATCTTTCCCATGGAATCGGCCTTGGCAGGGATTGCATGTTTGCCTTCAACCACTGGTTGGCCTCCCCAAGTAGGAACGGCCTAACAGCTTGAGTCTTTACTTCCTCAGGTGCTTGGATCAACTCAAAACAATTTTCCACTTCGTCCCGCCACTCCTCAGCGGCATCTGAGTCTGATTTTCCTTCGAAGGGTGGAACATTAGCTCTTTTTAATTTTCCAAAATAGTATTAAGCATCCCTGTCTAGCTCGTGAGGCTGAGGAGGATTCTGATGTAACATTACCTGACCGATTTGGGCTATGATCTGGCAGAAATTCTGAAAAGCATTTATGTCTGGAATCATTTGTGGTAAAGGCCCCTGGGGTTGGGGAATATTCTGAGCTAGGGGCGGATTTTGATCTTGTGGTGGTGGTGGTGGAGGGACCTGAGCAGGTGGAGGAGGAATAGGCTCATGCACCTCTGGTCTGGCTCTGGCAGGTCTGCCTCGTGGTCATGCCATCTGCACTATGAAGTGTCGGTGTTTTATTCAAGGTTGGAATGTCGTAATATGTGACAAAATTTAATTCATAATTCAATAGAAATTTAAATGGATAACTCAAGAAGATATAAAATTTCATTAGCTAGGATTTTCGTTATTAAGTCATGACTCTAATTTCTAGCCTAAGTCATCCTAGTCTAAGGTCAACCCTCATCTAAGATCATGACTTACATCTAAGATCAATCATAGATTTCTAAAATCATAGCTTAATTCTATATTCTGCCCGAATCTAGAGCCTCAGCACTGATACCACCTGTAGCGCCCCGCACCCCGGCCTAGCCGGATACGGTGCGCCCGCCGTACTTCACTACGGAGAGTACCAGGCGTCAATCCATAACATGTCTTGGTCCATCACAAAATATGTGGACCTTCATGCTTACACATTAACAAGTAAGCAAAACCGAGGTAGAATAAAAACTTTTAAGATAAAAGCGTCTAAACATCCATCATAAGTTTTACAAACATGCTCACAAATACGGAAATCCGAAAGTCAATGTTTTCAACACAAGTTCATAAATAGTTCATCAATCATGATCATCATGGCAAAAACCCTTAAGTCGTCCTTCTTTCGCTCTTCTACAGATAGGGAACCCTAGGCTCATCCTCGATCCACTCGACCCTATTTCGTGCGGGTTCTGGGAGGAAAAATAAGGGGTGAGTGTCAATGTTACCAGCAAGTAAACCATAAATAATCATGAATTAAATGGAAAGTACATACAAGAACCAAACCCCAAAAGTTTTGGTTTAGTAACATACCTGACCTTCCATCCAACATCCGTAAGTAACAAGCTCATAACTTATTAAAAATCATAACTTAGGAGCTATTAAGTCATAACATCTTAGCCTAAGTAACAATGTACCAAATATTCGACGAACCATTAAATGCAACAGGCATGAGTATGCACATGCGATGCATCATGATCAAAATGAGGATAAGTTCTTTCTTTTTTCTTTCAAAACATCATCGCCAATAAAAACTAGAGAATGTTCAGTTCTATTCTATCCCGATCTAAGGCGGTCATATTCTTCCCTTCGGATCTATTATTTCTGGATCCGAAAATGGTCACATCATCAATCATAGTCATCAGGTCTATTCTCTCTGGGTCTGTACGGTCATAATCGTCATAACTAGGTCTATTCTCTCCGGACCTGAACAATCATAACCATCAGATCAATTAACCCCAGATCTGGAGCGGGTCATGCTGGCCAGAAATATACGGTACCGATGGAAAGCGTTCTTTTCAAAACGGAATCTTTTCTTTAAAAACGTTTTTTCATCATTCTTTATCATAAAATCAGTTTCCTAAATCATGTAAGTGACAATGATGCAATGTATGACATGTACCATGCAACTCGTGACATAATGCGTTTCATGCATACAAGTACGATTTTATTCTTTAGGCTGAAAAAATTTCCAAAATTATCGTTCCGTTTGCATGGCCTCAAAACCTCATATTTTAGGCCCATTATCCTGATTTCTTGACATACATATGCATAAGGGTGTCTTTTCTACTTGCCATAAAATTTTCGTAACGTTTCGAGATATATAAGACCCTTAAACTATTAAATTACCAAACAGGGTACTGCTGAATTCAGCAGTGATACGAATATGGTTCGTATGTTAATGTTGTCCCGATCTTTCTTCACTCTCCAAACGTCCCTCAAGCCTTGAATGTGATGGACAATGGTGCCAAGCAACCACCTTCCTTTCAAGCCTCCAAATTCGTTTGGTTATGTGTGTTTCAATCCGCCCAATCCAACCAGTCACTCCTAATCCTTGGATTGTGGATCACCAACAAGGAACACACAATCCTTAATTGGGTCTAGCCTTGATTTAGATATGTGTAAACCAAAGGAAAAACACAAACTTTTATTCAAGAAACTCAAGAACAAAAGATAACCTAAAAACCGTAGGGTTGTAGTTCAAAGATGAAAATAGTCTAACTAACAAAAGAAATGCTAAGTGATCAATATATTTGATTACAAGCCTTGTTGGCCACTCTCAAAAAACGGCTAGGGCTTCTTGGGTTTTCCTTGTTGGCGCCACTTCCTTCCTTGAGATGCAACAATCAGAATTTGTTATTTTAGGTAAGTTTCTTTCTCTTGGCAAATCCACAATTATTGTCTCAATCACCAATTATTGCATTATAGCCCTCCTTCTAGAACTTGCCTTGTGCATCACATTGCCTTCATAACGCCATCAGCCTTTCCTTGTGACACAAGAGCTAATTTTGGTAACTTCCTCTTTCTTGAATTATCTCCTTATTTGCTCCAAATCTTCAATTATGACTCCATAATTCATTCCAATCATACCAATCTGATTTATGCCATTCTAGAAGGTTTCTCAATTGCAATTGTTGAGGCTAGGCGGCTGCCCCTCTCTTCAAGAAAGCCGAAAACCCTAAGTTGCACAATTGGACTTGTTTTGGACTTCTTTCTTGCAGCTCTTGTATCTATTTTTGTGGACCGATTTTGACAAAACCCAAAACATGAAAGATGCTCCAAATTAAGTCTACTTCAAGGTCCAGCTGGTTCCATGCACTCCCATTCTCGTTTGAAAGCCCAAAATCACAAAACAGCCTTGTATGGACAAGCTTGGTCCAAATCTGAGAAGCCCTCCTTTCCAAAGCTCAAGACGTTTGATCCAAGACTTGTAACACCTACAAAACACACTCGTACACCAAACATAAGTATTCTAAACAAACTTTAAAAGAAGCAAACGAAAAGACAACTAAAAGCCACAGAAACGGCACCCACAAGCGGACTGACTATCATTGGATAATCAGTTCTTAAGCTCAACAATGAGCACCCATTTAGGAGGAACATCCATTGGTTCATCTTGCACATGTTTGGTTAGGAAGGAGCCAACATCAAAACCAAGTTGGAAACCAAGGTGAAGACAATCAGTCCTCTTGGTTTGGCTCCTTGTCAAAGGCCCCTTATGGTTAAGGGCACCTTGTGCAAGCTCCTTATTAGGGGGCTGTTCCTCAGCCTCATCAATCCCCCCCTCCTCAAAAGGATTCGCCCTCGAATCATCAAGATAAAAATGCTCAAAAGGGGAAAGATCACTTACATTGAAGGTGTTGGAAACTGAACCATACCTGTCTGGAGGAAGATCAAGCACGTAAGCATTTGGACCAACCTTTTGAATGACCTTAAAAGGTCCATCTCCTCTAGGCATAAGCTTGGACTTCCTCTCCTTAGGAAACCGTTCCTTCCTTAAATGCAACCAAACAAGATCTCCAGGATAAAACACAACATCTTTTCTATGCTTGTTAGCTTGTTTGGCATACTGTTTATTCTTTCTTTCAAGTTGGAGTTTAACCTTTTCATGCAACTTTTTGATCATTTCAGCTCGTTGTTTACCATCCATGCTAGTACGCTCATCAATTGGAATAGGCAACAAATCAAGTGGGGAGTGGGGTAGAAAGCCATAGACAACTTCAAAAGGGGAATACAAAGACCCACTATGAACAGCCCTATTGTAAGCAAACTCAATATGTGGTAAACATTCTTCCCAATTTTTTAGATTGCTTTGGATTAAAGCACGCAACATTTGTGACAAGGTCCGATTTACCACCTCAGTTTGGCCATCTGTTTGTGGATGTGCAGTAGTAGAAAACAAAAGCTTAGTTCCCAACTTGCTCCAAAGCACACGCCAAAAATGACTCAAGAATTTACTGTCCCTATCACTAACAATTGTTTTAGGCATGCCATGCAGTCGAACAACTTCTTTAAAGAACAGATTTGCAATGTAAGAAGCATCATCTACTTTGTGGCAAGCAATAAAGTGTGCCATCTTAGAGAATCTGTCTACCACAACAAAGACACTATCTCTACCACCTTTTGATCTAGGTAAGCCAAGAACAAAGTCCATAGAAATGTCCTCCCAAGGTGCACTAGGTACGTCCAAGGGTGTGTACAAACCATGAGGTTGTGTTTTCGACTTAGCTTGCCAACAAGTGATGCAACTACTACAAGCCTTTGCAACATCTGATTTCATGTGAGGCCAAAAGAAATGTTCCTTTAAAGTTTCTAAAGTTTTAAAAACTCCAAAGTGTCCCATTAACCCGCCCCCATGTGCTTCCTTAACCAACAATTCACGCATTGATCCCTTAGGAATGCATAATCGTTTCTCCTTAAACAAATAGCCATCATGCAAATAAAATTTACCAAAAGGAGAATCAACACATGCATCATAAATGGAAGCAAAATCAGAATCATCCTTATACAATTCCTTAACAAATTCAAAGCCAAGCAAGTGTGAAGACAACTTAGTAATCAAAGTATACCTTCTAGACAAAGCATCAGCAACTATGTTATCTTTTCCTTGCTTATACTTAATGACATAAGGAAATTGCTCAATAAACTCAACCCACTTTGCATGCCTCTTATTCAGTTTTCCTTGACTCTTAAGGTACTTCAAACTTTCATGATCAGTATGAATGACAAACTCTTTGGGTTGCAAGTAGTGTTGCCAAGTTTGTAAGGACCTTACCAAAGCATACAACTCCTTATCATAAGTAGGATAGTTCAATGCAGCACCTTTCAACTTTTCACTAAAATAAGCAATAGGATGCTTACCTTGGGTTAGAACAGCTCCAATTCCTACGCCACTTGCATCACACTCTATCTCAAATGTATCATCAAAGTTTGGCAACTTCAAGATAGGTGCTGTAGTGAGACGTCTTTTAAGCTCATCAAACGCCCTTTGTTGGGCTTCCCCCCAATGGAATCCAACCTCCTTCTTGACTATCTCATTCAATGGTGCGGCTACGGTTGAAAAGTCCTTGACAAACCGCCTATAAAAACCTGCCAAACCATGAAAGCTCCTCACTTCTCCCACACTCTTTGGTGTAGGCCATTCGAGGATGGATTTCACCTTGTCTTGATCCATTTCAATCCCTGCAGAACTGATTACAAAACCAAGAAAAACAACTTTGTCCAAACAAAAAGAACATTTCTTAAAGTTAGCATAAAGTTTTTCTTTTCTTAGCTTTTCAAAAACAGCTCTTATGTGATCTAAATGCTCTTCTAAGGTTTTAGAATAGATCAAGATGTCATCAAAATAAACCACAACAAACTTCCCAATAAAAGCTCTCAAAACTTCATTCATTAGTCTCATGAATGTACTAGGTGCATTAGTTAACCCAAAAGGCATAACTAACCATTCATACAATCCAAATTTAGTTTTAAAAGCTGTTTTCCATTCATCACCCTCTCTTATCCTCACTTGAAAATAACCACTTTTCAAATCAATTTTCGTATACCATTGTGAACCATGCAACATATCAAGCATATCATCAAGTCTAGGAATGGGATACCTATACTTTACAGTGATTTTGTTGATGGCCCTACAATCTGTACACATCCTCCAAGTGCCATCTTTTTTTGGAACAAGGATGACTGGCACTGCACTTGGACTCATACTTTCCCTTACCTTCTCCTTGGCCAAGAGATCCTCCACTTGCCTTTGTATCTCCTTTGTTTCCTCCGGATTGGCTCTATAAGCTGGCCTATTAGGTAGGACAGCCCCTGGAATAAAGTCAATGTGGTGCTCAATCCCTCTTAAAGGTGGCAACCCATGTGGTTCCTCCTCGGGAAACAAATCTGCAAATTCTTCCAACAAAGAAACAACACCACTAGGCAAGGTAGATGGTAAGTCATTCTTAGAAAACAAGCATGCAACACTATCTTTGTAAAGCATCACCAAAACAGTTTTATTATCATACAATGCATGTGTAACTTCACGAGATTTTGCAAAGAAAGCATGCTTCTTAGGTGGACGTGAAATTTGTGGGGTGGATGCTTGTGAAAGTGTTTGAACCGTGGGTGAGGGTGGACTGATTTGGGCCGTGGGTTGTGTACCCTTGGCCGAGGAGTTTGTGGCCTCCAAAAGGCTTCTTCTCTCCTTTTTAAGAACCTCTAAGAACCTTTTTTCAGCCTCCTTTTCCTTAGGATCTGAATGGTTCTTTTTCATCCTCTTAGCATCCTCATAAACTTTATGTGGAGACAATGCATTGCAACTTAAACTTTTTGCCATTAAAAGTAAAAGCATACATGTTCAATCTACCATCATAAATAACATGCTTGTCAAATTGCCAAGGTCTACCTAACAAAATATGACTAGCATGCATAGGAGCTACACCACACAAAATTTCATCTTTGTAGCCGCCAATAGATAAAGACATCAGAACTTGTTTAGACACATGAATCTCACCACAATCATTTAGCCAAGATAACCTATAGGGATGGGAATGATCAATCATAGGTAAATCTAGCTTTCTAACAAGTTCAATACTTGCAACATTAGCACATGAACCACTATCAATAATTAAAGTGCAAGTTTTGCCTTTTACCAAACAATGGATGTGGAAAATGTTCTCCCTTTGCAAGCTTTCTTCTTCCTCCTTCATGTGTGCACTTAAGGCTTTTCTTACCACAAGAAAGTCCTTGTATGCACCCTCTTCATCACTCTTTATCTCCTCAGCTGAGTCCTCTTGGTATTCTTCCTTTGTGGCTTCTTCTTCCTCCTCTTCTGAATAGAATTCATTGGTTTCCTCAAGGTACAACACTTTCTTGGCATTAGGGCAGTCCCTTGCATAATGCCCTCTCCCTCTACATTTAAAACACTCAATCTCCCTTGTCCTTGGAGGGTTTGCGGTTGCCTTGCCTTTGCCTTTGTCATTTTGACCTAGATTTGCACCATTGGTCCTTTGAGTGAAGTGTGGTTTATTTGGAGTGTTCTGGCTGTTTTGGCCGGGGGTGTTTGAACTTGGCCGTGCTCCTCCATTACCATTAGACCTAGGCTGCACTTTAGAAAAGAAGAAGTATTAGTTCTAAAACCAAATCCACTAGTAGAAGAACGTACCTTTAATTGCCGCTCAATTTTCTCAGCTTTGTGAACCATGGAATTTAGATCAACATAGGTAGTGAGTTCAAGTTGAAACCCAATCTCCTTATTAAGACCTCCCAAAAACCGAGCCATGGTTGCCTCCTCAGTTTCTTCAGTATCAGTTTTTATCAACAAACTCTCTAACTCCTTAAAGTATTCATCCACACTTTTGTTTCCTTGAGTTAGGCATTGCAACTTTTGGAACATGGATCTCTCGTAAGATTCTGGAATGAATTTCTTTCTCATCTCATATTTCATCTCATCCCAAGTTCCAATTGTGGGTTGTCTAGTCCTTCTTCTTATACTTTGAGTTTGGTCCCACCAAATCAAGGCATATTCCAAGAACTCTATACTTGCATATCTCACTTTTTGCAACTCGGTATAGTTGGTATAGGAAAAGATCATGTCAACTTTTCTCTCCCACTCAATGTAGGCTTCAGGGTCACTTTTACCATAAAAGGGTGGAATGTTTATTTTGGTTTTCAAATAATCATCCTCTTGAGGCACATACCTCCTAGGTTGTATTCGGCCTTGAGGTCTTGGGTATACCTCCTCAACCTCTTCCTCTTCATAGTAGTCATTCCATTCCTCCCTAACAGGTTGTGGTCTCACTCCGTGTCTCCTATCTCCTCTACCCCTTGCTCCTCCTCTACCTCCCATGCTTGTGGACCCCTTAGGTTCAGTTCCACGGGATGTTTGGCCTTGGATTTGAGGTGGGGGCTGTTCTTGGGTAGGAGGTGTGTTGGATGTCATCCTTGCTTCCCACTCATCCAACCTAGATTGCATGGTACTAAGCATTTGTGCCATCTTTTCCATGGAAAATTCCACTTTGTCTCCTCCTCCTTGGGTACTGTTTGACCCCTCCATGGCAACCTGAAACGCTTTCACAAACAAGAAAAGAAGAAAACTAACACAAGAAACAAAAGTGAGTTGTTAGTGAAAACAAAAAAAAGGAAAACGAAAATCTGTTTGGCCCTTTTTTTTGTCCTCCCTTGTTTTCTCTCAATTGTTCAAGTGTTTTTCCTTGGCCAATCGTGAGCTAGAACCTCTTAAGGCAAGTCCCAAATTGGCTAACCACAATCTGTTTCGTTTTCTGTCCTTGTAATCTTCTTTTGCCTTCAAAAACACCAATTGATCACAAGTGGTAAAACAGCTTCAAGAAATTTAGAGCACAATTTTTAAACACACTTAATAACTATGATTCAAAGAAACAAGAAACCAAAAGTGATGTAGTTGGTTGAACCAAAGAATTGCTAGGGGTTGTCCTGGGCAATCTTTAATTAAACCAACTTATGCAATATCAAATGCAAGCTCTTTGATTGATAGTATGAATGTGTATCCAAGGTTGAGAATTGAATGCTCTATGCGTGTTGTTTTTGGGGTTGGGTAGTAGATGCAAAAGATGGAATCTTTGTTCAAAAAGGAACTTCTTTTCTCTTCCTTTCTTTGTGCACCTTTTTTTTTGTTGTTTTTTTGTGCACGTTTTCTTTTCCTTTCTTTTCCTTTTTTTTTTTGACGTTCAAAGCAGCCTTGATGCAACCTTTGTTTTGCTTTTGCGAGAATCAGTTGTGTATGCTTGAAAGATGATCCTTTTTGTGTTTGTATGGATGTGTAGTAGAAAACAGATTTTCCTTGGATACCACTACAACCAAAACAAACAACTTGTATTCAATATCACACAAGCAAATTTAATTAAAAGCTTCGCTAACAACAAGGTGTTTGACTCAAAGGTAGCTTCTTTTAGGCCGTTGGGCTGATTTTAGATGGAGTTAAGCCCTATTCAATGCAAACAACGATGATCCTAGAGTTAAGTGTGTTGAAGATGAGATCTTTAATGATAGGTGATCAATATTGATGCAAAAGGTGAAGCCTTTTTTTTGTGGTTTTCGTTGGACTGAAGAAAAAAACAATCTTTGTTTTTGTTTTGATGAAATGAAGCAAAAGATCAATGTTTTTTTTTTTTTTTGTCAACAAACGTTTTTTTTTTTTTTTTGAATGATTGAGAATAACAAGAATGACACAAGAAAAGATATTTGAGATGAAGATAAACGAGAGCTCTGATACCACTTGATACGAATATGGTTCGTATGTTAATGTTGTCCCGATCTTTCTTCACTCTCCAAACGTCCCTCAAGCCTTGAATGTGATGGACAATGGTGCCAAGCAACCACCTTCCTTTCAAGCCTCCAAATTCGTTTGGTTATGTGTGTTTCAATCCGCCCAATCCAACCAGTCACTCCTAATCCTTGGATTGTGGATCACCAACAAGGAACACACAATCCTTAATTGGGTCTAGCCTTGATTTAGATATGTGTAAACCAAAGGAAAACACAAACTTTTATTCAAGAAACTCAAGAACAAAAGATAACCTAAAAACCGTAGGGTTGTAGTTCAAAGATGAAAATAGTCTAACTAACAAAAGAAATGCTAAGTGATCAATATATTTGATTACAAGCCTTGTTGGCCACTCTCAAAAAACGGCTAGGGCTTCTTGGGTTTTCCTTGTTGGCGCCACTTCCTTCCTTGAGATGCAACAATCAGAATTTGTTATTTTAGGTAAGTTTCTTTCTCTTGGCAAATCCACAATTATTGTCTCAATCACCAATTATTGCATTATAGCCCTCCTTCTAGAACTTGCCTTGTGCATCCCATTGCCTTCATAACGCCATCAGCCTTTCCTTGTGACACAAGAGCTAATTTTGGTAACTTCCTCTTTCTTGAATTATCTCCTTATTTGCTCCAAATCTTCAATTATGACTCCATAATTCATTCCAATCATACCAATCTGATTTATGCCATTCTAGAAGGTTTCTCAATTGCAATTGTTGAGGCTAGGCGGCTGCCCCTCTCTTCAAGAAAGCCGAAAACCCTAAGTTGCACAATTGGGCTTGTTTTGGACTTCTTTCTTGCAGCTCTTGTATCTATTTTTGTGGACCGATTTTGACAAAACCCAAAACATGAAAGATGCTCCAAATTAAGTCTACTTCAAGGTCCAGCTGGTTCCATGCACTCCCATTCTCGTTTGAAAGCCCAAAATCACAAAACAGCCTTTTATGGACACGCTTGGTCCAAATCTGAGAAGCCCTCCTTTCCAAAGCTCAAGACGTTTGATCCAAGACTTGTAACACCTACAAAACACACTCGTACACCAAACATAAGTATTCTAAACAAACTTTAAAAGAAGAAAACGAAAAGACAACTAAAAGCCACAGAAACGGCACCCACAAGCGGACTGACTATCATTGGATAATCAGTTCTTAAACTCAACAATGAGCACCCATTTAGGAGGAACATCCATTGGTTCATCTTGCACATGTTTGGTTAGGAAGGAGCCAACATCAAAACCAAGTTGGAAACCAAGGTGAAGACAATCAGTCCTCTTGGTTTGGCTCCTTGTCAAAGGCCCCTTATGGTTAAGGGCACCTTGTGCAAGCTCCTCATTAGGGGGCTGTTCCTCAGCCTCATCAAGCAGTGCAGTACCCCTCTTTTTATCTTTCTTTCAAGCCCAATAAGTCTTACTTAATTTGGGCCAAACCTGGAAAATACTGCAAACATGCCAAGAATCAATATTCATAAGCCCAAGCCTTTCGAACAAGTGTAAACCACAAGAACGAAGTCTCCCAACTAGTTCTGTAATTTAGCCCAGTTTTCCAGTTAAGTAGTGCTTACTTAGTTTCAGTAGTTACCCATTAAATAATAATTTCAAGATAAATAATTTACATGGATATACTCATCTATGTCCTAAGTAATTGTGATAAAATTTCTTGAGTAATATAATAACTTTTAAGGGGTCACATACTCACTTTTCCAAAAACGGATACATGCTGATTTTGGAGTGGCCAGTTTTGCTACGAATTTTATTGTGACCAAACCGTAAGTCTTTTTCCGAAAATTCCAACTCACAGACTTAGTAAACACATAGGGCTAGCATCCTTCCAAAAATCAGCACATTTGCATATTTATAAGGTCCATTTTTGGGTCAATTAATACATCACTTAAATTCTGTCCAGTCCAGTAATTCCAGCTTGACCAGTTTTACTAAAAATCCCATTAAGGACAAACCATAACTTCTTTTACCAAAATTCCAACTCTCATATTTACTATACACATAGGGCTAGTGGCATGCCAAAAATTATCTTAATTGAATGCTTCTAAGATCCCTTTTCAGGTCATACAAAACGTCACATTATTCTGCCATGTTCCAGCAATTTCCATTTTTTGCCTCTTTTCTTGATAAATTGTACGGACAAAGATTATTCTTCAAGGATGACTTACTAACCTTCATATACACTTTTAACATAAACGTTACAGGTTCTAATAAATTCCAAAGGTCATCTCCACATCACTTCACAACGATTTTGAAGGTTACACATAGCACACCTTGAGTTTGCACATTTTGTACATAGTAAAGTCAATTCATGGCACATCTAGTTTGTGTGTCCCATACCCAAAATAACCCGTTTCACTCACATGCAAGGGCTTAAATTTCATTTCCATAATGAACATTTTACACCTAAGTCATTGAGCATACAACTTATATGCCTCCTTTACCCCACAAGTCACAATCTTTAACAAGAACAATATTTACCCACACATTTCATCCAACCTCCCCCTTACATGCCAAAGAAGAGAACTTTGCCACACTTATCTTAGACAAGCATCATATTCATACTCAAAAAGGGCAAATAATCCACCTTTGAAGGAATCCCATACATGCAAGCCAATTTTCTTAAGGAAACCGAAATTTTCATGCTTCAAGCTTCACATTTTCCATCTAAGATTAAAACTTAGTAACATCTAGACATTCAATCATATACTTTCACACACAAGCCAAGAATATTTATAGTGTACTTGCCTCTTCAAGCTTAACCTTTCCTTATCTTGGAAAATGAAGTGAAGTCTCCCTCCTCTTCAACATATGAACCCCACGGTTTCGGAGGAGGAAAAAACAATAGTTAGCCATTATCTTAAGTGAAAGATAAGCTAAATAGAGGCTAGATTGGCTTACCAAGATGAAGCTTGAATGGTGTTCAAACCACTTAAGAGACTAGTACCCTTTAAGAGCTTGAAAGCTTGAACCTAGTGACCATGGGGGTCACGGTTTTTGAGCAAGAAAAAGATAGAAATGTGAGCTTCACTCCATGTAAGATACAAAAATTCTCTTAAGGAATTCAGAGTGTACTTACCTAGACCAAGTTTGAAATTGGACTTAAATCTTCTTGGTTCAAGTTGTCGTGAGCCTTGAGGGAAAAAGAGGGAAGTATCTTGCTCCTTGTGAATTCTTGAGGGAGAGTGTTCTAGAGTTTCTTGGATAGGAATTTCTTCACTAGGCTAAGTGGTTTAGCCGTTGGGGAGCAAGAGGGAAGAAGGGGTTACCTTGGCTTGGTTAGGCTAATTAGAGTTAATTAACTTAAGTTACTTTAGCTAACCAAGGTTACTTTAATGTTAACTTGGGTTACTTTATCCAACTAGAGTTACTTTAAGGCTAACTTGGGTTACTTTAACCTTGCGGTTAACATAAAGTAACCATAGTAAGATTTGAAAGGCTGCTTGGTTATTCCATTGAGGGAAATCCGGAGGGTAGGGCATTAGTAGCCATTACCATGCTTAAGTCACTTTCCAAGTGTGTTTAATGAAAAGCTATTTAGGTAGTTGCCCCTTTTTTATTAATTATTTTCCCCTTTTTCTTGATTTAAAATGAAATTACGGAAATCTTGAATTCTTTTGGGCTAAAGGGCCGAATATTAGTGAGGTTTGGGGAAAATTGCCCCACAACTTAAAACCCCTTAATTACTATTTGGGCTTGTCTTAAGGTGGCCCTTAAGATAACCTCCTTATAATTTGAAAAAAAACCCTTTAAGGCCCTTTTTAAACCTTGTGGCCGAAATCTCTTAAGCCCTTGGGGTGAATTGGCCATGGTCCATAACTCATGCTTGAATGATTATAATATTTGCTTTATCAAAATAAAATAAAAGAAGCACTACTAAAACTTAGTAAAATGCACTTGAAGGATGTCACTTCTTTAGTTCACTTATACAAGTCTTCATGTACAATGTAACTTTTCGTTGGGTACAACATGAAGGCAGAACATCAGTGACCCACCGGACTTCTACAGCCTTTGGAGATTCCCGAGTATAAGTGGGAGCACATTATGATGGATTTCGTCCCTGGAATTCCTAAGAATCGGAGCAAGAGTGATAATATTTGGGTGATTGTAAGCATACTCACAAAACCGATGCACTTTCTACCTAAGTCTATTCAGGCGTTGATGGAGACGTTGGTGAATATGAACATGGATGATATAGTGAGTTTGCATGGAGTACCAGCGAGCTTAGTTTGTGACTGAGATCCATGGTTCACTTCGTGATTCTAAACAGCGTTTCAGCATGCTACGGGAACTGAGATTTGGATAAGTACAGTATTTCACCCGCAGACTGATAGGTAAACTAAGAGGACCATGCAGATACTCGAGGATATGCTATGTGGTAGCTGGGTTACGTCAGTGAAGTTGATGAAGTATTCGTATAATAACAGTTACCACAGCTCGATTGCAATGGCACCGTTTGAGGCATTGTATGGGCGGAAGTGTTGATCACCCTTGTATTGGGACGAGGACAGAGAAAGGGCGATCAACGGGGCAGAATTAGTGGAACAGACGAGAGACAAAGTTCGGTCGATACGCAAGAGGCTGAAGGCAGCCCAGGACCACAGTAAAAGCTGGGCACATTTGAGGCGTCGATCTATTGAGTTCGAAGCTGGCGAGAAGGTGTATTTGAGGGTCTCTCCCATGAAAGGGTGATGCGTTACGAGGTTAAGGGAAAGTTGACCCCTCGTTTCATCGACTCGTACGAGATTCTTGAGAGGATTGGACCCGTTGCATATCGACTAGCCTTGCCTCCATCTTTATCGCGGATGCACGACGTGTTCCATGTATCACAGCTGCGTAGATACATACATGACCCGAGTCATGTCTAAGAGAATCAACCGTTGATGATTCGAGATGATGCGATGTATGACGAGGTTCTGGTGCGTATTCTAGATCGGAAAGAACAGGTGTTGCAGAATCTGTCGATCCCATTCATGAAGGTACAGTGGAGCAATCATTTCGAGCGAGAATCTACGTGGGAGCCAAAGCAGTAGATGAGGGAGGAACATCCTTGACTTTTCCATTAAGGTACGTAAGTCTCGAGGACAAAACTTTTTATACAGATGGGGGAGGGAATGTTACACCCCGACTCCTGTTATGCGCATAAAATTTTTAAATCGTTGTATCGTGCTAGGTATTACATGTATTATGTGTGTATGTCCTAAATAAATTTGAAACCTTGCCTAATTGACATAATAAGCATAGGAATACTTAAATAGGATTATAAAATAAGACACAAAATTTATTTTCCATTTAAATAAAGAAAAAGGAAAGTAGGACATGGAAAATAAGATGGATAAAATTTTTGTCCTATTATACCCACCAAACAACCCCTTGGCCTCCCCACCCTACTATGCCCAAGCGAAAGAATATTTTATATTTCTTTTTCCACTATTGTTAGTTTTCTTAAACAATTTTTGAAAAATTACAAGTATACAACCCCTACCCACTTTCTTTCAACAAGTCTTCATATTCTTCCAACACAACCCCATTTTCTTCCATTTTCCTTCTTTGGCCGCCTCCCATGCAAGACAAGAGAAGAACTTCCCTCCCTTTTACTCCACCCCTTATTCTTTTCTTACACACCATTTCTCTCCACCACTTATTTTTCATGCAATCCTTCTCTCCCATAATCTCATTTTCTTCCTCCTATAAGACATGATGATGACGATTCCCCACACACTACCTCTTCTTTTTTTCCATGCCATTTCTTCTCCCAATTATTTTTCATGCAACACTTACAACATTTATCATTTCTTCCTCCCAAATTCAAGACATGACGAAAAATTCATCCACTTTCCCTCTAAACTGATAACCTCGGCCGACCCAAGAATAAGGGAAGAAAACATTTCATTTCATCCCACTACCTTCATTTCATTCTTCCAACAAACAAAACCTCTCTCCACTCCAAAGCAACTCCAAGGAAACTTCATCCTCTCTCTCTCAAGCCTTCTTAAAGTCTTCTTTTTTCCCTACATCCTCTCCCAACCCGTGGCCCTTCTAAGGAAGAAAGAAGAAAATTCTTCACGCTTAAGTGAGAGAAAGAACCTTTAAGTGTAGGAATGTCTAAGGTAAGGACCTACAACCTCCATTCTAGTCCTCTTTTCCTTCATCCATCTCTGAAAATGCTCAGCGATTTCTTCATCTTGGCACCTAGGCCGAGAGTAATGCCAAAGAGGAAGATGAAGTTTCTAGGTTCAAGTGGTAGGAAATTTCAAGGATTTCAAAGGTGAGATTTTATTAAGGTTGATGATAAATCATTTTTAAGCATTTATCCTTCAAATGACCCATTTTTTCTCCTATTTTGGCCTTTAGGCCGTGAGTCATCCAAGAAAAGGGAAAAGAAGAAATATTGTCCCATTTAAGGCTTTGATGAGCCAAATGAAGGCTAGAAAAACGTTCCAAGGACTTTGTCTCCTACTCCAAACTGATTTGAACCACAGCTATGGCAAAGAACATCACAATGACACCCCTTGAACTGTAACCGTTTGTTCTTGGCTCAATTTATGCCAACACCTCTTCCTCTTTGCATTCCAACACATATAAAACCTCATTGAGACCCTAAGATGCTGTAAACCAAAAATGAAGTAAAATACTAACAAGTTCTAGGCTATGAACTTGAAAGAAACCGTTAAGTGGTCTTAAACTTCAACTAGAAAAGTTGAGAATTCCTTAAAGGAAATTTTGATTGAAATATGTTTGAATTGTGGTTCTCTTTACATTCAGCTTCCTATTCTACTTATAGCCAACGAAATTTACAAGGGTACAAGTTTTAAAGTACAAAGTACAAGACTAAAAAGTAACATGCTTGCTTGGTAACTTGTTTGAACAATTTTGGTTCCAAGAAAGCTGGTTTGCTTTGCCGTGCATTCTTGCTTGTTTCAGCCACATTTCTAGATCAATTTTGATTGGATAATACTTTGAGCAACTTGGTTTGAAATGCCTTTGATTGGTTGCAATTTTGACTTTGAATCTTCAAACCACACTTGCGTGGTCTAGCCTTCAAACAACCTCAATTTGATTGGATCAATTGTTGTGCAGCTTGCTTGCTTGTCTCTAAGTTGATTTTGATTGGTTTGAACATTTGCAAGACTTCTTCCTATTGGTTAAAGCTTTGAGCAGCTTGTCTTGATCAATGTTTGCGTGGAGAACAATGTCTTGAATTTGACATGAGTGCTTGTCACCTCCTTGCTTGTAAGCTACTTGCTTGTCACCTCCTTGCTTGAACAAAAATTCAGATTCTAATTGCATTTTCAAGCTAAGTACGTGTATCTGAAAGACAAGGCAATAATACAACACAAACTATCCTAAAACAAGGTTAACCAACAAACAATATTAAAAAGAACAACTAAAGATATGTACAACATGCTTCTTCAATGTAAAGCTCTCTTTGACCTATCTTCAAAGACACCAAGCAACAAACACAAGATACACAACATATATGACATGTCCTAAGGGTTAGTTAAGACTATAAGACATAAGAAGTAGCACTAGTGTGTCTGGAGTTAACAGTGATATGCCATGTCTTACAGAACTAACATGTGACAATAAATGATACATGAAAATATGTTACGTTGACCCCATCGTGGGCTCATCATTCCCTCCCTCTTGAAAATGATTCGTCCTCGAATCTCAACATGAAGAGAATAAGGGATAGGGATTAATTGGGTAGTCGTAATGTCTTGCTAGAGACCAATTACGACTTGTTGGTTTAACAGAGATTTAATCAACTGCCAATTAATATGGGCCTATCGGGTCACACACAAGAATGCGTATGGCTGAGATTAATAATATTAATGATATTAATATTGGATATTAATTATTATTATTATTATTATCGTTTTAATATTAATAATATTAATATTGGATATTTATTATTATTATTATTAATATTATTATTATTATTTTTGTTTTAGTGGTTATATGTATATATATATGCTGTCGGATAATAATGAGAGAATCCATGGTGCATCCTTATCTTTGAAGAAAGAATAAGGTGTGTACACGCTTTCTTAAATGTTTAGGATGTATTAACAATATGATAACAAAAATTTTAGAACACATACATCTAACAGATAAAACAACATCCAAAAAGCATATTGCAACATGTTAACACTAAATGTACAAATCTTACAGACATGTGCAATATTTAGACAAGATGTATCAATTGAGATGACAACAGGCAGACATTCAACAAGATGAGATGAAATAGATATTTCAGAAATAGAATCTTCATCTATACTAAATATGTCATTCAATTCATTAACTAGTTCATCCAAGGATTTATGTTCATTTGTAGCTGAATCTATTTCAATAATGACATCATGATCAAGCTCTACATCAAGTAGACAATCTAGTTCAGCTAACATCAAATCATAAGAATCTAGTTTATCAATGTCATTCTCAACAGAATTACTTACATCAATGTCATCAATGAAATGTACAGGATGTAATTCAGATTGTAACCCAGAAACAAGCATCTCAGCAGAATGCAGATCATGCACAGGGATTTCATTTATATGCATGTCACAATGTAAATCATTTTCAGACAAAGTGTTATCACAATTAACATCATCTATAAGCAAACGACTAACACTTTGGAAATCACCAACAGATTCAAGTGAAGGGTCTTCTTCAGACAGTACACAAGGTTGAACATGCAATTCAGATAAAGGAGTTCCAGTTTCAGGCATGTTGGGGCTAATTTCATACAAACCATCATTCACAGAAATGTCAGATTGCAAGTCTTTGTTCTTTTCAGATTCTATCAATACTTGCACCATGTCTCTAAGTTGAAGCAATGCATTTTCAATATTATCCATAGTCTGACTCAAATTGCTTAACTTAACTGGATTTGGTTTGTCATTTTCAGAATCACAAGAGTTTAGTTCATGCCCATAGTTTTGATTAACTTGCCATGGGATTAGGTTTGATTGAACAATCTTTGCCTTTTTATACATGTCATAAAGTGATGAGAATTTTTCAGACAACATGCAATCAGCGATCTCTTTATCTAATCCAGCAAAGAACCTAATCATGCTTAATTCCTCATGTTCTTCAACATAAGCATAGTACAAATCATCAAGCATTTCATTGTAATATGCACTAACGTCTTTATTGCACTGAGAAAGAGTATGATATCTAGGAATTTTACATTCCCAATATCCAACCCATAAACCATTCGTACGACCAAAGGAGTTCATACGTTTTTCCAGTTCATCATAGTCTCTCCTATGGCATTCAACTCCCCAAATGGTTTTTAGAATCATGTTTAATCAAAACAATCAACCAAGATGGTAAAACAATGAGATAAATAAGTCAGAATACAAGCAAGTAAGATCAAACTATAACTTAAACAAAATGTAAATTTATACTTCAAATTGACAATTGAATAAACAACAATTTTGGACTATCTCAGATTCAAAGAAAAATAGAAGTCAAGTGATGTTTTTGGCTGAATCAAAGAAAGCTATGGTTTGTACAGAACAATCCTTTAACTTACTTTAAACTTTACTGCACATTCAATTGTAAATAAAGTGAAAGACAGTACATACACACAAGTGTTCAACAAGGGTTTGTTCGAGGAAACTTTTACAACAGTCAACACTTTTGGTGTAGGTATTTGCTTTTGGTTTTGCACAATTCACCTTTTGTGAACTTTGGATGGCTATATCTCACTTCTTGTGCAAATCACTCATACGTCTTGTCTCTTGCTTTTTGACGTTAAAAATGACTTTTCTCTCAGTTTCTTTCACAAACAAGCCTAATTATTTTCCTTTGGATTGGCTTTGTCTGTTTTGTGAGTCTACTGTCACTTGCCTTTATGAGACATTGCTCACGGCTTCTTTTTCTTTGGTTTTACTTGCACAAGTTTTGGTGTGGCTTTTGTGAAACGTTCTTTGAACAACACGGAAGAACACTAATGATATGAAAACTGTTTCACAAATTTAACAACCAAATATAGATGAAAGTTCAATGCAAGTTGAAGAAGTGTAAAGACAACAAGATGATAACAGGGTCGGCAATTTAACAGTGTAGGGATAAATATAGACAAAGTGATCCTAAGTAAGAACTTAAGTCCAATAAAGTCTTTAAACAATTGAATCAATCCCAAGTAAAGATAAACGTAAAGCCAACGTTAAAATCTGAAATCAAATCTTGTTTCTTAAAAATTTACTTCACTTTTACCAAATCTCAAGTCAATAATGTTTCAATTAAAAGATTCAATCAAGTTTGTACCAAACAATGACTTAAGGTGTAACGGGGGTGGTGAAATCAAATTCAACAAGTTTAAACAAATAGCATTCAAAGATTTAATCAAGTTTAAACTAAATTGTTTCGGTTTTTTTTTGATGCAAATGATCTAACTAATCTTAAGATAGCTAAAAGCAACTTAGTTGTTTCTAAATGCAATTTATAAGGGCTGATTACTATAACACTAATGGAAATCAGTTTTGATGCAAACTAACTAACTTGTTTTGTTTTGTTTTTAAATTATCTATTCTACTTGTTTTTGTGTTGGTTTTCGTTTGTATGATGCAATCAGTTTCTAAGCTAGATGATACTAGGTGCAAGTGTTTATGTATTCAACACAACAAACGTGTATCAACTAGAGACTAGGCAGCATACATAGCTAACTAAAACTACCCTTTTTTGTTCTTAGTTTTTGGATTTGCTTGTGCTAAACTAAACAACCAACTAAACCTTTTAACTATGTTGTAAACTAGTCTAACCAAGCTAAATAAGGCAGCAACTACAACGCCTAAACAGTTTGCACTCAACTACTAAAAACAGAATTTAATGACTTGATTACAAACTAAACTACCAACTAATCTATTTTTGTGTTCAAAGTTTTCTGTTTTAAGGACTCAACTAAACTACCATTTAAACTTCTAGATTAGGACCTAATGAACATTGTCTAAGCTAGATTGAACAAGAACAACAAGTCACACACGGTTTTAATCTAGACTACACAAACAGATTCTAACACACTTAAGTCTAGTCTAAGTTCTTTTTGTGATGGTTTTTGGTTTTGCTACTTAAAACTAATTTACCAAACTATTGTAAACTATCTAATAAAAACTTTAAAACATCAACTAACTACCTTAACTAACAGATTCTAAATGGACATAAAATCAGTTCACTATACGGTTTGGGCAGCAACATTCATATGCAAGTTTAAACAATGTAAACATGAATAGAAGACTAACCAACGCTCTGATACCAATTGATGAGCCAAATGAAGGCTAGAAAAACGTTCCAAGGACTTTGTCTCCTACTTCAAACTGATTTGAACCACAGCTATGGCAAAGAACATCACAATGACACCCCTTGAACTGTAACCGTTTGTTCTTGGCTAAATTTATGCCAACACCTCTTCCTCTTTGGCATTCCAACACATCTAAAACCTCATTGAGACCCTAGATGCTGTAAACCAAAAATGAAGTAAAATACTAACAAGTTCTAGGCTATGAACTTGAAAGAAACCGTTAAGTGGTCTTAAACTCAACTAGAAAAGTTGAGAATTCCTTAAAGGAAATTTTGATTGAAATATGTTTGAATTGTGGTTCTCTTTACATTCAGCTTCTTATTCTACTTATAGCCAACAAAATTTACAAGGGTACAAGTTTTAAAGTACAAAGTACAAGACTAAAAAGTAACATGCTTGCTTGGTAACTTGTTTGAACAATTTTGGTTCCAAGAAAGCTGGTTTGCTTTGCCGTGCATTCTTGCTTGTTTCAGCCACATTTCTAGATCAATTTTGATTGGATAATACTTTGAGCAACTTGGTTTGAAATGCCTTTGATTGGTTGCAAGTTTGACTTTGAATCTTCAAACCACACTTGCGTGGTCTAGCCTTCAAACAACCTCAATTTGATTGGATCAATTGTTGTGCAGCTTGCTTGCTTGTCTCTAAGTTGATTTTGATTGGTTTGAACATTTGCAAGACTTCTTCCTATTGGTTAAAGCTTTGAGCAGCTTGTCTTGATCAATGTTTGCGTGGAGAACAATGTCTTGAATTTGACATGAGTGCTTGTCACCTCCTTGCTTGTAAGCTACTTGCTTGTCACCCCCTTGCTTGACAAAAATTCAGATTCTAATTGCATTTTCAAGCTAAGTACGTGTATCTGAAAGACAAGGCAATAATACAACACAAACTATCCTAAAACAAGGTTAACCAACCAACAATATTAAAAAGAACAACTAAAGATATGTACAACATGCTTCTTCAATGTAAAGCTCTCTTTGACCTATCTTCAAAGACACCAAGCAACAAACACAAGATACACAACATATATGACATGTCCTAAGGGTTAATTAAGACTATAAGACATAAGAAGTAGCACTAGTGTGTGCGGAGTTAACAGTGATATGCCATGTCTTACAGAACTAATATGTGACAATAAATGATACATGAAAATATGTTGCGTTGACCCCATCGTGTGCTCATCAGGCTTAGTCCAAGAATAAGGCATGTATTCTTCTTGATTTCTTCATGCATGTTGAAAAATCAAACACCTATGTTCATCTACACACTCGGATCATACATGCATAATATTCAAATGACTTTTCTACCAACAAATTGTAAAAAGTGTTCTTGCATGCCTCTTATGTGATGACTCTATGTGAGTCTTGATTATATGTGCACACATGACTAAGATGATATGAAAAAGTGTCAAGCATGTGATGTTTATGATATGCTTAGGTCTCATATGAAATTGCATGTTACATGTAGCCAAAGACTAGGCATATATGTCTCATACTATGAAAAGTATTGTTGCATGTCTCATTTCTTGAAAGTGTACTAAGAACCCCACGTTGGACAATATTTTTATATGTATTCATGATGATCATCACATAAGATAAAGTGTATATCTAGCTCAAATGGCTGAGGTAAAAACGCCAATGTGTAGTAGAGAAGATTAAATTTGAATTCTCCACAAATCTAGCCTAAATTGTGGGTGATTTGTGTGTGCCAACATGGAATGAATTAGTGCCTGTTTGTAACATGTGAGCCACGAAATATTTAGCCATTTTTGAAGTATATGGTCTGGCCATCTTTATATGGCAAGTACGTGACATGTCGGTGAAGTTTCGGTAGTCACCCGATACGACAATTTTTGGTTTATGACCTTGTAACATGTCATTATAATTTTGATGTCACCATGACTTATATCATATGATTTAAGACCTGAATATACTCATAAATATGAGGTATATATAGTGGTGTGACGTCGACGTACATTTGTAATATATGTGACGTATCGGTGGTATGTCGGAATATATATGTATGGATATCTATATTACATATATATATGGCGTGTAAATGCATATGGGGAGAAGACTTTCCATTTCCAAATTTGTTGCCATATAGTTTCCACCAAATATGTCTTCATTTAATGAACTTGTTAGTTGATTAACTTAAGCATTCCACTTAATGAACTAGTTTAGTTCATTAATTGTGGCACCTGAAAATAGTACAAAGACAACAAATGTTTGCCATATGATATAAGCTTTAACGCTTCATGGCTTGTTAGTATGGCAACAATATATATAAGCATATAAAGCATGTATATCACATAAACGTGTCAAGTAATAATTTATTTATGAATTTCGTAAACTCGTAGCATTTAAATCATCTATTTGTAAATCATTCAAATAATTTTTCTCAACATATGTAGATGTTATCGACGCTTTGTAATTCTCAAAGAAAAGTAAGGGAGGTGCACTGTGTCGAGACCCTAGTCTCGGGCGGGGCGCTACAAGATATGGATATGGACCGGTCTCTGACCGGATATGGATATGGACTGGTCTCTGACCTGATATGGATATAAACCGGTCTCTGTCTGGATATGGATATGGACTGATCTCCGACCAGTAATGGACATAGACATGCATTGCATTTTTATAACCTTGCATCACTTGCATCATCACATGGAAAGCATATGAACATGGATATGGAATTTATTTGGATATGGATTATGAAATTTACTTTTCATGGATTTTGGACATTATTTAGATATGGATTTCATGGAACAAAGTAATGGACTTAAAAATTTGGACTTATGTGATTTGTTTTGATTATACGTATGGTGATATGTATAAAGTATGTGTTAGAATTATTTGTGAAATGGAGAGGGTTTTATTTATATATATGTTTATATGGTGTACTCTACTTTTTAAACCCCGTCTCCACGTGTATGATCCAATGTCGGATCTAAGGGGTATACTTGTTGGACGATTCGATTATTGCTCACACTTGTTTTTAAATACTTTGCAAATACTAGAGTTCACGGTACTAAGTTTCTAGAGGACGATCCAGAGATAGGATATTTGTGATTGAGACGTAGGCTCCCGGACTCGTACCTAGTTATTTCTGTCTGGATGGCTTTGTATTTTGGAGACTTATGTACTTGGAGACTTATGTATCTAGTTAGTTTATTTTTACTTCAGTTGTATTTTGGACTACTAATATCATGTATGTTTATGTTATGATGCTTTTTCTATATCAGTCCATGTTTCATATCGCGAAGTGCATTTGATTGGTGTCGACGCCTTGCACTTCTCTTAGTAGAGGGCGGGTGCATCGTGCCGAGACCCTAGTCCCAGGCGGGGTGCTACAGATTTAGTATCCAAACCTGAAAATAAAACCATTACAGGCACTAAGTGTATATTTAGAAATAAAACAAATGAGCAGTTGCATAAGAGTATAATCAACAGGAGGGTATATACTATGTGGAAACATTTGCACCTATTGCACGGGTAGAAGGCATAAAGTAATTACTAGCTATTTCTTGTTTAGGTAATATTAAACTTTTTTAAATGGATATCAAAAGTGCATTTTTGAGCGGGTTTATCTGAGAAGAAGTTTATGCAAAACAACTACTAGGATTTGAAGATATAGAACACCTTTACTATGTCTTCAAGCTCAACAAATCATTACTTGTTGAGAGCTTGGCACAATAGATTTATAAATTTTCTATGCGTAAAAAATTATAAAATAGGAATTATAGATAATACTTGATTTCTAAAACAAAAAGAAAATGATTTACTAATACTACGAAACTATATAGATGATATAAATTTTGGTTCAACTAATCCTGTCTTAGTAAAGGAATTTGAAGATTGTATAAAATCTGAATTTAAAATGTCAATGGTAGAAAAACTGAACTATTTCTTAGAGGTACAAATAAAACAAACTCTCCATGAAATCTATATTAGTCAAATTAAGTACATAATTGACATGATCCAAAAATTTCGGATTAGATGAATTAAAACCTGCAACTACTCCTATGAGCATAAGTATAAAATTAGATAAAGATGAAAATAGAAAGCCTTTCGATGACGTACTATGCAGATCAATGACAATATCTTTTTTGCTCTTATCCATATCACGAGGTGCTATAATGTTGTGTGTATGTGTGCCAGGTTTTAATCATGTCCTAAGGCATCCCATTACAATATGTTGGAAAAAACCTTTAGATATATTAAATATATACCTCATTTAGGACTTTCATATGATTGAACTCTAGACTAGAATTCCATGCTATAGTGATGTCAATTCATAGGAACCAATTTAGTTCCTTGGTTTTCAAAGAAACAAGCTATTGCAACCATTCCACCACCAAAGCAGAATATATGGCTTTAAGTCTATGTTGGCCACAATTATTTCGGTTAAAGCGGCATTTTGGGATTATAGTGAGAACCATTCCAATTTTCTAGCGATAGCACAAGTCCAATCAATCTGTCACGGAATCCAATACTTCATTCTAAAGCCAAGCACATAGAGGTTAGGTACCATTTCTTGCGTGACCATGTTAATAATGGAAACATCATAATAGACCACGTGAACTAATAACAAGGTTGTTGATATATTAACAAAACTCCTAAGTCAAGTCACATTTGAGTCTCTAATAGATAAATTAGGTACAATGTCTTTTGATACAACCGCATAGATTTTGTTATATATGTTTAAGTATTTTCAATCTTTTGCATGATTTGCAAAATATAGAGGGAGAATTAGTGAGAATATACATATAAGCATTATTTGAGAGGGAGTTAGCCAGTTGACGGAGAGTTAGTGACAAAATCGAGTGTGGACACATGTTTAAAATAAGTGATAAACATATGGTCAAAACAAGTGGATGTAAGGTTATTTTGAAAATCATTCAAAATGGAGAGAATGTTGTGTATATTTTTGAATGATTTTAAAAGTTTGATTTTATTGAAATATAAAATGTTGATGGAGTGTAAGATGATTCTTTTGAAAGAACTAAAAAGTTGTTTTGTAGCATGGAAAAACAAAGGATTAAACAAATAAAAGATTAACATCGATCTCTGAAGTTGCAACACATGGATCGATTGATGTGTACACCTGATACGTGTAAGAATTGATCTTTCTTTAACTCTAAAGCTTCTCCTCCAAATATGGTTTAGGCACAATGAAGATAGCTTCACCTTGCATCCAAATAAGTTGAAGCAAACCTTTCGAACATAATTCCTCCAATGAGTTCTACATAATTCAAGCAAGATACCTCCCTCTTGGATGTTTCCCTCCCCGGAATCAGACAACTCTCACAAGGATGTTCAAGTCTTGAAAGATTCTAGCCTTAATTTTGAATATGAACCAAGAAACACAAGAATTATTCTTGAAGAAGAACAAATTTTCATTGAAGATGTGTGATTACAAGGCTTCTCTTATGTGCCTTTTAGGCAAAAATATCACAACACAACAAACTATCTTACAAATTGAAATAATGATTGAAAAGATTACAAACTTCTAAAAACTATTCACGTAGGCTCCATAAAAACTAGTCTTGCAAGTCTTGAATGATGATTTCAAGGTAGATCCCTCAAGTACTATTCATGGAAGACTTTAAGGATTTGTCTTCAACTTGAAATCTTTTCTGGATTGTGACTGATTTTTGGACACCTTCCGATCCGAACTAGGACTTGCTCTTTCTTAAAGAATTGTAGCCAATTGAGTGTAGAAAATAATCATATAAATTTCTTTGCATTTGGCCCAACCATTTAGGAGATACATCAAAATTACTGAATGTATGTCACAGAACTCGGTAGAAATAGTACTTCCATTTGCATGCTCCTTTTTGCTATTACGACGACCAATTTTGGAAAAGAACAAAACATGAAAGTTATAGATCTTTGTCTTAGATTTCCAAAACATCTTCCATCTCTTAATTTGGCCTTGTGGTTGGAGAGATACATCAATTCTACTAAAACTGGTTCTACAGAAACTCACAATCCGAGATGGGCCTAAACTAATACAACATAAATATTTAAAAAGCAGAATAAAGAACACATTCTATCTTAATGATATTTTAAAATGGTTATAAAAATTCTTATAAATCATGTTATAGGTGCAATACCCAATGTATAAATTCCCTTGGTTCATCTTGCACATGTTTAAATAGGAAGATCCCTACTTCATGCATTAATTTCTTAGTTTTACTTTTTGTTAAGGGTCCTTGATCTTGCATTTTTGTAACATAATGTGCATTCTCATTATCTTGACATTGATGAGGGTTATGGACCTCATCATTCCCCCTTCTTTAAAAGGATTCGACCTCGAATCTAAATCATCACCAAAAGGGGTAAGATCAGCAACGTTAAAAGTATGAGAAATTGAACCATACTTACTCTCCGGAAGGTCAAGAATGTAAGAATTATCTCAAAACTTTTGAAGTACTTTCAAAGGGCCATCTCCTCTTGGCATGAGCTTAGATTTCCTTTCTTTAGGGCACCTTTCTTTCCTTAAGTGCAGACAAACAAGATCACCTAGTTCAAACAAAACTTCCTTGCGTCCTTTGTTAGCTTGTTTTGCATACTGTTTGTTTTTCTTTTCAAGTTGTAGCTTCACCTTAGCATGCCATTTCTTATTCAGTTTAGCATTATTCTTACCATCAATACTTGCACGTTCATGAACAGGAATAGGCACAAGATCAAGTGGAGACAAAGGATTGAAACCATATACAACTTCAAACAGTGAATGTGTGATGCCACTGTGAACACTTCTGTTATAAGCAAATTCAATATATGGAAAGCAATCTTCCCAATTCTTAAGGTTCTCCTGAATTATAGCACGCAATAATGGAGACAAAGTTCTATTCACAACTTCAGTTTGACCATCTGTTTGAGCGTGAGGAGTAGTAGAAAATAAGAGTTTTATTCCAAGTTTACCCCACAACACACGCCAAAAGTGACTTAAGAACTTAGTATCTCTATCACTAACAAGGGTTCTAGCCATGCCATGTAGATATACAACTTCTTGAAAGAACTTGTTTGCGACATGAGATGCATCATCAACCTTTTTACATGCTATGAAGTGTGCCATTTTAAAAAATCTGTCAACGACAACAAACACACTATCACTTCCATTTTTTGATCCAGGTAATCCCAAGACAAAGTCCATAGATACATCAATCCAAGGTGACATAGGGACAAGTAATGAGGTGTACAAACCATGTTGATGTGATGTAGATTTAGCTTTCTTGTAAGTTATACAACTTCCACAAACCTTCTCTACATCAACTCTCATATGGGGCCAAATGAAACGCTCTTTTAACATCTCTAATGTCTTAAAGATGCCAAAGTGGCCCATTAAACCTCCACCATGTGCTTCTTTTACAAGAATATCTCTGATAGAACACTTAGGTATGCAAAATTTTCTTTCTTCAAACAAATATCCATCATATAAATAATACTTACCGGATGGAGAATCGGCACATGCATCAAATGTTGACTGAAAGTCAGGATTAGATGTATACAATTCCTTGATGCACTCAAATCCAAGCAAATGAGATGTCAATGTAGTAATCAAAGAATATCTCCTAGATAATGCATCAGCTACAATGTTATCTTTTCCCTGCTTATATTTTATCACATAAAGAAATTGTTCAATGAATTCAACCCATTTGGCATGCCTCTTGTTTAACTTTCCTTGGCTTTTAAGGAACTTAAGATTTTCGTGATCAGTATGAACCACAAACTCCTTATGTTGCAAATAATGTTACCAAGTCTGCAATGAAATTCAATTGCGCTCCCTTAAGCTTTTCACTAAAATAAGCAATCGGTTGTTTAGACTGAGATAGTACAGCTCCTATACAAATACCACTAGCATCAAATTCAATTTCAAATGTTTCATCAAAGCTAGGTAGTCTTAGAATAGGTTCAGAAGTTATCCTTGCTTTAAGTTCATCAAAGGCTTTGTTTTGTGACTCTCCCCACTGAAGTCCTACGTCTTTTTTAACAATCTCATTCAAAGGTTCAGCAATAGTGGAAAAGTCCTTAACAAATCTTTTATAGAAACTAGCCAACCCATGAAAGCTTCTCACCGCTCCAACAGTTGTGGGAATTTGCCATTCTAAAATTGAGTTCAATTTATCTTGGTCCATTTCAATTCCATTTGCACTAACCACAAATCCTAGAAACACAACTTTTTCCATACAAAAAGAACATTTCTTGAAATTTGCATATAAACGTTCTTTCTTCAAAGCTTCAAAAACGCTTCTTAGGTGGCCTATGTGTTCATGCAAAGTCTTAGAATAAATCAAGTTATCATCAAAGTACACAACAACAAATTTCCCAATGAATGCATGTAAGACTTCATTCATTAATCTCATGAAAGTATTAGGTGCATTAGTTAAACCACATGGCATGACTAACCACTCAAACAATCCAAACTTAGTCTTCAATGCAGTTTTCCATTCATCATCTTCTCTAATCCGTACTTGAAAGCAACCGCTTTTAAGATCAATCTTGGTAAAATACTTAGCACCATGCAATTCATCAAGGATATCATCAAGTCTAGGAATAGGGTACCTGTATTTTATAGTTATCTTCTTGGTGGCTCTACAATCAGTACACATTCTCTATGTATCATCTTTGTTTGGTACAACGATCACAGGACCAGCACAAGGACTCATGATTTCCCTCACTCTCCCTTTGGCCAAGAGTTCTTCTACTTGGCTTTGAATTTCCTTCGTTTCAGCAGGGTTTGCTCTGTTGGCTGGCCTATTAGGCAGGACAACACCAGGTATGAAGTCTATTTGGTGCTCAATTCCTCTTAAAGGCGGCAAACCAGAAGATTCTTCTTTAGGAAACAACCCTGAAAACTCATCAAGCAAAAATACAACTCCACTGGGCAAAGTGGAGGGTAAGTCACTCATAAGAAACAGAGACTCTTTAAACATCAAAACATAGAAAATTTTCTTTGAGTTTATGGCATGTGTCACTTCACTTGGTTTGGCAAAGAAAGCAAATTTCTTTTGAGATTTGTCTTCATCAATGTTTACTATCTTTTTGCCTTTAGACTCATTCTTCTTTCTTTCACTCTTAATACACTCCAGAAATTTCTTTTCTGCCTCTTTTTCCTTTGGATCATTCCTGTTCTTACACATTCTCTTTTGACCTTCAAATACCTTGTGTGGGGGTAATGCATGTAGCTTAAGCAACTTATTGTTAAACCTGAATGAATACCTATTCAAGTATCCATCATAAGTAACTTTCTTATCAAACTGCCATGGTCTACCTAAAAGGATATGACTTTATGCATAGGAGCTACATCACATGAGATATCATCTTTATATCCACCAATAGACAATGAGATCAAAACTTGTTTGCTAACACTCACTTCTCCAAAATCATTCAACCAAGATAATTTATAAGGGTGTGTGTGGTTAAGAAATAGCAAATCAAGTTTTCTAACGAGTTCAACACTTACCACATTAGTGCATGATTCAGAGTCAATAATCAAAGTACAAACTTTTCCTTTAACCATGCAATGGATATGAAAAATGTCGTCTCTGTGTTGATCTTGCTCATCAATCTTAACATGTGCATTAAGAGCTCTTCTAACAACCAAGGATTCTTTTGATGCAAGCTCTTCATCCTCACTCACACTTTCCTCATTTTCATCATGATTTTCCTCAACATTAACATGTTCCACTTCCTCATCAGAATAATATTCATTAGACTCTTCAATGAATATGATACGTATAGGATTGGGACATTGATTTGCAAAATGACCTTTACTTAAAAATTTAAAGCATTGAATGTCTCTAAATCTAGTAGTGGAATTAGAAATGTTACGTTCAACCTTGTTTTTCCCTTTATCCAAGTTTTTTTGAGGTGGTTGAGGTGATCTTTGATCTGGTTGAATCTTGCCTTGGAACCCACGGCCTTAAGGTGCAGTTGGCCTAAAACTTTTGCCTTGTTTTGTCCTAGACGATATTCTTGGATAGGATGAAGAATTAGCTCGAAAAGATAAACTAGATTGAAAGGGTTTTACCTTGAGTTCTTTCTCAATTTTTTTTGGCTTTATGAACCATGGAAGTTCAACTGTGTAAGCAATTTCCTTCTTCAATCCAGCTGGGAATCTAGCCATGGTAGCTTCCTCTGGTTCTTCAATGTTAGCTCTTATCAATAAGATCTCTAACTCTTTGGATTACTCATCTACACTACATCTTCCTTGAGTGAGTTTTTGCAAGTTTTGGTAGATGGTTCTTACATAGTCTAAAGGAATGAATTTTTTTCTTATCTCAATTTCCATTTCTTCCCACGTAGAGATTGGTGATTGTCTAATTCTTCTCCTTACGTTGTGTAGTTGATCCCACCAAATTAAGGCATAATATGCAAACTCTATAGCTGCATACCGCACTTTAGTCAAATCAGTATAATTTGTACAAGAGTATATGAGATCTACCTTTTTCTCCCATTCAAAATGTGCCTCAGCATCATTCTTTCCATGGAATGTGGGGATGTTCACTTTTGTTTTGATGATTTCGTCTTCTTGTGGGTTATTCTTTTGATTCTCATGGTTTCGAAACTGGTTGTACTCTTCCTCAATGTTATAGTCATCAAACCTTTGGTTTGGTTCTTCTTCTCTTTCATCAAAGGTCCTCATAGGTATGAAATCCCTATTAAGCCCTCTTCCTATGCCTCTGTCTCTTCCTCTTTCCGGAGCAAAAGACCCACGGCTTTCAAGCCTATGTTCCGGTACATGTGATATTTGTCCTTCATGTAAAGGATTTTCTAGATGAGATTGTGACTTTTTTCTAGGCCCTCTACACGGCTACTCTTCAATTTCGTTTCCCATAACATCTTTTGCATTAGTTGTGCTAAATCGTCCACGTTTGTGGGCAATCTTTCTCCTTCTTTGTTAAGGCCCATGGTACTCTCAGGTGTCTTATCCATGGTACAATAACCTAAAATTGAACAAGAAAAAAAACAAAGGAAAAGGTAAACTAACACAAAGACAAACGAAACTTGATTATGTTAGTGGAAAACAAAAAAACAAGTGTTTGTTCTTCTCTCTCTTTTTTGTACTTCACATAATCTTGTGTCTTCTTGAAGAATCTGAGGCTAGAACAATGCAAAGCAAACTTGCCAAGTCAGTATCAATTCCGATAACTTCAATAATGTAAAGTAAACCTTCTTCACAAGTCTCCCGCCAATTCACTCACAATTCCAATGTTATAAACAACAAACTTGGACGGTACTAAGATTCAAAGAGAATTGAAACCAAATTTGATGTAATAGACTGAGCCAAAGAAATGCTAAGGGGTTGCCCTGGGCAATCCTTAACTTAAACTTAGGCTTTATGCAAGCTAGATGCAAGTATGAATGAACTAAAAGCACTCAAGTGTTCAAAAGTGAAAACAAATAAGTACTTTGGGTTTATGAAGGAAACAAGACTAGTTTTTTTTGCTCTTTACACTTTCGATTAATTTTCTGCAAGCTTTTCTTTGAAATAAGCTTCTCTTTCTTTCTTTGTTTTTTTCTTTGTTCAAAGCTAATCAAGGTGTATATATATTGGTAAAATTGATTGGTAAGGCTTTGTGTGTTTGTTTTGGATGGATATATTAATGTTTTTGTGTGTAGTAGGCTGTCAAGTTGTTCAAGATGAACAAGTTGATTTTCTTTCTTATCAAGGCTGCCAAATCAGATACTGAACACAAGAAAATGCAACTAAGCTCACCAAACAATACAACTAAACAAACACAAAGTCTAAAACAAGTTAAGAGCTTTATAACAACAAGAATATAAGATATACCAAGGTAGATATATAAGCAATGGACTGAATATAAGTAATGCGGAAAAGCTTCTAAACCAAGAACTTAAAGTCCAAGAAAGTGTCTAAACCTAAAGAAATTGAAATCCAACCAAATGAAAAAGCAAACCATAAATCATCACAAAGAAATAATCTTTAAGTGTTTTATGATATGTTTGTCCTTAGTCCTTTCCAATTTCATATAGGTCCAGCGTTACGGTAATTTCTCAGAGTCCAATCCAACCTTATATCACCAATTTCATGTAGGTCCACCATTATGGTAATTTTCCATAGTCCAATCCAACCTTATATCACCAAATGATACGGTAAGCTTGTATATCAATTTGATTGAGTTTTTTTGCTTGTTGAACCGGAAGAAACAAAGAAACTTGATAAACAACAAGATGACACTTTTTTTTGAATGATGGACAACAAAGAAAACAAGATGTAACAGAAAAAGAAGTGAATATCAAACTTTTTTTAATTGACATAACAATGAACTAGAAAACACACGGAAAAACTTTTTTGGTTTTGTATACAATTCAAAACAAGAAGAAGACACTAAACCAAATAGAATTCAACCTGCTAAGAAGATGGTTGAATGGTGGATGAAGATAATAACAAAAGAAAAGAAAATTGACACAAAGAAATGATAAGTTGAGGTAAAGAAAAACCTTCGCTCTAATACCACTTTGATACGTGCAAGAATGGATCTTTCTTTAACTCTAGAGCTTCTCCTCCAAATATGGTTTAGGCACAAAAAAGATAGTTTCACCTTGTTTTCAAATAAGTTGAAGAAAACTTTTTGAACATAAGTCCTCCAATGAGTTCTACATAATCCAAGCAATATAACCCAAAACATATACCTCCCTCTTGGATGTTTCCCTCCTTGGACAACTCTCACAAAGATGTTCATTTTATTCCCCCCCTAAACAACCAAGTAGGTCGGCCACAAGGCCATTTGAAGGCAACTCCCTCTCCCCTAAACCATTTCATTCTTACACTTACACCTTACAAACTCAACATGACACTCTCTCCTTCTTCCCAGCAAGAAACACCTCCTAAATTGTCTTCCTTTACATCCCTCCAACCATGGTAATTAAGGGACCAAGAAAGAAGAAAATTTCTCATTTCACCTCATCTTCTCCTTTTCGAATCTTTCAATCAAGAAAGTCCTTCAACCAACCCCTTTATTTCCTGATGAGCCAAATAAAGGCTAGAAAACGTTTCCAAGACTTTGTCTTCTATTCCAAATTGATTTGAACCTCAGCTATGGCAAAGAACATCACAATGACACCCCTTGAACTGTAACCGTTTGTTCTTGGCTCAATTCTTGCCAACACCTCTTCCTCTTTGGCATTCCAACACATCTAAAACCTCATTGAGACCCTAAGATGTTGTAAACCAAGAATGAAGTAAGTACTAACAAGTTCTAGGCTATGAACTTGAAAGAAACCGATTAGTGGTTTAAACTTCAACTAGAAAAGTTGAGAATTCCTTAAAGGAAATTTTGATTGAAATATGTTTGAATTGTGGTTATTTTACATTCAGGTTCCTATTCTACTTATAACCAACGAAATTTACAAAGGTACAAGGTTTAAAGTACAAAGTACAAGTCTAAAAGGAACATGCTTGCTTGGTAACTTGTTTGAACAATTTTGGTTCCAAGAAAGCTGGTTTGTCTTGCCGTGCTTCCTTGCTTGTTTCAGCCACATTTCTTGATCAATTTTGATTGGATAATACTTTGAGCAGCTTGGTTTGAATTGCCTTTGATTGGTTGCAAGTTTGGCTTTGAATTTTCAAAGTGAATTAAGCCTTAATCAGCCGTCATCTTCAAGGAGCTGATTGGATCAATCTTTGTGCTGCTTGCTTTCTTGTCTCCAACTTGTTTTTGATTGGTTTGAACATTTGCAAGACTTCTCCCAATTGGTTCATGCTTTGAGCAGCTTGTCCATTATGTTTGGCGTTGAAGAACAATTCAGATTTTTGACATGGGTGCTTGTCACCTCCTTGCTTGTAAGCTACTTGCTTGTCACCACCTTGCTTGAACAAAAATTCAGATTCTAATTGCATTTTCAAGCTAAGTACGTATACCTGAAAAACAAGGCAATAATACGACACAAACTATCCTAAAACAAGGTTAACCAACCAACAATATTAAAAAGAACAACTAAAGATATGTACAACATGTTTTTGATACAACTAGATCAAAGCTTGTATCATATAAACCCAATGGACATCATCTCTGCTTGGTTCATCCTCTTCATGCCTATAAAGAAATGATTCAACACAATGCAACAACTTCTTAGCCATACTCCTTGTCATGGGACCTGTGCGGGGCAGTGAGGTGTCATCATCAGTGTTTGTATCCATAAGGTTAGGCTGTAGCTCATCATTCCCTCCCACTTGAGAAGGATTCGTCCTCGAATCTGAATCAATACTAAATGGAGAAAGGTCAGCAACATTAAAAGTTTTAGAGATAGGACCATACCTTTCTTCAGGAAGATCGAGAACATAGGCATTATCACCAAGCCGTTTCACCACTTTGAACGGTCCATCGCCTCTTGGCTTCAACTTTGAGTCCCTTTCCTTAGGGAATCTTTCTTTCCTCAAGTGTAACCAAACAAGATCACCAGGCTCAAATATAACAACTTTATGATTCCTGTTGGCTCTATTGGCATACACTTTATTCTTAGCTTCAAGTTTTGACTTAACCTTTTCATGCAATTCTTTCACAAGTTTTGCTTTTCGTTCACCATCTAAACTAACACGTTCATGAACAGGTATGGGAACAAGATCAAGCGGGGACAAAGGGTTAAAGCCATAAACAACTTAAAAAGGAGAATGCAACGTTCCACTATGATCAACTCTATTGTATGCAAACTCAATATAAGCTAAGCAGTCTTCCCAATTCTTTAAGTTCTTTTGAATGACAACACGTAACAGTTGAGACAAAGTTCTATTAACAACTTCAGTTTGACCATCGGTTTGTGGGTGAGCAGTTGTAGAAAATAACAATTTATTACCAAGTCTACTCCACAAAACACGCCAGAAATGACTTAGAAACTTTGTATCTCTATCACTAACAATTGTACGTGGCATGCCATGCAATCTAACAATCTCCTTAAAGAACAAATCAGCAATATGAATAGCATCATCAACTTTCTTACATGCAATGAAATGTGCCATTTTGGAAAATCTATCAACAACAACAAAGATTCCCAATACAAAGTCCATAGAAAGATCAGTCCAAGGTGAGCTTGGAACAGATAAGGGAGTGTACAATCCATGCGGTTGTGTTCTAGATTTTGCTTGTTTGCAAGTAATACATTGGTCACATACCTTATCAACATGTGCTTTCATATGCGGCCAGAAGAAATGCTCCTTAAGTGTTTCCAAAGTTTTTAACAAGCCAAAATGACCCATTAAACCTCCTCCATGAGCTTCTTTTATCAACAACTCTCTTAATGAACAGATTGGTACACATAACTTATGTTCTTTAAACAAATAACCATCATGCAAGTAATATTTAGCAAAAGGTGAATCAAGGCATGCTTGATAGATAGAGCTAAAGTCATGATCAGAATGATACATCTCTTTGATAGACTCAAAACCAAACATGTTACATGAAAGAGTAGTAATCAAAGTATAGCGACGAGATAATGCATCAGCAACAACATTTTCTTTTCCTTGCTTATACTTGATCACATAAGGGAATTGTTCAATGAATTCAACCCATTTGGCATGTCTTTTGTTCAATTTTCCTTGACCTTTTAGATACTTAAGGCTTTCATGATTAGTATGAATCACAAATTCCTTAGGTTGCAGATAATGTTGCCAAGTTTGTAAAGAACGGACAAGGGCATACAATTCTTTATCATAGGTTGAATAATGTATGGAAGCTCCTTTCAATTTCTCACTAAAGTAGGCAACAGGTTTGTTACCTTGATGCAATACAGCTCCAATGCCAACTCCACTCACATTCAACTTCAAACATTTTATCAAAGTTGGGCAATCTCAGGATAGGTGCAGAAGTTAGACGTTTCTTAAGTTCCTCAAAGGCTTGTTGTTGTGATTCTCCCCATTCATAACTTACATCTTTCTTGACTAACTCATTCAAGGGTGCAGCTATGGTAGAGAAATCCTTCACAAAACGTCTATAGAAGCTAGCTAATCCATGAAAACTCCTAACATCTCCAGCAGACTTAGGGGTTGGCCACTCAGTTATGGATTTAACTTTCTCTTGGTCCATTTCAATTCCTTCAACACTAATCACAAATCCTAATAATCTAACCTTCTCCAGACAGAAAGAAAACTTCTTGAAATTAGCATACAACTTTTCTTTCTGTAGGGTGACAAAAACAGCTCTAAGATGGATCAGATGTTCACTTAGGGTTTTGGAGTAGATAAGAATGTCATCAAAGTAAACTACTACAAATTTCCCTATGAATTTCCTTAAGACCTCATTCATTAACCTCATGAAAGTACTAGGGGCGTTGGTTAAACCAAAGGGCATAACTAACCATTCGTACAATCCAAATTTAGTCTTAAAGGCAGTTTTCCATTCATCACCTTCCCCAATTCTCACTTGGAAATAACCTTGTTTAAGATCTACTTTGCTAAAGCATCTAGACCCATGTAACATATCCAACATGTCATCCAACCTAGGAATAGGGTATCTATACTTCACAGTGATCTTATTGATGGCTCTACAATCAGTACACATTCTCCAAGTTTCATCTTTCTTAGGGAGAATGATAACAGGAACATCACAAGGACTCATACTCTCTTTTACTTTACCTTGGGTCAATAATTCCTCAACTTGTTTTTGGATTTCCTTAGTTTCCTCTGGATTGGCTCTATAGGCAGGTCTGTTTGGTAGAACAGCTCCTGGAATGAAATCTATTTGATGATCAATGCCTCTTAGAGGTGGTAAACCTGGGAGATCTCCTTCAGGAAACAAGCTAGAAAATTCTTGAAGTAAAGATGCAACTTCACTTGGTAAAGTAGATGGTATTTCAGTTGAAGAGAACAGAGTTTCTTTGTAAAGCAAGACATAAACAGTTTTGTTTGAATTGATAGCATGGAATACCTCACTTTGAGATGCAAAGAATGCATTTTTTTAGAGATGGTTTGGCAGAAACTTTGATTTCTTTCGGTTCAATTTTAAGATGAGAAGTTTTCAGTTGGTTTTCTTTGATGAAAATCCTTTCCAGTTCCTTTTCTTTTGGATCATTATGGCTTTTTAACATTCGTTGTTGATCCTCAAAGACTTTGTGCGGGGGCAAGGCATTTAATTTGAACAGTTTGTTGTTATGCCTAAAGGAATATCTATTTAGGTAACCATCATATGTAACCTTGTTGTCAAATTGCCATGGTCTACCTAATAAGATATGACTTGATTGCATAGGGGCTACATCACATAACACCTCAGCATAATACCCACCAATTGATAAAGGAACTAGGACTTGCTTTGTTACTTTAACTTCACCACACTCATTAAGCCATGTAAGTCTATAAGGACGGGGGGTGATTATTTAAAGGTAACTCAAGTTTCCTAACAAGTTCAAAACTTGCAACATTGGTACATGAACCAGAGTCAATGATTAAAGTGCAGACTTTCTTTTTAACCATTCAGTGAATGTGGAATATGTTCTCTCGTTGTATTTCAGGTTCTTCAGTTTTAATTTGGGCACTTAGAGCTCGACGGACAACTAAGAACTCTTTTGTTTCACACTCATTAATCTCTTCACTAAGATCTTCTTCTTCCTCACATGTTTGTTCAATTTCATTGTTTTCTTCACTCTCTTCCAATTCTTCCTCAGAATAATACTCATTAGACTCTTCAATAAACAAGATTCGTTTAGGGTTGGGACATTGATTAGCAAAATGACCTTTTCCTAAGCATTTAAAACATTGAATATCACGAGCCTTAACATTAGGCGTACCTTCCACCTTGGCTTTGCCTTTATAAGTGATTGGAAGCTTTGGACGATTTTGGATATTCTGGGTTGATTTTCCTTGGAATCCACGGCCTTGGCCTTGTTGTGGACGGAAAGGCGTCCTGGGCTGTGTTCTAGGAAAACTCAAAGGATTAGTCCGAAAAGAAGGGTTAGAAGTTTTAACCTTCAATTGTCTTTCCACTTTCTCTGCAATGTGAACCATAGAAGCCAGATCAGAGTAAGGTGTAAGTTCTACCTTAAATGCAATCACTTTGTTCAGACCAGCTAGAAATCTAGCCATTGTGGCTTCCTCAGCTTCTTCTATGTTAGCCCTGGTAAGCAGATGTTCTAATTCTGTATAAAATTCATCAACAGATCTATTACCTTGAGAAAGTTGTTGTAATTTCTGGAAAATGCTTCTTTCATAGGAAGGAGATATGAATCTCTTCCTCATCTCTTGTTTCAGCTCGGACCAAGTAACAACAGGGGGATGTCTTGTTCTTCTTCGGGTGTTCTTCAATTGCTCCCACCAGAGTAAAGCATAATCTACAAATTCAAAAGTTGCATACCGCACTTTGGCCAATTCAGAATAGTTAGTGCAAGAATACATATGTTCTACTTTTGTTTCCCATTGCAGATATGTTTCAGGATCACTTTTCCCTTGGAAGGTGGGTATTGTCAGTTTAGTAGTAATGAACTCTTCTTCAAGATGTTCATCTCTTTCAGGCTGGCGTTCATCATACCGTTCTTCCGGATAGTGTCCTTCATTGTACTCAGGGAGATTATCAAATCTCTCCTCAAAAGAAATGTTCCTACGACCACCATTACTACCTCGACCTCTACCTCTACCTCTAAGTGATGTGACTTTTCTACGTTCAACATGAGACTCTTTACCATAAGAGGTGCCTTCTTGAAAAGGTATACTAGGTTCCTTTTGATCTGAGGTTGGCTTTTCTACTTTGCTTATCCTTTGTTTGTTATCCTCTATGTCACTTCTCATTAAACCAAACTGATTAACAAGGAAAGTGAGTGTTTGCTGTATATTCTCTAGGGTAACAGGGACTGGGGATGGGACAGGAGTAGATGGGGACGGGGATGGTGCATTATCTTTCTGTTGGGGACCCATGATTCAGAAAACAATCTCAAAAGCCAATTAAAATATTGACAAGATGCAAATACTCTACTTTATGTTGACAATTGTTCAAAACAACAATTTGGACTATTTCTCCTAAGGATTCAAGAAAATCACAGAAGTCAAATTGTTGTTCTGGCTGAATGAAATCTACAGGGTTGTTTAAGACAATCCCTCAATTTACTTTACAGCATATGCAATTATCAATTGAAGTAAAGTGAAAGTAAAAGCACACAAACAAAGTGTCAGCAAGGGTTTGCTTTAGAAACTTCCAATATTTCAAATCTACAACACTTTGGGTTTTTCTTTGGCACTTTCTTTCTTTTGAGCTTTGCACAGGAATTTCCCTTTTGCAATGTTCAATTTTGGGCTTCTCCTCACTTTTCTTTCTTGTGCAATTCTCTCTTGTCTTGCCTCTTACTTGTTGACAAATAATGGCTTTTCTCTCGTGTGTTTCTCAATCAAGCTTAATTTTCTTTCTTTGGGGTGTTTGCTTGATTGTTGTGAGACTACTGCTCACGGCCTACATGAGTCATTGCTCACGGCCTTTAATTGCACAAGGTTTGTTGTATTTGGAACTTGAAAGTTTCTCGTACACAACACGGCTAAACACTATGTAGTGAGAAATCAATTAACAATTACAACAAGTTCAAATTGATTATAGTGCAAGGTAAGTTCAGAAATTGATCTAAAACAATTGGATAGCTTTTTAACAGTGTGGGGGTTTAAACAATTCCTAACTTCCAGGATGTATCTAAGTCCAACAAGTTGTTTGAAACAATTGAAATCAACAAAAAGATATAGCTATTAGCATTCACCAAGATTTCAAATGAGCTTTAAAAACTTGTTCTAAACACACGGTTTTGGCAATTGTTTTTCTGTTTTTGATGCAAATGATCTAACTAATCTTATGATAGCTAAATGCAACTTAGTTGTTTCTAAATGCAATTATAAGGGCTGATTACTATAACAACTAATGGAAATCAGTTTTGATGCAAACTAACTAACTTGTTCTGTTTTGTTTTTAAGTTATCTATTCTGCCTTGTTTTTGTTTTGGTTTTCGTTTGTATGATGCAATCAGTTTCTAAAGATGTTACTAGATGCAAGTCTTTATATTCTACTCAACAAACGTTTATCAACTAGAAACTTGGCAGCAAACATAGTTAACTAGAACTACTTTTTTTGTTCTTTAGTTTTCGGATTTTCTTGTTCTAAACTAAACAACCAACTAAACCTTTAAACTATGTTGTAAACTAGTCTAACTAAGCTAAATAAGGCAGCAACTACAACGTCTAAAACAGTTTGCACACAACTACTAAAAACAGAATTTAACAACTTGATTACAAACTAAACTATCAACTAATCTATTTTTGTGTTCAAAGTTTTCTGTTTTAAGGGCTTAACTAAACTACCATTTAAACTTCTAAATTAGGACCTAATGAACATTGTCTAAGCTAGATTGAACAAGAACAACAAGTTACACGCGGTTTTAACTAAACTACACAAACAGATTCTAACAACACTTAAGACTATTCTAAGTTCTTTTTGTGGTGTTTCGGTTATTGCTACTTAAACTAACTTACCAAACTGTTGTAAACTAACTAATAAACACTTTTAAACATAAACTAACTACCTAAATTAACAGGTTCTAAATGGACATAAAAAAACAGTTTACTACACGGTTTTTGGGCAGCATCATTTTTATGCAAGTTTTGAAAGATTCTAGCCTTCATTTTGAATATGAACCAAGAAAACGCACAAGAATTACTCTTGAAGAAGAAGAAAATTTCATTGAAGGTGTGTGATTACAAGGCTTCTCTTATGTGCCTTTTATAGGCAAAAATATCACAAGACAACAAACTATCTTACATATTGAAATAATGATTGAAAATACTACACACTTCTAAAAACTATTCATGTAGGCTCCACAAAAACTAGTCTTGCAAGTCTTAAATGATGATTTTCAAAGTAGGTCCCTCAAGTACTATTCATGGAAGACTTTAAGGATTTGTCTTCAACTTGAAATCGTTTCTGTTTTGTGACTGATTTTTAGACATCTTCCAATCCAAACTAGGCCTTGATCTTTATTAGAGAATTATAGCCCATTGAGTGTAGAAAATAAGCATATAAAGTTCTTTGCAGTTGGCCCAACCATTGAGGAGATACATCTAAATTACTGAAGGTATGTCACAGAATTCGGTAGAAACAGTACTTCCATTTGCATTCTCCTTTTGGCTATCACGACGAACGATTTTGGAAAAGCAAAAAACATGAAGGTTGTAGATCTTTGTCTTAGATTTCCGACGCATCTTCCAAATTTTAATTTGGCCTTGTGGTTGGAGAGATACATCAATTCTACTAAAACTGGTCCTACAGAAACTCACAATCCGAGATGGGCCTAAACTAATACAACATAAACATTTAAAAAGCAAAATAAAGAACACATTCTATCTTAATGATATTTTACAATGGTTCTAAAAATTCTTATGAATCATGTTATAGGTTCAATAAGGTGAACCCAATGTATAAATTCCCTTGGTTCATTTTGCACATGTTTAAATAGGACGGCCCCCACTTCATGCATTAGTTTCTTAGTTTTACTTCTTGTTAAGGGTCCTTGATCTTGCATTTTTGTAACATTATGTTTATCATTATCTTAACATGGATGAGGGTTATGGACCTCATCAACACCAGTCTCTCAAAAGAGACATAGATCAATTGATGTATATAAGGATTGAGATGGTATCACACTGTTACATATCAATCTCTCAACTCATGGAACATAGATCGATCAATGTACTTATCATACCTTACTTGGATCGATCAATGTAATAAGAATCAAAATTAGAACCACACTGTATAACATCTATGTCTTAATCTGAAACACATAGATTGATCGATGTATATATCAGTCCTTAAAATTTGAGACGTAGATCGATCGATGTCATCTTCATTTGAGGTAATCTCCTTAATCTATGATAACATTTATTACACCCTCATTTTTATTCTTGTTGCCAATGTAGGCTAAGGAAGTATATTATATGAATATATTGATATGATTGAACTTTGTGATATAATTACATTACTAGCATAATTTAGATAAGTAGGGCACATAAGGTATTAGTAAGGAATATATAGATAGTTGCGAAATAAAATGGAAGGTGTAACAAGTTATTTAGTAGGAAGAAATTAAGCGGAAATGAAAAACATGACACATGTTATTATCCCAAGTAAAGAAAAGAAAAAACATAAGAGGGAAATGAGAAATGAATTTAATATTCATAAGAAGGCAAAAAAAGGAAGAGGAAGACAAAAATTCGGCCATGCATCTTAGGAAAGCAGAAAAGCTTCCCTTGTCATATTTTGTAAGAAGCATGTGCCACTTGGATTATTATACTTGCATGCAAGGAAGCATGGCCAAAAGTGGAATCATTTTATTCCCCCCCTAAACAACCAAGTAGGTCGGCCACAAGGCCATTTGAAGGCAACTCCCTCTCCCCTAAACCATTTCATTCTTACACTTACACCTTACAAACTCAACATGACACTCTCTCCTTCTTCCCAGCAAGAAACACCTCCTAAATTGTCTTCCTTTACATCCCTCCAACCATGGTAATTAAGGGATCAAGAAAGAAGAAAATTTCTCATTTCACCTCATCTTCTCCTTTTCGAATCTTTCAATCAAGAAAGTCCTTCAACCAACCCCTTTATTTCCTGATGAGCCAAATAAAGGCTAGAAAACGTTTCCAAGACTTTGTCTTCTATTCCAAATTGATTTGAACCTCAGCTATGGCAAAGAACATCACAATGACACCCCTTGAACTGTAACCGTTTGTTCTTGGCTCAATTCTTGCCAACACCTCTTCCTCTTTGGCATTCCAACACATCTAAAACCTCATTGAGACCCTAAGATGCTGTAAACCAAGAATGAAGTAAGTACTAACAAGTTCTAGGCTATGAACTTGAAAGAAACCGATTAGTGGTTTAAACTTCAACTAGAAAAGTTAAGAATTCCTTAAAGGAAATTTTGACTGAAATATGTTTGAATTGTGGTTATTTTTACATTCAGGTTCCTATTCTACATATAACCAACGAAATTTACAAAGTTACAAGGTTTAAAGTACAAAGTACAAGTCTAAAAGGAACATGCTTGCTTGGTAACTTGTTTGAACAATTTTGGTTCCAAGAAAGCTGGTTTGTCTTGCCGTGCTTCCTTGCTTGTTTCAGCCACATTTCTTGATCAATTTTGATTGGATAATACTTTGAGCAGCTTGGTTTGAATTGCCTTTGATTGGTTGCAAGTTTGGCTTTGAATTTTCAAAGTGAATTAAGCCTTAATCAGCCGTCATCTTCAAGGAGCTGATTGGATCAATATTTGTGCTGCTTGCTTGCTTGTCTCCAACTTATTTTTGATTGGTTTGAACATTTGCAATACTTCTCCCAATTGGTTCATGCTTTGAGCAGCTTGTCCATCATGTTTGGCGTTGAAGAACAATTCAGATTTTTGACATGGGTGCTTGTCACCTCCTTGCTTGTAAGCTACTTGCTTGTCACCACCTTGCTTGAACAAAAATTCAGATTCTAATTGAATTTTCAAGCTAAGTACGTGTACCTGAAAAACAAGGCAATAATACGACACAAACTATCCTAAAACAAGGTTAACCAACCAACAATATTAAAAAGAATAACTAAAGATATGTACAACATGTTTTTGATACAACTAGATCAAAGCTTGTATCATATAAACCCAATGGACATCATCTCTGCTTGGTTCATCCTCTTCATGCCTATAAAGAAATGATTCAGCACAATGCAACAACTTCTTAGCCATACTCCTTGTCATGGGACCTGTGCGGGGCAGTGAGGTGTCATCATCAGTGTTTGTATCCATAAGGTTAGGCTGTAGCTCATCATTTCCCCAAACCCGAGAGCTATTAGGCCAAGGAAGAAGAAGTTTTCTTCCTCTCCAACCTATCTTTCTTCTTCAAGAGTAAAGCCAAGAACTCCATCTCCATTCTAGGCTTGCAATCCAAAATTCAGGAGGACCAAATAGCAAGGGAAAAGCTAGATAAGATTCATGCAAATAACCTCCATCTACCTCTTTTATAAATTGTTCATCACCTCTCTTTTTACCTCTTATAACCGTGTATGTTTTTAGGCAAGGAGAAGGAAGAACTCTCAAGCCTAAGGAAAGAATCAAGCTTTTGGAGTGTTCATCAAGAAGAATTCTTCTAATTTAAAGCTTGAAATCCAAGTAGTAGGAAATATACCACTTAGGTTCTTCATGCATTTTCAAACTCACTAAGTATTTATATAAGAAAAATGGATCATGCATGAGTATGTTCAAGGCAACCCTTATGAGTAACAGTTGTCCATAGGCCTTACATGTGTGGTCTTGAAGCTTGCACGCAAGGTTTGACCATTATAAAAAGTAGATAATAATATAAGTAAGTCATGTTCATATAAAAGTTTAGGTTCATATGCAAAAGAAGTGAAAGAGGCTTGGATGCATAGAACTAGAACATGTATCTATATTTGGAGTGTGTTTAGGTCTAGTCAAGTAAGTGAGGGACTAGATGAAGAAGATTATGTGAAAAGCAAGAAAATATGTCTTGCATGCACACTAAGATTAGAATCAAGTCTAGCCATGGTAATGTTGTAAATAAGAAAAGGAAGAGAATGTAGAATAAACAATGAAGCCATACATGTGGAGTTTGTTGCATGCATCCATTAAGTCCTTGATTTCTAGATTTTGTTAATTTGCAAGGAGTTTTATTTTGGTTCTCCCCTCAAACTGTGTGGATTTATCCCCTTTGGTTGAGCACAATTATATTAGCAAAACTAGTTCTTAATGGAGCATGGCAAATAGTAAGTTGAAAGCACTATTGAGTCAAAACACACATGTTATGAGGAGAATCCAAAAATCCTTGAAATTAGGCATTATAGAAATAATTGTTACCCAATTTGATGTGTTTGCCGAGATTCTTGAAGGAGGTAAACCATTATTTCTCTTGATCCTAGAAAAGCATAAGAAGAAGGAAGGAAACCAAGAATGGTGGCCTGTAGAAATTGTGTCTGTGTATGTATGTAACTTTCAGCTACACGGCCATCCACAAGCAAGAAAAATTATGTTGGACACTAGGAATCATAATAGGGACATGGTAGTAGAAAATGGCTTTTATGTTTTTTGAAAAAAGTAAGAGAAAAGAGGGTAAAACAAACTATATATGTGATGTAAAAACATGGAAAGACATGCATAAGTACCTGTCGGCCTTGGGGCCATTTTCCATGAAGGAACTCAGGTTTTGACACAATAGACCTTAATAGGGAGATGATAATGTATTACGGGTAATTTTTCTTATTTTTGGTAAAATAAAAATATTGACATATATATACGATTGGAGATTGACAACACTACGGTCTTTACATTTATATTACTCGTATGATGATCAATTATTATACTATGGTATTCCTCCGCCATAAGTGAGGCTAATAATACGAAAATATTTTTGTGGATATATATATATATATATGTATATGTATGTATGTATGTATATATGTGTGTATATATATGTGTATGTGTGTGTACATCTCGGCCATAAAGGCCTTTTTCATATAAAAGTTTATGTTTTGGAAATACTGAGCTATAACCTCAAAAAATGGAATACATAAATATTTGGAAATATTTTCAGTTACGTGGAACAGGCAGAAACAGAAGCTACAAGGGTAGAGAAAGCCTATGACCTGGACCCAACTGAGGAAACCAGAACGATGCATCACTTAGCTCAAGCTAAACTAATTCAAGCAATAAGGAAGGAACATGCACACTGGAGGCAGAAGGCAAAAGTCAAGTGGATAAAAAAAGGAGACGCCAATACCTCTTTTTTTCACACCATGGTCAAAGCCAAGAGAGCAAGACAAGCCATACAAAAATACAGACTCCTGAAGGACAAGTACTAACCAACATTGATCAGATAACAACAGAAGCTGTCAGGTACTATCAATCCTTATTTTGAAAAGAAGTTGAATCAAAAAATACATATATATTACAATACATCCCTATCATAATCACAGAAAAAGAAAACAAACAACTAACAATCCTTCCCTCACTTGAGGAGGTAAAAGATACTGTTTGGGCCCTAGACCCTCAGCGCTCACCAAGACCTAATGGGTTTAATGGGCACTTTTACAGACACTGCTAGGACATAATCATGTACACAAATCATCCCAAGATTTTTTCCTCTTGCTCCCTATTCCTAAAGCAATCTCAAGCACAACAACAACAACAATAACAACAATCATACCCAGTATATCCTAACGACAGCAAAAGCTATAACTAGGCTCTGGGGAGGGTAAGAGGCAGGCAAACAATACCTCCATCCCAAGGGATAGAGAGTTTGCTTCCAGTGAGACCACGGCTCTATATGTACCTGTATAGATAGTACAATAATAGGAATATGTACTAATGAATGGATTTTATTAAATATAAATCTAAACCTTACGATATTAAAATAGTCAACAATGAATATACACAAATAGTTAAAAAAAGGAAGTGTAGAGACTATCTAATTCTCTAAGTATGCTCTAAGGTGCCCCTATATCCTGTCTACCCCTCCTTAACCTTAATCCTCTGCCTCCATGTACTCCTATCTTGGACCATGTCCTCAGAGAGGTGCAACTCTAGTAAGTCCTGTCTAATCTGCTCATTCCACGTTAGGTTGGGCCTGCTTTTACTCCTCTTCCCTTCTGTAGTGAGGCTTTCAATTGCTCTGACAGATGCAGTTGTTTGTCTCCTCTTGACATGCCCAGAAATCTCAGTCTTCTCTCTCTTATCTTATCTACTATACTAGTCACCTGTAACCGTTCTTTGCATACCTCATTCTTATTCTGTCTAGCCTAGTGTGCCCACACATCCACCTCAACATCCTCATCTCTGCCACTTCTATCTTCTGCAACTGCGTCCTCTTGATGGCCCAGCAGTCTGTTCCATATAACATTGTTAGGCGCACTGCCACCTTATAAAATTTTCCTTTTAATTTAGTTGGAAAATTCTTATCACACAGCACCCCTGAGGCCACCCTCCACCTACACTAGTCTGCCTGAACTCGGTATGCTATGTCACTCTCTATGTCCCCATCTTGTTGTACAAATGACACAACAGTAACTCTAATCCCCAAAGGAGACAACGCTAAAACATTTGCATACTAGAAGCCTATCAGTGTCTCAAATTTCACAAGTAAAATAAACTTCAGAATAATAACTGGTAGAATGAACCTTATTCTTCATAATCTCATCTCCCCCCCCCCCACATAAGCAGGTTTTGTTAAAGGTAGGAGTATGCACCATGAGCGTCTTGTTAAGTTTTCTCCCGATGGTCTTTCACCCAAGGTACGATAGTTTGAGTAAGATACATCATCAAGCTTCTCACTAATTTGAGTGCTTCAGGAGCGGTTTGTCTAGGGGTGCCTTGTCTTGGTGCAGTCTTCCTTGGCTGCCTTAGATGCCACCTGTGCCGCTGCTACCGTTAGCCTCCATCTCCTTTGTAGCGCCCCGTATCCAGGCTATACCCACGTAAGGTGCACCCGCCATACATCGCTAAGGAAAGTACAAGGCATCGATGCGTTACTAGTATTGTCCCATGATTACGCCATGGACTACTGATCTAACATCAAACAGTGGTAATAACGGCAGAGTTAAAACATAAAACAGACATCGTCCATAGCGTCTTACATATTACAAACCATAAACCAGAGTTCCAAAATATTCCAAAAGTCCTTAATACAAAACAGAACATCAACTTCTAAGCTTCCGCATCTCTCAGGGGTAGGGCATTTGCGGTTCATCCTCTACATACTCCATCATTGGCTCCTGAGACTCTGAAAATGATAAATAAAGTATGAGTGATACAGTTACCCAGCAAGTATCCCACCATTCTACCGAAACATATCAGAACCATAAACCAGACCATAAACCCACAAGTGTAAGGTTTTAAGGTAAATGTCATACCTGTCGGATAAAATCTATGCTGATGAACTTATAATCTAGAAAATATTGTCATTCCGCTGAGCTAAGGTTCATGCGATGCGATGCAGCATGAAGACATGCAGAACAGGACATAAAAGAACTATGCGGACGAAACAGGACAGAATAGAGCAGAACAGAACAAAATAGAACAGAACAAAACAGGAAAGAATAGTATAGCCATGGCCTTTACCTTTCTCCGTATGAACTGAGCATCGTCTACGAGTGATTCCGTCAGAATAATACCACGTATGAGTCAGAACAAAATAATACCACATGTGAGTCCTGAATAAATCATTTACCCCGAAGGGTCTACCGGCTACCGCAATAAGCACCCGGGCAGAATAAAATGTATACCCACATGAGTCTAACGGCCACCACCATGAGACAACCGGGCAGAACAGAATATATACCCACAAAGGTCTACCGGCAATCCTAATGGACTAACTGGGCAGAACAGGTAATTAACCTTGTAGGGGTCAACCGGCTAACCTTAATGGAGTAACCGGGCAGAACAGGATACAACTGGAATCAAACGCAAGGACCAAACGTTCAGTACGGGTTTTTAAGAAGTGTCTTTTCCTTTCTTATTTTAAAAACAAACTTCCCTTAAAAAAAATGTCATGATGTGTATGCGATGCATAATGAAGTATGCAATGGGTAACAGGGGTCCAAACCGTCTTTATAATCCTACCCCAACCAGTTTCGGGTTATAGCATGTTCAGAACGCAAAGCTAAAAATTTCAGCTTTGTACCGTAACCTCTTAACCCCTCCGTTTAACCCCAAATCCGGTTTATTTACCGAAATTCTTTCACCAACTTATTAGTTTAGGTCTATTATCATTTATCCATGCATTAGAAATGATGTTGAGTGGTTATAAAGGTCAAAACGGAACTATTCTCCATGATGTGCAGAAACAGCCCACTGTTTCGATCCTAAGCTCATAAACGGCACTAAAAAATATCTCCCATGTCTTCCTTTATCCTTAACAACCTCTAATCATCCTAAGGATTAATTTTACTTAGCCTTTATCCTTCCCATTTGGCATTAGACCATGAATAAATCCGTAAACAATCTCATCGTAAAAACTTTGTTGTTGGTATTTTTGAGCTTTTCCTTGAGTCTTCTAGCCACTCCTAGTGCCTACACCATCAATCACATCTTCAATAGCTTCAAATAAACATATCCAAATTTTAAAATCACATAAATATGTCCAATAAAAGAGGCATACAAAACAGTCCCATAATCGCACATATTCCATCATAACAAGTAACTTAAAGCACTTAAAACTCATCAAATATGGTCATTTACCAAAACAGTCCATTAACCATTAATTTAAATGAAATTGTGTATCAAATTAATTCCCAAACTACCCTTGATACATAGCAAGTAAAATAGTTCATCTTTTCCCCGACTACCAAGTAAAACCGTGGGTTTGGAGGGTAATATACCTTCCAAGGTGACTTCTTTTCCCCCTTAACATATGTCTAATCCTTCAAGTGACTTACCCCCTCAATCATTGGTCTCTTAGTCATGTTTTTAAGATACTTAATAATATCCCTTAGCTCTTAATAGGTCACGGCAGGAGCATACAAAACAACCCTTATCTTATAGCATTCGAGTAGACCTAACCATTTATGTGCTATCTAAAATATTCTAGTAACATAATGAAAGTGAATCATCCTATTTCCTTAAAACTTCTCAAAGCCGTGGTTAAGGGGTGGGGTAATCTTAAAATTCCCAACTCATTTCAACATACAAGGTGGGTCATTAGCCTAGTTACTAGATCATTTCCTTGGTTTCATACACATGCTTCACAAGAGTCATCCTAGTGATTCTTATAAAAATTTCAGCATGATATATTTATCATACGGGCTTAACAAAGGCAAGATTAAAGACCTAAACATGTCTAGACATCTCATTTAAAGTTCCTCAATATCTCAAGGGAGAATCAATGGGTACTTGCCTTTTCTTGCTCAAAGGTGGTGTCATTGATTCTTGGTCTTCCTAAAAGTTTTTGAGAATCACCTTCCTCCTTCTTGATGTCACACGGTTGACACACACACATGGGGGTGGTTAGAATTTCTTGATAAAAGAAATGGAGACTTAGAGTGTGGGAGAGGGTCTTACCTTGAGGGGATTCTTGATGCCTTACACCTCTTAGGTCCTCTTGAGGTTGAAATCCTCCTATGGTGATAACATAGGCCACGGGTTGGGGTGTGTTAGGGTGAGTCTTTGCTTACATCTTATACCAAGTACCAACTCTACCCTTTCACAAACGATACAATCAAGCACACCGGATCACGAACACCACCACCTATTGAATGAAGGTATGATCACACCTTGATCACCTTTTTACAACAATGTATGAGTGTGGATGGTATAATCAAAGCCTATACAATATTTTGAATATATGAACAATAGGCTTGAGAGAAGAAGAAGAAGAAAGAAATATAGAAGAAGAGAGTAGAAGATCCTTTTGCACTTGAGAGAAAATGAGAGCTGTCTTCTTTTGTTTGTACTACTTCTCTTCCTTTTAAACAAAAGTGGCCGCCCCTTAGGGTTCTTCCATCCTTGAGAATTCTCTCTAATGCCCTTGGAAGATTTCCTTGTGTAGATATGACACCATCTTGCTCACTTGGCACACTATGATTGGAGGAATGGCTTGGCCTTGCTTACTTGGCACTTGATGATTGGTCCAACTTGTCATCATTTTAATGAGCTGTAAAATCTGAAAATAAATCATAAAACATGTGCCAAAAAGACTTCAAAATGTTGCCAAATAATCATCATTCAATCCTTTCAATTTTGGCAAGAAAATTAGGGTGCATTAAGAGCGAAAAATCGGCCACCCTATAGTACATGTGCTGAAAAATTTCAGGATGTGGCTATTTTCAAATCTTTTGAATTGTTACCTTGTGTAGTTCCCTCATTTATGTCACCAACCTTGTGTGGCATATTCTCCACCAATTGAGATGCCAACTAAGCTCTACCTTGGCTCCATCATAGCTGAGAATGGCGTGTAGAACCAATGTGCATGTGCTGAAATTTTACTTTAGTATTGTCAAATAATGCACAATAATTACACATATATGGTAAATTCCAATCAGCCCTAATTTGAATTTTATAGAACACTTTAACATGTCTTGAATGTGTAAAAAGTGACTATGTACATGTTACAACTCATGCCAAAAACGTTCCATGTGTTATGTTTGTAGAAAACCACATTTTCGACTTTCGTCGATTACGCCATTTTTCTCCGATTAAATTCAAAATTTTTGCACATGTCATATATATTATGTCACATATAATATACATAAAATAAAGTAGATATTCAGCTCTAATGGCTGATTTAGAGGCGCCCCATGTGCTAAAAGAATTAAATTTGAAATATCCACAATTTGGCCTAAATTGTGGGTGATTTGTGTATGTCAACATGGAATGATTTAAAGGTTGAATTTAACATGTGACCCAAAAACGTTTTGGCTATTTTTAAAGTATATGGGTTGTCCATCTTTATATGGCAAGTACGTGACACGTTGGCGAAGTTTCGGTAGTCACCCGATACGACTATTTTCGGTTTATAACCTTGTAAAGTGTCATTATAATTTTGTCATCACCATGACTTATATCATATGATATAAGACCTGAATATACTCATAAATATGAGGTGTATATAGTAGTGTGATGTTGACATACGTTTGTAATACATGTAACGTGTCGGTAGTACGTCAGAATATATGTGTATTGTACCTTTTAAAAAATCTGAATGTATATATAATATATATATGTAGGCGTGTGAGAGGAGCAGGAGGGAGACTTTCCATTTCCAAATTTGTTGACATAAAGCTTTATCCAAATATATCTTCATTTAATGAACTAGTTAGTTCATTAATTTAAATACTTCAATTAATGAACTAGTTTAGTTCATTAATTGTGGCACCTGAGAATAGTTCAAAGACAACAAATGTTTACCATATGATGTAAGCTTTGACGCTTCATGGCTTGTTAGTACGGAAACAATATATATAAAGTATATGAGGCATGTATATCACAAAAACATGTCAAGTAATAATTTTATCATGCATTTCGTAAACTCATACTATTTAAATCATGCATTTGTAAATCATTCAAACACTTTTTCTCAACAGCCACTACCAGAATTTCTCAGTTCTTTCCAAACATCATACCCTACCATATACCCATTGTGCAGAAAAGAAAGCTTAACAGTGGACCACCTATGGCTCAACTGCGAATAAATTAAACTAATTTGGCACAAATACTCAATACTACCAGATGGATACCCACCACCACCAACTCTTTCAACCCTACGCAACAACTTACTCAGATGGTGGATAAATAGCAAAATCAAAAAAATCCAAGGCAGGATCAAAATAATAGCACCAGGGATTATCATCTGGACAATCTGGAAAAAATACACAAATATCATCTTTGGGGAGACCAATGGAGCATCAGAAAAACACTAGAAGACATTTGCAAGCAACTATTTAGCTGGTGCATGTAGCTAAACAGAACTAAATTGGCAGCAACAATACAAACATTTGTAGATGCAGGGCTATCACCCCACCTATAGCACCCTAGAAGACATATAGTTAAATGGACACCACCACCTCAAGGATGCATTCAAGATCAACAAAAATGCTGCGGCAACCAAGAAAAATCTGCTGGGGGAGCGATAGCTAGAGACCATCATAGAAACCTTGTTGAAGCTATCTCCTTTAGCCTTCTGCAGGTTCATCTGCTTACAGCTGAAGCTCAAACTAACCTACTCGCCATCTGCTACTTTGGAATGAAATTCTGCAGCATTGAAGTAGAATCAGACTCAAGCAGCCTCGTTAGTTTATTGAAAACAAACACGCAGGAAATAGAGGGGAAAGTGAAGGAAACAATAAAAAGAACAAAAGTGTTGTTAGCAGTTTTAATGGCAAAAGTCAATTATACCCCTCGGGAAACCAATGCATCAACACAAAATGGGATGACACATAGGATACTCTTGAAATACCAATCACTTGAGGAAGTCCCTAAAATTGTTAAGGGATATATCCTAACGGACCCTCACACCCCCTACATTAGATAGTTGCATATTACTATATTCTGCACATTTTGTACAAAACCAATTTGGAGATTAAATAATAAAAAAATTTATTTTGCGTAAAGAAGTGTGTGTGTGTGTGTGTATTTTGGTCATGGAGACATGACTATGTGAAATGAAAAGAGAAAAATAGATAAAGATAAATTTCACTAAGTGAAAATTATTGGAAAATGTATTACTTGGACATATTTGACCTCTTGGAATAAAGAAAGAGTACATTTGCTTAATATCAAATAATATGAGATAATGGATTCTTTATGGTCACTTATGCTTGTTTACATGTTTATGGAGTTGACATTTATGGATTGATAATTTGACTCATATGGATATGAATCATGATGCGCTCCATGTTTTCAAAATTCATTGGTTTTACGGAAAATTGCATATTGCATTGCATTGTTTGCAAAATTACGAACCCTCCACAGATGGGATATAGATATAGACTAGTCTCTAACCAAATATGGATATGGACCAGTCTCTGACCGGATATGGATATAGACTGGCCTCTGACCAGATATGGATGTAGACCAGTCTCTGACTGGATATGGATATGGATTTGGATTGGTCTCCGACCAGATATGGATATAAACATGCACTGCATTTCTTATAACCTTGCATCACTTGCATCATCATGGATAATGGAAAGCATATGGATATGGATATGGAATTTATTCGGACATGGATTATGGACTTTAATTTTTATGGATTATGGACATTATTTGGACATGAAACATTCATGGATTATGGACATTATTTTGATATGGACTTCATGCAATAAAGTAATGGACTTAAAAATTGTACTTATGTGATTTGTTTTGATTGTATGTATGGCCATATGTATAAAGTATGTGTTGGACTTATTTGTGAAATTGAGATGGTTTTATGTATATATATGTTCATATGTTGTACTTTATTTTTAAACCTCGTCTTGGCGTGTATGATCCCAAAGCAGATCTAAGGGGTATACTTGTTGGACAATTTGATTATCGCTCACAATTGTTTTAAATACTTTGTAGATTCAAGGGTTCTGGGTACTGAGTTGGTAGAGGATGAGCCAGAGAAAGGATATCCGTGATTGAGATGTAGGCTCCCAGACTCGTACTTAGTTGTTTCTGACTTGATGGCTTTGTAAATAGGAGACTTATGTACTTGGAGATTTATGTATCTAGTTAGACTTTATTTTTATTTTAGTTGTATTTCAGACTACTGATATCATGTATGTTTATGTTTATGATGCTTCCGCTATATCAGTCCATGTTTCATATTGTGATGTGCATTCGATTGGTATCGACACCTTGTACTTCTCTTAGTAGAGTACGGAGGATGCACCGTGCCGAGACTCTAGTCCCAGGCAGGACGCTACAGGTGGTATTAGAGCCTATGCTCTAGATCCATGGCGGAATCGTAATATTAAACATTGATTTTAGATGTAAGAAATGATCTTACATAGAATAAAAACCTTAGATAAATCGAAATAGAACGGAATAGGGTGTATGCACACATAGGAATAAAAGCATTATACTTAAGAGTTTTCATTATCTGTGACTGAATTTGACTAACCTTTTTGTCTACAATAGGATGCCTCCTCGTCCATGTGGTCGCCCTTCGAGAGATAGGTGTGATGAGGTGCCACCGCACCTGCACCACAGCATGTGCCACCATTGCCGGTGCCTGCTCAAGGAGGTTTTCTACAGGCTTTGATGGATGCTATGATACAGATTGTGCAGGCTATGGGACAGAACCAGCCAGCACCCAACACAGGCTGCACATCCTCCTCTAAAGCAGCAGCACGATACCCGTTTTTACTATGGTGAGATGAGGAGGCATGGGTTCTGACATTTGCAGGGAGATCTGACCCTGATGAGGTTGAGAGATGGAAGGATGAGATCGAGAATAATTTTGAGCTGATCCAGGTGCCAGACGAGATGAAGGCATGAGTGGTTCGCCCGTTCCTCATTGGAGAGGCGAACTAGTGGTGAAAGATGAATTTGCAAAGTTTGCCACAACTGACTGGAATGAGCACGATTTTGAAAGGAGTTTCGCAAGTTTAATATTCCGCCATCAGTCACCCTGGAGAAGATTGGGTCATTTGAGACTTTGAGACAGGAGACATGCATGACCGTGGTAGAGTATGCCAATCAGTTCACGACGTTGGAGAGGTATGTGCCATCTATTATGACAGAAGAACCACTTAAGATAATAAAGTTCGGGAGAGGGCTGAATCCTCGCATTCGAGTAGAGTGAGACTTGCTGCGGCAGGATGAGAAGGCTTAGGGTAAGAGGCCTAGAGATGCTGGACGTGGCCTATCCAGGAGAGGGACCAAAGCCCCAAGGAGGAGTTCTCTCCGATCAGATCAGAGGCCCCAACGTCAGTCACAGAATCAGACCGGACAGACGCCAGCGATTCCCTTCTATTCCACATGTGAGAGGCGTCATACAGGGGAGCTGGAGAAAGAGAGGGGACTGTTTCAATTGCGTCCAGACGGGACACATTTTTCGTGATCGCTCGAACCTGAGGAGGATGACTCAAAGAGATGCACCGCAGCAGCGGAACAGGCCGAGGGCCAACACAAGGGTGCACGTTATAGTAGATGATGAGGCACAGGATGCGCCGGACGTTGTGACAGGTATTTCTAAAGTGTACATTTTAAATGATTCTATAAATATGATTACTTGAACCTTGCATATAAATACAAAATTGTCTCAGGTGAGATATTAGTACATAGTATCCCAACTAATGTACTGTATGATAGTGGCGCTAGCCACTTGTTTGTGTTCAAAAGGTTCACCAAGAACCTTGACACTTGCCCGGTATGGCTGGAGATGCCCTACCAAGTCCAGGCCACGGGTGATCACGTCATCATTTCTCATCATCTGTACTAGAATTGCGAGATCGAGATGGAGGGGCAGTTGCTCACTGCCAATCTGATTCCGATACAGATTGGGGACTGATCTTATCTTAGGCATGGATTGGATGTACAAGAATCATGCGCAGATAAATTGTCAAGAAAAGCATGCAGTTATCAGGGATCTAACTCGATAGTAGGTTACCTATCAGTGTGACAAGAAGCTGGAGAATGTTCTGAGGAATGTATAATTTGATCGCTACACAAGCACACCGAGCTCTGAGGAAGGGTGATATGGGATTCTCGGTATATGCGATGAGCGCTGAGCATGAGACAACATCGATTGATGATGTACCCATGGTTCAATAATTTTCATATGTATTCCCAGATGTTTTGCCAGGCCTACCCCTAGACCAAGAAGTGGAGTTTGAGATAAATGTTATTCCAGGGACATAACCTATTTCGAAAGCGCCGTATCGGATGGCGCCCGCTGAGCTAAAAGATTAAAAGGTGTAGTTGCATTGATCGATAAGAAATTTATACGGCCCAGTGTTTCTCTGTGGGTAGCCCTAGTCCTATTTGTAACGAAGAAAGATAGCAGCATGCGCTTGTGTAGCGGCCCATCCGGGACTAGGGTCTCAACACGGTGCGCCCGATGTACAGTGCTACGAGAAGTACAAGGTGTTGATAACATTTATATGCATGTCGATATAAACATGTATCAAAATAGTGGAAGCATCATAAATAAACAAAGCGTACTCGACATGCAACATACATCTTATCTATATCCGAATGCATCAGAGTAGCATCAGTACAAAAAGAAATGAGTACATGGCTAAAATATATAAGTACAAAATATAACAGCTGGACCCACTAAGCTCCTCACAGGTATCAAGATCTCGGGGCTATGCATGATGAGAAAAATAAAGAGTGAGCGATAATGAATCACTCAGCAAGTATGTATGTCTGGGTTCATCATGTGGATCATGCATGGGAGACGAGGTAAGAAATATAAGTATAAATAATGAAATACAACTCAAATGTATTAGCAAATAAAGTAACACATAGTGCAAATAAACATAAGCAACATGTAATCATATAAAGTGCATATAAATAAAGCCTTTATCTAAATTCCACAGGAGATCAATATCACTTATGCAATCCTATTTTCTCAATCATGTCTTATGCCAAGTCCCACTTCCTTATGTTTATATCATGCATAATTTTCTATTCGTTTAAGTTAATCATGCCGATGGCTAAAGGTGTGTCAATGGGGTTCAGATCTCCTCACCGTTCCTCCCTCACTGCGTGCATCACCATCCTCCCCTGCTGCCACGTGTTGTGTGGTGGAGAGTGTGGTGACTCACCGCGCAGTGAGGGAATCCCATCCGGTGTCACTGATGGTAACTCGGAGGTTCATGCAATATGATTGTGAAAGGCTATAACACGTTTCATTTTTGGTAAAACATTTCAAAACATAACAAGTTCGTATCATTTCCATAACTTTTATATAGAGAAATAGAGATTATGGTAAATAGAAACATGAAGACCACTTGTTCAATACATGTATATACATTTGTATGTTAATGGGAAATAGGAAAAAGGGCATATATGCATACATTAAAAATGCAGGGATGTCGACATCCCTTAAAATGCCCTCTGCTGCTGTCTCCATCTTGCAGCCTAAGACACAAAAGTTTTCCTCTATTCTTTGGCTAAAATCGATTGTTGGGATGGGGCTACAAAGAGCCGTTGAAGGCTCAGAATATGCAGCAGGAAGAACTCCTTCCTGAAACCTTTTTTGTGTATATATATCTTACAGATTGTATCCTAAAAATTGAGAGAAATCAATGATATTTTTTTATTCTTCTTCTCCCTCGGTGTCAATTTCATTTTTGCTGTTTTTACACTTCCAAACCCGTTAGCTAAGTGTATTGTTTGTTTTTCTTAAATCCAACATGGTACCAGAGCTGATGGATTACCTACAGTGAATGATTCTTCATTCTACCTGTAGCATGTTTCCCAATTGTTGTACTACCGCTATTCTTCCACTGGTAAAGCGCCTTGTTGCCTCTACTAAGAAGAACAGATGAGTTTGGATTCTCAGTGTTTTTCCTTTCTAAACTTGGTCTATGTGTTCGATCAATTGTACCCTTGCGCTACCTCTTCAAGAACTTGCAGAACTTTTGGGGGAAATTGAGAGATCTGTGTTGTTCTTGGTCATCTAGGCTTGCTGCCATCTCGCTTCAATATAAAACGTCTCTGCATGTCCACAAGGGCCATGCGAATGATGAATCTAACCTATATCTTGAAGTTCTGGACCTTTAATCAAGGGAATTTGGTTTCAACTATTGCAGCTGTTTTCCGATTCCCACAAGGTATATGTAATTGGACCCAATAAGCTTGTCTGCTGTTGCTGCTCATCATCTACATTTCCCCCCTCATTTTATGCATAAACCAACACAATTAGGTCTAATCTGTCCCTCTTATGCTCGTATACTCTTGTTTAAGTCTTATTATCACCTTTGTTGTCTCTATTATGTCCAGTATCTGCTTGATAAAATGTTAATAATGAAACTGATCAGTAAGGTACCTATTCTGCCTAACTTATAAAGGTTGTGGTATCCTTGGATTATGTGAAATCCATGTGGTCTCTGACCTATACTAATGGTGGTATATGGAAATCTATGCGCTATGGTTATATTCCTCTAAAAAGAAAAACTCGTATAGAAACAGTTGTCTACAGAGTGTTCGGGGTAACCTGTTCTATGGTATATCACTGTCTGGTGATTGCCTCCTTTGATTTGCTGATCGTTAAGATGGAAGGCTATATCTTTTTGTGTGTAATGATTCTGTCAGCTTCACCTCTGTTTTTCTGTTGTGATTATGATATAAATAATGATAAGATTCTAGTCTTTGTTGGTTACTTGCTGTGGGAAAATTTGGAGCTGTTATAATCATTGTCTGGTGCTCTGTATATTAGAGTCTTACCTCATGATCATATGCTAACTATATGATGATCAATATACTGAATTTACCAGTCTGAGAAGCTGATAATGTTGAATGGTCAGTATGTAAACTTCACGTCATGACTGGTTCTTGCAGGATACATCGGATATATACTCTAATTCGTTCACTCTGATGAGCCAAATAAAGGCTAGAAAAACGTTCCAAGACTTTGTCTTCTACTCCAAACTGATTTGAACCTCGGCTATGGCAAAGAACATCACAATGACACCCCTTGAACTGTAACCGTTTGTTCTTGGCTCAATTTATACTAACACCTCTTCCTCTTTGGCATTCCAACACATCTAAAACCTCATTGAGACCCTAAGATGCTGTAAACCAAAAATGAAGTAAATACTTAACAAGTTCTAGGCTATGAACTTGAAAGAAACCGTTAGTGGCTTAAGCTTCAACTAGAAAAGTTGAGAATTCCTTAAAGGAAGTTTTGATTGAAATGTGTTTGATAATCTGGTTGTTTGTACATTCAGGTTCCTAACCTACTTATAACAAACGAAAATTACAAAGGGTACAAGGTTTAAAATACAAAGTACAAGTCTAAAAAGAACATGCTTGCTTTTGAACAATTTTGGTTCCAAGAAAGCTGGTTTGTTGGCCGTTGCTTCCATGCTTGTTTTCAGCATCAATTTTGATTGGATAATACTTTGAGCAGTTTGGTTTGAATTCCCTTTGATTGGTTGCAAGTTTGGCTTTGAATTTTCAAACCAATTAAGCCTTAATCAGCCGATTCCTTCAAAGGAGTTGATTGGATCAAATTTTGTGCAGCTTGTTTGCTTGTCTCTAACTTGATTTTGATTGGTTTGAACATTTTCAAGACTTCTTCCTATTGGTTAAAGCTTTGAACAGCTTGTCCATCCTTGTTTGCGTGAAGAACAATTCTTGAATTTGACATGAGTGCTTGTCACCTCCTTGCTTGTAAGCTACTTGCTTATCACCTCCTTGCTTGAACAAAAATTCAGGTTCTAATTGCATTTTCAAGCTAAGTACGTGTACCTGAAAGAAAAGGCAATAATACAACACAAACTATCCAAAAACAAGGTTAACCAACCAACAATATTAAAAAGAACAACTAAAGATATGTACAACATGCTTTTGATATAACTAGATCAAAGCTTGTATCATATAAACCCAATGGACATCATCTCTGCTTGGTTCATCCTCTTCATGCCTATAAAGAAATGATTCAACACAATGTAACAACTTCTTAGCCATACTCCTTGTTATGGGACCTGTGCGGGGCAGTGAGGTGTCATCATCAGTGTTTGTATCCACAAGGTTAGGCTGTAGCTCATCATTCCCTCCCACTTGAGAAGGATTCGTCCTCGAATCTGAATCAATACTAAATGGAGAAAGGTCAGCAACATTAAAAGTTTTAGAGATAGGACCATACCTTTCTTCAGGAAGATCGAGAACATAGGCATTATCACCAAGCCGTTTCAACACTTTGAACGGTCCATCGCCTCTTGGCTTCAACTTTGAGTCCCTTTCCTTAGGGAATCTTTCTTTCCTTAAATGTAACCAAACAAGATCTTCAGGCTCAAATATAACAACTCTACGATTCCTGTTGGCTCTATTGACATACACTTTATTCTTAGCTTCAAGTTGTGACTTAACCTTTTCATGCAATTCTTTCACAAGTTTTGCTTTTCGTTCACCATCTAAACTAACACGTTCATGAACAGGTATGGGAACAAGATCAAGCGGGGACAAAGGGTTAAAGCCATAAACAACTTCAAAAGGAGAATGCAATGTTCCACTATGAACAACTCTATTGTATGCAAACTCAATATAAGCTAAGCAGTCTTCCCAATTCTTTAAGTTCTTTTGAATGACAACACGTAAAGTTGAGACAAAGTTCTATTAACAACTTCATTTTGACCATCGGTTTGTGGGTGAGCAGTTGTAGAAAATAACAAGTTTACTCCACAAAACAAGCGAGAAATGACTTAGAAACTTTGTATCTCTATCACTAACAATTGTACGTGGCATGCCATGCAATCTAACAATCTCCTTAAAGAACAAATCAGCAATATGAATAGCATCATCAACTTTCTTACATGCAATGAAATGTGCCATTTTGGAAAATCTATCAACAACAACAAAGATGCTATCTTTACCAGTTTTGGATCGAGGCAATCCCAATACAAAGTCCATAGAAAGATCAGTCCAAGGTGAGCTTGGAACAAATAAGGGAGTGTACAATCCATGTGGTTGTGTTCTAGATTTTGCTTGTTTGCAAGTAATACATTGGTCACATACCTTATCAACATGTGCTTTCATATGCGGCCAGAAGAAATGCTCCTTAAGTGTTTCCAAAGTTTTTAACGAGCCAAAATGACCCATTAAACCTCCTCCATGAGCTTCTTTCATCAACAACTCTCTTAATGAACACATTGGTACACATAACTTATGTTCTTTAAACAAATAACCATCATGCAAGTAATATTTAGCAAAAGGTGAATCAATGCATGCTTCATAGATAGAACTAAAGTCATGATCAGAATGATACATCTCTTTGATAGACTCAAAACCAAACATGTTATATGAAAGAGTAGTAATCAAAGTATAGCGACGAGATAATGCATCAGCAACAACATTTTCTTTTCCTTGCTTATACTTGATCACATAAGGGAATTGTTCAATGAATTCAACCCATTTGGCATGTCTTTTGTTCAATTTTCCTTGACCTTTTAGATACTTAAGGCTTTCATGATCAGTATGAATCACAAATTCCTTAGGTTGCAGATAATGTTGCCAAGTTTGTAAAGAACGGACAAGGGCATACAATTCTTTATCATAGGTTGAATAATTTATGGAAGCTCCTTTCAATTTCTCACTAAAGTAGGCAACAGGTTTGTTAATTTGATGCAATACAGCTCCAATGCCAACTCCACTGGCATCACATTCAACTTCAAACATTTCATCAAAGTTGGGCAATCTCAGGATAGGTGCAGAAGTTAGACGTTTCTTAAGTTCCTCAAAGGCTTGTTGTTGTGATTCTCCCCATTCAACACTTACATCTTTCTTGACTAACTCATTCAAGGGTGCAGCTATGGTAGAGAAATCCTTCACAAAACGTCTATAGAAGCTAGCTAATCAATGAAAACTCCTGACATCTCCAGCAGACTTAGGGGTTGGCCACTCAGTTATGGATTTAACTTTCTCTTGGTCCATTTCAATTCCTTCAGCACTAATCACAAATCCTAAGAATGCAACCTTCTCCAGATAGAAAGAACACTTCTTGAAATTAGCATACAACTTTTCTTTCTGTAGGGTGACAAAAACAGCTCTAAGATGGATCAGATGTTCACTTAGGGTTTTTGAGTAGATAAGAATGTCATCAAAGTAAACTACTACAAATTTCCCTATGAATTTCCTTAAGACCTCATTCATTAACCTCATGAAAGTACTAGGGGCGTTGGTTAAACCAAAGGGCATAACTAACCATTCGTACAATCCAAATTTAGTCTTAAAGGCAGTTTTCCATTTATCACCTTCCCTAATTCTCACTTGGAAATAACCTTGTTTAAGATCTACTTTGCTAAAGCATCTAGACCCATGCAACATATCCAACATGTCATCCAACCTAGGAATAGGGTATCTATACTTCACAGTGATCTTATTGATGGCTCTACAATCAGTACACATTCTCCAAGTTCCATCTTTCTTAGGGACAATGATAACAGGAACAGCACAAGGACTCATACTCTCTTTTACTTTACCTTGGGTCAATAATTCCTCAACTTGTTTTTGGATTTCCTTAGTTTCCTCTGGATTGGCTATATAGGCAGGTCTGTTTGGTAGAACAGCTCCTGGAATGAAATCTATTTGATGCTCAATGCCTCTTAGAGGTGGTAAACCTGGGGGATCTCCTTCAGGAAACAAGCTAGAAAATTCTTGAAGTAAAGATGCAACTTCACTTGGTAAAGTAGATGGTATTTCAGATGAAGAGAACAGAGTTTCTTTGTAAAGCAAGATATAAACATTTTTGTTTGAATTGATAGCATGGAATACCTCGCTTTGAGATGCAAAGAATGCATTTTTCTTTAGAGATGGTTCAGCAGAAACTTTGATTTCTTTCGGTTCAATTTTAAGATGAGAAGTTTTCAGTTGGTTTTCTTTGATGAAAATCCTTTCCAATTCCTTTTCTTTTGGATCATTATGGCTTTTTAACATTCGTTGTTGATCCTCAAAGACTTTGTGCGGGGGCAAGGCATTTAATTTGAACAGTTTGTTGTTATGCCTAAAGGAATATCTATTTAGGTAACCATCATATGTAACCTTGTTGTCAAATTGCCACGGTCTACCTAATAAGATATGACTTGATTGCATAGGGGCTACATCACATAACACCTCAGCAGAATACCCACCAATTGATAAAGGAACTAGGACTTGCTTTGTTACTTTAACTTCACCACACTCATTAAGCCACGTAAGTCTATAAGGACGGGAGTGATTATTTAAAGGTAACTCAAGTTTCCTAACAAGTTCAAAACTTGCAACATTGGTACATGAACCGGAGTCAATGATCAAAGTGCAGACTTTCTTTTTAACCATACAGTGAATGTGGAATATGTTCTCTCTTTGTATTTCAGGTTCTTCAGTTTTAATTTGGGCACTTAGAACTCGACGGACAACTAAGAACTCTTTTGCTTCACACTCATTAATCTCTTCACTAATCTGTTCTTCTTCCTCACATGTTTGTTCAATTTCATTGTTTTCTTCATTCTCCTCCAATTCTTCCTCAGAATAATACTCATTAGACTCTTCAAAACAAGATGCGTTTAGGGTTGGGACATTGATTAGCAAAATGACCTTTTCCTAAGCATTTAAAACATTGAATATCACGAGTCTTAACATTAGGTGTACCTTCCACCTTGGCTTTGCCTTTATCAGTGATTGGAAGCTTTGGACGATTTTGGATGTTCTGGGTTGATTTTCCTTGGAATCCACGGCCTTGACCTTGTTGTGAGCAGAAAGGCGTCCGGGCTGTGTTCTAGGAAAACTCAAAGGATTAGTCCGAAAAGAAGGGTTAGAAGTTTTTACCTTCAATTGTCTTTCCACTTTCTCAGCAATGTGAACCATAGAAGCCAGATCAGAGTAAGGTGTAAGTTCCACCTTAAATGCAATCTCTTTGTTCAAACCAGCTAGAAATCTAGCCATTGTGGCTTCCTCAGCTTCTTCTATGTTAGCCCTGGTAAGCAGATGTTCTAATTCTTTATAAAATTCATCAATAGATCTATTACCTTGAGAAAGTTGTTGCAATTTCTGGAAAATGCTTCTTTCATAGGAAGGAGATATGAATCTCTTTCTCATCTCTTGTTTCAGCTCGGACCAAGTAACAACAGGGGGCTGTCTTGTTCTTCTCCAAGTGTTCTTCAATTGTTCCCACCAGAGTAAAGCATAATCTACAAATTCAAAAGTTGCATACCGCACTTTGGCCAATTCAGAATAGTTAGTGCAAGAATACATATGATCTACTTTTGTTTCCCATTGCAGATATGTTTCAGGATCACTTTTCCCTTGGAAGGGGGGTATTGTCAGTTTAGTAGTAATGAACTCTTCTTCAAGATGTTCATCTCTATCAGGCTGACGTTCATCATACCGTTCTTCCGGATAGTGTTCTTCATTGTACTCAGGGAGATATTCAAATCTCTCCTCAAAAGAAATGTTCCTACGACCACCATTACTACCTCGACCTCTACCTCTACCTCTAAGTGGTGTGACTTTTCTACGTTCAACATGAGACTCATTACCATAAGAGGTGCCTTCTTGAAAAGGTATACTAGGTTCCTTTTGATCTGAGGTTGGCTTTTCTACTTTGCTTATCCTTTGTTTGTTATCCTCTATGTCACTTCTCATTAAACCAAACTGATTAACAAGGAAAGTGAGTGTTTCCTGTATATTCTCTAGGGTAACAGGGACTGGGGATGGGACAGGAGTAGATGGGGACGGGGATGGTGCAATATCTTTCTGTTGGAGACCCATGATTCAGAAACAATCTCAAAAGCCAATTAAAATATTGACAAGATGCAAATACTCTACTTTATGTTGACAATTGTTTAAAACAGCAATTTGGACTTTTTCTCCTAAGGATTCAAGAAAATCACAGAAGTCAAATTGTTGTTCTGGCTGAATGAAATCTACGGGGTTGTTTAAGACAATCCCTCGATTTACTTTACAGCATATGCAATTATCAATTGAAGTAAAGTGAAAGTAAAAGCACACAAACAAAGTGTCAGCAAGGGTTTGCTTTAGAAACTTTCAATATTTCAAAACTATAACACTTTGGTTCTTTTGGGCACTTTCTTTCTTTTGAGCTTTGCGCAGGAATTTCCCTTTTGCAATGTTCAACTTTGGGCTTTTCCTCACTTTCTTTCTTGTGCAATTCTCTCTTGTCTTGCCTCTTACTTGTTAACAAATATTGGCTTTTCTCTCGTGTATTTCTCAATCAAGCTTAATTTTCTTTCTTTGGGGGGGTTTGTTTGATTGTTGTGAGACTACTCCTCGCGGCCTACATGAGTCATTGCTCACGGCCTTCAATTGTACAAGGTTTGTTGTATTTGGAATTTGAAAGTTTCTCGTACACAACACGGCTAAACACTATGTAGTGAGAAATCAATTCACAATTACAACAAGTTCAAATTGAATATAATGTAAGGTAAGTTCAGAAATTGATCTAAAACAACAATTGGATAGCTCTTTAACAGTGTGGGGCTTAAACAATTCCTAACTTCTAGGATGTATCTAAGTCCAACAAGTTGTTTGAAACAATTGAAATCAACAAAAAGATATAGCTATTAGCATTCACCAAGATTTCAAATGAGCTTTAAAGAGTTGTTCTAAACTCACGGTTTGGGCAATTGTCCTTTTTTTCTTTATTTCTGTTTTTGATGCAAATGATCTAACTAATCTTAAGATAGCTAAATGCAACTTAGTTGTTTCTAAATGCAATTATAAGTGCTGATTACTCTAACAACTAATGGAAATCAGTTTTGATGCAAACTAGCTAACTTGTTTTGTTTTGTTTTGTTTTTAAGTTATCTATTCTACTTGTTTTTGTTTTGGTTTTCGTTTGTATGATGCAATCACTTTCTACACTAGATGATACTAGATGCAAGTCTTTGTATTCTACTTAACACACGTATATCAACTAGAAACTAGGCAGCAAACATAGTTAACTAAAACTACTTTTTTTTTGTTCTTAGTTTTCGGTTTCTCTTGTACTAAACTAAACAACCAACTAAACCTTTAAACTATGTTGCAAACTAGTCTAACTAAGCTAAATAAGGCAGCAACTAAAACGTCTAAAACAGATTGCACACAACTACTAAAAACAGAATTTAATGACTTGATTACAAACTAAACTACCAACTAATCTATTTTTGTGTTCAAAGTTTTCTGTTTTAAGGACTCAACTAAACTACCATTTAAACTTCTAGATTAGGACCTAATGAACATTGTCTAAGCTAGATTGAACAAAAACAACAAGTTACACACGGTTTTAATCTAAACTACACAAACGGATTCTAACAACACTTAAGTCTAGTCTAAGTTCTTTTTTGTGGTATTTTCGGTTTTGCTACTTAAAACTAAGTTACCAAAATGTTGTAAACTAACTAATAAACACTTTAAAACATAAAGTAACTATCTAAATTAACAGATTCTAAATGGACATAAAAACAGTCTACTACACGGTTTTGGGCAGCATCATTCATATGCAAGTTTAAACAATGTAAACATGAATAGAAGACTAACCAAAGCTCTGATACCAATTGATGAGCCAAATAAAGGCTAGAAAAACGTTCCAAGACTTTGTCTTCTACTCCAAACTTATTTGAACCTCGGCTATGGCAAAGAACATCACAATGACACCCCTTGAACTGTAACCGTTTGTTCTTGGCTCAATTTATACCAACACCTCTTCCTCTTTGGCATTCCAACACATCTAAAACCTCATTGAGACCCTAAGATGCTGTGAAGTAAATACTTAACAAGTTCTAGGCTATGAACTTGAAAGAAACCGTTAGTGGCTTAAGCTTCAACTAGAAAAGTTGAGAATTCCTTAAAGGAAGTTTTGATTGAAATGTGTTTGATAATCTGGTTGTTTGTACATTCAGGTTCCTAACCTACTTATAACAAACGAAAATTACAAAGGGTACAAGGTTTAAAATACAAAGTACAAGTCTAAAAAGAACATGCTTGCTTTTGAACAATTTTGGTTCCAAGAAAGCTGGTTTGTTGGCCGTTGCTTCCATGCTTGTTTTCAGCCTCAATTTTGATTGGATAATACTTTGAGCAGCTTGGTTTGAATTCCCTTTGATTGGTTGCAAGTTTGGCTTTGAATTTTCAAACCAATTAAGCCTTAATCAGCCGATTCCTTCAAAGGAGTTGATTGGATCAAATTTTGTGCAGCTTGTTTACTTGTCTCTAACTTGATTTTGATTGGTTTGAACATTTGCAAGACTTCTTCCTAATGGTTAAAGCTTTGAGCAGCTTGTCCATCCTTGTTTGCGTGAAGAACAATTCTTGAATTTGACATGAGTGCTTGTCACCTCCTTGCTTGTAAGCTACTTGCTTATCACCTCTTTGCTTGAACAAAAATTCAGGTTCTAATTGCATTTTTCAAGCTAAGTACGTGTAGCTGAAAGACAAGGCAATAATACAACACAAGCTATCCAAAAACAAGGTTAACCAACCAACAATATTAAAAAGAACAACTAAAGATATGTACAACATGCTTTTGATACAACTAGATCAAAGCTTGTATCATATAAACCCAATGGACATCATCTCCGCTTGGTTCATCCTCTTCATGCCTATAAAGAAATGATTCAACACAATGTAACAACTTCTTAGCCATACTCCTTGTTATGGGACCTGTGCGGGGCAGTGAGGTGTCATCATCAGTGTTTGTATCCACAAGGTTAGGCTGTAGCTCATCACACTCAAAAAACACATGGCATGAAGATGGTTAAACTATGTTGGCATGTTAAGGATTGTGTGTTTCATTTTACTATGGTTGATGAAGTCCTTAGTCTTGTGTTTGAATTGGTTGTAGAGAAAAAGGGGTTTGAGTGATTTCAAAATACATGATTTAAACATGTTACAAAGAAATGCATGACATATTGGATAAAACTTGCCTTATATAGTTCATATATAATGTTGTCGTACTAACAAGCCATGAAGCTTTAAAGCTTATGGCAAACATTTGTTGTGTTTGAACTATTTTCAGGTGCCACCATTAATGAACTAAACTAGTTCATTAAGTGAAGTACTTAGTTAATTAAACTAAGTAGTTCATTAAAGGAAGCAATATTTGGAAAAGGCACAAAGGCAACAAGTTGAAGAAAAGAAAGTTCTCTCTCTCCTCTCCACACATATTACACGCCATTATACACACACACACACACACACACACATATATATATATATACAGATTTTTTGAAAAAGGCACGTACACATTTATTCCAACGTACTACCGACATGTTATATATTTTACGTATGTACGTTAACGTCACACCACTATATTTAACTCATATTTATGAGTATATTCAGGTCTTATATCATATGATATAAGTCACGGCGATGACAAATTTAATACGACACGTTAAAAGGTTATAAACAGAAAATTAACGTATCGGGCGAATATCGAAACTTCGCCAACGTGTCACGTGCTTGCCATAAATAGATGGCCAGCCCCTACACTTCAAAAATGGCCACAAATTTTGTGGCTTTCATGATATGTACAGCCATAAAATCATTCCATGTTGGCACACACAAATCACCCCACATTAAGGCCAAATTGTGGAGATTCCAATTTCAATTTTGTCACATGGTTTAGGCGCCACTTTAAGATCAGCCTAAGTGCTGAATATTAAAGTTTAATTTATGTATATTATGTGTAACATAATATATATAACATGTGCAAAAAGTTAGAATTTAATTAGAGAAAAATCGGATAATCGATAAACGTCGAAAATTCGGTTTTCTACGTACACGACACATGGAACGTTTTCGGCATATCATATAACATGTATCTAAACACTTTTTACATATTTCATACATCTCAAAGTGTTCTAGAAAATTCAATTAAGGGCTGATTGGAATATATCATGTGTGTATAATTAAAAGTGCACTATTTTACAATGTTTGCAAAAATAAAATTCAGCACATGTATCTACACATTCACACATCTAGCTCAGCTGAATTGGAGCATATGTGGAGTCTTGTTGGCAACTTGATTGGTCAAGAATGAAGCATACAATATTGGTGACTTAAAGAAAGGAACTACAAAAAGTAACATTTCAAATCTTGTCACAATTGTGACACATGCTGAAAATTCAGCATGTGTACAAATGGCTGGCCAAAATATCCCCTTTAATGAGCCATATTTTGTTGTGTTGAAACATGTGGATAATTGGGAGATAATATGGAAGTGTTTTGAATATTCTATGGAAACAAATAAGGTGATATTTTCAAATATCACACATGCTGAAAATTTCAGCATGTGTGGATGAATGTTGGCCGACTTCTTGGCCTCATTGGTGTCTAATTTTTATTCCATAAATGATAAGAATATTGTGTACTAAATGGTGATTGAATTATTCTTTGATTTCTTGGATTAAATCAATGTAAAATTGGTAATATTTTGAATAAAAGGTGAATGTTACACATGCTGAAATTTCAGCATGTGCAAGAGACTTTATGGCCGATTTTTTCAAGGTAATGTGGAGAAAATTGTCTTGCTAATTTTGTATGATGATCTTGGGAATTATGGTAACTATTTTATGATTATTTTGGCACATGTTTTAAGTGTTATTCTCAGATTTGTCTAGTCATCAAGTGATGACAACATCCAACCAATCAATGAGTGCCAAGTAAACAAGAGCTTAATGATCATCCAATGAGGAGATGCCAAGTAAGCAAAGACATGTCACAATGTTGCCATATAATCCAAGGACTTAGAAGATAATTTTCAAGAGAGGAAGAGCATCAAGGGGGGCGGCCACATTGTTAAAAAGAAAGGAAGAGAGCAAAACAAAAACAAGAACAAGCCTTGCAAATTTGAAAGATCGAAAAACGTTTTAGCCTTCTCTTCTACAGCCTCTTTCTTTCTTCTGTAAAAGCCTATTGTACTCAATTCATATACTTGAATAGGCTTCATATAGTTCACCACATATTCTTTATCATTGTAAAAGATTGATCAAGGTGTGATCAATCTTGCACTTGCGAGGTGGTGGTGTTCGTGACAATTGTATTCTCATACAAGGTTTGTAAAGGGTTGGAGTTGGTGTGTAACTCCATCAACCCTATGGTAAGGTGTTACTTTGTGTTGTGTATTTAGTGCTAACTGAGGAAGGTGTCCTTGAAGACTGGAGTAGGCTGTTTATAACCGAACCAGTATAAAATTCTTGGTGTCATTTACTTTCAGCACTTACTTTCAGTTCCAGCACTTTTTATTGTTTTTGATCACGTTCGTAAAAATAGTAAACGAATTTCAAAAATTACGAAACTTTCCAGAATCATAGCCACACGTCTTAAGGTTAATTTGGCACAAGTTTCAACGCTTTTGGACAAGTATAAGTCATCCAAACGTCCAAAGTTTTGAGACTAGTGCAGTCTGATTTTCAGGCTTGCAAAGGTTAAGACTTTGATCGTATTTGACTAACTTCCAAAAAACAATTTTCAAAACTGTTTCAACCCATTTAAATACAACTAATAAAGGGTTAGTCTTTAAATTTTCAGAGCATTTGGAGTTACGTAGAAATAGAAATTAATTTTTCAAATCAGTCTACCGTTTCTGGCAGATTTGCGCAATCTGACCACCAACGAATTTTCAAGGGGTTAGAGGTTGAATTTAAATCTGAAATTTTTAGGAGATACTAATAACATCTGAGGCTAAGTTCTCTCAACATTTCAGAAATTTTCAAGACCTGCAACCTAGTTTTCAAAACGTTTTAAAACTGGTCCTAAAAACAAAAATTGTTTTCAGAAGTTGAGTTCTTAGTTTAAAACTATTTTAAACACCACATTTTCCGCACCAACTATTCAACCCCCCCTCTTCTAGTGGTGCCTTGCAGATCCTACAAGAAGTGGTATCAGAGACAGGAACACTCACATCAAAAGGATCCAACGATCTAAGTGAGATGGCAACCACAAACTTCAAAATCGAACAAGAAGGTATGTCCAGTCAAAGGCCTCCTCTCTTTGACGGTGAGTCTTTCATTTAATGGAAGTTAAGAATGAAACTCTTTCTTATGGCAATTGATATTGATCTTTGGTCAATTATAGAAGATGGTCCATTTGTTCCATCAAAGTTATCCACTGTAGATAGAGTCACACTAGAGGTCGTTAAGCCTAGACAAGAGTATACTAGTGAGGATAAAAAGAGACTAAGCATGAATGCTAGGGATATGCATTTACTTTTAAATGGACTAAGTAAAAGTGAATCAAGCTATGTTTCAAATTGTTCTAGTGCTCAAGAAATATGGAGAATACTTGAAATGAAACACGAAGGCACTAGTCAAGTAAAAGAGTCCAAGATCAATTTGCTTATGTCCACACTCGTGATGAGGTACAGGTGCCAAGCGGCAACAAAGACGAGGCAAGTCGAGGACAAGAGACAAGAAGTATGACAAAGAGTTTGAGCCAAGAAGTTGATGCATTCTTGTTCAGGCACGTGCAAGACGAGCCTGTAAACAAAGAGTGTTGTTGGGTTCACTTACTTGAGCCCAATCTTTGAGTTTTTATGTGTTGTAACATATATGAGTCGTTTGTATTATTTCTTTCATTCCTTGAGTCGTTTGCTGAAAGTTTCTTGTTTGTAAAGGTTGTTCTTTCGATCTTGCATGACCAAACCTTGAGTCTTTTAGCTTGTTAGGCCTTTAGGGTTGTTTATTATGTTTCTATATTTATTATAATTATTTTAAGGACTTGTAAGGTTGGAGACGTTTGAAGACCAAAGGAGTTGAAGAGAAACAAGCCCATTTCAGAATGTAATTTTCTGGCAGAACAAGTTTCCGTAAAACAGGCGTATCTCTTCAACCACAAGGGAAAATCAAGTGATTCAAGATTCCTTGGAAACACAAGACAAAGATCTAGCACATTCATGTTTTGCACATTTCCAAGATCTGTCGTTATAATGGCCAAAAACAGCATTGAAATTCAAGTATTGTTTCTGCCGAATTCTATGACACATGTTTAGTAACTTGGACTTATCTCTTTAATGGATGGGCCAAATTCAGATAACTGCATATGTTTATTTTTTACACTCAATGGTCTACGATTCTCTAAGAGGAGTCAAGGCCTAATTCGAGCTGCAAGTGATCCAAAAACAGGCCACAATTCATACAGGTTTTCAGGAGCCCGTACAGAAAGCATTCAGGACACCCAAACTTTGGAGGGCCATATCTAACTCGTTCCATATCCAAATGAGGTGTTTCAAAAACCCAAATTTAATTTTAGAATTCCCACTGCTTTGCTTTCAATTTGCCTCTGACCATCAAATGAAATGTGAATAACCCAAACGTGATCTACAATTCTCAAGAAGTGATAAAGACCAGAATCTGCTTCTAGAAGGGGCCAAACCGTTTGCCAACAGATTACACATTTTTAGCCTTTTTTGCAGCCTTTTGACTAGCCTTTTCTTTGGATTTGTAGACTAGACTTTTTTTGGTCTTCTTGGCCCTATTTAAAGGAGTCATGGACGTCCAAACAGGGTAAGAAAGTTGGAAATTTTAGTCATAAGAATTCTTGGGCAAAATTAGCCTATTTTCTCTTCATAAACACTTGTGAGTTTTGTTATTTGATTCTTCTTAAGAACAAGTTGAGTGTTTTCTTTGTTTCTTTGAAGATCAAAGTTAGAATCCAATCAAAGAGTGAGCAACCTTGTGGGGGATATCCAAAATCAAAGGTGTTGCCGTCCAAGAGGGTGCAAACTTGATTGGGAAACGGGTAACTTTTGAAGAAGGAAGGCTCAAACAAAAACCTTGGTGAATCAACGGCTAGGAGGGAGTTAAACTCTTGCCTACAACCGTTAAGGATCCAAGTGTTAAAGGAGACGATCCGTACGAGGCGTGACAACCGCGCATCAGTTTGGTATCAGAGCAAAGGTTCTCCTTTAATCTATCATTCATTTCGTGTCTTCTTTTTTTTGTCTTCATTTTTTGTGTCATCAAAAAAAATCCCGTTCCAAAAAAAATCAGCCTTAAAAATTTCATCCAACTTGATATTTTATCAAAAAAAATAACAACCTATCTTTCTGGACTTGACAATATCAATACCTTGACATATTGAACAAAGGACCGAAATTTCTTTGACATATTAGACTATTGGCACTTTGTACCTATTTGACATATTGGACCTATTGGACACTTTGGACCTATTGGACTATATTGGACAATTTGGACAAATTGGACAGGACCAAATACCGAACTCCTTGGACATTTTGACAAAGGACCGTGACATATTGGAGATACCTTGACAAGGACCCTATACAAGGACAAGGACAATTTTTAAAACATCTTAAAACATTCAAAAGATTGCATCTTTATTGTTGCTCACAACTATTTTCATTTGGGTTACTTTGTCTTGTATCCACTCTTGCTTGAATACATACTTGGGTATTAGGATCGTTGCATAGAGAGCTTTCATTTCAGCCACACTTATATTGCTTCTACTAGCCTAAAAAGCTACCGTTGTTAACTTTAAATCTTGTTGCTATTTGAAGCTCTTAGTCATGCTTGGGTTTATGCATCTTACTTGCATTGTATGTTGTGTTTATTGATGCATACAAGTGATCCATACTCATACAATCCTTACACTACGAAAGATTGAGTCTCTTTTCACAAGAGCATCTTTAAACATCCTTTTGTACCAAATTTGTTAGGAAATCAACCGAGATCACTGCAAAAATGCGCAGCGGAAAACAAAACTTGATCTCTGATTTCCTACCAAGGATCCATGTTGTTCGTTTAATTCGACAAAAGAAATCAAAAAGTACCTCCGTAGATTCGAAATCTGCAGATGGAAGAGGTGCGAAAATACGATCACCCTCTGTCGGTATCCACACGAACGCTTCCGCCCGGAGTTTTAGCTTTTCAAACAGCGCGGCTGAAGAATTCGGTTTTCACAAAAAACGATTCTTGCCCTTTTGTTTTCTACTGGTTGTGTGGTGTACGAGATACACCATGCTCCGTACATATATATAGATATCAAAATCCGATTCCTGATCGGATTTGTTAACGCTATCAAAATCCGTACCAGATACGGATTCTGTTAGGATTAGATAAAACCAATCAAAATCCATATCAAATATGGATTCTCTGTTATTATCCGATGATATAAATGTATACATAAAAAAAACGCAATTAATAATAATAATAATTAATATCCAATATTAATATTATTAATATTAAAAACGATAATAATAATAATAATTAATATCCAATATTAATATTATTAATATTATTAATCTCAGCCATACGCATTCTTGTGTGTGACCCGATAGGCCCATATTAATTGGCAGTTGATTAAATCACTATTAAACCAACAAGTCGTAATTGGCCTCTAGCAAGGCATTACAACTACCCAATTAATACGAGTAAAGTCCAACTAGCCTAATAATAGTACATGCATTAATCCTTTTGTCACACGATATCTAGTTTGAACATAAGTCATGGTCAGCGTCATACTTATATAGTTCAAACATATGATTACTCGATCTCTAAGTAGACTGATAAAACAAATGATATTGATCACACTATCAATTCATTTGAGCATGGCCATGCATTTCACAGTCTCACTAATCGAGGGGCCCAAAGATATCTCTCTCAAAAGAGAGGGACAAATTCTATCTTGATTGTTCAATATCCTCTACATAATTTCTATCACATTCAATCATGACCTTTATTATTATCCAGTTACGGATAACGTTTGATCATGTCAAAATATAATAGTCCTTATGTTGGAAACTATGACAATCTCAAGTCAAAGGATTAAAACATGACTATCATGAGATTTACTTATGACGCTAATCCATGTAGCAATCTCATGATGGGTCTATCCAATACACTGTTCTCTAACAAGTATCTATGAGATTGATTCGTATCACCATACACATAATCATCTCATGATTATCAAATCAATACTCATACTGATTATAAATTATTTTATCTCCATAACAATAATGAATCAGGGACATATATCAAAATTGTGTAACATACTAACCAACAATAATGATAATAAAACCTCTTTTATTAATAATAAATGCATAACATAAATATCCAAATCATGGCCTAGGGCACATACACTAACAATCTCCCACTTGCACTAGGCCTACAAATATCTGAGACCCATAGATCTAGTATGCTGATCATGCTTGACCCGTGAGAGAGGCTTAGTCAATGGATCCGCTATGTTATCATTTGTGTCAACTTTGCATATCTTGACATCTCCTCTATCGATGATGTCTCGAATGAGATGGTAGCGTCTGAGTATATGTTTAGATCTCTGATGAGACCTAGGCTCTTTTGCTTGTGCTATGGCACCATTGTTGTCACAATAAATGTCCACAGGATTTGCAATGCTAGGTACCACTCCTAGCTCAGTGATGAACTTCTTCAACCAAACTGCTTCTTTAGCTGCATCTGATGCTGCTATATACTCAGCCTCTGTTGTAGAATCAGACACAGTGCTTTGTTTTGAACTCTTCCAACTAACAGCTCCACCATTCAATGTGAATACAAAACCGGACTGCGATCTAAAATCATCTATGTCGGTTTGGAAGCTAGCATCTGTGTAACCATTTACAACTAACTGGTCATCCAAACCTCCATAAACCAAGAATACTTCTTTAGTCCTTCTGAGGTACTTAAGAATATTCTTGACAGCTGTCCAGTGACCTTCACCGGGGTCAGCTTGATATCTATTGGTTGTGCTCAATGGATATGAGACATCTGGTCTAGTACATAACATGGCATACATGATCGATCCTATAGCAGAAGCATAAGGAATTTTATTCATTCGATCTCGCTCATCAGATGTCTGAGGACATTGATTCTTGCTAAGATGAATGCCATGAGACATAGGCAAGAATCCTTTCTTGGACTCTTGCATGTTGAACCTCTTCAACATTTTATCTATGTATGTACTCTGACTCAAGCCTATTATCCTTTTAGATCTATCTCTATAGATCTTGATACCAAGGATATAGGTAGCCTCGCCCAAGTCTTTCATTGAGAATGAATTCCCTAACCAAGCCTTAACCTTTTGCAAAGTAGGGATATCATTTCCAATAAGCAATATGTCATCCACATATAGGACCAGAAACATTACTGCACTCCCACTAATCATCTTGTAAACACAAGGTTCATCTTCATTCTTGATGAAACCAAAGTTCTTAACTGTTTCATCAAAACGAAGATTCCAGCTTCGAGATGCTTGCTTCAATCCATATATGGACCTTTGAAGCTTGCAAACCTTCTTTGAATTCTCAGGATTTACAAAACCCTCAGGTTGTGTCATGTACACATCCTCGAGTAAATTTCCATTAAGGAAAGCAGTTTTGACATCCATTTGCCATATCTCATAATCATAGTATGTTGCAATGGCAAGGAGAATTCGAATAGACTTAAGCATAGCTACTGGTGAAAAGGTTTCATCATAGTCTATACCATGAGTTTGCTTGAAACCTTTAGCCACAAGCCTTGCTTTGTAGGTTTGCACATTTCCATCCATGTCAGTTTTCTTCTTGAAAACCCATTTGCAACCAATAGTCTTAATACCCTATGGAGGATCAATTAAAGGCCAAACTTGGTTATCAAACATGGATTGCATCTCAGAATTCATGGCTCCAAGCCATTTATCTGAATCTGGACCTGACACAGCTTCTGATAGGTAGTAGGCTCATCTTGATCTATGAGCATAACTTGACTATCATCAGTCACAAGAAATCCGTATCTCTCTGGCTGACGATGTATCCTATCAGATCTGCGTTGGACTTGTGTTATATTTTCAGGCTCCACAACTGTTTGTGGTTCTGAAATTGTCTCTAAAGACGGTTCAACGATATCTTGTGGAACTTGAGTTTCCTCAAGTTGTACTATACTCCCACTTGTTCTCTTGGAGAGAAACTCCTTTTCCAAAAAGACTCCATTTCGAGCAACAAACACTTTGTTCTCTGAGGGAATATAGAAATAGTACCCTTTAGTTTCTTTAGGATACCCCACAAAAATACATTTGATAGATTTTGGAGCTAGCTTATCTGACACTAATCTTTTCACATAAGCTTCACAACCCCAAATCTTAAGAAAAGACAAACTGGGTCTCTTACCAGTCCACATCTCATATGGTGTCTTTTCAACCGCTTTAGATGGTACACGGTTCAAAATGAATGCAGCTGTCTCTAAGGCATAACCCCAAAAAGATAAAGGAAGATCTACTTGACCCATCATAGATCGAACCATATCCAATAAAGTCCGATTTCTCCTTTCAGAAACACCATTCCATTGTGGAGTTCCTGGAGGAGTCAACTGTGAAACGATTCCACAATTTCTTAGATGTTGGTCAAATTCTTGGCTCAAATATTCACCACCTCGATCTGATCGAAGGGTTTTAATTGTCTTACCAAGTTGATTTTGTACTTCATTTTGAAAAGTTCTAAACATTTCAAAAGACTCATGCTTATGTTTCATTAGGTAGACATAGCCATACCTACTGAAATCATCAGTAAAAGTAATGAAATACTGAAATCCTCCTCTGGCACTAATGCTGATTGGGCCGCATACATCTGTATGTACCAAGCCCAATAAGTCATTAGCCCTTTCACTGTGTCCAGTAAAAGGGGTCTTTGTCATCTTTCCAAGCAAACAAGACTCGCAATTTTCAAATGATTCAAAATCAAATGAATCTAATAATCCATCTTGATGGAGTTTAGATACGCGCTTCTCATTTATATGGCTAAGGCGACAATGCCATAAATATGCAGGGTTTAGTTCATTTGGCTTAGTTCTCTTTGAAGATATGTTATAAATATTACCGTCATTGGAATCATCAAGGTTAAGGACATAAATGCCATTATAACTACTTGCAATACAATAAAGCAAGTCATTTTTATCAAAAATAGAACACTTCTTATTTTTAATTAAAAATGAATAACCTTCATCATCCAAAACAGATACTGAAATAAGATTCCTACTCATAGTAGGAACATAAAAGCAATTGTTTAAAACTAACAAAAGCCCATTGGGCAAGACAAGCTCATAGGTCCCTACAGCTATAGCAGCAACTCTTGCTCTATTGCCAACACATAGGTCCACCTCGCCCTTCTTCAGCATCCTACTCCTTTTGAGCCCCTGCATATTTGTACAAATATGGGATCCACATCCAGTATCTAATACCCAGGAAGAAGAAGTAGATAAATTAATTTCTATAACATAAATACCTGAAGATGTAGTCGCACTACCCTTCAGCTTCTTCAACTCCTCCAAATAAACATCGCAATTTCTTTTCCAATGCCCAGGCTTGTTGCAATGGAAACAGGTTCCTTCCTTAGGAACCTTTGCCTTGGGACCAGGTTTCGGTTTAGCTTGACCCTTGGACCCTTTTGCACCCTTCGCACTTTTGGGCTTACCCTTGCCTTTACCTTTCTTTTTCATAGGCTTGATATTGACACTCAATACATGGGTAGGCTTTTTGATATTCCCCTCAGCAGTTTTGAGCATACCGTGTAGCTCAGGAATGGACTTTTCCATATTATTCATATTGTAGTTCATGACGAACTGAGAAAAACTGCTAGGCAAAGAGTGTAGGATCAAATCCGTAGCGAGTTCCAAACTCAGGGGATATCCGAGTCTTGCAAGGTGATCTATATAGCCTTTCATCTTTAAAACATGAGCGCTAACAGATTCACCTTCAGACATCTTACAGTCAAAAAAATGCAACAGCAGTGTCGAACCTATCCTGCCTAGCCTGTTTTTGGAAAGCTTGTTTGAGATGCACACTCATCTCATAAGCTTCTAAGTGTTCCAGGTCTTTCTGAAGTCCTGAACACATAGTTGCCAACATAAGACATCCTATGTCGTTTGAATCTTCCACATGCTTCTTATACTTGTTCTTAACAGCAACAGAAGCATCAGCAGGAGGTGGTTCAGGGACAGGGTCATCGAGCACGTAGGACTTCTTTTCTTGCTTGAGAACGATTCTCAAGTTTCGAAACCAATCAACAAAATTAGTCCCACATTCTTTTAATTTTTCCTTCTCAAGGATTGATCGTAACGATAAGGTGGAATTGTTATTAGCAGCCATTTATGATCTACAAAACATGCAAAGTAACACTTTATTAATAATGAGGTTAAAATTTATAAAACTCTCACTAAAACATAACCCTCAAAAGAAATATTTTAGTGAGCTAAGATCCATATTTGACTTAATTCTAAACTCAGCTTTGGCATGACGCTTAAAATTAAGTTATTTAGGTAGGTAACTTCTTTACCAATTACATCTCATGTAACTCTTAGAATTTATGGAATAATGACATCATATATCATTGTATGTTAGATTCCATCTAATGCCTTGGGCCCAAGACCATTTTGATAGCCCAATTAAGTCTAACCAATTTTAAACATATGAGTAGCACTATTACTCATCCTACGTAGCTAGGAATGTTTAAAGCACATTGCTTTGGCAATACCTACTTTAATACAATCCCAGTTTTAATAGGTGTTTAAGACATGGATGGCATAAAGACTTAAATTATTGATGAGGGTTCAACTTAGTTTATGTCTTGCATTGCATATCATTATATCGTAGCATCCTATATGCATATATAATCTATCATCCACGCATCTCATACAAAATGATAAATATGTAAACGTGACATAGCATGACCAAACTAAATATGATCTTCATGAGACCAGATGAAGATCATAAAGGAAACCCTATGTGAAAGACTTCCTATTACAACATTTGCAATGATACATATCTTGTTGTCTTGAGCTCATGCCTCCATCTACATGGAATCCACTCGTCCTTGGTATGTGTCGCCATCACCACTTTTGTAGCTTGATTCTTCATTTATTACAATAATAAAGAAAAACCCTAACTAATTGTATAATAAAATACAACAAAAACTACAGCGGCACGCAGGCCATAATAACCCAAAACAGAAATATGACTAAGTCAATCACATAGGTCCTGAGGCCATGCTATGCACCATGCAAAGACATCAACAATTATAATATATTTTACACAAACATATTATAACAAATAAATATATATTGACATTCCTAATGTCACGGTAACGAACTATAGGGCGTACGCATACGGCGGTCCCGCTAGTCGGTTAGCGGGCGGGGTTCCGAGGAGCAGCGCCCCTGGGCGGGGTCCGAGGGGCAGAGCCCCTTGGCGGGGTCGAGGGGCAGCGCCCCTCGAAGCCAGACAGAAAGTATCAATCGCATTGATAATTTTCTTTTCGAAACCCTAACACAGACGCGTCAATCATATTAACGATCTTACTGTTTTGATTACGTGTAAACCCTTATAGAAGCACCGATCGAACCGAGAGTTATCATTCAAAACCCAAAACAGAATCATCAATCGAATTGATAATCTGCTGTTCAAAATCCGAAACAGAATCAATCTGCCATTCGAAATCCGAAAACAGAATCATCAATCGAAGCCATAATCTGTCTGTTTTGAATATGCATAACTCTTACAGAATCATTATCGGTTGTTCATATCGATATAAACATAATCGTTTTTGATCATCACATGAAAAACGAAAACTTTATATCATATATAACAATCTCGAATCATAACGTCTCATGAAAACGAATTGAAAACATCAATCCGCTCTCACCAGATGAGATTCAAATAGGGTTTTACACATAGCGTATGTTTATATCTAATATAAACAGAATCGGTTTTGATCATCGCATGACAAACAAAAACCGCCGTATACAAATCATCTCATGAAAACGATTTGAAAAACACCATTCTTCTCTCATCATATGAAATCCGAGTTGGGGTTTTCGTACATATCATGCCATACGAAAAACAGTAAACATATAATCACATAAGCATGATATAATCGATTTAAACGAAATCAACAAGTGTCTCTGATACCACTGTTAGGAAATCAACCGAGATCACTGCAAAAACGCGCAGCGGAAAACAAAACTTGATCTCTGATTTCCTACCAAGGATCCATGTTGTTCGTTTAATTCGACAAAAGAAATCAAAAAGTACCTCCGTAGATTCGAAATCTGCAGATGGAAGAGGTGCGAAAATACGATCACCCTCTGTCGGTATCCACACGAACGCTTCCGCCCGGAGTGCTAGCTCTTCAAACGGTGCGGTTGAAGAATTCGGTTTTCACAAAAAACGATTCTTGCCCTTTCGTTTTCTGCTGGTTGTGTGGTGTACAAGATACACCATGCTCCGTACATATATATAGATATCAAAATCCGATTCCTGATCGGATTTGTTAACGCTATCAAAATCCGTACCAGATACGGATTCTGTTAGGATTAGATAAAACCAATCAAAATCCATATCAAATATGGATTCTCTGTTATTATCCGATGATATAAATATATACATAAAAAAACGCAATTAATAATAATAATAATTAATATCCAATATTAATATTATTAATATTAAAAACGATAATAATAATAATAATAATAATTAATATCCAATATTAATATTGTTAATATTATTAATCTCAGCCATACGCATTCTTGTGTGTGACCCGATAGGCCCATATTAATTGGCAGTTGATTAAATCGCTATTAAACCAACAAGTCGTAATTGGCCTCTAGCAAGGCATTACAACTACCCAATTAATACGAGTAAAGTCCAACTAGCCTAATAATAGTACATGCATTAATCCTTTTGTCACACGATATCTAGTTTGAACATAAGTCATGGTCAGCGTCATACTTATATAGTTCAAACATATGATTACTCGATCTCTAAGTAGACTGATAAAACAAATGATATTGATCACACTATCAATTCATTTGAGCATGGCCATGCATTTCACAGTCTCACTAATCGAGGGGCCCAAAGATATCTCTCTCAAAAGAGAGGGACAAATTCTATCTTGATTGTTCAATATCCTCTACATAATTTCTATCACATTCAATCATGACCTTTATTATTATCCAGTTACGGATAACGTTTGATCATGTCAAAATATAATAGTCCTTATGTTGGAAACTATGACAATCTCAAGTCAAAGGATTAAAACATGACTATCATGAGATTTACTTATGACGCTAATCCATGTAGCAATCTCATGATGGGTCTATCCAATACACTGTTCTCTAACAAGTATCTATGAGATTGATTCGTATCACCATACACATAATCATCTCATGATTATCAAATCAATACTCATACTGATTATAAATTATTTTATCTCCATAACAATAATGAATCAGGGACATATATCAAAATTGTGTAACATACTAACCAACAATAATGATAATAAAACCTCTTTTATTAATAATAAATGCATAACATAAATATCCAAATCATGGCCTAGGGCACATACACTAACAAAATTCGCCTTAGAACAAAAAAAAAATTGGAGCAAGAAGGTTGTTGTGTTCTTTGATTAATCCTTTGGTTACTTTGAGTTTCTTGTATTTCAGCCCAAAAAAAAAGAGAACATAAAAAAAAGAGCGTTACAAAAAAAAGGAACACAAAATAGCCGTTATTCAAAAGAGGCTATTTGAATTGCTTGAAACGGTCTCCTTGCACAATCAAAACACAAAAACTTCCTACAACACCTACGGCCAAAACAAAACACCCTTTTATATACAACTTCGGACACTTCTTCCTTTATGCATCTTGGACATTGCATACGTGTGATTAAGTGCATTGAGTCTAAGTGTGGTCAAGGATTGCCCAAGGCAACCCCTTAGCAATTCATTGTCTCAGCCCTTTACATCACATTTGGTTTCATAATTTTCTTGAATCTTAGAGTTTGTCCAAGTGTGTTTTGTTTCCTTTGCTCAGTATCTATTCTTACTTCGGTGATACTAACCCCGTTTTTGAAGATTGTACAAGCTGTTGAAGACCTCCACATTGTTGCTCGTCTTGGTTGCTTCTAGCCCACGATTGGATTAGAGGCACAAGAAAAGAGAGGTAAAAGGCTTGTAAGGGCTTGAAAGGACTTAAAGAGGGGAGGTAAAAGCCTTGAGTGTCAAAATACGAGTAAGAAAGGACAAGCACAAGTTGAAATTCTCTTTGCACTAACGTAACAAATCTTCTTTACTCTTTCTGTTAGTTTTCCTTTTTTTTCTTTGTGTTCTTTTAATTTTTTTTTCAGGTTTAGATGGATGAGACACCGTTTAAAAATTCCAATACTCCCCTACCTTTGGAGGATATGAGGAATTCCGTGACAGAAGAGAATGTACTTGGAATGCTTAGAAGGATTACCGAGAGGTTAGACCTACTGGAGGCTGAAAGATCTAACCCCCGCCACCAAACATCTCAACCAGGAACCATCGAAGGAAATGGCTCCATGATTAGCAACATGGCTACCCAATTTGAGGGTCCAAGTCGTATTCCAGTTGATCCACCACGGCAAGCCATTCGTGGCCAAATGATGGGACAAAGAGGACGAGGCAGAGGAGGCCTACAACACGCCCCAGTGTACATGCCACCATTAGAAGAGAGGTATCCTGAGGATGATCCACATATCCATGATGGTCAAAGGGAAGAGATTACGAGGAACCGTTTGATGTTGAAACCCGTAACTTTCAACGTCAAAACCGTGACTATGATGTTCCTAATCGTGGGTACTATCCTAGGCACAATCAGCATGATGATGATTCCCATAAGATCAAGATGAACATTTCTCCATTTCAGGGGCGAAGTGATCCCGAAGCATACCTCGAATGGGAAAGAAAGGTAGAACTCATTTACTCTTGTACTTCCTTTTCTGAACTAAGTAAAGTGCGTTTTGCATCCATTGAGTTTACAGAATATGCACTTATTTGGTGGGATCAAACGTTAAGTTCAAGAAGAAGGAGTGGAGAAGGTCCCATTCAAACATGGGAGGAGATGAAAAGAGAAATGAGAAAAAGGTTTGTGCCTCAATTTTATGAAAGAACTATGATTCAAAGACTAACCCAACTCAAGCAGGAAAATAGAACTGTTGATGAATACTATAAAGAAATGGAGTTGTTGATGATGAGAGCATAGATTGATGAAAGAGAAGATGCTACCATGGCAAGGTTTCTAGGACTGAACAAAGAAATTGCCCTTCCTGTGGAGTTGCAATCTTGTGCAACCTTAGCATCGATGGTACACTTGGCAGAAAAGGTGGAAAGACAGTTGAGGAGGCCTTCAACACAAGGTAATATTCGGACCTCTACCCAACCCATGAACAGGTTTAGCACACGACAGAATCCACTGTTTACACGGTCAAGCCAAGCTCCACACCGTCCACCACCACCATTTCAAGGCCGTGTGTAGCAGCCATTACACCGTCCACCTCAGCAGCAAGATCGTACACCACAAGCTCCCTCCCGAATCGACAAAGGCAAACAAAAGGTTGGTGAACAACCTCAAGGTAAATCTTCTAACTCTTCTAGCAGATCTAGGGACATTAAATGCTTTAGATGTCAGGGTTTAGGTCATATTGCATCTGAATGTCCTAATGTTAAACGTATCATGTACATAGAGGAGAGTGGAGAGTATTATTCTGATTCTGAGCATGAAGAGGAAGAGCATGTTGACGAGGGAGTAGAAGAGAATGAGGTTGAGGAATGCACTATTGAGGAAGAACTTGCATCTAGTGAGCTTTTAGTTGTTAAGAGATTACTTAACGCACAAATTAAAGTAGATGAGCATGAACAAGAGAGGGAGAACATATTTCATACACATTGCATGATAAAAGGAAAAGTGTGCACCATGATTGTAGATGCAGGATCTTGTACTAATGTTGCTAGTGCAGAATTAGTTCGAAAACTTGATTTACCCATGACTAAACATCCGCGACCTTATAGTTTGACATGGCTTAATGACTGTGGTGAAATTAAAGTGAGTAAGCAAGTTTTTGTTTCATTGTCCATAGGTAATTATAAGGATGACATACTTTGTGACGTTGCACCCATGCATGCTAGTCATATTCTCTTGGGACGACCATGGCAATTTGATAGGAGAGTCATTCATGATGGTTACCTTAATACATATTCATTTAAGATGGATAATAAGACATATAGATTGCGTGCATTGCCCCCGCACAAAGTCTATGAGGATCAAAAACGCATGAGCAAAAGCGTTCAAATCCTACTGAAAGAGAGGCTGAAAAGAAGTTTCTTGAAAGCCTCAAGCAAGAAAAGACTTGGCTCGATTCCCGTAAGGGCTTGGCCAAGGAGGGGACAACAAAAGAGGGTTCGGCCAAGGCTGAATCTTCGGCGAAGAAAAACTTAATCAAGCAAGAAAAGAATCATGCATTCTTTGCTAGTCATTCTGAGGTTTCACATGCTTTATATGATCGAAAGACTGTTTATATGATGCTTTACAAAGAATCATTGTTTTCTGTAAGTGACTTACCATCTACATTACCTAGTGGAGTTGTATCTTTGCTTGAAGAGTTTTCAGATTTGTTTCCTGAGGAGGAACCTGCTGGATTGCCACCTTTGCGCGGGATAGAGCACCAAATCGATTTCATACCCGGTGCTACATTGCCTAACAGACCAGCCTATAGGGCAAATCCTGAGGAGACAAAGGAGATCCAACGCCAAGTAGAGGAGCTACTAGCCAAGGACAAGGTGAGGAATAGCATGAGCCCATGTGCTATACCAGTGATTGTCGTGCCCAAAAAGGAGGGCTCATGGAGAATATGCATTGATTGTCGCGCTATTAATAAGATCACGGTAAAGTATCGGCACCCTATTCCTAGACTCGATGACATGTTAGACGAATTGCATGGAGCTAAATACTTTACTAAAATTGATTTGAAAACTGGGTACTTTCAAGTACGCGTCAAAGAGGGAGATGAATGGAAGACTGCATTTAAGACTAAGTTTGGTTTGTATGAGTGGTTAGTAATGCCTTTTGGTTTAACTAATGCACCTAGTACATTCATGAGGTTAATGAATGAAGTCTTACGTGCATTCATTGGGAAGTTTGTTGTTGTCTATTTCGATGATATCTTGATATATTCTAAGACATTGCATGAACATATAGGACACTTAAGAGCTGTGTTTGAGACTTTACAGAAAGAACAACTATATGCTAATTTTAAAAAGTGTTCCTTTTTCTTGGACAAAGTGATATTCTTAGGATATGTTGTTAGTGAAAATGGCATTGAAATGGACCAAGAAAAGGTGAAGCCAATCCTTGAGTGGCCTATCCCTAAAACATTTGGTGAAGTTAGAAGTTTTCATGGCTTAGCCAGCTTTTATAGGCGGTTTGTTAAGGATTTTTCATCTATTGCTGCCCCTTTAAATGAGATTGTAAAGAAAGATGTTGGATTTCATTGGGGGGAGGCACAACAATTGGCGTTTAATGAGCTTAAAAGAAGATTAACGACAACACCTATTCTTAAACTACCATGCTTTGAAGAAACATTTGAGATTGAATGTGATGCTAGTGGTATAGGAATTGGAGCCGTGTTAACACAAGCTAAACGTCCCATTGCATACTTCAGTGAGAAATTAAAAGGTCCACAATTGAATTATTCTACATATGATAAAGAGTTGTATGCATTGGTAAGATCTTTGCAAACTTGGCAGCAAGAGTTGTATGCATTGGTAAGATCTTTGCAAACTTGGCAGCATTACTTGCAACCTAAGGAATTTGTGATTCACACGGATCATGAATCTCTTAAGTATCTTAAAGGCCAAGGTAAGTTGAATAAAAGACATGCTAAGTGGGTGGAATTCATTGAACAATTTCCTTATGTGATTAAATATAAGCAAGGAAAAGATAACGTAGTAGCTGATGCATTGTCTAGGAGATATTCCTTGATTACTACATTGTCTTCTTGTTTGCTTGGATTTGAACTAATTAAGGAGTTATATGCTAGTGATCATGATTTTCATTCTATCTATGCAGCATGTGCTAAATCATCTTTTGGTAAGTTCTACATTCATGATGGATTCTTGTTTAAGGAAGGTAAGTTGTGCATACCACAATCATCTTTGCGTGAATTGCTTGTTAAGGAGGCACATGGAGGCGGCCTTATGGGTCACTTTGGTGTCTTTAAGACTTTTGAGGCATTGCGTGAGCATTTCTTCTGGCCCCACATGCGTGCAGATGTAGAAAAGATTTGTGCTCATTGCATTACATGTAAGCAAGCAAAGTCTAAGTTGCATCCACATGGTTTATATCATCCACTACCCGTACCCCTTTCACCTTGGGTTGATGTTAGTATGGATTTCGTTATAGGACTGCCTAGATCAAACACGGGTAAGGATAGTATTTTTGTTGTTGTGGATCGTTTCTCTAAGATGGCTCACTTCATATCATGCAGAAAAGTTGATGATGCATCCCATGTTGCTGACTTGTTCTTTAAGGAAGTTGTTCGTTTGCATGGTATGCCTAGAACTATTGTTAGTGATAGGGATACAAAATTTTTGAGTCACTTTTGGCGTGTCCTTTGGGGTAAGTTGGGTACTGCGCTCTTATTTTCTACTACGCTCATCCACAGACTGATGGTCAAACCGAAGTAGTAAATAGGACGTTGTCTCAACTTTTACGTTCTCTAATTTAGAAGAACTTAAAGAATTGGGAAGATTGTTTGCCACATATTGAGTTTGCATATAATAGGAGTGTGCATAGTGGTACTTTGTATTCTCCTTTTGAAATTGTTTATGGCTTCAATCCCCTTTCCTCACTTGATTTATTGCCTATACCTACAAATGAAAAATTAAACCTAGATGGTAAGGCAAAGGCTGAATTGGTGAAGAAGTTACATGCCAAAGTGAGATTACAAATTGAAAAGAAGAACAAGCAGTATGCTAAGCAAGCCAACAAAGGAAGGAAGAGAGTTGTCTTTGAGCCAGGCGACTTAGTATGGTTGCACTTGCACAAAGAGCGGTTTCCTAATGAAAGGAAATCCAAATTGATGCCAAGAGGTGATGGTCCTTTCAAGGTGCTTGAGAGGATCAATGACAATGCCTACATCATTGACCTCCTGCAAGGTAAGTATGGTTCTGTCTCAAATACCTTTAGTGTTTCTGATCTATCTCCTTTTAGTGATGCTTTAGATTCGAGGTCGAATCCTTTTGAGGAGCGGGGAATGATGAGGTACAGGTGCCAAGCGGCAACAAAGACGAGGCAAGTCGAGGACAAGAGACAAGAAGTATGACAAAGAGTTTGAGCCAAGAAGTTGATGCATTCTTGTTCAGACACGTGCAAGACGAGCCTGTAAACAAAGAGTGTTGTTGGGTTCACTTACTTGAGGCCAATCTTTCAGTTTTTATGTGTTGTAACATATATGAGTCGTTTGTATTATTTTTTTCATTCCTTGAGTCGTTTGCTTAAAGTTTCTTGTTTGTAAAGGTTGTTCTTTCAACCTTGCATGACCAAACCTTGAGTCTTTTAGCTTGTTAGGCCTTTAGGGTTGTTTATTATGTTTCTATATTTATTATAATTATTTTAAGGACTTGTAAGGTTGGAGACGTTTGAAGACCAAAGGAGTTGAAGAGAAGCAAGCCCATTTCAGAATGTAATTTTCTGGCAGAACAAGTTTCCGTAAAACAGGCGTATCTCTTCAACCACAAGGGCAAATCAAGTGATTCAAGATTCCTTGGAAACACAAGACAAAGATCTAGCATATTCATGTTTTGCACATTTCCAAGATCTGTCGTTATAATGTCCAAAAATAGCATTGAAGTTCAAGTATTGTTTCTGCCGAATTCTGTGATACATGTTTAGTAACTTGGACTTATCTCTTTAATGGATGGGCCAAATTCAGAGAACTGCATATGTTTATTTTCTACACTCAATGGTCTACAATTCTCTAACAGGAGTCAAGGCCTAATTCGAGCTGCAAGTGATCCAAAAACAGGCTACAATTCATACACGTTTTCAGGAACCCGTACAGAAAGCATTCAGGACACCCAAACTTTGGAGGGCTATATCTAACTCGTCCCATATCCAAATGAGATGATTCAAAAGCCCAAATTCAATTTTAAAACGTGATCTACAATTCTCAAGAAGTGATAAAGACCAGAATCTGCTTCTAGAAGGGTTCAAACCGTTTGCCAACAGATTACACATTTTTAGCCTTTTTGCAGCCTTTTGACTAGCCTTTTCTTTGGCTTTGTAGAATAGACTTTTCTTGGTCTTCTTGGCCCTATTTAAAGGAGTCATGGACGTCCCAACAGGGTAAGAAAGTTGGAAAATTTAGTCATAAGAATTCTTGGGCAAAATTAGCCTATTTTCTCTTCATAAACACTTGTGAGTTTTGTTTTTTGATTCTTCTTAAGAACAAGTTGAGTGTTTTCTTTGTTTCTTTGAAGATCAAAGTTAGAATCCAATCAAGGAGTGAGCAAACTTGTGGGGGATATCCAAAATCAAAGGTGTGGCCGTCCAAGAGGGTGCAAACTTGCTTGGGAAACGGGTAACTTTTGAAGGAGGAAGGCTCAAACAAAAACCTTGGTGAATCAACGGCTAGGAGGGAGTTAAACTCTTGCCTATAACCGTTAAGGATCCAAGTGTTAAAGGAGACGATCCGTACGAGGCGTGACAACCACGCATCAACTCGAGTCATTTAAATTATTGCCTAATGAATCTATCGTTGACATGGATCTTCGCTTGACTAACATTTACAATTCTCTTGAGTCTCTTGGCAAAGCCTTTACTATGCAGGAAAAGGTACAAAAGGTCTTGTGAAGCCTTCCATCCGAGTGGGACCCTAAAGTAACAGCAATAGAAGAAAGCAAAGAAACTAAGTCAATTAAGATGGAAAAATTAATTGGATCACTTAAGGTTTATGAGAACAAACTCACCATAAGGAAATCGAAATCATCAAAACAAGGTAAAGCTATTGCATTTAAATCAAATGAATACGTCTCTACTTTTTCCGATCACGTAGATGATAGTGATTCTGAATCAGATAACGATGACTTAATTTTATTGGCTAAACGCTTAAGAAAATTCATGAGAAAGTCGTTTAGAAACAAAACTAAGGCTACTTCGACTAAAAGAAATAAGAACAAGACAAACGAAAAGGATGTTAAATGTTATGAATGCGGTAAACTTGGACATCTATCATACGACTGTCCTAATAAGCACAAGCAAACAAATAAATACCTGACAAGGAACGAAACAAGAATATACTCGTCTCAGAACCTAAGCAAAGGAAACGAGCTCTTAAAACCTCCACTTGGAGTGATACATCGGATTCCGAGACTGAAACAGAAGAGGAGACTGCACAAGTATGCTTTGTCCAAAGCATCAAACGAGGTATCATCTGACTCTGATTCTGACTCTGAGCCTTCTTATGATGATCTTTTTAGTCAGTACTTAGAATTGCATAAATTCACTAATACTCTCGCGAAAGAAAAGAAGCGATTAATTGAAGACAAGAAACTGTTAGAATCTTCTAACGAGAATCTTGTCGCTCAATTAAACGATTCAAAAGAAGAGTCATCATGTATCATTATTGCATTAAAGACAGAGATCTCATCATTGACCATGCAAAATAATGAAATGAAATCCGATATTTCAAGTTTGAAATCAAGGAATACAGACTTAGAGAAAATGATGAAACAGTTTGATACGGGATCTAACATGCTAGATCGTATTATCTTATCACAAAAGCATGATAGTGATAAAAAAGGTTTAGGATACATTGAAACAAATGAAGTATCCATTAAACCAACCAAGTTTGTAGCGTCTAAGAAAGTAGACACTCCAAAACCAAATACGGCGTCTAAGATGACGCAAAGACCCCCTCTCCCCTCATCTCGTCATACTTCTTCCTCATATCATGCGAAATACAATTTTGTGCTATATAGATATGAGAAGAAACAAGTGATGCATACACGACATTCATTTCATCCATCTAGATCACGCACTACGCACACTAACACAAGGACATACCAAAAACATCCTACATATAATGTGTATAAAGGAGTTCTTGGCCAAAGGCCTAAAGTGCACTCACCACATGTCTACTACATTGCATCTTCATCTACATTCTTGCCATTTGCTAGACCGAGAAGGATCACCCAAGTATGGGTACCGAAAGGTACTTTTACTAAGAGGTGAATAACTAACTCGTAAGGACCCAAAATTAAAACGGTACCTAAATCATTTCTGCACATTGCAGGGAACCCACACATCAAAACATACATCAATCAAATGGTTCCTTGACAGTGGTTGCTCGAGGCACATGACGGGTGACCCGAGCCTATTCACGAAATTGAAGAAGGTCACAAAAGACGGATCCGTGACCTTTGGAGACAACAACGAAGGCAAGATCATCGGAAAAGGTATAATTGGAAGCCCAAGCACTCTTCAAATCTCCAACGTCTTTTTGGTAAGAAACTTATCCTATAATCTTCTTAGCATTTCGCAATTCATTGACAATGGTTTTGATGTGTTTTTTACTCACCCATATTGCAATATAATAAATAAAAATGGAGAAACAGTCTTAAAAGGAAAACGGGAAGGAAATATTTTTACGCTTTCTATGGATGATACGTTAGACGCTAAGGTTAAATGTTTCATGTCAAATGAACCTAACGTAAATTTGTGGCATAGACGTTTAGGGCATATTGACATTTCTACACTAGAAAAACTCCAACGAAAGAACCTAATACGAGGATTGCCTACACTTGATTTAGACAACTTTCAGTTATGTGAATCTTGTATAAAAGGCAAACAAACACACGAGTCACTAAAACCTAAAAATGAAATAAGCACGACTAGAGTTTTAGAATTACTACACATTGATTTGTTTGGTCCTAGTCGCACTACGAGTCTTGGTGGACGTCACTGTGCTTGTGTAATTGTTGATGATTTTTCTCGTTATACTTGGACTTTGTTTCTTGCACATAAGTATGATAGTGCCATTGAGATTGCGAAACTAACAAAACAACTTGAAAATCAATACGGTGTCAATGTGAAAAAGATAAGAAGTAATAGAGGCGGTGAATTTAAAAACAAGGACATGATTTCATTTTGCGAAGAAAAAGGAATTAAACACGAGTTTTCGCCACCTAGAACTCCCCAATTAAATGGAGTAGTAGAAAGAAAGAATAGGACATTACAAGAAATTGCTAGAACTATGTTGTGCGAAAATAAATTGCCTAGATTTTTGTGGGCGGAAGCCGTAAACTGTGCATGCTACATAATAAATCGCTTGTCCATTAGAAAGAAAATAAATAAGACGCCTTATGAGATATTAAATGATCTCATGCCTAAAATTGACTATTTTCGTGTGTTTGGATGCAAATGCTTTATTTTAAATACAAAAGATAATTTAGATAAATTTGAATCCAAATCAATTGAATGCATCTTTGTTGGGTATTCTGTGAATTCAAAAGAATATAGGTGTTATGATCCTCTCACTATACAAATTCTAGAATCTATTCATGTGAAATTTAATGAATTTGGTGAGATTGATAAAGATAAAGAATATGATGATTTTGAATTGAAACCCGTGTTGAATGATGATGATGGCACGTTTGATATGCATGATACACTAGAAATGCATGATCACTTAGAAATGCATGAGAACGTAGAAAATAATCAACCAAGATGGCATAGAGATCACCCACACGATCTCATCATAGGCGATATCACACACGGTGTGCGTCCACGTAGAAGAATAAATCCGGAAGAAATAAATCAATTTCATGCTATGATTTCGGAAATTGAACCTAAAAATGTGTATGATGCTTTGAGTGATTCTTCTTGGATTGATGTTATGCATGACGAACTTAATCAATTTGTTAGAAATGACGTATGGGATTTAGTGCCATGACCACAAGATAAGATCATAATAGGCACAAAGTGGGTGTTTAGAAATAAAATGAATGAAGAAGGAAAAGTTGTTAGAAATAAAGCTAGACTTGTAGCACAAGGCTATAATCAAGAAGAAGGAATTGATTATGATGAAACATTTGCACCCGTAGCACGTTTAGAAGCTATATGACTTTTACTTGCCATTGCTTGCATGAAAGATTTTAAACTATATCAAATGGACGTGAAAAGTGCATTCTTAAATGGATTTATATAAGAAGAGGTATACGTGAAACAACCACCCAGTTTTGAAGATTTGAAACATCTCGATCACGTGTACAAACTAAAGAAGGCACTATACGGACTAAAGCAAGCACCTAGAGCATGGTATGATCGTTTTGATACTTTCCTTTTAGAAAATGGTTTTAAAAGAGGCACTATAGATAGTACATTATTTTTGAAACAAGATAAATTGGATTTACTTATTATTCAAATTTACGTTGATGACATCATTTTCGGCTCCACTTCTCATAAACTTGTTGAAGATTTTGAAAATTGCATGAAATCCGAATTTGAAATGTCTATGGTTGGCGAATTGAACTATTTTTTTGGCTTGCAGATTAAGCAAACGAGTAAAGGCATTCACATAATCCAAGCTAAATATGTAAATGATATGATTAAAAAGTTCAATTTTGAGAATTTAAAACCATCCCCACCACTATGAGTATTACTACTAAATTAGATAAAGATGAACATGGTAAGGATTTTGATAATGCCTTATATAGATCTATTGTTGGCTCTTTGCTATATCTTACTACTAGTGATGAGGTACAGTTGCCAAGCGGCAACAAAGACGAGGCAAGTCGAGGACAAGAGACAAGAAGTATGACAAAGAGTTTGAGCCAAGAAGTTGATGCATTCTTGCTCAGACACGTGCAAGACGAGCCTGTAAACAAAGAGTGTTGTTGGGTTCACTTACTTGAGCCCAATCTTTGAGTTTTTATGTGTTGTAACATATATGAGTCGTTTGTATTATTTCTTTCATTCCTTGAGTCGTTTGCTTAAAGTTTCTTGTTTGTAAAAGTTGTTCTTTCGATCTTGCATGACCAAACCTTGAGTCTTTTAGCTTGTTAAGCCTTTAGGGTTGTTTATTATGTTTCTATATTTATTATAATTATTTTAAGGACTTGTAAGGTTGGAGACGTTTGAAGACCAAAGGAGTTGAAGAGAAGCAAGCCCATTTCAGAATGTAATTTTCTGGCAGAACAAGTTTTCGTAAAACAGGCGTATCTCTTCAACCACAAGGGAAAATCAAGTGATTCAAGATTCCTTGGAAACACAAGACAAAAATATAGCACATTCATGTTTTGCACATTTCCAAGATCTGTCGTTATAATGGCCAAAAACAGCATTGAAGTTCAAGTATTGTTTCTGCCGAATTCTATTACACATGTTTAGTAACTTGGACTTATCTCTTTAATGGATGGGCCAAATTCAGAGAACTGCATATGTTTATTTTCTACACTCAATGGTATACAATTCTCTAAGAGGAGTCAAGGCCTAATTCGAGCTGCAAGTGATCCAAAAACAGGCCACAATTCATACACGTTTTTAGGAGCCCGTACAGAAAGCATTCAGGACACCCAAGCTTTGGAGGGACATATCTAACTCGTTCCATATCCAAATGAGGTGATTCAAAAGCCCAAATTCAATTTTAAAACGGGATCTACAATTCTCAAGAAGTGATAAAGACCGGAATCTGCTTCTAGAAGGGTTCAAACCGTTTGCCAACAGATTACACATTTTTAGCCTTTTTGCAGCCTTTTGACTAGCCTTTTCTTTGGCTTTGTAGAATAGACTTTTTTTGGTCTTCTTGGCCCTATTTAAAGGAGTCATGGACGTCCCAACAGGGTAAGAAAGTTGGAAAATTTAGTCATAAGAATTCTTGGGCAAAATTAGCCTATTTTCTCTTCATAAACACTTGTGAGTTTTGTTTGTTTGATTCTTCTTAAGAACAAGTTGAGTGTTTTCTTTGTTTCTTTGAAGATCAAAGTTAGAATCCAATCAAGGAGTGAGCAACCTTGTGGGGGATATCCAAAATCAAAGGTGTGGCCGTCCAAGAGGGTGCAAACTTGCTTGGGAAACGGGTAACTTTTTAAGGAGGAAGGCTCAAACCAAAACCTTGGTGAATCAACGGCTAGGAGGGAGTTAAACTCTTGCCTATAACCGTTAAGGATCCAAGTGTTAAAGGAGACGATCCGTACGAGGCGTGACAACCGCGCATCAACTCGAGTCATTTAAATTATTGCCTAATGAATCTATCATTGACATGGATCTTCGCTTGACTAACATTTACAATTCTCTTGAGTCTCTTGGCAAAGCCTTTACTATGCAGGAAAAGGTACAAAAGGTCTTGTGAAGCCTTCCATCCGAGTGGGACCCTAAAGTAACAGCAATAGAAGAAAGCAAAGAAACTAAGTCAATTAAGATGGAAAAATTAATTGGATCACTTAAGGTTTATGAGAACAAACTCACCATAAGGAAATCGAAATCATCAAAACAAGGTAAAGCTATTGCATTCAAATCAAATGAATACGTCTCTACTTCTTCCGATCACGTAGATGATAGTGATTCTGAATCAGATAACGATGACTTAATTTTATTGGCTAAAGGCTTAAGAAAATTCATGAGAAAGTCGTTTAGAAACAAAACTAAGGCTACTGCGACTAAAAGAAATAAGAACAAGACAAACGACAAGGATGTTAAATGTTATGAATGCGGTAAACTTGGACATCTATCATACGACTGTCCTAATAAGCACAAGCAAACAAATAAATACCTGACAAGGAACGAAACAAGAATATACTCGTCTCAGAACCTAAGCAAAGGAAATGAGCTCTTAAAGCCTCCACTTGGAGTGATACATCGGATTCCGAGACTGAAACAGAAGAGGAGACTGCACAAGTATGCTTTGTGTCCAAAGCATCAAACGAGGTATCATCTGACTCTGATTCTGACTCTGAGTCTTCTTATGATGATGTTTTTAGTCAGTACTTAGAATTGCATAAATTCACTAAGACTCTCGCGAAAGAAAAGAAGCGATTAATTGAAGACAAGAAACTGTTATAATCTTCTAACGAGAATCTTGTCGCTCAATTAAACGATTCAAAAGAAGAGTCATCATGTATCATTATTGCATTAAAGACAGAGATCTCATCATTGACCATGCAAAATAATGAAATGAAATCCGAGATTTCAAGTTTGAAATCAAGGAATACAGACTTAGAGAAAATGATGAAACAGTTTGATACGGGATCTAACATGCTAGATCGTATTATTATCACAAAAGCATGATAATGATAAAAAAGGTTTAGGATACATTGAAACAAATGAAGTATCCATTAAACCAACCAAGTTTGTAGCGTCTAAGAAAGTAGACACCCCAAAACCAAATACGGCGTCTAAGATGACGCAAAGACCCCCTCTCCCCTCATCTCGTCATACTTCTTCCTCATATCATGCAAAATACAATTTTGTGCCATATAGATATGAGAAGAAACAAGTGAGGCATACACGACATTTATTTCATCCATCTAGATCACGCACTACGCACACTAACACAAAGACATACCAAAAACGTCCTACATATAATGTGTATAAAGGAGTTCTTGGCCAAAGGCCTAAAGTGCACTCACCACATGTCTACTACATTGCATCTTCATCTAGATTCTTGCCATTTGCTAGACCGAGAAGGATCACCCAAGTATGGGTACCGAAAGGTACTTTTACTAAGAGGTGAATAACTAACTCGTAAGGACCCAAAATTAAAAGGGTACCTAAATCATTTCTGCACATTGCAGGGAACCCACACATCAAAAGATACATCAATCAAATGGTTCCTTGACAGTGGTTGCTCAAGGCACATGACGGGTGACCCGAGCCTATTCACGAAATTGAAGAAGGTCACAAAAGACGGATCCGTGACCTTTGGAGACAACAACGAAGGCAAGATCATCGGAAAAGGTATAATTGGAAACCCAAGCACTCTTCAAATCTCCAACGTCTTTTTGGTAAGCAACTTATCCTATAATCTTCTTAGCATTTCACAATTCATTGACAATGGTTTTGATGTGTTTTTTACTCACCCATATTGCAATATAATAAATAAAAATGGAGAAACAGTCTTAAAAGAAAAACGGGAAGGAAACATTTTTACGCTTTCTATGGATGATACGTTAGACGCTAAGGTTAAATGTTTCATGTCAAATGAACCTAACGTGGCATAGACGTTTAGGGCATATTGACATTTCTACACTAGAAAAACTCCAACGAAAGAACCTAATACGAGGATTGCCTACACTTGATTTAGACAACTTTCAGTTATGTGAATCTTGTATAAAAGGCAAACAAACACACGAGTCACTAAAACCTAAAAATGAAATAAGCACGACTAGAGTTTTAGAATTACTACACATTGATTTGTTTGGTCCTAGTCGCACTACGAGTCTTGGTGGACGTCACTATGCTTGTGTAATTGTTGATGATTTTTCTCGTTATACTTGGACTTTGTTTCTTGCACATAAGTATGATAGTACCATTGAGATTGCGAAACTAATAAAACAACTTGAAAATCAATACGGTGTCAATGTGAAAAAGATAAGAAGCGATAGAGGCGGTGAATTTAAAAACAAGGACATGATTTCATTTTGCGAAGAAAAAGGAATTAAACACGAGTTTTCGCCACCTAGAACTCCACAATTAAATGGAGTAGTAGAAAGAAAGAATAGGACATTACAAGAAATTGCTAGAACTATGTTGTGCGAAAATAATTGCCTAGATTTTTGTGGGCGGAAGCCGTAAACTGTGCATGCTACATAATAAATCGCTTGTCCATTAGAAAGAAAATAAATAAGACGCCTTATGAGATATTAAATGATCTCATGCCTAAAATTGACTATTTTCGTGTGTTTGGATGCAAATGCTTTATTTTAAATACAAAAGATAATTTAGATAAATTTGAATCCAAATCAATTGAATGCATCTTTGTTGGGTATTCTGTGAATTCAAAAGAATATAGGTGTTATGATCCTCTCACTATACAAATTCTAGAATCTATTCATGTGAAATTTAATGAATTTGGTGAGATTGATAAAGATAAAGAATATGATGATTTTGAATTGAAACCCGTGTTGAATGATGATGATGGCACGTTTGATATGCATGATACACTAGAAATGCATGATCACTTAGAAATGCATGAGAACGTAGAAAATAATCAACCAAGATGGCATAGAGATCACCCACACGATCTCATCATAGGCGATATCACACACGGTGTGCGTCCACGTAGAAGAATAAATCCGGAAGAAATAAATCAATTTCATGCTATGATTTTGGAAATTGAACCTAAAAATGTGTATGATGCTTTGAGTGATTCTTCTTGGATTGATGCTATGCATGACAAACTTAATCAATTTGTTAGAAATGACGTATGGGATTTAGTGCCATGACCACAAGATAAGATCATAATAGGCACAAAGTGGGTGTTTAGAAATAAAATGAATGAAGAAGGAAAAGTTGTTAGAAATAAAGATAGACTTGTAGCACAAGGCTATAATCAAGAAGAAGGAATTGATTATGATGAAACATTTGCACCCGTAGCACGTTTATAAGCTATACGACTTTTACTTGCCATTGCTTGCATGAAAGATTTTAAACTATATCAAATGGACGTAAAAAGTGCATTCTTAAATGGATTTATACAAGAAGAGGTATACGTGAAACAACCACCCGGTTTTGAAGATTTGAAACATCTCGATCACGTGTACAAACTAAAGAAGGCACTATACAGACTAAAGCAAGCACCTAGAGCATGGTATGATCGTTTTGATACTTTCCTTTTAGAAAATGGTTTTAAAAGAGGCACTATAGATAGTACATTATTTTTGAAACAAGATAAATCGGATTTACTTATTATACAAATTTACGTTGATGACATCATTTTCGGCTCCACTTCTCATAAACTTGTTGAAGATTTTGAAAATTGCATGAAATCCGAATTTGAAACGTCTATGGTTGGCGAATTGAACTATTTTTTGGCTTGCAGATTAAGCAAACGAGTAAAGGCATTCACATAATCCAAGCTAAATATGTAAATGATATGATTAAAAAGTTCAATTTTGAGAATTTAAAACCATCCCCCACCCCTATGAGTGTTACTACTAAATTAGATAAAGATGAACATGGTAAGGATTTTGATAATGCTTTATATAGATCTATTATTGGCTCTTTGCTATATCTTACTACTAGTGATGAGGTACAGTTGCCAAGCGGCAACAAAGACGAGGCAAGTCGAGGACAAGAGACAAGAAGTATGACAAAGAGTTTGAGCCAAGAAGTTGATGCATTCTTGCTCAGACACGTGCAAGACGAGCCTGTAAACAAAGAGTGTTGTTGGGTTCACTTACTTGAGCCCAATCTTTGAGTTTTTATGTGTTGTAACATATATGAGTCGTTTGTATTATTTCTTTCATTCCTTGAGTCGTTTGCTTAAAGTTTCTTGTTTGTAAAGGTTGTTCTTTCGATCTTGCATGACCAAACCTTGAGTCTTTTAGCTTGTTAGGCCTTTAGGGTTGTTTATTATGTTTCTATATTTATTATAATTATTTTAAGGACTTGTAAGGTTGGAGACGTTTGAAGACCAAAGGAGTTGAAGAGAAGCAAGCCCATTTCAGAATGTAATTTTCTGGCAGAACAAGTTTTCGTAAAACAGGCGTATCTCTTCAACTACAAGGGCAAATCAAGTGATTCAAGATTCCTTGGAAACACAAGACAAAAATCTAGCACATTCATGTTTTGCACATTTCCAAGATCTGTCGTTATAATGGCCAAAAACAGCATTGAAGTTCAAGTATTTTTTTCTGCCGAATTCTATTACACATGTTTAGTAACTTTGACTTATCTCTTTAATGGATGGGCCAAATTCAGAGAACTGCATATGTTTATTTTCTACACTCAATGGTCTACGATTCTCTAAGAGGAGTCAAGGCCTAATTCGAGCTGCAAGTGATCCAAAAACAGGCCACAATTCATACACGTTTTTAGGAGCCCGTACAGAAAGCATTCAGGACACCCAAGCTTTGGAGGGACGTATCTAACTCGTCCCATATCCAAATGAGGTGATTCAAAAGCCCAAATTCAATTTTAAAACGGGATCTACAATTCTCTAGAAGTGATAAAGACCAGAATCTGCTTCTAGAAGGGTTCAAACCGTTTGCCAACAGATTACACATTTTTAGCCTTTTTGCAGCCTTTTGACTAGCCTTTTCTTTGGCTTTGTAGAATAGACTTTTCTTGGTCTTCTTGGCCCTATTTAAAGGAGTCATGGACGTCCCAACAGGGTAAGAAAGTTGGAAAATTTAGTCATAAGAATTCTTGGGCAAAATTAGCCTATTTTCTCTTCATAAACACTTGTGAGTTTTGTTTTTTGATTCTTCTTAAGAACAAGTTGAGTGTTTTCTTTGTTTCTTTGAAGATCAAAGTTAGAATCCAATCAAGGAGTGAGCAAACTTGTGGGGGATATCCAAAATCAAAGATGTGGCCGTCCAAGAGGGTGCAAACTTGCTTGGGAAATGGGTAACTTTTGAAGGAGGAAGGCTCAAACAAAAACCTTGGTGAATCAACGGCTAGGAGGGAGTTAAACTCTTGCCTATAACCGTTAAGGATCCAAGTGTTAAAGGAGACGATTCGTACGAGGCGTGACAACCGCGCATCAACTCGAGTCATTTAAATTATTGCCTAATGAATCTATCATTGACATGGATCTTCGCTTGACTAACATTTACAATTCTCTTGAGTCTCTTGGCAAAGCCTTTACTATGCAGGAAAAGGTACAAAAGGTCTTGTGAAGCCTTCCATCTGAGTGGGACCCTAAAGTAACAGCAATAGAAGAAAGCAAAGAAACTAAGTCAATCAAGATGGAAAAATTAATTGGATCACTTAAGGTTTATGAGAACAAACTCACCATAAGGAAATCGAAATCATCAAAACAAGGTAAAGCCATTGCATTCAAATCAAATGAATACGTCTCTACTTCTTCCGATCACGTAGATGATAGTGATTCTGAATCAGATAACGATGACTTAATTTTATTGGCTAAAGGCTTAAGAAAATTCATGAGAAAGTCGTTTAGAAACAAAACTAAGGCTACTTCGACTAAAAGAAATAAGAACAAGACAAACGACAAGGATGTTAAATGTTATGAATGCGGTAAACTTGGACTTTTATCATACAACTGTCCTAATAAGCACAAGCAAACAAATAAATACCTGACAAGGAACGAAACAAGAATATACTCGTCTCAGAACCTGAGCAAAGGAAACAAGCTCTTAAAGCCTCCACTTGGAGTGATACATCGGATTCCGAGACTGAAACAGAAGAGGAGACTGCACAAGTATGCTTTGTGTCCAAAGCATCAAACGAGGTATCATCTGACTCTGATTCTGACTCTGAGCCTTCTTATGATGATCTTTTTAGTCAGTACTTAGAATTGCATAAATTCACTAAGACTCTCGCGAAAGAAAAGAAGCGATTAATTGAAGACAAGAAACTGTTAGAATCTTCTAACGAGAATCTTGTCGCTCAATTAAACGATTCAAAAGAAGAGTCATCATGTATCATTATTGCATTAAAGACAGAGATCTCATCATTGACCATGCAAAATAATGAAATGAAATCCGAGATTTCAAGTTTGAAATCAAGGAATACAGACTTAGAGAAAATGATGAAACAGTTTGATACGGGATCTAACATGCTAGATCGTATTATCTTATCACAAAAGCATGATAGTGATAAAAAAGGTTTAGGATACATTGAAACAAATGAAGTATCCATTAAACCAACCAAGTTTGTAGCGTCTAAGAAAGTAGACTCTCCAAAACCAAATACGGCGTCTAAGATGACGCAAAGACCCCCTCTCCCCTCATCTCGTCAAACTTCTTCCTCATATCATGCGAAATACAATTTTGTGCCATATAGATATGAGAAGAAACAAGTGATGCATACACGACATTCATTTCATCCATCTAGATCACGCACTACGCACACTAACACAAGGACATACCAAAAACGTCCTACATATAATGTGTATAAAGGAGTTCTTGGCCAAAGGCCTAAAGAGCACTCACCACATGTCTACTGCATTGCACCTTCATCTACATTCTTGCCATTTGCTAGACCGAGAAGGATCACCCAAGTATGGGTACCGAAAGGTACTTTTACTAAGAGGTGAATAACTAACTCGTAAGGACCCAAAATTAAAAGGGTACCTAAATCATTTCTGCACATTGCAGGGAACCCACACATCAAAAGATACATCAATCAAATGGTTCCTTGACAGTGGTTGCTCGAGGCACATGACGGGTGACCCGAGCCTATTCACGAAATTGAAGAAGGTCACAAAAGACGGATCCGTGACCTTTGGAGACAACAACGAAGGCAAGATCATCGGAAAAGGTATAATTGGAAGCCCAAGCACTCTTCAAATCTCCAACGTCTTTTTGGTAAGCAACTTATCCTATAATCTTCTTAGCATTTCGCAATTCATTGACAATGGTTTTGATGTGTTTTTTACTCACCTATATTGCAATATAATAAATAAAAATGGAGAAACAGCATTAAAAGGAAAACGGGAAGGAAATATTTTTACGCTTTCTATGGATGATACGTTAGACGCTAAGGTTAAATGTTTCAGGTCAAATGAACCTAACGTAAATTTGTGGCATAGACGTTTAGGGCAAACAAACACACGAGTCACTAAAACCTAAAAATGAAATAAGCACGACTGGAGTTTTAGAATTACTACACATTGATTTGTTTGGTCCTAGTCGCACTACGAGTCTTGGTGGACGTCACTATGCTTGTGTAATTGTTGATGATTTTTCTCGTTATACTTGGAATTTGTTTCTTGCACATAAGTATGATAGTGCCATTGAGATTGCGAAACTAATAAAACAACTTGAAAATCAATACGGTGTCAATGTGAAAAAGATAAGAAGCGATAGAGGCGGTGAATTTAAAAACAAGGACATGATTTCATTTTGCGAAGAAAAAGAAATTAAACACGAGTTTTTGCCACCTAGAACTCCACAATTAAATGGAGTAGTAGAAAGAAAGAATAGGACATTACAAGAAATTGCTAGAACTATGTTGTGCGAAAATAAATTGCCTAGATTTTTGTGGGCGGAAGCCGTAAACTGTGCATGCTACATAATAAATCGCTTGTCCATTAGAAAGAAAATAAATAAGACGCCTTATGAGATATTAAATTATCTCATGCCTAAAATTGACTATTTTCGTGTGTTTGGATGCAAATGCTTTATTTTAAATACAAAAGATAATTTAGATAAATTTGAATCCAAATCAATTGAATGCATCTTTGTTGGGTATTCTGTGAATTCAAAAGAATATAGGTGTTATGATCCTCTCACTATACGAATTCTAGAATCTATCCATGTGAAATTTAATGAATTTGGTGAGATTGATAAAGATAAAGAATATGATGATTTTGAAATGAAACCCGTGTTTAATGATGATGATGGCACGTTTGATATGCATGATACACTAGAAATGCATGATCACTTAGAAATGCATGAGAACGTAGAGAATAATCAACCAAGATGGTATACAGATCACCCACACGATCTCATCATAGGCGATATCACACACGGTGTGCGTCCACGTAGAAGAATAAATCCGGAAGAAATAAATCAATTTCATGCTATGATTTCGGAAATTGAACCTAAAAATGTGTATGATGCTTTGAGTGATTCTTCTTGGATTGATGCTATGCATGACGAACTTAATCAATTTGTTAGAAATGACGTATGGGATTTAGTGCCATGACCACAAGATAAGATCATAATAGGCACAAAGTGGGTGTTTAGAAATAAAATGAATGAAGAAGGAAAAGTTGTTAGAAATAAAGCTAGACTTGTAGTACAAGGCTATAATCAAGAAGAAGGAATTGATTATGATGAAACATTTGCACCCGTAGCACGTTTAGAAGCTATACGACTTTTACTTGCCATTGCTTGCATGAAAGATTTTAAACTATATCAAATGGACGTGAAAAGTGCATTCTTAAATGGATTTATACAAGAAGAGGTATACGTGAAACAACCACCCGGTTTTGAAGATTTGAAACATCTCGATCATGTGTACAAACTAAAGAAGGCACTATACGGACTAAAGCAAGCACCTAGAGCATGGTATGATCGTTTTGATACTTTCCTTTTAGAAAATGGTTTTAAAAGAGGCACTATAGATAGTACATTATTTTTGAAACAAGATAAATCGGATTTACTTATTATTCAAATTTATGTTGATGACATCATTTTCGGCTCCACTTCTCATAAACTTGTTGAAGATTTTGAAAATTGCATGAAATCCGAATTTGAAATGTCTATGGTTGGCGAATTGAACTATTTTTTTGGCTTGCAGATTAAGCAAACGAGTAAAGGCATTCACATAATCCAAGCTAAATATGTAAATGATATGATTAAAAAGTTCAATTTTGAAAATTTAAAACCATCCCCCACCCCTATGAGTGTTACTACTAAATTAGATAAAGATGAACATGGTAAGGACTTTGATAATGCCTTATATAGATCTATTATTGGCTCTGATGGGGATCAAGGGTCCGATGAGGATCAAGGGCCCCATCAAGAGGTTAAGGGTCCTATAACAAGAAGGAGGGCAAGGGAACTTTGTCATCAAGTTGCCACCTTCTTGTACAAGCATGTTCAAGATGAACCTAAGACTCCTTGGGTTCATTCCATTGAACCTTCAACTTGAACTTGTATCAGCATGCACGTCTACATTCTTTGTCTTTAAATTTTATCTTGTGTCGTGTGATCTTAGTTTTATGTATTTGCTTTGTAGGTAAATTAGGTACATGAAATGTTTGAAGAGAATGTTTGAAGAGAATGTTTGAAGAGAAAGTTTGAAGATAATGTTTGAAGAGAATGTTTGAAGAGAATATTTGAAGAGAATGTTTGAAGAGAATGTTTGTCTACGCTAAGACGAATTCAAAGGTGTCCAAGATAGAGTCTCTTGATCAAATTGAAATCAAACATCATCTCCAACATATCACAAGGGGGCGGCCACTTTAAGCTAAAGGATGACATCTTACTTGAATTAAAACTTGAAGATAAACTTGAATTTAAATTCAACCATGATTTGAATTCAAGTTTCAACCACTTTGAGGCTTACATTTCAAAAGGGATTCAGCTATCATCTCAGCCTTCCACACGCCATTTTTGAAGAAAAAAGATGGAGATAAAATCCAATTCAAATTGAATCCAAGTTTGAATTCAAATTCAAACTCAATTTGAATTCAAACTTCAATCATCTTTTGAATTCAACTCCAACCATGTTATCATCATCAAATTCAGATTTCAAGACCTTCTTGGACCTCTCATACATGGCTAGAACCAAGGAAAAGATGTGCAAGAAACAAATCCAAAGAAGCTCAAATTCAAGCTCAACTTGAATTCAAATTCACCCAACTTTTTGAATTCAAGTTCAAGCACATTCTACTTATCAAAATCAGCCTCTCTAAGACTCCATCAACTCCTCAAACACGGCTGGTCATAGTGGAGATAACATCTTGCAAGCATTTCATGTTTTAGCTAGAATTATCTTAGTTTTAATTTTCAAGCAAAGTTCAAAACTAAACATTTGTTAGATAGCTTTATTTGAATTATTTCTAGCCATTTCAAGCTGAAGGGGGACGTTTCTTAGGCCTATAAATAGACCCCTTTGGCTGATGGTAAACTCACCTTTTGATGAATAACAATTCTTGATATTTCATTCATTTTGTGTGATACTTTGTTTTCTTGGTTTTGCATTAAAAACCTAGGTTAAGATCCTTCAAATTTGAGCATATTGAAGGTGTTGCCATTGCTTAAAGGTGCCGTCCAGGAGGGCCGTATTGGTTTGCCTGATCAACGACCATCTTGAAGTGTTGGTCTTGCTCATTCTTGATCCACACGTTTTTTAATCACTAAGGAAGCAAGGGGAAGTCTTCTTCCTTGTGCCTAACCCTTTGTGAAGGACGTTTGGAAGGTGGAATCGTTGGAGCCCACGAGTTGCACGCATCAAATTGGTATCAGAGACTAGGTTACTCTATTCCACCATCTATCATTTTCCTTTTCGTTTGAGTCTAGTCATTTCAATTTCAGTTGAGTCCTTCTTCTACTCCTCACTCTGCACGCCTTGCACTTCATACAAAAAAACAAAACAAAACAAAACGTCCACATTAGCTTGAGTCCTTGCAAGTTGCTGCATTTTGCTTTTCATCATTCAAGTGTCATTTCCTTTATTTCCTTTCACATCACAATCTGATTTTGAGTCATTCAAACTTGAACACATTAGGGTTCGTTGCATTTTAGATTACATTCAGCCTTCTTTTAAATATTCCGACCATCAACCTATAAAGCTACCTCGGTTTCAAATCATCTTGTTGCTACCGAAGCTTTTAGTTGGTGATGATTGTATGCATCTTGTGATTCGCATTGTGATTGATTTCATGCTATAAATCTAGTAGTCCTACGTGTGCTTGTCTTCACAACCTACTTGCAACACCAACCAACCCCTAAAAACAGCCCCACACCCTACGGCCAACCAACTCCACCCCCCAACCCAACCCTAAAATTCACCAACCTGATCCCAAATAACCCTATTTACATCCCACACAAAAAGCCCCAAACCAATTTTACCAAATACAACCAGATTCTAAAGATCCCAATTCATTCAAATATACCCTAACCCTAGGATTTGAATTTTGTTCAAATTCTGTCCTAAACCAGCCAATACCCAAATTGACCACACCAATCATCAATTACCAACCCAAATAGTCCATCTACAACGCCCATTCCGTTCCTATAACCCCATTCCGCAAATTCCCAAAACGTTCAAAAAAAACCCTAAATAAAAAAAAAAACCTAACCCTAACCCCCATTCGGCCATACCCCAAATTCCTTCACTTTCCAAGGTTATTTTTGTTGCAAATCCAAGATACAAATTGCATTTTAAATACATTGCACTATTATGCCTAAAAACGCAAGTGCTAATTGCAAAACAAGTGAAATTCCAATTCTGCCCTTAGTCAAAAAAAAGGAGAATCTGAACCTTGCTCAATTGAAATAGCAAGGAAGAAAAAAGAAAAAAACAAAAGAACAAGAGCAAAAAAAAGGGGCAAAACGTTTGTGCATTGCGTGGAAATTTTTTTGGTACGACTTGCAAACCTTGGATACCATATTACCCCACATTGCCGTCCCCTATACCCAATTATCCGTTTCTTGATCTTCTTAAACCAATCACACACTTGGTTGCTCGATTGTTGCATGACTTGAACCATTTTGTGGATAGTAAGTGCATAGAATCAAAATTAACTAAAGATTGCCCACGGCAACCCTTAGTTTATCTTTGATTCAGCCTTATACATCAACTTTGGTTGCTTATTTTCTTTGAATCTTAGTATAAAGTTCAAGTTTGTGTTCATTTCAATTGATTCTACTTTGATACTAATTTGTGCAACTTGAAAGCAAAAAAAAGGAAGAAACAAGCGGAGAACATTTTGATTTGAAGAAGCCTTGGCAATACACTTCTCTATTGATCACTTTGAGACTTCTTAACTTCAGGTTATCCAAGAACCAAAGTGGTAAGAGAGTGGAAAGAATAGAAAGCGGAGTTTCATAGTTTATTTTTTTTACTAATCCCTTAACGTTTGTTTGTCTTTGTGTTAGTTTGCTTCTTTCTTTTTCCTTTGTTTTCGTTCAAATCCTTAGGAACAATGGCCAGCAGCAATCATTCCGCATCTAGCAAGTCTAAAGAAGCCGAAACTGTTGACAATACTCAACAACAAATGCTGGAGATGCTTAAGAAACTCATGCATGACAATGAGATAATCAAGCATCGCTTGGAAGACGTGGAGCGAAGCTACAAAACGAGTGATTGTCAAGGAACAAACAGGGTGTACCCCTACCACAACCACGGCGCCATCCCCCAGAAGAAGTTGAGGATGACAACCTTAGACCACCACACACCGAAGCAAGAAGGTTTGCTCTTCCTACACAAGCAAGAAGGTACGCTCCAAGAAGGTACAATGATGATTACATTCCCTTTGAGCATGATGACTATGACTTTGATGACCACCATCCCCATGGTTACCAAAGACGCCAAAATCCTCTTTTCCCGTAAGATGACGATTTTCTCAAAACCAAAATAAATATTCCCACGTTTTATGGTAAAAGTAATGCGGAGGAATATTTAGAATGGGAAACGAAAGTGGATTTGATCTTTTCTTGTACCAATTATAGTGAATTGCAAAAAGTGAGGTATGCTTCCATTGAATTTTCTTGTTATGCACTTAATTGGTGGACGAATTTGTGTCGAAATAGAACTAAGACGAGACAACCCCCAATTGTCACTTGGGAAGAAATGAAGTTTGAAATGCGACAACGTTTTATTCCAAACAATTATGAGAGTTCTATTTTCACGAGTTTGCATAACTTACGACAAGGTTCCAAAAGTGTAGACGAGTATTATAAAGAGTTAGAAATTTTGTTGGAGAGGTCTAACTTGAAGGAACCTGAAGAAGCCACCAAGGCTCGATTCTTACATGGTTTAAACAGGGAGATTGCACAAAGGGTTGACCTTCAACCTTACCTCGACCTCACAACCATGGTCCATATGGCTGAAAAGATTGAAGCACAATTAAAGGTACGTAACTCCTCTAATTTCAATTCCAATTATCGTACTAATCAATCTTCGTCAAGATTTCACAGCAAGCCTTCAGGAACAGGAAGTTCACGGCCTACAGGAGGCCAAACGCGTGACCAAGGAGCATCGCAAAGGATGGACAATCGTGTGCAATCCACACAAAGGAGAGATGAACGCATCCAACAAAAGGCTCCTACCGGCAATTCTTCGGATCCTTCAAACAGGTTTAGAGACATTAAATGTTATAAATGTCAAGGACGTGGTCACATAGGAAAAGAATGTCCTAATGCAAAAAGAATCATGTTAATTGAAGAGACAAACGAATATGTGTCCGAGTCCGAGCATGAAAACGAGTCTGAGCATGATAATGAAATTGAACCTGAAGAGGATCTAGGCGCATTAGATGATTTTGATACCAAGGAGTTTCTTGTTGTGCGTAGAGCTTTAAATGCATATCCGAAATTAGATGATCACGAACAACATAGAGAAAACATTTTCCATATTCATTGCATGATAAATGGTAAAGTGTGTACCATGATCATTGATTCCGGTTCTTGTGCGAATGTGGCTAGCATCGAATTAGTAAGAAAACTGAATTTGCCTATGACTAATCATCCGCATCCTTACAAACTTGCATGGCTAAATGTTTGCGGTGAAGTTAGCGTAAGTAAACAAGTTTTGATTTCTCTTAGCATTGGTAGTTACAAAGAGATGTTTTATGTGATGTCGCACCAATGCATGCTAGTCATATCTTACTTGGTAGGCCATGGCAATTTGATAGACATGTGACATATGATGGTTATTTGAATCGTTATTCTTTCAAATTGAATGGCAAATTGTACAAACTGCATGCACTTCCACCACACAAAGTCCACGAGGATCACCAACGCATGTCCAAGTCTAGAGCCGATCCTAAGGAAAAAGAAGCCGAGAGAAAATTCGTGGAGTGTATGAAAAGTGAAACAAAAAACACGAGAGCAAGGGAAAAGAGGTAGTGCCCCTAAGTGTCAACGAGTCCAAAAAGAAGTGTGGGTATTTTGCAAAGAAAAGAGAGGTTACACGTGCACTTTATAACAACCAAACTGTCCTCATCATCATCCCAAAGTCGTGTCAACTTGCCCTTGAAGAACTCCCACCAAACTTACCTACCTCAGTTGCGTCCCTTATCCAAGAATATGAAGTTCTATTTCCCTCCGAACCACCATCCGGATTGCCACCCATTAGAGGAATAGAACACCAAATCGACTTTGTCCCAGGAGCCGTGTTACCCAATCGCCCAGCCTATCGAGCCAACCCCGAAGAAACCAATGAAATCCAAAGGCAAGTAGAGGAGCTCCTAGCTAGTGGACAAGTTCGAGAGAGTCTAAGCTCATCTGCCGTCCCAGTCATTTTAGTACCCAAAAAGGATGGAACGTGGAGAATGTGTACCGATTGCCGAGCCATAAACAAGATTACCGTCAAGTATAGGTACCCCATACCTAGGCTAGACGATATGTTAGACATGTTGCACGGATCCAAATTCTTCACCAAAATCGACCTTAAGCAAGGGTACTTCCAGGTACGCATTAGAGAAGGGGACGAATGGAAGACTGCATTCAAAACCAAGTTTGGGCTCTATGAGTGGTTAGTGATGCCCTTCGGGCTCACTAACGCCCCTAGTACCTTTATGAGGCTAATGAATGAAGTCTTACGTGCATTCATAGGACGCTTTGTCGTTGTCTATTTCGCTGATATCCTAATCTATTCCCACACCATAGAAGATCATCTTGACCACATTAGAGCCGTTTTTGAAAAGCTTAAGCAAGAACAACTTTACGCCAACTTTAAAAAGTGCTCCTTTTGTTTAGAACGCGTAGTTTTTCTAGGCTTTGTCATTTCGGCTGAGGGAGTAGAGATGGATGAGGAAAAGGTTAGGTCAATTGTGGAGTGGCCTATACCTAAGAATGTCGGGGAAGTTCGCAGTTTTCATGGACTAGCAAGCTTTTATAGACGCTTTGTTAAAGATTTTTCTTCTATAGCTGCACCCCTAAACGAAATTGTAAAAAAGGATGTGTCTTTTAGGTGGGAAGAGCCACAACAACAGGCATTTGATGAGCTCAAGCGTAGGCTGACCACTGCACCCATACTTAGGCTACCAAATTTTGATGAGACCTTTGAGATCGAGTGTGATGCAAGTGGAGTGGGTATAGGCGCAGTTTTGACCCAAAGTAAGAAACCCATAGCCTATTTTAGTGAAAAGTTGAAAGGAGCAGCATTGAATTACTCTACCTACGATAAGGAACTTTATGCCCTTGTGAGATCCCTACAAACTTGGCAACACTACCTTCAACCTAAAGAGTTTGTGATCCACACTGACCACGAAAGCCTTAAGTATCTTAAAGGGCAGGGAAAGTTGAACAAAAGACATGCCAAATGGGTAGAGTTCATAGAACAATTCCCTTACGTGATTAAGTACAAACAAGGAAAGGATAATATAGTTGCCGATGCCCTCTCTAGGAGATACACGTTAGTGACTACATTATCTTCACGCTTCTTAGGATTCGAATCACTTAAGGACTTGTACCCCAATGACCATGACTTTGGCACCATTTTCGAGGCATGTAAAGGAGCACCATTTGGGAAATTTTACATACACGAGGGTTACCTTTTCAAAGAACAAAAATTGTGCGTTCCCCAATCATCCCTACGAGAAGCATTGACTAGAGAAGCCCATGGGGGAGGTTTAATGGGTCATTTCGGAGTGTTCAAAACCCTTGAGACTCTTAAGGAACATTTCTATTGGCCCCACATGCGAGCAGACGTCGAGAGGTTGTGTGGTAGTTGCATCACTTGCAAACAAGCCAAATCCAAGTCCCAACCACATGGCCTTTACACGCCTTTACCCGTCCCTGATGCCCCTTGGATTGACATTTCCATGGACTTTGTGCTAGGACTTCCTAGGTCTCGGGGAGGACGCGATAGAATTTATGTTGTGGTTGATCGATTTTCAAAAATGGCACATTTCATTGCACGTAGGAAAGTTGATGATGCCACACATGTTGCTGATTTGTTCTTCAAAGAAATTGTTAGATTGCATGGCATGCCACGTACAATTGTAAGTGATAGAGATACGAAATTTTTGAGTCATTTTTGGCGTGTTTTGTGGGCTAAACTTGGTACAAAATTGTTGTTTTCCACCACCGCACACCCACAAACTAATGGACAAACTGAAGTCGTTAATCGTACTCTTTCTCAACTTTTGCGTGCCATTTTGCAAAAACACATTAAACATTGGGAAGATTGTTTACCATATATCGAATTTGCATATAATAGGAGTGTCCATCACGGTACTTTGCATAGTCCATTTGAAATCGTGTATGGCTTTAATCCCTTGTCTCCCATCGATTTGATTCCTATTCCCGTGCATGAATGTTCTAGTCTTGATGGTAAACAAAAAGCGGACAACATAAAGAAACTGCATGAACAAGTTAAAACACAACTTGAAAAGAAAAACAAAGCTTATGAAAGACGAGCTAACAAACATCGGAAAAGAGTTGTGTTTAAGCCTGGAGATTTAGTGTGGTTACATTTGCGCAAGGAAAGATTTCCCAATGAAAGAAAGTAAAAATTGTTGCCTCGAGGAGATAGACCCTTTAAAGTATTGAAACGCATAGGTGACAATGCATACATCCTTGATCTTCCCGACAGGTATGGTTCAATTTCGCCTACTTTTAATGTTGCTGACCTCACCCCTTTCAACGATGACCTTTTTGATTCGAGGACGAATCCTTTTGAGGAGGGGGGATTGATGGGGATCAAGGGTCTGATGAGGATCAAGGACCCCATCAAGAGGTTAAGGGTCTTATAACAAGAAGGAGGGCAAGGGAACTTTGTCATCAAGTTGCCACCTTCTTGTACAAGCATGTTCAAGATGAACCTAAGACTCATTGGGTTCATTTCATTGAACCTTCAACTTGAACGTGTATCAGCATGCATGTCTACAGTCTTTGTCTTTAAATTTTATCTTGTGTCGTGTGATCTTAGTTTTATGTATTTGCTTTGTAGGTAAATTAGGTACATGAAATGTTTGAAGAGAATGTTTGAAGAGAATGTTTGAAGAGAAAGTTTGAAGAGAATGTTTGAAGAGAATATTTGAAGAGAATGTTTGTCTACGCTAAGACGAATTCAAAGGTGTCCAAGATAGAGTCTTGATCAAATTGAAATCAAACATCATCTCCAACATATCACAAGGGGGCGGCCACTTTAAGCTAAAGGATGACATCTTACTTGAATTTAAACTTGAAGATAAACTTGAATTTAAATTCAACCATGATTTGAATTCAAGTTTCAACCACTTTGAGGCTTACATTTCAAAAGGGATTCAGCTATCATCTCAGCCTTCCACATGCCATTTTTGAAGAAAAAAGATGGAGATAAAATCCAATTCAAATTGAATCCAAGTTTGAATTCAAATTCAAACTCAATTTGAATTCAAACTTCAATCATCTTTTGAATTCAACTCCAACCATGTTATCATCATCACATTCAGATTTCAAGACCTTCTTGGACCTCTCATACATAGCTGGAACCAAGGAAAAGATGTGCAAGAAACAAATCCAAAGAAGCTGAAATTCAAACTCAACTTGAATTCAAATTCACCCAACTTTTTGAATTCAAGTTCAAGCACATTCTACTTATCAAAATCAGCCTCTCTAAGACTCCATCAACTCCTCAAACACAGCTGGTCATAGTGGAGATAACATCTTGCAAGAATTTCAAGTTTTAGCTAGAATTATCTTAGTTTTAATTTTCAAGCAAAGTTCAAAACTAAACATTTGTTAGATAGCTTTATTTGAATTATTTCTAGCCATTTCAAGCTGAAGGGGGACGTTTCTTAGGCCTATAAATAGACCCCTTTGGCTGATTGTAAACTAACCTTTTGATGAATAACAATTCTTGATATTTCATTCATTTTGTGTGATACTTTGTTTTCTTGGTTTTGCATTAAAAACCTAGGTTAAGATCCTTCAAAGTTGAGCATATTGAAGGTGTTGCCATTGCTTAAAGGTGCCGTCCAGGAGGGCCGTATTGGTTTGCCTGATCAACGACCATCTAAAAGTGTTGGTCTTGCTCATTCTTGATCCACACGTTTTTTAATCACTAAGGAAGCAATGGGAAGTCTTCTTCCTTGTGCCTAACCCTTTGTGAAGGACGTTTGGAAGGTGGAATCGTTGGAGCCCACGAGTTGCACGCATCAGGCTCTTTGCTATATCTTACTACTAGTGATGAGGTACAGTTGCCAAGCGGCAACAAAGACGAGGCAAGTCGAGGACAAGAGACAAGAAGTATGACAAAGAGTTTGAGCCAAGAAGTTGATGCATTCTTGCTCAGACACGTGCAAGACGAGCCTGTAAACAAAGAGTGTTGTTGGGTTCACTTACTTGAGCCCAATCTTTGAGTTTTTATGTGTTGTAACATATATGAGTCGTTTGTATTATTTCTTTCATTCCTGGAGTCGTTTGCTTAAAGTTTCTTGTTTGTAAAGGTTGTTCTTTCGATCTTGCATGACCAAACCTTGAGTCTTTTAGCTTGTTAGGCCTTTAGGGTTGTTTATTATGTTTCTATATTTATTATAATTATTTTAAGGACTTGTAAGGTTGGAGACGTTTAAATACCAAAGGAGTTGAAGAGAAGCAAGCCCATTTCAGAATGTAATTTTCTAGCAGAACAAGTTTTCGTAAAACAGGCGTATCTCTTCAACCACAAGGGCAAATCAAGTGATTCAAGATTCCTTGGAAACACAAGACAAAAATCTAGCACATTCATGTTTTGCACATTTCCAAGATCTGTCGTTATAATGGCCAAAAACAGCATTGAAGTTCAAGTATTGTTTCTGCCGAATTCTATTACACATGTTTAGTAACTTGGACTTATCTCTTTAATGGATGGGCCAAATTCAGAGAACTGCATATGTTTATTTTCTACACTCAATGGTTTACAATTCTCTAAGAGGAGTCAAGGCCTAATTCGAGCTGCAAGTGATCCAAAAACAGGCCACAATTCATACACGTTTTTAGGAGCCCGTACAGAAAGCATTCAGGACACCCAAGCTTTGGAGGGACATATCTAACTCGTCCCATATCCAAATGAGGTGATTCAAAAGCCCAAATTCAATTTTAAAACGGGATCTACAGTTCTCAAGAAGTAATAAAGACCAGAATCTGCTTCTAGAACGGTTCAAACCGTTTGCCAACAGATTACACATTTTTAGCCTTTTTGCAGCCTTTTGACTAGCCTTTTCTTTGGCTTTGTAGAATAGACTTTTTTTGGTCTTCTTGGCCCTATTTAAAGGAGTCATGGACGTCCCAACAGGGTAAGAAAGTTGGAAAATTTAGTCATAAGAATTCTTGGGCAAAATTAGCCTATTTTCTCTTCATAAACACTTGTGAGTTTTGTTTTTTGATTCTTCTTAAGAACAAGTTGAGTGTTTTCTTTGTTTCTTTGAAGATCAAAGTTAGAATCCAATCAAGGAGTGAGCAACCTTGTGGGGGATATCCAAAATCAAAGGTGTGGCCGTCCAAGAGGGTGCAAACTTGCTTGGGAAACGGGTAACTTTTGAAGGAGGAAGGCTCAAACAAAAACCTTGGTGAATCAACGGCTAGGAGGGATTTAAACTCTTGCCTATAACCGTTAAGGATCCAAGTGTTAAAGGAGACGATCCGTACGAGGCGTGACAACCGCGCATCAACTCGAGTCATTTAAATTATTGCCTAATGAATCTATCGTTGACATGGATCTTCGCTTGACTAACATTTACAATTCTCTTGAGTCTCTTGGCAAAGCCTTTACTATGCAGGAAAAGGTACAAAAGGTCTTGTGAAGCCTTCCATCCGAGTGGGACCCTAAAGTAACAGCAATAGAAGAAAGCAAAGAAACTAAGTCAATTAAGATGGAAAAATTAATTGGATCACTTAAGGTTTATGAGAACAAACTCACCATAAGGAAATCGAAATCATCAAAACAAGGTAAAGCTATTGCATTTAAATCAAATGAATACGTCTCTACTTCTTCCGATCACGTAGATGATAGTGATTCTGAATCAGATAACGATGACTTAATTTTATTGGCTAAAGGCTTAAGAAAATTCATGAGAAAGTCGTTTAGAAACAAAACTAAGGCTACTTCGACTAAAAGAAATAAGAACAAGACAAACGACAAGGATGTTAAATGTTATGAATGCGGTAAACTTGGACATCTATCATACGACTGTCCTAATAAGCACAAGCAAACAAATAAATACCTGACAAAGAACGAAACAAGAATATACTCGTCTCAGAACCTAAGCAAAGGAAACGAGCTCTTAAAGCCTCCACTTGGAGTGATACATCGGATTCCGAGACTGAAACAGAAGAGGAGACTGCACAAGTATGCTTTGTGTCCAAAGCATCAAATGAGGTATCATCTGACTCTGATTCTGACTCTGAGCCTTCTTATGATGATCTTTTTAGTCAGTACTTAGAATTGCATAAATTCACTAAGACTCTCGCGAAAGAAAAGAAGCGATTAATTGAAGACAAGAAACTGTTAGAATCTTCTAACGAGAATCTTGTCGCTCAATTAAACGATTCAAAAGAAGAGTCATCATGTATCATTATTGCATTAAAGACAGAGATCTCATCATTGACCATGCAAAATAATGAAATGAAATCCGAGATTTCAAGTTTGAAATCAAGGAATACAGACTTAGAGAAAATGATGAAACAGTTTGATACGGGATCTAACATGCTAGATCGTATTATCTTATCACAAAAGCATGATAGTGATAAAAAAGGTTTAGGATACATTGAAACAAATGAAGTATACATTAAACCAACCAAGTTTGTAGTGTCTAAGAAAGTAGACACCCCAAAACCAAATACGGCGTCTAAGATGACGCAAAGACCCCCTCTCCCCTCATCTCGTCATACTTCTTCCTCATATCATGCGAAATTCAATTTTGTGCCATATAGATATGAGAAGAAACAAGTGATGCATACACGACATTCATTTCATCCATCTAGATCACGCACTACGCACACTAACACAAGGACATACCAAAAACGTCCTACATATAATGTGTATAAAGGAGTTCTTGGCCAAAGGCCTAAAGTGCACTCACCACATGTCTACTACATTGCACCTTCATCTACATTCTTGCCATTTGCTAGACCGAGAAGGATCACCCAAGTATGGGCACCGAAAGGTACTTTTACTAAGAGGTGAATAACTAACTCGTAAGGACCCAAAATTAAAAGGGTACCTAAATCATTTCTGCACATTGCAGGGAACCCACACATCAAAAGATACATCAATCAAATGGTTCCTTGACAGTGGTTGCTCGAGGCACATGACGGGTGACCCGAGCCTATTCACGAAATTGAAGAAGGTCACAAAAGACGGATCCGTGACCTTTGGAGACAACAACGAAGGCAAGATCATCGGAAAAGGTATAATTGGAAGCCCAAGCACTCTTCAAATCTCCAACGTCTTTTTGGTAAGCAACTTATCCTATAATCTTCTTAGCATTTCGCAATTCATTGACAATGGTTTTGATGTGTTTTTTACTCACCCATATTGCAATATAATAAATAAAAATGGAGAAACAGCCTTAAAAGGAAAACAGGAAGGAAATATTTTTACGCTTTCTATGGATGATACGTTAGACGCTAAGGTTAAATGTTTCAGGTCAAATGAACCTAACGTAAATTTGTGGCATAGACGTTTAGGGCATATTGACATTTCTACACTAGAAAAACTCCAACGAAAGAACCTAATACGTGGATTGCCTACACTTGATTTAGACAACTTTCAGTTATGTGAATCTTGTATAAAAGGCAAACAAACACACGAGTCACTAAAACCTAAAAATGAAATAAGCACGACTGGAGTTTTAGAATTACTACACATTGATTTGTTTGGTCCTAGTCGCACTACGAGTCTTGGTGGACGTCACTATGCTTGTGTAATTGTTGATGATTTTTCTCGTTATACTTGGACTTTGTTTCTTGCACATAAGTATGATAGTGCCATTGAGATTGCGAAACTAATAAAACAACTTGAAAATCAATACGGTGTCAATGTGAAAAAGATAAGAAGCGATAGAGGCGGTGAATTTAAAAACAAGGACATGATTTCATTTTGCGAAGAAAAAGGAATTAAACACGAGTTTTCTCCACCTAGAACTCCACAATTAAATGGAGTAGTAGAAAGAAAGAATAGGATATTACAAGAAATTGCTAGAACTATGTAGTGCGAAAATAAATTGCCTAGATTTTTGTGGGCGGAAGCCGTAAACTGTGCATGCTACATAATAAATCGCTTGTCCATTAGAAAGAAAATAAATAAGACGCCTTATGAGATATTAAATTATCTCATGCCTAAAATTGACTATTTTCGTGTGTTTGGATGCAAATGCTTTATTTTAAATACAAAAGATAATTTAGATAAATTTGAATCCAAATCAATTGAATGCATCTTTGTTGGGTATCCTGTGAATTCAAAAGAATATAGGTGTTATGATCCTCTCACTATACAAATTCTAGAATCTATTCATGTGAAATTTAATGAATTTGGTGAGATTGATAAAGATAAAGAATATGATGATTTTGAATTGAAACCCGTGTTGAATGATGATGATGGCACGTTTGATATGCATGATCACTTAGAAATGCATGAGAACGTAGAAAATAATCAACCAAGATGGCATAGAGATCACCCACACGATCTCATCATAGGCGATATCACACACGGTGTGCGTCCACGTAGAAGAATAAATCCGGAAGAAATAAATCAATTTCATGCTATGATTTCGGAAATTGAACCTAAAAATGTGTATGATGCTTTGAGTGATTCTTCTTGGATTGATGCTATGCATGACGAACTTAATCAATTTGTTAGAAAGATTTAGTGCCATGACCACAAGATACGATCATAATAGGCACAAAGTGGGTGTTTAGAAATAAAATGAATGAAGAAGGAAAAGTTGTTAGAAATAAAGCTAGACTTGTAGCACAAGGCTATAATCAAGAAGAAGGAATTGATTATGATGAAACATTTGCACCCGTAGCACGTTTAGAAGCTATACGACTTTTACTTGCCATTGCTTGCATGAAAGATTTTAAACTATATCAAATGGACGTGAAAAGTGCATTCTTAAATGGATTTATACAGGAAGAGGTATACGTGAAACAACCACCCGGTTTTGAAGATTTGAAACATCTCGATCACGTGTACAAACTAAAGAAGGCACTATACGGACTAAAGCAAGCACCTAGAGCATGGTATGATCGTTTTGATACTTTCCTTTTAGAAAATGGTTTTAAAAGAGGCACTATAGATAGTACATTATTTTTGAAACAAGAAAAATCGGATTTACTTATTATTCAAATTTACGTTGATGACATCATTTTCGGCTCCACTTCTCATAAACTTGTTGAAGATTTTGAAAATTGCATGAAATCCGAATTTGAAATGTCTATGGTTGGCGAATTGAACTATTTTTTTGGCTTGCAGATTAAGCAAACGAGTAAAGGCATTCACATAATCCAAGCTAAATATGTAAATGATATGATTAAAAAGTTCAATTTTGAGAATTTAAAACCATCCCACACCTTTATGAGTGTTACTACTAAATTAGATAAAGATGAACATGGTAAGAATTTTGATAATGCCTTATATAGATCTATTATTGGCTCTTTGCTATATCTTACTACTAGTGATGAGGTACAGTTGCCAAGCGGCAACAAAGATATGGCAAGTCGAGGACAAGAGACAAGAAGTATGACAAAGAGTTTGAGCCAAGAAGTTGATGCATTCTTGCTCAGACACGTGCAAGACGAGCCTGTAAACAAAGAGTGTTGTTGGGTTCACTTACTTGAGCCCAATCTTTGAGTTTTTATGTGTTGTAACATATATGAGTCGTTTGTATTATTTCTTTCATTCCTGGAGTCGTTTGCTTAAAGTTTCTTGTTTGTAAAGGTTGTTCTTTCGATCTTGCATGACCAAACCTTGAGTCTTTTAGCTTGTTAGGCCTTTAGGGTTGTTTATTATGTTTCTATATCTATTATAATTATTTTAAGGACTTGTAAGGTTGGAGACGTTTGAAGACCAAAGGAGTTGAAGAGAGGCAAGCCCATTTCAGAATGTAATTTTCTGGCAGAACAAGTTTTCGTAAAACAGGCGTATCTCTTCAACCACAAGGGCAAATCAAGTGATTCAAGATTCCTTGGAAACAAAAGACAAAAATCTAGCACATTCATGTTTTGCACATTTCCAAGATCTGTCGTTATAATGGCCAAAAACAGCATTGAAGTCCAAGTATTGTTTCTGCCGAATTCTATTACACATGTTTAGTAACTTGGACTTATCTCTTTAATGGATGGGCCAAATTCAGAGAAGTGCATATGTTTATTTTCTACACTCAATGGTCTACGATTCTCTAAGAGGAGTCAAGGCCTAATTCGAGCTGCAAGTGATCCAAAAACAGGCCACAATTCATACACGTTTTTAGGAGCCCGTACAGAAAGCATTCAGGACACCCAAGCTTTGGAGGGACATATCTAACTCGTCCCATATCCAAATGAGGTGATTCAAAAGCCCAAATTCAATTTTAAAACGGGATCTACAATTCTGAAGAAGTGATAAAGACCAGAATCTGCTTCTAGAAGGGTTCAAACCGTTTGCCAACAGATTACACATTTTTAGCCTTTTTGCAGCATTTTGACTAGCCTTTTCTTTGGCTTTGTAGAATAGACTTTTTTTGGTCTTCTTGGCCCTATTTAAAGGAGTCATGGACGTCCCAACAGGGTAAGAAAGTTGGAAAATTTAGTCATAAGAATTCTTGGGCAAAATTAGCCTATTTTCTCTTCATAAACACTTGTGAGTTTTGTTTTTTGATTCTTCTTAAGAACAAGTTGAGTGTTTTCTTTGTTTCTTTGAAGATCAAAGTTAGAATCCAATCAAGGAGTGAGCAACCTTGTGGGGGATATCCAAAATCAAAGGTGTGGCCGTCCAAGAGGGTGCAAACTTGCTTGGGAAACGGGTAACTTTTGAAGGAGGAAGGCTCAAACAAAAACCTTGGTGAATCAATGGCTAGGAGGGAGTTAAACTCTTGCCTACAACCGTTAAGGATCCAAGTGTTAAACGAGACGATCCGTACGAGGCGTGACAACCGCGCATCAACTTGTAGGCCTGACATCATGTTCAATGTATGTATGTGTGCACGTTTTCAAAGTCAACCCAAGGTGTCTCACTATAATGCTATAAAAAGAATATTCCGATATATTAAGCACACACCCACCTTAGGCATTTGGTATGATAAAGATTGTGACTTTAATTTGCATGCCTATACTGACGCTGATTATGGTGGATGTAAGATAGATAGAAAAAGCACAAGTGGAACTTGCCAATTTATAGGAAACTCACTTATTTCATGGTTTTCCAAAAAGCAGGCAAGCGTAGCTTTATCCACTACTGAAGCTGAGTACATGGCACTTAGTCTTTGCTGCACACAATTACTATGGATAAAACAACTTTCAGACTTTGGAATTACCGTAAAAAAATTCCTATATATTGTGATAGTATGAGTGCAATTAACCTATCTAAGAACCCCGTGTTACACTCTAAGGCCAAGCATATAGAAGTACGCTATCACTTTCTTCGTGATCACGTAAGTAATGGTGATATTGTCAGAGATCACGTACGCACAGAGGCACAAGTAGCGGATATCTTCACTAAAGCCTTAAATCAAGCCACGTATGAAAATCTCCGTTCTAAATTATGCATGATTTCTATTGATTTGACTTGATTATCTTTTCATATTTACATGCATTTTTTATTGACTTTCCAAAATAAAGGGGGGAGAATGCATGATTTAAGGGGGAGAAAGAAACTGATTGCATAAATCAAGGGAGAGCGGTTTTGAAATTTGAAATTCAAAATTTGAATTTATGCATGATTGAAGGGGGAGCGATAAGATTTAAATCATGAATGTAGGTTATTTTGAAAATCATCAAAAGGGGGAGATTGTAGAGAAAAAGGGGTTTGAGTGATTTCAAAATACATGATTTAAACATGTTACAAAGAAATGCATGACATATTGCATAAAACTTGCCTTATATAGTTCATATATAATGTTGTCGTACTAACAAGCCATGAAGCTTTAAAGCTTACATCAAATGGCAAACATTTTGTTGTGTTTGAACTATTTTCAGGTGCCACCATTAATGAACTAAACTAGTTCATTAAGTGAAGTACTTTGTTAATTAAACTAATTAGTTCATTAAAGGAAGCAATATTTGGAAAAGGCACAAAGGCAACAAGTTGAAGAAAAGAAAGTTCTCCCTCTCCTCTCCACACATATTACACGCCATTATACACATATATATATATTTTCAGATTTTTTGAAAAAGGCACGTACACATTTATTCCAACATACTACCGACACGTTATATATTTTACGTACGTATGTTAACGTCACACCACTATATTTAACTCATATTTATGAGTATATTCAGGTCTTATATCATATGATATAAGTCACGGTGATGACAAATTTAATACGACATGTTAAAAGGTTATAAACCGAAAATTGTCGTATCGGGCGAATACCGAAACTTCGCCAACGTGTCACGTACTTGCCATAAATAGATGGCCAGCCCCTACACTTCAAAAATGGCCACAAATTTCGTGGCTTTCATGATATGTACAGCCATAAAATCATTCCATGTTGGCACACACATATCACCCCACATTAAGGCCAAATTGTGGAGATTCCAATTTCAATTTTGTCACATGGTTTAGGCGCCACTTTAAGATCAACCTAAGTGCTGAATATTAAAGTTTAATTTATGTATATTATGTGTAACATAATATATATAACATGTGCAAAAAGTTAGAATTCAATTAGAGAAAAATCGGGTAATCGATAAACGTCGAAAATTCGGTTTTCTACGTACACGACACATGGAACGTTTTTTGCATATCATATAACATGTATCTAAACAATTTTTACATATTTCATACATCTCAAAGTGTTCTAGAAAATTCAATTAAGGGCTGATTGGAATATACCATGTGTGTATAATTAAATGTGCACTACTTTACAATGTTTGCAAAAATAAAATTCAGCACATGTATCTACACATTCACGCGTCTAGCTCAGCTGAATTGGAGCATATGTGGAGTCTTGTTGGCAACTTGATTGGTCAAGAATGAAGCATACAATATTGGTGACTTAAAGAAAGGAACTACAAAAGGTAACATTTCAAATCTTGTCACAATTGTGACACATGCTGAAAATTCAGCATGTGCACAAATGGCTGGCCGAAATATCCCCTTTAATGAGCCATATTTTGTTGTGTTAAAACATGTGGATAATTGGGAGATAATATGGAAGTGTTTTGAATATTATATGGAAACAAATAAGGTGATATTTTCAAATAGCACACATGCTGAAAATTTCAGCATGTGTGGATGAATGTTGGCCGATTTTTTGGCCTCATTGGTGTCTAATTTTTATTCCATAAATGATAAGAATATTGTGTACTAAATGATGATTGAATTATATTTTGATTTCTTGGATTAAATCAATGTAAAATTGGTAATATTTTGAATAAAAGGTGAATGTTACACATGCTGAAATTTCAGCATGTGCAAGAGACTTTATGGCTGATTTTTTCAAGGTAATGTGGAGAAAATTGTCTTGCTAGTTTTGTATGATGATCTTGGGAATTATGGTAACTATTTTATGATTATTTTGGCACATGTTTTAAGTGTTATTCTCAAATTTTTCTAGTCATCAAGTGATGACAACATCCAACCAATCAATGAGTGCCAAGTAAGCAAGAGCTTAATGATCATCCAATGAGGAGATGCCAAGCAAAGACATGTCACAATGATGCCATATACTCTTCCAAGGACTTAGAAGATAATTTTCACGAGGGGAAGAGCATCAAGGGGGGCGGCCACATTGTTAAAAAGAAAGGAAGAGAGCAAAACAAAAACAAGAACAAACCTTGCAAATTTGAAAGATCAAAAAACGTTTTAGCCTTCTCTTCTACAGTCTCTTTCTTTCTTCTCTCTAAAAGCCTATTGTACTCATATTCATATATTTGAATAGGCTTCATATAGTTCACCACATATTCTTTATCATTGTAAAAGATTGATCAAGGTGTGATCAATCTTGCACTTGCGAGGTGGTGGTGTTCGTGACAATTGGTGGTCTGGAATACATGCTACTTCATGGCTAGTGGTCTCTGTGATTTTTTTTTGATGTCATCAAGGTTATTTAAACCATGACGTGAGTAAATAACTTGGCTGGTTTACTTTGGATTTTGAGGCAAACATCCTCTATGCTTCTGTGACATTGATGTTGGATTGAAGTATGAAATCTATCCTTCTCCATTCAAAAATGATACCAAGTTAAATTAACACTGTTCTATCTAGGAAGTTTTGTAAGAATCATCTCATAGAATTGACTGTTAAGGCATTGTTATTGTTTGGCCGGTTATAAGCTATGTGCCATATTTATAGTTGGTCAGCTGTAAGCCGTGTGCCATTTTTTAGTGATGAGGCCCCTTTAGTTGATTGAAAGGAAGGAGAATTCCTTAAAGAGTTAGGCCCCTTCTGCTTCTTAAGAAAGGAAGGACTTTACCTCACATAGTATGGACCTCTATGTCTTTCCGCTAGTGTTATTTGAGGCCATTGTTGCAAATTGTTGTTTGAATGGACAAGGTCGCTCTGAGCTACGGACACGAATAATCCAAAATTATTCCTCTGAGTCGTAGACTTGAACTCCTCTGAGCCATTCCATTCATTGTTGAGGCCATAGTTGTCATTTGTGTTGAGCTGGATGTTTATTCCTAGCATGTTTATTGAGGCCTGAGTTTCCATTGTTATCTGATGCCATACATGTACTTATTATCACTTGTAAGATGTTGGTTCCTAAATGATATATGTTGATGTATTGGCAAGATGGTGTTCCTAGCATGATCTTTAAGGCAAAATTACCTTTTGATAATTGGTGTTTTCACTAATGGTGGCATGAGTATATTCAAAAAGGAAAAAAAACAAGCAAGCTATATGACTAACACATATGCATCTCTTATTTACTTGATTCCTGCTCTCGGTTACTTCTATTTGTTTCTGTGATTCATCATTTGTTACCCTCCTGCCTTAACAAATCTATGATTAAAGATTGATAAGTAGTAATGGGTAATGATATATGTTGCAAAGTTGGAAATGTCTAAATAAACAGATTTGTTGGCCAAACGTTGGGAAATGATCTGGGTTGTTATATTCTTTATGCTATTTAAAGATATGCTTGATAGATAGCCCTTTGAATGATGTTTTTGTCCTACTTAGGCGGATGAGATTGATCTTTCCTTGTTTTCTGTGGTGCATGGATTGCGGTTTGATTGTCTAATTGACTGCGTAAAGGACATATGATCTTTACTGCTTTGTTCCTCGTTCTTCCAAATATTTAGTCTTTGTTTATCTTCTTTCTATCTCATATGTTCTTCTACATTAGAATGAATTCTACTTGTCGGTAAATGCTGTATATTTTTTCCTCTGCACATATGTATTCATGCGAACTTGGTAATCATTGTGCAAGGTTAAGAATCATGGTGCAAGGTTAATTCTTATTCCGTCCATATATGTTTGTATCCATTCATGGTACATTTTTTGCATTAATCATGCATATTTCCTATGTCTCTTGCTCTCTATTTTGTTGTTGTTGTTGCATTACACATGTTCTCGTGCACCACTTGTAGTCGTGCAATAGTTCGAAATTGTCTGTTCATCTCCTAATGGCTTAGAAATATGCAATGATTTTGTCTATTATAGTGACCCCTTCCCATGATAATATTAGTTGATACTACTGGTTATTCACTTTGTTAAAATCAAGGCAGAAAGCATTCGTTGGATTTTGGTAGTTAATGACAGAGTCTTTCGTTGGTCAATTAAGAAGAAGTAATATATATATATATATATATATATATATATATATATATATATATATATATATATATATATATATATATATATATATATATATATATATATATATATATATATATATATATATATATATATATATATATATATATATATATATATATATATATATATATATGAAATATTCTGAAGTTCCATGTAATGGTACAGTTTTTTTAGTTATGCAATCGGTAACTCATTCTTCCTGCCTTCTTGGAGAAAAATTACATTGGCTATCTGAATGCTAGCTCGTTGAGTTGTTGCTTCTGATTTAGAAGTTAACAAAGGGACCTACTCTGGTGCTACTTCTGACACGTAGCATGCAGATCAAGGGGTGACTAATTTTTTGATTTTCCTAATACTGTCTTATCTTGGTGCATAATTGGTTCGTGATTTTCTATTTAGAAATGCATTCTTCCCAGGTCTTATGTCCAGCCTACTACTGCTTCAATGCAATATGAATTATCGACCTCCTAGATACTTTTCTTGCTTTGTCTTCCTTGCTTAAACTATGGTACAGTCTATCTCTTGGTCTATTATGGGCCTGACTTCTGTCTATCGGATGTGGTCCCTTATGGCCCAGAAACATTGTTTTATAGTTTATATATGCTTTCCAGTTCTAAAAATGGTCTCATATGCCTGAGTTAATTATCCAGTGTTTGGCTTCTTATCTGCACTCTGGTCTGATATAGGCTGTGCTCCTAGAAAATGCTAATATTGATCCTTGTTTTGGTCAACTCTTGTATCTTCATGTCCGTATTCAAAAAGTGTGGTGTTTAGATCTCGACTAATGAATATTTCCAGGTTGTTTTCATCCAGAGGGAAACTTCTGGACTGCAGGTGTCTTTATCTTTTTGTAGGTCGTTCCGGAGCACAAGTGGATTCCAAGAATTATATACTAACTTTTCTGCAAGAATAACAGAAGAAGCTTACTTACTAACCATTGTATTGCAGTGTGAAGCGTTTGTTCCTCTTGCAGGATAGTCAAGATCAAATGTGAACTCCAGGAACCCATAAATAAAATGTAGAGTTGCAACAGGTAAAAGAAAGGTCATGTCATTTCATAAAACTCACTAAGTGTTTTACTGTGCAAGTATTGCCCAAAGGTGTTAATTCAACCAGGCATGAAGCATTCAAAAATTTGGCAAAGGCATTCCAGACTAAAGATGAAAATAGCACACTTATTGCAAACTTAGTTGCATCTTTCTACGCTCTAAGTTTGAGGGGGAGTATAAAAAGTAGAGACTATGGTGTATAAATTGAAGCATGAAGAACACTTATTTAATACATGTGCATACATTTGTATGTTACTGGGAAATAGGACAAGGGTATATATGTATATATTAAAAATGCAGGGATGTCGACATCCCTAGAAATGGCCTCCACTGCTGTCTCCATCTTGCAGCCTAAGACAAAAGTTTTCCTCTGTTCTTCAGCTGAAATACACCGTTGGGTTGGGCTACAAAGAGCCGTTGAAGGCTCAGAATGTGTAGCAGGAAAAATTCCTTCCTAAAATCTTTTTTGTATATATATCTAACAGATTGTATTCTAAAACTTAAGAGAAATAAATGATATTTTTTTATTCTTCTTCTCCCTCGGTGTCAATTTCATTTTTGCTATTTTTACACTTCAAAAACCGTTGTTTGGCTTAAATTCAACATTTTATATACATGATATTTTCATAAGTTGGCTATTGCATTTTTTATATCGTAAGAACGGTAACACATGACGCATCGAATGACTCCTCATATAGTCGCATGTACAAAAATGAATCCCAGTGTTCCAAACACATGTTACATCATATGTACACGGATCTAATGGTGACGCGTTACGGCGGTGATCCCATGTCCCGAACAAGGTGTTTTACTCGGTCATAACGTAAAACATACGCCTCTAACACCTACCACTCCGGTCCCTATGCCAAGTCGGTGCACCAAATACATATCGTAACATCGTAAAAACACATCGTATATAAGTCATTAGAATCATACATCTCGTTGTACAGTTCGTTACACGTAAACTGCTTTTTGAAACGTATCGCGTGATAAAACATTTCGTAAAAATGTATCATGTGATAAAACATTTCATTTTAAAACTTTGATTCATTTATGCATGCATGTCTGCTCGGTTTTGGGCTCATTTGACCATCTAAAAATTTCAGCACTTAATGTCCAACATTTAGCTCATGGTTCGTATCATACACTTAAGTAAAATACCAATTGTGTCCCTCCTAGGAGCTATCGGTTTTAGGACTTAAAAATAGCCCACTTTTGGGCTTTGACCACTAACATCATTATCTTAAATTGTCTAATTTTCATATTACTTCATGGCTAATCAAATCTGCCCACTTTTGGCCTTGTCAAATATTATCATTTCCTTAATTTACTTGTTTAACACATCATTTATTTAGCCATTCATATAATAGATGATAAACATATTTTTACACACATATAACTAAGTAAATATCCAAACAACATCATTGGCACACATATATGACCACTTGGCCAAATTTGTACAATGACCATATACACATGATTTTTCAACTTTAACCATTTACAAGGAAAGGGTTAACACACGTGCAACTTATGGAATTTACAAAAACAAAGTTAGTTATTCGTTTACCTAGACCATTTCTGGAGGCATCACTGTACACAACGAAACTCTCACCGGAGACGGGCTGCGCTAACACTGGGGCTTAGGTCAAGTTCTTCTTCAGCTCAGTGAAACTTCCCTCGTAGTCAGCAGCCCACTCAAACTTCGTTTTCTTCTGCGTCATCCTGGTTAGTGGAACTGCTATCCTAGACAATCCCTCCACGCACTTTCGGTAATAACCTGCTAGTCCGAGAAAACTTCCGACCTTAGTAACATTCGTCGGTCATAGCCATTTTGTGATAGACTTGATCTTCTTGGAATCAACCGATATGCCTGCTTCAGAAACGACATGCCCCAAGAATGCCACACTACACAACCTAAACTCGTACTTGCTAAATTTGGCGTAAAGCTGCTCTCTCGTAATATGCTCAGTACAATCCGCAAGTGCTCGATATGGGGATCCTCAACTGGAGAATAAACAACAATATCATCGATGATGACAACTACAAACTTATCCAACTGCTCGTAAAACACCGTATTCATGAGATCCATAAAAGCTACTGGGGCATTAGTCAACCCAAATGGCATCACTAGAAACTCGTAATGACCATATCGAGTCCAGAAGGCAATCTTCACAACATCATCTGCCTTGATCTCAACTGGTGACATCCAGAACAAAGATCGATCTTATTGAACACCTTAGCTCCCTGCATTCAAGTGCACAGTTTATACCCGGTACAATATTACTACTAACGAATCATTAACAAAGTAAATTGCTTACTCTCAACTGATCGAAGAGATCGTCAATATGAAGCAAGGGGTACTTGTTCTTTATAGTGATCTTGTTCAGATCTCGACAATCTATGCATAAGCGCATGCTGCTATCCTTTTTCTGAACGAACATTACTTCTATCGATCAACTCTTGCAACTGTACTTTTAGCTCCCTTAGCTCAGCTGAAGCCATCCAATATGGAGCTTTAGAGATCGTCTGCTCCGGGCACAACATTAATATCGAACTCGATGTCCCAATCTGGTGGCAACCCTAGCGAATCATCGGGGAAAACGTTTGGAAACTCTCTAACCACCGGAATGCTATTGAGTGAAGGCGTCTCGGACTCGTCGCCGAGGGTATATACGAGGAAGCCTGCATCTCATTTTCTCAATGCTCTGTAAGCCTACGTTGTAGTCAGATAGATATTCTGCGAAACCTTCTTCAGCTTACTGTTACCCTGGTAGGTAACCTTCTCTTGGCCCGGATTCTTAATCACTGCCCCCTTCCTTCGACAATCGATCTATGCATGATTTTAGAACAACCAAACCATATGTAGAATCACATCAAAATATCCCATCTGCATCCAAATCAATGTGGCATCAAACTGATGTCCCTCCATCTTGATGTCGTAATTCTTATGCAGATGGTGTGAGATAATGTCCTGGTCGCCAGCTGCTTAAACTCGATAAGGAGTCTCTAATTAGGTAGGACAACTAGTCAGGTTCTTGGCGAACCTCTTCAACACAAACGAGTAGCTTGTGCAACTGTCAAACAACACATTCGCAGGTATGTTGTTCACTAAAATCCCACCTGATACAATTCACAATTCAAATACAGGGATTCTAAAACAAGCACATAATAATCGCAATTTAGGGTTTCTAAAACCAATAAGAACAATCACATTTAAATAGTGTAATTTAATGTACCTGTCACGACATCCGAGGCATCCTGAATCTCTGCATCGGTCATAACATAAACTCGGGCGTTAGCCTATGGATGCCCTCTCTACTGCTATACATCTCCCTACGGCCCATTCCTCATCTCTGGGCAGTCTCTGATCATGTGCCCTATCTTACCATATCTGAAACATGTGCGACACTTCCCAGTATGCTACCTCTGACACTTCTAACACCTCGAAATAGCGGATGCATTTAGACGCCGCAGCTGCTGAGGCTGGCGCTGGGGTAGAAGATGATGCTGGAACTACTATTGGCGCAGAGGCTATGGCTGGCGGTGGAACCGAGGTCGCTGTCAGGGTTGTCTACCTACCCTCAGATGAAATTTGGAAAATTGCCCGGATCGATCAACTGTAACATCTCAAGGCCCCTTGCCTCTGGCCTCTTCATTTCTCCTAAGAATATCCCGCTCTACTCTGTAGTAGGCGTCAAGCAGCTCTCCGAAATTTCTTTGATTTGCATTAGCAATCCAAGTCCTAATCCGAGAATTAATGCCACGCTCGAACTTCATCATTTTAAGCCTCTCGTCAGCCATCATCGAGGGAACATAATGACCAAGTGCAGTGAATCTATTCGTGTGCTCCAATATAGTGACTCTGGGCTTCTGCTTCAGGGACTCGAAATCCACAATCTTCTGAATCGTCACTAATGGAGGAATGTAGAACTTACGAAATTCCTCCAAGAATCTCGCCCATGCAATCGTCTGTGTCAATGGCTGGATATTAGTCTTCCACAACTGATTGGCCTCACCAATCAGAAAGAGTCTGATAACATGCGCCTTTATCTCGTCAGGCACATGTATCAACTCGAAGCAGTTCTCGACCTCGTATAAAAACTTCTCTTCCTCATCGGGGAAGGGACCTCCCTCAAAGTTTGGAATGCATGCTCTTTTGAGCTCCCCAAAAAAGAAATGGGTGCCCATATTCTATTGGGGGCAGCGGTGGTGGTGGTGGTGCAGACTGCGCACTCCCGATAGCATGACTCAGATGTATCAAGGCGTTGAGAAATGCCTAAGAAATACCTCTTGGGGCATGTGCCTATGGTGGTGGAACATGCCCCTACAACGGTGGTACCGGCTCTGCAGTTGGTGGTACCTATTGTGCGGGAGGTAGCGGTGTGTGTCTATCAGCTTGTTGTCTCCCTCGAGGTCGTGATGCTATCTTATTGGAAACAATCATGTCAATCAAACAATTAATATGTAAGCAGATAAATTTGATTCGAGTTATTTAACCATGATCTATAAAAAACAATTTAAGTATTGTGATTCCTGAATAATCTATCCGGTTCTAAGCAAGGGCAAGGTTATTTTGGTCATTATCACTAGACCATTCTAAGGGATCTAATCTAAGGTTGTCACTCTCAGTCTAAAATAATAACTTAGACTCTAAGATCATAATTTAAGTAAATGTCATTGTTTAATCTATGTTGTCCCGCCATGGATCTAGAGCCTCGTCCCTGATACCACCTGTAGCGCTCCACCGAGACTAGGGTCTGAGCACGGTACACCTGTCGTACTCTGCTACAGGAACTACAAGGTGTTGATAACATTTATATGTATGTCGATATAAACATGTATCGAAATAGCGAAAGCATCATAAATCAAGTCTGTCTGCCAAAGTATGCCATCCATTCAGACGATCGTCAATATGCTGTAATAAAGAAACACAGTATCTGGAACGATTTATGCCCTTGTGCAAGTAAGAAACGAGGTATCTAAATGGCAAGCAAGAACATCGCATGTGCTGGATAACCTCAAAACCTCTTCGTTGATGTAGCGATGTGGCTGCATACGGGATGAAGCTGCTCTTGTGGAAATTTACCTTTTGACCAAAGGCTGTTTCATATGATGCTAAGAACACGTGGAACCACCGTAGATTCCGCTTTGAGCCCCTTAAGAACACTAACAGGTCATCCGCATAAGCCAAAATGTGTAATATGAAAAGGAATCCTCCCTAAACGTAGTGGCTGCAGTTCTCCAGAGGCCACTAATGCTTTCAAACCTCCACTAAACCCTTCGGAAGAAAGAATAAAAAGCAAGGGGATAAGGGTTGATGAGCCAAATAAAGGCTAGAAAACGTTTCCAAGACTTTGTTTGGCTCATCAATTGGTATCAGAGCTTTGGTTAGTCTTCTATTCATGATTACATTGTTTAATTTGCATAAAAATGATGCTGCCCAAAAACCGTGTAGTAAACTGTTTTTATGTCCATTTAGAATCTGTTAATTTAGGTAGTTAGTTTATGTTTAAAAGTGTTTATTAGTTAGTATACAACAGTTTGGTAAGTTAGTTTAAGTATCAAAAAACGAAAACACCACAAAAAGAACTTAGACTAGTCTTAAGTGTTGTTAGAATCTGTTTGTGTAGTTTGGTTAAAACCATGTGTAACTTTTTGTTCTTGTTCAATCTAGCTTAGACAATGTTCATTAGGTCCTAATCTAGAAGTTTAAATGGTAGTTTAGTTAAGCCCTTAAAACAGAAAACTTTGAACACAAAAATAGATTAGTTGATAGTTTAGTTTGTAATCAAGTTGTTAAAATCTGTTTTTAGTAGTTGTGTGCAAACTGTTTTAGACGTTTTAGTTGCTGCCTTATTTAGCTTAGTTAGACTAGTTTACAACATATTTTAAAGGTTTAGTTGGTTGTTTTGTTTAGAACAAGAAAATCCGAAAACTAAAGAACAAAAAAAAAGTAGTTTTAGATAACTATGTTTGCTGCCTAGTTTCTAGTTGATAAACGTTTGATGAGTAGAATATAAGGACTTGCATCTAGTACCATCTAGTTTAGAAACTGTTTGCATCGTAAAAACGAAAACCAAAACAAAACAAGTTAGTTTAGTTTGCATCAAAACTGTTTTCCATTAGTTGTTATAGTAATCAGCCCTTATAATTGCATTTAGAAACAACTAAGTTGTATTTAGCTATCTTAAGATTAGTTAGATCATTTGCATCAAAAACAGAAAAACAATTGCCAAAACAGTGTGTTTAGAACAAGTCTTTAAAGCTCATTTGAAATCTTGGTGAATGCTAATAACTATATCTTTTTGTTGATTTCAATTGTTTCAAACAACTTGTTGGACTTAGATACATCCTGGAAGTTAGGAATTGTTTAAGCCCCCACACTGTTAAAAAGCTATCCAATTGTTGTTTTAGATCAATTTCTGAACTTACCTTGCACTATAATCAATTTGAACTTGTTGTAATTGTGAATTGATTTCTCACTACATAGTGTTTAGCCGTGTTGTGTACGAGAAAATTTCAAATTCCAAATACAACAAACCTTGTGCAATTAAAGGCCGTGAGCAATGACTCATGTAGGCCGTGAGCAGTAGTCTCACAACAATCAAGCAAACACCCCAAAGAAAGAAAATTAAGCTTGATTGAGAAACACACGAGAGAAAAGCCATTATTTGTCAACAAGTAAGAGGCAAGACAAGAGAGAATTGCACAAGAAAGAAAAGTGAGGAGAAGCCCAAAATTGAACATTGCAAAAGGGAAATTCCTGTGCAAAGCTCAAAAGAAAGAAAGTGCCAAAGAAAAACCCAAAGTGTTGTAGATTTGAAATATTGGAAGTTTCTAAAGCAAACCCTTGCTGACACTTTGTTTGTGTTCTTTTACTTTCACTTTACTTCAATTGATAATTGCATATGCTAAAAAGTAAATTGAGGGATTGTCTTAAACAACCCCGTAGATTTCATTCAGCCAGAACAACAATTTGACTTCTGTGATTTTCTTGAATCCTTAGGAGAAATAGTCCAAATTGCTGTTTTGAACAATTGTCAACATAAAGTAGAGTATTTGCATCTTGTCAATATTTTAATTGGCTTTTGAGATCGTTTTCTGAATCATGGGTCCCCAACAGAAAGATAATGCACCACCCCCGTCCCCATCTACTCCTGTTCCATCCCCAGTCCCTGTTACCCTAGAGAATATACATCAAACACTCACTTTCCTTGTTAATCAGTTTGGTTTAATGAAAAGTGACATAGAGGATAACAAACAGAGGATAAGCAAAGTAGAAAAGCCAACCTCAGATCAAAAGGAACCTAGTATACCTTTTCAAGAAGGCACCTCTTATGGTAATGAGTCTCATATTGAACGTAGAAAAGTCACATCACAAAGAGGTAGAGGTAGAGGTCGAGGTAGTAATGGTGGTCGTAGGAACATTTCTTTTGAGGAGAGATCTGATTATCTCCCTGAGTACAATGAAGAACACTATCTGGAAGAACGGTATGATGAACGTCAGCCTGATAGAGATGAACATCTTGAAGAAGAGTTCATTACTACTAAACTGACAATACCCTCCTTCCAAGGGAAAAATGATCCTGAAGCTTATCTGCAATGGGAAACAAAAGTTGATCATATGTATTCTTACACTAACTATTCTGAATTGGCCAAAGTGCGCAACTTTTGAATTTGTAGATTATGCTTTACTCTGGTGGGAACAATTGAAGAACACCAGGAGAAGAACAAGACAACCCCCTGTTGTTACTTGGTCCGAGCTGAAACAAGAGATGAGGAAGAGATTCATATCTCCTTCCTATGAAAGAAGCATTTTCCAGAAATTGCAACAACTTTCTCAAGGTAATAGATCTGTTGATGAATTTTATAAAGAATTAGAACATCTGCTTACCAGGGCTAACATAGAAGAAGTTGAGGAAGCCACAATGGTTAGATTTCTAGCTGGTTTGAACAAAGAGATTGCATTTAAGGTGGAACTTACACCTTACTCTGATCTGGCTTCTATGGTTCACATTGCTGAGAAAGTGGAAAGACAATTGAAGGTTAAAACTTCTAACCCTTCTTTTCGGACTAATCCTTTGAGTTTTCCTAGAACACAGCCCAGGACGCCTTTCCGTCCACAACAAGGTCAAGGCCGTGGATTCCAAGGAAAATCAACCCAGAATATCCAAAATCATCCAAAGCTTCCAATCACTGATAAAGGCAAAGCCAAGGTGGAAGGTACGCCTAATGTTAAGGCTCGTGATATTCAATGTTTTAAATGCTTAGGTAAGGGTCATTTTGCTAATCAATGTCCCAACCCTAAACGCATCTTGTTTATTGAAGAGTCTAATGAGTATTATTCTGAGGAAGAATTGGAAGAGAGTGAAGAAAACAATGAAATTGAACAAACATGTGAGGAAGAAGAAGAGCTTAGTGAAGAGATTAATGAGTGTGAAACAAAAGAGTTCTTAGTTGTCCGTCGATCTCTAAGTGCCCAAATTAAAACTGAAGAACCTGAAATACAAAGAGAGAACATATTCCACATTCACTGTATGGTTAAAAAGAAAGTCTGCACTTTAATCATTGACTCGGGTTCATGTACCAATGTTGCAAGTTTTGAACTTGTTAGGAAACTTGAGTTACCTTTAATTAATCACCCCCGTCCTTATAGGCTTACATGGCTTAATGAGTGTGGTGAAGTTAAAGTAACAAAGCAAGTCCTAGTTTCTTTATCAATTGTTGGGTATTCTGCTGAGGTGTTATGTGATGTAGCCCCTATGCAATCAAGTCATATCTTATTAGGTAGACCGTGGCAATTTCACAACAAGGTTACATATGATGGTTACCTGAATAGATATTCCTTTAGGCATAACAACAAACTGTTCAAATTAAATGCCTTGCCCCTGCACAAAGTCTTTGAGGATCAACAACGAATGTTAAAAAGCCATAATGATCCAAAATAAAAGGAACTGGAAAGGATTTTCATCAAAGAAAACCAACTGAAAACTTCTCATCTTAAAATTGAACCGAAAGAAATCAAAGTTTCTGCTGAACCATCTCTAAAGAAAAGTGCATTCTTTGCATCTCAAAGCGAGGTATTCCATGCTATCAATTCAAACAAAACTGTTTATATCTTGCTTTACAAAGAAACTCTGTTCTCTTCATCTGAAATACCATCTACTTTACCAAGTGAAGTTGCATCTTTGCTTCAAGAATTTTCTAGCTTGTTTCCTGAAGGAGATCCCCCAGATTTGCCACCTCTAAGAGGCATTGAGCATCAAATAGATTTCATTCCAGGAGCTGTTCTACCAAACAGACCTGCCTATAGAGCCAATCCAGAGGAGACTAAGGAAATCCAAAAACAAGTTGAGGAATTATTGACCCAAGGTAAAGTAAAAGAGAGTATGAGTCCTTGTGCTGTTCCTGTTATCATTGTCCCTAAGAAAGATGGAACTTGGAGAATGTGTACTGATTGTAGAGCCATCAATAAGATCACTGTGAAGTATAGATACCCTATTCCTAGGTTGGATGACATGTTGGATATGTTGCATGGGTCTAGATGCTTTAGCAAAGTAGATCTTAAACAAGGTTATTTCCAAGTGAGAATTAGGGAAGGTGATGAATGGAAAACTGCTTTTAAGACTAAATTTGGATTGTACGAATGGTTAGTTTATGCCCTTTGGTTTAACCAACGCCCCTAGTACTTTCATGAGGTTAATGAATGAGGTCTTAAGGAAATTCATAGGGAAATTTGTAGTAGTTTACTTTGATGACATTCTTATCTACTCCAAAACCCTAAGTGAACATCTGATTCATCTTAGAGCTGTTTTTGTCACCCTACAGAAAGAAAAGTTGTATGCTAATTTCAAGAAGTGTTCTTTCTGTCTGGAGAAGGTTACATTCTTAGGATTTGTGATTAGTGCTGAAGGAATTGAAATGGACCAAGAGAAAGTTAAATCCATAACTGAGTGGCCAACCCCTAAGTCTGCTGGAGATGTTAGGAGTTTTCATGGATTAGCTAGCTTCTATAGATGTTTTGTGAAAGATTTCTCTACCATAGCTGCACCCTTGAATGAGGTAGTTAAGAAAGATGTAAGTTTTGAATGTGGAGAATCACAACAACAAGCCTTTGAGGAACTTAAGAAACGTCTAACTTCTGCACCTATACTGAGATTGCCCAACTTTGATGAAATGTTTGAAGTTGAATGTGATGCCAGTGGAGTTGGCATTGGAGCTGTATTGCATCAAGGTAACAAACCTGTTGCCTACTTTAGTGAGAAATTGAAAGGAGCTTCCATAAATTATTCTATGATAAAGAATTGTATGCCCTTGTCCGTTCTTTACAAACTTGGCAACATTATCTGTAACCTAAGGAATTTGTGATTCATACTGATCATGAAAGCCTTAAGTATCTAAAAGGTCAAGGAAAATTGAACAAAAGACATGCCAAATGGGTTGAATTCATTGAACAATTCCCTTATGTGATCAAGTATAAGCAAGGAAAAGAAAATGTTGTTGCTGATGCATTATCTCGTCACTATACTTTGATTACTACTCTTTCATGTAACATGTTTGGTTTTGAGTCTATCAAAGAGATGTATCATTCTGATCATGACTTTAGTTCTATCTATCAAGCATGCATTGATTCACCTTTTGCTAAATATTACTTGCATGATGGTTATTTGTTTAAAGAACATAAGTTATGTGTACCAATGTGTTCATTAAGAGAGTTGTTGATAAAAGAAGCTCATGGAGGAGGTTTAATGGGTCATTTTGGCTCGTTAAAAACTTTGGAAACACTTAAGGAGCATTTCTTCTGGCCACATATGAAAGCACATGTTGATAAGGTATGTGACCAATGTATTACTTGCAAACAAGCAAAATCTAGAACACAACCACATGGATTGTACACTCCCTTATCTGTTCCAAGCTCACCTTGGACTGATCTTTCTATGGACTTTGTATTCGGATTGCCTCGATCCAAAACTGGAAAAGATAGCATCTTTGTTGTTGTTGATAGATTTTCCAAAATGGCACATTTCATTGCATGTAAGAAAGTAGATGATGCTATTCATATTGCTGATTTGTTCTTTAAGGAGATTGTTAGATTGCATGGCATGCCACGTACAATTGTTAGTGATAGAGATACAAAGTTTCTAAGTCATTTCTGGCGTGTGGAGTAGACTTGGTACTAAATTGTTATTTTCTACAACTGCTCACCCACAAACCGATGGTCAAACTGAAGTTGTTAATAGAACTTTGTCTCAACTGTTACGTGTTGTCATTAAAAAGAACTTAAAGAATTGGGAAGACTGCTTAGCTTATATTGAGTTTGCATACAATTGAGTTGTTCATAGTGGAACATTGCATTCTCCTTTTGAAGTTGTTTATGGCTTTAACCCTTTGTCCCCGCTTGATCTTGTTCCCATACCTGTTCATGAAAGTGTTAGTTTAGATGGTGAACGAAAAGCAAAACTTGTGAAAGAATTGCATGAAAAGGTTAAGTCACAAGGAAAGAAAGATTCCCTAAGGAAAGGGACTCAAAGCTGAAGCCAAGAGGCGATGGACCGTTCAAAGTGTTGAAACGGCTTGGTGATAATGCCTATGTTCTCGATCTTCCTGAAGAAAGGTATGGTCCTATCTCTAAAACTTTTAATGTTGCTGACCTTTCTCCATTTCGTATTGATTCAGATTCGAGGACGAATCCTTCTCAAGTGGGAGGGAATGATGAGCTACAGCCTAACCTTGTGGATACAAACACTGATGATGACACCTCACTGCCCCGCACAGGTCCCATGACAAGGAGTATGGCTAAGAAGTTGTTGCATTGTGTTGAATCATTTCTTTATAGGCATGAAGAGGATGAACCAAGCAGAGATGATGTCCATTGGGTTTATATGATACAAGCTTTGATCTAGTTGTATCAAAAACATGTTGTACATATCTTTAGTTGTTCTTTTTAATATTGTTGGTTGGTTAACCTTGTTTTAGGATAGTTTGTGTTGTATTATTACCTTGTTTTTCAGGTACACGTACTTAGCTTGAAAATGCAATTAGAATCTGAATTTTTGTTCAAGCAAGGGGGTGATAAGCAAGTAGCTTACAAGCAAGGAGGTGACAAGCAAGGAGGTGACAAGCACACACAAATCTGAATTGTTCTTCACGCCAAACATGGATGGACAAGCTGCTCAAAGCATGAACCAATTGGGAGAAGTCTTGCAAATATTCAAACCAATCAAAAACAACTTGAAAACAAGCAAGCAAGCAGCACCAAAATTGATCCAATCAGCTCCTTGAAGATTACAGCTGTTTAAAGCATAATTCACTTGGAAATTCAAAGCCAAACTTGCAACCAATCAAAGGCAATTCAAACCAAGTTGACCAAAGTATTATCCAATCAAAATTGATCAAGAATTGTGGTGAGAACAAGCATGGAAGCACGGCAAAAACAATTCAGCTTTCTTGGAACCAAAATTGTTCAAACAAGTTACCAAGCAAGCATGTTCCTTTTAGACTTATACTTTGTACTTTAAACCTTGTACCTTTTGTAAATTTCGTTGGTTATAAATAGATTAGGAACCTGAATGTACAAAGGACCAGAATTCAAAAAAAAACATTTCAATCAAAATTTCCTTTAAGGAATTCTCAACTTTCCTAGTTGAAGTTTAAACCTCTAAACGGTTTCTTTCAAGTTCATAGCCTAGAACTTGTTAGTATTTACTTCATTTTTGGTTTACATCTTAGGGTCTCAATGAGGTTTTAGATGTGTTGGAATGCCAAAGAGGAAGAGGTGTTGGCATGAATTGAGCCAAGGACAAACGGTTACAGTTCAAGGGGTGTCATTGTGATGTTCTTTGCCATAGCCGATGTTCAAATTAATTTGGAATAGAAGACAAAGTCTTGGAAACGTTTTCTAGCCTTTATTTGGCTCATCAAGGGGTCACCTTGCTTCACGCCCCTGTATGGCCGAAATGATTGAGAGGGCTGACCATTAATCAATACTGCTAAAGTAGTAGCGCCTAAATGATTCAGTACAATCCGAATGAAAAAAATTTGAAAAGCCAAAACGGCGTAGCAGTAACTCCAGATACTCCCAACTGACTCTGTCAAAAGCCTTCATCATATCCAGTTTCAAACACAATTGAGAACCTCCCTTATCCAGCATGTGAACCATCTCCCTTGCCAATAAGACTTGCGTGGAGATGTCATGTCCCTGCATAAATCATGTCTGTTCCGGTGATATTAACTTCTGAAGCAACATATTCAAACGGGTGGCAATGATTCTTGTGCAGACTTTACTCAAAACATTTGTAAGATAAACAGGCCGGAAATCACTGAATGTATTTGGAGATGACGTCTTTGGAATCAAGATGATTAATGCATTAGCCATCGACGAGGGTTGGGGAACTCCAAGAAAAAATTCCTGCATTGCTTTAACAACATCGCTGTGAATAACGGCCAACAGGAACGATAGAAATTACCATTGAATCCATCTGGCCCTGCATCACTAAGAGGGTCTAAATGCCAAACTGCCTCCTTAACTTCGCCCTCAAGTGGTAGCTGCGTAAGCATGACATTATCGTCAGCCGTGATCAACAATGGAATATGGCGACGAATCTCATCATAATGACTTGTTGGCTCCCGAGCAAATAATGATGTGTAGAAAGAAACTGCTTCATCCATGATGGCTGTGAGAGAGGCACATAAATCACAGTGGATGTACGAATCAGCTGTATACGTAACTATGACCGCCGTCCTTTGACAATAGAATGAAAATAGCACGTGTTTGCATCACCTTACTTTAACCATCTAACACGTGTTTTTTGCTTCCTGAAATGCAGCTCATAGTTAGAAACACGAAGATACTCGGCCTTGGCTCTATGATATGCCTCGCGATTTATTTCAGATGGGTCTGCATCCCATATTCCTTTTGTTCTGCTTAATGTAGCTTCTGCTTGCGTTAGATTGGTAAAAATGTTGCCAAAAATTTCCTTATTCCAACGCTGGATGTCCTTCTTTAAACGAAATAATTTCGAATAAAATCCATACATACCACCAGTGGTTGGGTAAGAATTCCAAGCTTCCTTCATATAACTATGAAAATCTGGATGCAGTAACCAAGAGTCAAGAACCCGAAAGGAGCGAGTACCACCTGGAGAGTGTAACCGACATATTAACAACAAAGGTGTGTGATCCGAAGAAACTCTTGGCAAATGTGTAAGTTGCATGTCTTCAAAAGCATCTTGAAAGGATGAGTTGGTGAATAACCAATCCAATTGCCTACGAACCCGACCGAGGCCCCTTTCATCCATCCAAGTAAATCTGGAACCATGAAATGGAGGAGCCATCAAAGAACAAGATTCAACACAGTCATTAAAGTCTTGCAATACTGTAAGTGAGGGGTGTGAACGTCCACTATGATCTTCAAGAGTCCGAAAGGTATTGAAATCCTCTCCTACCATCCGTGGCAAGGTTGTAGTCTGTGAGAAGTCACATAAGGATTGCCACAGCGGACGATGCAACACTGGAGTGTGCTTGGCATATACCACCAAAAAAACAAAAGTCAATCGAAGCGGAAGGAATATCAAACTGAAATGAACCACCTGATCCTGGTCATGCGTTGCAAGTAATTGGAAAATTGAATCGCGCCAAAAAACCCAAATACGTTCTGATTGAGAAGTGTAAAAATGTGAAAATCCCAGATCCAAACCAAATCTAGCAATACGAGATGGAGAATGTTTTGGCTCAGTAATAGCAAGTAAATGTAACTGATGTTCACGTATCAAATGATGTAACCTAGGCAGAGAGGCACGCATGCCTCTTATATTCCATATTAAAATATTCATTGAGAAAGGGTAGTATCACTTCCCTGAGAGACCCGTGAGGCACTACGCGTTAAGATGGTAGAGGGTGGCAACGGTGGCAAATCCTTCCTTGCACGGCGTTTCCTACGAGGAACTACTATTGTGAAACCCGCATCCGCAGTGGACTCCTCCAAGCGCGATATTAGAACATCCTCCTCGGGTGATGGAGGAATCAACTGCAGTTTTTGGACCACTTCATCTGGAACAGTAGGCAAATCTATGCGCTGATCGTCTCATGTAATTCCGTATCTGAGGAATGTCCCAAGTCACAATGATCAGTAGCATCTTGTTGAGGAGGAAACTCTGCATCAGCGCCTAGTGTGTCGATGTGTTGTTCACTGCTGAGTTCAGGTGGAGCCTCCGCAGGTAACTATATATGTGTTGTCGATGTGTCGATGTATATTTTTTTTAATCAAAGGATATTTTATTAGCATAAACCCTCACTTATGGCGGAGGAAAACCTTATTACAGCAAATGAAAAGATGACGATAGTAGCAGTATATGATTATCAACATCCATATTATATATGATATGCCGCATTAAAGCCTTGCCAAGTAAAACCACCCTTGTGGATAAACCTTGGCGAAGGAAAAAAGCGTACATATTTATATAAATGGAATGTTGATATGCGCTACCGTGTTAAATGAAAGAATATAAAAATCGGAAATTACATAAACGTAACAAAACAAATAGCCATGTGAACATCCACTCCTGATGATTGTCCCTTGTCCAGTCGGGAATCGCGTCAGTGGCCAGGAAATTAAGTGCGAGCCGTGTTCCCGTCCATGCATAAAAGAAATGAATGGCTGAGTGAAGCAGAGGTATGAGACATAGTGAAATGTGTAAGCAGAGGTATGAGACATAGCGATGTATATATGTGAGTGTGTATACATATATACATATATACATATATATATATATATCTATATAGGTATATATATACATACACACACACATATAAATTTTTTTCCGAAAATATTATTGTTATTCATAAAACCCTCACTTGTGGTGGAGGAATACTATATTACATGTTAGCAACAGTGTCAGCATAAGTAAAATGTGAATATAATGCTGTAATAATATGTAATCTCCAATCATATATGATATGACGCACACACATATAATATATATATATATATATATTTGCTTGCCTCCAAATATGAACTCTTATACTGGCAACAAAAGGCTCGTGTCAAATGGTTACAAGATGGGGATGCTAATACCAGATATTTTCACTCTCTGGTCAAAGGTAGGCGTTCACAGCTATGTATTCGTCAACTTCAAGATTCACAGGGAACATTGTTGACACAACAAGAGGATTTGATGAGGACATCAGTGGATTTCTATACGGAGTTATTTGCCCATGTACCGACCGACAATCATACGGAAATATTATCCCATATCCCATGTTTAGTCACTGCTGAGGATAACTTCATGCTTACACAATTGCCCTTGGAGTCTGAGGTAAAAGCGGCGGTATGGAGTTTGGATCCTCATAGTGCGTCAGGTCCTGACGGTTTTACTGTGCAGGAATTTTTCCTTGGGGTTCCTCAGCCAAAGATTATGGCTAGTGCTTTACTCACTCTCATTCCCAAAGTTCAGTCACCCCAGACATTTGTTGATTTCCGTCCAATCTGTCTTTCAAATTTCATCAGCAAAGTCTGCACCCGTATTATTGCTACTCGTTTGAATCAGCTCCTACCAAAACTAATATCTCCTGAGCAAACGGGTTTCCTTGCAGGAAATGATATCTCTACTCAAGTTTTGTTGGCTCGTGAAATGGTACATATGTTGGATAGAGGTGGACCACAGTTGTGTCTGAAATTAGATATGATGAAGGCTTTCGATCGGGTTAGTTGGGACTATCTCAAACAGCTTCTAAGAAAGTTTGGGTTTTCTGACTTTTTCGTTAGAATTATTATTAATCACCTAGGTGCAACGCGAATGTCAGTATTAATTAATGGGCAGCCATCTCCATACTTCCGTCCCTTTAAAGGAGTTAAGCAGGGGGATCCCTTGTCGCCTTTATTATTTATATTATCATCTGAGGGTTTTAGTCGCGGATTGAAGGCACTGGTTTCCACAGGCAGCATTCACACTTTTCGCCTGGGCAGAATCCCTATGGCAATTTCGCACTTGGCTTATGCGGATGATCTACTTATCTTCCTGCAAGGTACTCAACGGAATCTTCGTCGTTTTCATGCATTTCTCACTAAATATGAAGCTGCTTCGGGACAGAAAGTTAATTTTGGTAAAAGCAGTTTCATCCCATCATCCAATATTACAGCGCGACAATGTCAAAATATAAAAGGAATCCTAGGCATGCGTCAAATCTCTCTGCCTTTTCGCTATCTGGGTTCTTATCTACATAAGGGCATCCCTCGGGCTAGTCACTGTTTGTCATTGTTACAGCATGTGGATGACAGATTACAGGGTTGGCATTCTCGACTCTTATCATTCGCGGGTCGGCTTGTGCTACTACGATCCGTTATTGCAGCGCTTCCCTTACATATTTTGGCGGCAGGCGGCATGCCTCAGTCAGTCATTCGAATGCTCGACAAGAAGATGGCATCATTCTTTTGGGGAGAAAGACGCCATTGGGTTGCATGGAACTCTATGACCACTCCCATCGAGGAGGGTGGATTAGGACTTCGCAGTCTTCGTGAGCTGCAAAAAGCATACACATGTCATATATGGTGGAAATATCAATGCCAGGATACATTATGGAGTAGATATATGCATCTTAAATATGGAAGACGGGGGGACTATACTCCCAGGTTACCAGATTCTGCGGTTTGGAGGTCTATCTGTCGCATTCACCCCATCTGTTCCTCTCACGCAACTGGTTTAGGCGCATTCCCATCATGGACGGCCACGCCTTCTGGAGTGTTTTCACTTAAGTCGGCATATGATATATGTCGAGTTTCGCGCCCAACCTTACTCTCGACAGCATTTATTTGGTCTAAACACCACTATCCCTCTGTTCGAATTTTATTATGGCGCTTTTTCCATTCAGCCATGCCATTTGAAGATTACATAGGAAAATATTTAGTGGTGCGTCCCACACAATGCCCTTTTTGCAAATCGCATTCAGCCACAGTGGACCATATATTTATTTCATGTTCACGCATTCGGCATTTTTGGAGTTTTTTTGCTGCTGAACTACATGGAGTACCGCCGACATCTCTGTCTCTGCGCCAATATTTACTCTCTTGGTGGTATCGGTCCAACTCTACATCACTTGCGGGTGTTTTGAAGGTTGTCATCCCAGCGATAGTTTTATCAAATATTTGGCGTCATTATGCACAGCTTATCTTTGGGGACACAACAAATTTTTCGACGACAGCGTTACGTAACTCTATTCACTTTGATATACACGTTTGGGCGATGAGTATCCAGGGCACCAGGCTGGCAGCGGGTCATTTACTATCTCTCTCCCGATTCCCTCGGATTCGTACTCCTCGGCTTCGGGTTATTAGGTGGCACACACCCCCTTCTGGGCGTCTCAAGTTAAATGTGGATGCAGCAGTTGGACAACATTATGCAGCAGGAGGAGTTATATTGCGTAATCATGAAGGGCGTTGTATCCGGGCCCTTTCTTTTCGTCTCCCTCTTAGTACACCGCTACAGGCAGAGATTCAAGCTACTCTTTTTGGCCTGATTTATTTTCTACCCTTATACCGTTCGCTTATGGTGGAATCAGATTGTGCTCAAATGCTAGCCTTACTAGGTAAGCCTCGCCAACCAGTGGGAAATTATCATCTTCAGCAACTTCACAGTTTGGTTAGTCAGCATAGGCTGGTACTGCTTCATACCTATCGCGAGAATAACATGCCGGCTCATTATCTTGCTCAACATGCAATGATGCATCCTACGACGGGATTGTACAACCGTCATACTCTTCCTCCCATGGTTAAGGCATCCGTCGCACTGGATCTCACATCGGCGCAGTTACGCCCAATTTAATGGCTTGCGGTTATCTTGAACATTCTGCCCGTGTCCTAACAGTCACGGGCAGACCCGGTACGCATACTTCTTATCTTAAACACTGCTGCTATATAATTTATTTGTTGATACTTTTTAATGTTGTTACCTGGATCAATTGCTGCGGTGCCTGCTATGAGTTATATTTGGCGTGCGCTGGCTACACTAAAAACCATGCAGTCTTCCATACGGATTGGCACTGTTACATCTTTTCTGCCTGCACAAACTTTGGTGTGGGCAGGCATGGTTCGTTTTCTTTCCTTTGGCATTTCAGCTCACGATTTCCAGTCTTTATTTCGCTGCTGAGTATAATTTATTTCATTCGTGTATCTTGGTTGATCATATGCTTACCCACTGTGCTTGGTGCTGGGAGACATCTGGGGGATAGCTTTATTAATTGCCTTGACGCACATCTGTGTATGGCGACGGTGTGGATGCTTTCTGGCGTACAAAATTTGGCCTGGGCAGTTCATATGGATTGGAACTCCTTACATAACTCTGCCTGCCCATCAATTGGTGCAGGCAGGTTGGGTATGTGTTCTTTCTATTGCCTTGATTCTTCCTCTTGTAACCTCGATAAGGTTTACACATTGTTTTATTTCCCTATTGCATGGCTGGTCATTACGGATTGGATGACATGGCTGATCAACACCGCTTGGATGCTTTTACGCGTGGATGATATTTGGACGGAGCATCACCCTGGCGCGCTACAATGGCAATATTCCAACATAGTCCAACTCAAATTGGCTTTTCTTTTCAACTACAGTGGCATACATAGTCGGCGGACAGCTGCATATACACGCTTTTTATTTACTGTATTGTACAGCTTTGGCATCAATGAGAGTCGTATAAATATGCACGCTTTTTCCTTCGCCAAGGTTTTATCCACAAGGGTGGTTTTCTTGGCAAGGTTTTAATGCGACATATCGTATACGACTGGAGATATCTCATTATTAGTTTTTTGAGCTTTTTATTTACGTATTCGGACATTTGTATAAAGGTTTTCCTCCGCAAAAAGTGAGGCTTTGATCTAATAAAATAGCTTTTCAATAAATATATATATATATATATATATATATATATATATATGTATATATATATATATGATGAGCTACAGCCTAACCTTGTGGATACAAACACTAATGATGACACCTCACTGCCCCGCACAGGTCCCATAACAAGGAGTATGGCTAAGAAGTTATTACATTGTGTTGAATCATTATTTACAGGCATGAAGAGGATGAACCAAGCTGAGATGATGTCCATTGGGTTTATATGATACAAGGTTTGATCTACTTGTATCAAAAACATGTTGTACATATCTTTAGTTGTTCTTTTTAATATTGTTGGTTAGTTAACCTTGTTTTAGGATAGTTTGTGCTGTATTATTGCCTTGTCTTTCAGGTACACGTTTTTAGCTTGAAGATGCAATTAAAACCTGAATTTTTTTTCAAGCAAAGAGGTGACAAGCAACCATGTCAAAATCAGATTTGTTCTCCACGCAAACAAGGTTGAAACAAGCTGCTCAAATCTTTAACCAATAGGAAGAAGTCTTGCAAATCTTCAAACCAATCAAAAACAAACAAGAAACAAGCAACCAAGCTGCACAAAGTTTGATCCAATCAAAATCCTTTGAAGAATTCGGCTGGTTCATGGCTAATTCCTTTGAAAATTCAACACCAAACTTGCAACCAATCAAATGCAATCCAAAGCAAGCTGCTCAATGTATTGTCCAATCAAAATGGGTGAAATCTAGCAAGGAATACACGGCAAAGCAACCAGAATCTTGGAACCAAAGTTATCAAAAGCAAGCATGTTATTTTAGACTTGTACTTTGTACTTTAAACCTTGTACTCTTGTAATTTTCGTTTTGTTTAAATAGCATAGGAATCAGATTGTAAAAACAACACAATTTCAAGAAAACATTTCAATCAAACATTCCTTTAAGGAGTTCTCAACTTTTTCCAAGTTGAAGCTTAAACCACTAACGGTTTCTTCCAAGTTCATAGCCTAGAACTTGTTAGTATTTACTTCATTTTTGGTTTACAGCATCTTAGGGTCTCAATGAGGTTTTAGATGTGTTGGAATACCAAAGAGGAAGAGGTGTTGGTATAAATTGAGCCAAGAACAAACGGTTACAGTTCAAGGGGTGTCATTGTGATGTTCTTTGCCATAGCTGAGGTTCAAATCAATTTGGAATAGGAGACAAAGTTCTTGGAACGTTTATCTAGCCTTCGTTTGGCTCATCAATATATATATATATATATGTAAGGAATTGCAGGATTACCATCAATGGTACTTCCCATCCAAAATCGAGTTACAACATTCTGAACAAAATGAAGTATAGAGCCCCAATCCTGCAAAAGCAAACAGGGAAAGTATGTCCAGTCAACAAAAATAAAAAGACACCTGCTTGCTGTGTCTGGAGAGAGATAAAAACTGCAAACTCAAAGCCACAAGAGGAATATCTGAAGAACTAAATAACATATTATAAGAAGGGGGCAATATGTGTCAGCCAGGGATGACTAACCAAGGCTTATCAACTATTAAAGAAACATAAAATACAATAGAAATCAATATATAGTGGTATTTAGGGCAAAAGAAATCTGAAATATGATTCCAGATTAAGACATGAAATTTTCATCCATGGCCGCACATCAAAGAGGAATGACCCTGAATTACTTCCAGTCAATGGCAAACGTGAAGAGCACACTTGGAAATGGACTCTGGACCAAGATGTTTCCATTAAGAATGCTTTCCTCGAGCTAATTATTTGCAAAAACATTCCCTTGGGCAAGCATAGTGTGACAAAGTGATATGTCCCTAGATACTCTTTCACTCTATGGACTACATGCTGCGATAGACTCTAATATGAAGAAATTACTGGATACAAAGAAAAAAAGATGATATATGTGTATTGTGCAGAAAACAGACCGACACTAGGAATCACCTCTTTTTCATGTTCACCTATTCTAGAAAATTCTGGGTGTGTATCCTAAAAATCACACTTTGCAACAAGCAATTCCTTGGGAAATCAGATTTCACATTGGTGCAAGGCAAAGATGCAAGCATCAAAATTTCAAAAAAGAATTTGGAAAGAATAGAATCATAGAATGCTTCAAAAAAGTGTGCAAGGATGTTTGACAACGAAAGAGACCATTGCCCACATTAAGTCTTCTATTAGCTCTTGGAGGCAAATTAGAAAAAAACAGGACTAACTGAAAACTACGGTCAAATTTTGTAGTCTCATGGAAATTCTAGTACAGGGATAGTAAATAAGGAGATATGTTGCGACTGGTTGGATTCGAAGGTTATACCACTTTTTGTAAAAAGGTTTTGCTACACCCCTTTATATAAAAGAGAGGGAATACTAAATTACAGGAAAGAAAGGAATATCTCATAGTTTTTGTAAAGCTAGGGAATTCTAGTCTTCTTTTGGTTTTTTGAGCTAAATATATCTTGTTGCTATATGCTAATAAGGCCTTTTGTCTCTTGAAGCAAGTCTGACTTTCTAGCTTTACCTACGTAAATGTTTTTACATTAATGAAAATTTAAGTGAAAAAAGAATATCTCATCAAAAATAATTCCAGTACAACAGAGAGCTGCGCAGGTGGTGGATAATAAGCCTCTTGATGGATTCACAAAGGCATTTAACTGTATGGATATTTGGTTAAACCAAGTATACAAGTTTACAAGGAACTCATGGATAATATACTTGTAGTAGACAACACTTGTGGATAATATCCTTGAAGTAGACAAACAGACACAACAAAAGTTGATACTAGCTTAAAGTGTTACTTTGACTGGCTCAAATTCAATTAAGACGGTTCAAGAATTTTCTCCTCTACCCCCCCCCCCCTGAGAAACCCAAAAAGAAGTATTTAAAAACAAAAAAGGAGATAATCCTTAGCAGAATTATACTATTATATATTTAATGTGTGAGACAAAGGCTTGCTTCTCAAGATAAGCTATTAAACAGGGGTACTATTAGCTTGAATAAATCCTACCGAAATTATAATCTTAGAAAAAGTTATAAGCATTTTCTTTTTCATGTCGTAATCCAAAAAAATTTTGGACCCTGTTCTATAATTCCTTATTGTAAAGTCTAAACTATCAATGGCATAAAATATTGGCCTGTGCACTGAGTAACTAATAGACAACGGAATGATATTTTTCAGAAGAAGCATACCCTATTTTAATTCTGCATCAGTGTACAGAGAAACTGGCAGGAAAGAAATATCATCTTATACACATCTAACTCAAGGAGACTATAACCTTCCCTGTGGTTATGGACAATAAGACAAACAAACAAATAAATAAATAAATAAAGAAGACTGAGGAGGTAGTGCATGAGGTCGCGAATAGCATCAAAGTATGTGCAGACACCTGAAGGTTAAAAAGTCAACCAAGTGGGAGATTTGTGCTACTTCATGAGTGCTCTTATTAGACAGTATTGGATTTTTTCTTATCAGTAGGTACTATGTCAGTTGCACGCGTGGATGTATATCTTTTCTATCACTTTGGGATAGATTTGTGTGTGTGAAGAGAGAGAGAGAGAGAGATGGCATCAAATGCTACACGTCATATAAGCAATTCAAAATTACTGAGTATAAAAACTAACCATATTGAAGAATTGAGATCTTCTATTTGATTGATATCTTGATTGCGGTTAAACAAGGAAGCCCACAAACAAAGAACGTCAAAAACCTGGTGTTCAAGTTCCTACATGTCTCAAAAGAATAAAATGAAGAAGAAGAGTCACCCAGAGTACATCACACAAATGTAATCATGTATATGTAATGATAGTTCGTAAGGCAATGGGATGAAGAATGAAGGTGGATAGGTGTTTAAATAAGCAAGAATAGCTTGGCTCATAACATAGATCGATCCATGTGTCAGTTGGATTGATCCATATAGCTTGAAAATGAAGCTGAGTGTTTTGTTAGACATACATCGCTACATCGATCGATCGATGTGCCCTAGGTGTAAAGTTGAAGTACACTGCACAAAATAGATATATCACATAGATCGATTGATGTGAATTCGATCGATACATAGATCGATCGAAGTAGTTTTGATGGAAAATTGAAGCTCTCTATGAGACATCGATCGATTGCATTGATCGATCGATGTGTCCAACAGGTGTGACTCTTCATCTAAAGTTGCAACTATTACACCAAGGTATATATTCCAACCACCCATGGACGGTTTGAATGTCTGAGATGAAGTTAAAATGCCTATAAAAGGACATGTTTAACACATTTCAAGACTATCCAATCCGTTGTTCAAGATCAAGCATCCTAAATTCTCTTTTACTCCAAAGCATTATCAATTGAAAGTTCATTGAATTTCTATCCTTATTGATGAGGATAAGAGATCGTTTGGCTGTTATCCTAGGAGGAAATTTGTCTACAACCCTACAACAACTAGTAGGGGAAAACATTCCTTACGGATAGTGTTTATATACGCCTCAAGCCATCAGTTATCTACTTTTTCTACTCGTTCTTGTATCCATTTTCTAAAAATCGTAAGGAATAACTGAGATGGATTCAAGTCATTTTTGAATCAAGAGAGCATGAAGCTAGACAGGTTTGATGGCACCAACTTTCTGCGATAGAAGGACAAGATGATGTTCTTACTTATCGCTTTGCAAATTGGGTATTGCTTGGATCCAAATTTGAAGGAATTAACAACCCCCCATGAGGAGGATGACGGGGCGGTGAAGGCCGCCTGGCGGAAGAGGCCAGAGGATGAAGTTATGCGCGGGGTCACTTCTTCAACAATCTGTCGGATCGTATCTATGATATGTTTACGGTGACAACATCACCGAAAGAGATATGGAACACCTTGGAATTCAAGTACAACAACGAGAAACAAGACGCAGATAAATTCCAGGTGATGAAATACTTTAATTTTAAGATGATTGCGAATTTTTCAATCATGGACCAATTGCACGAGTTGCAGTCATTGTTTCCAAACTCAACGAGTTGGGTGTGAAAATTTCTGAGGCATTACAAGTATGAGGGATAATTGCAAAGCTTCCCCCTAGTTGGAATGACTACAGGAAGAAATTGCTACACTCAAATGAATCTTTTTCCCTTGAGCAACTTCAGAAACACTTGCGTATTGAAAAGGAGACAAGAAGTCTCGTCAAGAGGCAATGCAAGTTCATGTTCCTCTCGTAGAGTGAACGAAAGGAAGAAGCCGTTATATCCTGGGAGGCTTGTGCCGCGTAGTTCACCTCGCTCGTGGTTGAAGCATTTAGCTTTAAGACAACAACTTTTGCTGTGTCTCGGCTTTCTATTGCCATCGTTTTTCTTGTTTGGTCCTATATTCCTACACGTTTTTCATACAATCTTAAAGCTAAAATGACATATTCGATATGGCTACCAAACACCTTGTTAATTTCGATATATCCAAGGTGGAACTTTTGATGGTAAATTCTTCAAAAGGTGGTCAGCTAAGGTACTGTTCTTCCGTGAGATGCTGTCTGTCTCCTAAACTCTCACCAAGGAGAAACCAACTGATGAAGGAGAAGCACTAAAATATAAAGCCGGCAATACGACATGCAGAGGTCATATCCTGCATTTCTTATCAAACTCCCTATTTGACATTTATGTCAAATTTTCATCTGCAAGGGAGATTTGGAAAGCACTTTAGGACAAGTATGGTTCTGAAAACGTTGGAAAAAGGAAGTATGTGGTGAGTTCCTCAAATTTCAAGTGGTTGACCTCGTACCTATCAATGATCAAATCCATCAATTTCAACAATTGGTGGATAATCTTGAACAAGAAGGCATCAAGATAGATGAGACATTCCAGACTACCTCTTTGTTAGAGAAATTAACTTCTTCTTGGAGCAAATACAAGAAGAGAGGTAAACATGATGATGCCAAACTTACCATGGACGGTGTCATCAAACATATAGTATTGAATAAAATAACCGGCTGAAGGACACATAGGGTGCTGAAAATGAATTTCAGACCAACATTCTAGAGCACAATACAAAGTCAAAGAGATAGAAGGTCCAGAATGTCAAAGCTCACAACAACAAAGGTAAAAATCAACAAAAACACAAGAAGCCCAAAGGACTTTGCTGAGTTTGCGGAAAGGCTGGACACAGCCTTTTTCTGCAACAAAATGAAATGACAAGGGAGTGGTCATGCAAACTTAGTGGAGCACGACGTCAGAAGCAGGAGCAAGGACGAGGAGATCATCACTGCAGCCGTCGTGGATGAGGTAAACCTTGTTGTAGGTGCTACAGAATGGATGGTTGATACCGGAGCCACCAGACACATTGCTACCAGTAGAGATCTATTTCTTGATTTTCAAGAAATACGTAGTGGAGACCAGGTTTTTCTTGGGGATGCACGAGGAACCCATCTTCTCGGGAAAGGGAAAGTGCTCCTCAAGTTAACTTCGGAGAAAGGCTGGAATTGAGTAATGTGCTATATGTTCCTACTATACGTAGGAATTTGATTTCTGGAACACTTCGAAACAGGGCCAATCTTAAACATTTTTATGATTCTGATAAGCTAGTGCTCACTAGAAATATGGAATTCACCGAGAAGGGGTTTTGTAATTGCGGGTTTTTTGTACTCGATGCTACGTGTATCACTAATAAGAATGCCTCTTCTCTGTGTACTTCATTTATTCTTGTGACATTTGGCATGCTAGGCTAGGTCATGTTTATTTTGTTATATTAAAAAGATTAAAAAGCATGAATGTCATATCCATAACAAACGAAGATAAGTTTGAAAGATGTGAATATTATGTTGAAGCCAAGCATCATAAGAAACCATTTAAAAGTGTCGAAATAGTTTTAAATAAACTAGATCTCATTCATAATGACTTAGGTGATTTCAAGAATCATGTAAACAAAGGAGGTAAAAGATACTATATTACCTTCATTGATGATTATTCAAGGTTCACTAGAGTATATTTACTAAGTCATAAAGATGAGGCTGAAGACACGTTCAAGAAATTCAAGAATGAAGTAGAAAATCAATCAGAGAGGAAAATCAAAAGATTAAGATCCGATAGAGGAGGTGAGTATATGACTACTTCATTACAAAAAAATTTGTGAAGAACATGGCATAATTGATGAAGTAACACCATCTTTCACTCTGCAATCTAATGGTGTAGCTGAGAGAAAGAATAGAACACTTAAGAACATGATGAATGCTATGCTCATTAGTTCCGGATTACCGGATAATTTGTGGGGTGAATCATTTCTTTGTGCATGTCATATATTGAATAGAATGTCACACAAAAAGACTAATAAAACCCCTTATGAACTTTGGAAAGGTTATCTTCCAAACTTAGGATACTTGAAAGTTTGGGGGTGTTTAGCAAAGGTTGGTATTCCAGAATTCCAAAGGAACAAAATAGGACCAAAAACCAAATATTGTGTGTTTATAGGATATATCCAAAACAGCACGGTATATAGGTTTATGACTGTTGATAATTCAGCAATTATAGAGTCTAAAGATGCTGAATTCTTTGAGACTATTTTTCTATGAAACAACAAAAGGATTTGGGTCATTCCTCTTATGAAAAAGGTGAATCTAGTAAAACTATAATCAGAACATAATCAGATTCACTAAAAAGAAGCAAAAGGAAAAGGATTGAGAAAACCTTTAATAATGATTTTATCAAAGCATTTATCCTTAAAGAAGATCCTGAAACTTACCAAGAAGCTATGAAATCCATAGATGCAACCTTTTGGAAAGAAGCTATAAACAGTGAACTAGATGAGTAATCACACTTGGAAAGTTGTAGATTTACATAGAAGTTGTAAACCTATAGGTTGTAAATGGGTGTTTAGAAGGAAATTGAAAGCGGATGGCACTATAGATAAATTTAAAGATAGACTAGTAGCTATGGGGTTCACTCAACAAGAAGGAGTAGATTTTTTTGACACCTATGCACGAGTTACTAGAATAACAACCATTAAGATGCTAGTTGCATTAACTTCTATCTACAAACTTGTAATACATCAAATGGATGTTAAAACTGTGTTTTTAAACAGAGGCTTAGATGAAGAAATCTACATGAAACAAAGGAGGGAATGATTGTGAAAGGACAAGAACACAAAGTATGTAGATTAAAGAAATCTTTGTATAGATTAAAACAGGCCCCTAAGCAATGACATGATAAATTTGATAATGCCTTGCTAGCAAATGGATATGTAGTAAATGAAAGTGATAGATGTGTTTATAGCAAATTTGAGAATCTTGACAGTGTGATTATTTGCCTATATGTTGATGACATGTTGATATTTGATACGAATTCGGATGTTGCTAATAAAACCATCAGTTATTAATTGCCTTATATAATCATGTCTAAGGCTGACATGTCTAGATTTCCCGTTATAGATTTTACTATAAGCTCTAGACATCGTTGCTTGGCTATCACAGTTAAGGAAATGGCTAGCTACGGTTGTGGCCACAACTTTATATCAAATAGTAAATTTCTCAGCCGCTTCCTTACCTGCAGATCCCAATGCTATGAATTTGGATTCCATTGTGGAGTGTGTAATACATGTCTGTTTCTTTGAAGCCCAAGAAACTACGCCACCACCCACAGTAAACACACATCCCGTAGTAGATTTGTTATCACCAACACTAGTTATCCAACTGGCATCAGTATAACCTTCCAATACCGAGGGAAAATTATTATAATACAAATTTCGTGGCTTTCATGATATGTACAGCCATAAAATCATTCCATGTGGGCACAAACAAATCACCCCACATTAAGGTCAAATTGTGGAGATTCCAATTTCAATTTTGTCACATGGTTTAGGCGCCACTTTAAGATCAGCCTAAGTGCTGAATATTAATGTTTAATTTATGTATATTATGTATAACATAATATATATAACATGTGCAAAAAGTTAGAATTTAATTAGAGAAAAACCGGGTAATCGATAAACGTCGAAAATTCGGTTTTCTACGTAGACGACACATGGAACGTTTTCGGCATATCATATAACATGTATCTAAACACTTTTTACATACTTCATACATCTCAAAGTGTTCTAGAAAATTCAATTAAGGGCTGATTGGAATATACCATGTGTGTATAATTAAATGTGCACTATTTTACAATGTTTGCAAAAATAAAATTCAGCACATGTATCTACACATTCACACGTCTAGCTCAGCTGAATTGGAGCATATGTGGAGTCTTGTTGGCAACTTGATTGGTCAAGAATGAAGCATACAATATTGGTGACTTAAAGAAAGGAACTACAAAAGGTAACATTTCAAATCTTGTCACAATTGTGACACATGCTGAAAATTCAGCATGTGTACAAATGGCTGGCCGAAATATCCCCTTTAATGAGCCATATTTTGTTGTGTTGAAACATGTGGATAATTGGGAGATAATATGGAAGTGTTTTGAATATTCTATGGAAACAAATAAGGTGATATTTTCAAATATCACACATGCTGAAAATTTCAGCATGTGTGGATGAATGTTGGCCGACTTTTTGGCCTCATTGGTGTCTAATTTTTATTCCCTAAATGATAAGAATATTGTGTACTAAATGGTGATTGAATTATTCTTTGATTTCTTGGCCGACTTTTTGGCCTCATTGGTGTCTAATTTTTATTCCATAAATGATAAGAATATTGTGTACTAAATGGTGATTGAATTATTCTTTGATTTCTTGGATTAAATCAATGTAAAATTGGCAATATTTTGAATAAAAGGTGAATGTTACACATGCTGAAATTTCAGCATGTGCAAGAGACTTTATGGCCGATTTTTTCAAGGTAATGTGGAGAAAATTGTCTTGCTAATTTTGTATGATGATCTTGGGAATTATGGTAACTATTTTATGATTATTTTGGCACATGTTTTAAGTGTTATTCTCAGATTTGTCTAGTCATCAAGTGATGACAACATCCAACCAATCAATGAGTGCCAAGTAAGCAAGAGCTTAATGATCATCCAATGAGGAGATGCCAAGTAAGCAAAGACATGTCACAATGATGCCATATAATCCAAGGACTTAGAAGATAATTTTCAAGAGAGGAAGAGCATCAAGGGGGGCGGCCACATTGTTAAAAAGAAAGGAAGAGAGCAAAACAAAAACAAGAACAAGCCTTGCAAATTTGAAAGATCGAAAAACGTATTAGCCTTCTCTTCTACAGCCTCTTTCTTTCTTCTCTCTAAAAGCCTATTGTACTCATATTCATATACTTGAATAGGCTTCATATAGTTCACCACATATTCTTTATCATTGTAAAAGATTGATCAAGGTGTGATCAATCTTGCACTTGCGAGGTGGTGGTGTTCGTGACAATTGTATTCTCATACAAGGTTTGTAAAGGGTTGGAGTTGGTGTGTAACTCCATCAACCCTGTGGTAAGGTGTTACTTTGTGTTGTGTATTTAGTGCTAACCGAGGAAGGTGTCCTCGAAGACTGGAGTAGGTTGTTTATAACCGAACCAGTATAAAATTCTTGGTGTTATTTACTTTCAGCACTTACTTTTAGTTTCAGCACTGTTTATCGTTTTTGATCATGTTCGTAAAAATAGTAAACGAATTTCAAAAATTACAAAACTTTCCAGAATCATAGCCACACGTCTTAAGGTTAATTTGGCACAAGTTTCAACGCTTTTGGACAAGTATAAATCATCCAAACGTCCAAAGTTTTGAGACTAGTGCAGTCTGATTTTCAGGCTTGCAAAGGTTAAGACTTTGATCGTATTTGACTAACTTCCAAAAAAAAATTTCAAAACTGTTTCAACCCATTTAAATACAACTAATAAAGGGTTAGTCTTTAAATTTTCAGAGCATTTGGAGTTACGTAGAAATAGAAATTAATTTTTCAAATCAGTCTACCGTTTCTGGCAGATTTGCGCAATCTGACCACCAACAAATTTTCAAGGGGTTAGAGGTTGAATTTAAATCTGAAATTTTTAGGAGATACTCATAACATCTGAGGCTAAGTTCTCTCCAAATTTCAGAATTTTGAAGACCTGCAACCTAGTTTTCAAAACGTTTTAAAACTGGTCCTAAAAACAGAAACTGTTTTCAGAAGTTGAGTTTTTAGTTTAAAAATGTTTTAAACACCACATTTTCCGCACCAACTATTCAACCCGCCCTCTTCTAGTGGTGCCTTGCAGATCCTACAAGAAGTGGTATCAGAGACAGGAACACTCACATCAAAAGGATCCAATGATCTAAGTGACATGGCAACCACAAACTTCAAAATCGAACAAGAAGGTATGTCCAGTCAAAGGCCTCCTCTCTTTGACGGTGAGTCTTTCATTTAATGGAAGAATGAAACTCTTTCTTATGGCAATTCATATTGATCTTTGGTCAATTATAGAAGATGGTCCATTTGTTCCATCAAAGTTATCCACTGTAGATAGAGTCACACTAGAGGTCGTTAAGCCTAGACAAGAGTATACTAGTGAGGATAAAAAGAGACTAAGCATGAATGCTAGGGATATGCATTTACTTTTAAATGGACTAAGTAAAAGTGAATCAAACTATGTTTCAAATTGTTCTAGTGCTCAAGAAATATGGAGAATACTTGAAATGAAACACGAAGGCACTAGTCAAGTAAAAGAGTCCAAGATCAATATGCTTATGTCCACACTCGTGATGAGGTACAGGTGCCAAGTGGCAACAAAGACGAGGCAAGTCGAGGACAAGAGACAAGAAGCATGACAAAGAGTTTGAGCTAAGAAGTTGATGCATTCTTGTTCAGACACGTGCGAGACGAGCCTGTAAACAAAGAGTGTTGTTGGGTTCACTTACTTGAGCCCAATCTTTGAGTTTTTATGTGTTGTAACATATATGAGTCGTTTGTATTATTTCTTTCATTCCTTGGAGTCGTTTGCTTAAAGTTTCTTGTTTGTAAAGGTTCTTTCGATCTTGCATGACCAAACCTTGAGTCTTTTAGCTTGTTAGGCCTTTAGGGTTGTTTATTATGTTTCTATATTTATTATAATTATTTTAAGGACTTGTAAGGTTGGAGACGTTTGAAGACCAAAGGAGTTGAAGAGAAGCAAGCCCATTTCAGAATGTAATTTTCTGGCAGAACAAGTTTTCGTAAAACAGGCGTATCTCTTAAACCACAAGGGCAAATCAAGTGATTCAAGATTCCTTGGAAACAAAAGACAAAGATCTAGCACATTCATGTTTTGCACATTTCCAAGATCTGTCGTTATAATGGCCAAAAACAGCATTGAAATTCAAGTATTGTTTCTGCCGAATTCTATGACACATGTTTAGTAACTTGGACTTATCTCTTTAATGGATGGGCCAAATTCAGAGAACTGCATATGTTTATTTTCTACACTCAATGGTCTACAATTCTCTAAGAGGAGTCAAGGCTTAACTCGAGCTGCAAGTGATCCAAAAACAGGCCACAATTCATACAAGTTTTCAGGAGCCCGTACAGAAAGCATTCAGGACACCCAAATTTTGGAGGGCCATATCTAACTCGTTCCATATCCTAATGAGGTGATTCAAAAACCCAAATTCAATTTTAAAACGTGATCTAAAATTCTCAAGAAGTGATAAAGACCATAATCTGCTTCTAGAAGGGGTCAAACCGTTTGCCAACAGATTACACATTTTTAGCCTTTTTTGTAGCCTTTTGACTAGCCTTTTCTTTGGCTTTGTAGACTAGACTTTTTTTGGTCTTCTTGGCCCTATTTAAAGGAGTCATGGACGTCCAAACAGGGTAAGAAAGTTGGAAAATTTATTCATAAGAATTCTTGGGCAAAATTATCCTATTTTCTCTTCATAAACACTTGTGAGTTTTGTTTTTTGATTCTTCTTAAGAACAAGTTGAGTGTTTTCTTTGTTTCTTTGAAGATCAAAGTTAGAATCCAATCAAGGAGTGAGCAACCTTGTGGGGGATATCCAAAATCAAAGGTGTGGCCGTCCAAGAGGGTGCAAACTTGCTTGGGAAACGGGTAACTTTTGAAGGAGGAAGGCTCAAACAAAAACCTTGGTGAATCAACGGCTAGGAGGGAGTTAAACTCTTGCCTACAACCGTTAAGGATCCAAGTGTTAAAGGAGACGATCCGTACGAGGCGTGACAACCGCGCATCAGTTTGGTATCAGAGCAAAGGTTCTCCTTTAATCTATCATTCATTTCGTGTCTTCTTTTTTTTTGTCTTCATTTTTTGTGTCATCAAAAAAAATCCCGTTCCAAAAAAAATCAGCCTTAAAACTTTCATCCAACTTGATATTTTATCAAAAAAAAATAACAACCTATCTTTCTGGACTTGACAATATCAATACCTTGACATATTGAACAAAGGACCGAAATTTCCTTGACATATTGGACTATTGGACACTTCGTACCTATTTGACATATTGGACCTATTGGACACTTTGGACCTATTGGACTATATTGGACAATTTGGACAAATTGGACAGGACCAAATACCGAACTCCTTGGACATTTTGACAAAGGACCGTGACATATTGGAGATACCTTGACAAGGACCCTATACAAGGACAAGGACCATCTTTAAAACATCTTAAAACATTCAAAAGATTGCATCTTTATTGTTGTTCACAACTATTTTCATTTGGGTTACTTTGTCTTGTATCCACTCTTGCTTGAATACATACTTGGGTATTAGGATCGTTGCATAGAGAGCTTTCATTTCAGCCACACTTATATTGCTTCTACTAGCCTAAAAAGCTACCGTTGTTAACTTTAAATCTTATTGCTATTTGAAGCTCTTAGTCATGCTTGGGTTTATGCATCTTACTTGCATTGTATGTTGTGTTTATTGATGCATACAAGTGATCCATACTCATACAATCCTTACACTACAAAAGATTGAGTCTCTTTTCACAAGAGCATCTTTAAACATCCTTTTGTACAAAATTCGGCTTAGAACAAAAAAAATTGGAGCAAGAAGGTTGTTGTGTTCTTTGATTAATCCTTTGGTTACTTTGAGTTTCTTGTATTTCAGCCCAAAAAAAAGAGAACATAAAAAAAAAGGAGCGTTACAAAAAAAAGGAACACAAAATAGCCGTTATTCAAAAGAGGCTATTTGAATTGCTTGAAACGGTCTCCTTGCACAATCAAAACACAAAAATTTCCTACAACACCTACGACCAAAACAAAACACCCTTTTATATACAACTTCAGACACTTCTTCCTTTATGCATCTTGGACATTGCATACGTGTGATTAAGTGCATTGAGTCTAAGTGTGGTCAAGGATTGCCCAAGGCAACCCCTTAGCAATTCATTGTCTCAGCCCTTTACATCACATTTGGTTTCATAATTTTCTTGAATCTTAGAGTTTGTCCAAGTGTGTTTTGTGTCCTTTGCTCGGTATCTATTCTTACTTCGGTGATACTAACCCCGTTTTTGAAGATTGTACAAGCTGTTGAAGACCTCCACATTGTTGCCCATCTTGGTTGCTTCTAGCCCACGATTGGATTAGAGGCACAAGAAAAGAGAGGTAAAAGGCTTGTAAGGGCTTGAAAGGACTTAAAGAGGGGAGGTAAAAGCCTTGAGTGTCAAAATACGAGTAAGAAAGGACAATCACAAGTTAAAATTCTCTTTGCACTAACGTAACAAATCTTCTTTACTCTTTCTGTTAGTTTTCCTTTTTTTTCCTTTGTGTTCTTTTAATTTTTTTTCAGGTTTAGATGGATGAGACACCGTTTAAAAATTCCAATACTCCCCCACCTTTGGAGGATATGAGGAATTCCGTGACGGAAGAGAATGTACTTGGAATGCTTAGAAGGATTACCGAGAGGTTAGACCTACTGGAGGCTGAAAGATCTAACCCCCGCCACCAAACATCTCAACCAGGAACCATCGAAGGAAATGGCTCCATGATTAGAAACATGGCTACCCAATTTGAGGGTCCAAGTCGTATTCCAGTTGATCCACCACGGCAAGCCATTCGTGGCCAAATGATGGGACAAAGAGGACGAGGCAGAGGAGGCCTACAACACGCCCCAGTGTACATGCCACCATTAGAAGAGAGGTATCCTGAGGATGATCCACATATCCATGATGGTCAAAGGGAAGAGATTATGAGGAACCGTTTGATGTTGAAACCCGTAACTTTCAACGTCAAAACTGTGACTATGATGTTCCTAATCGTGGGTACTATCCTAGGCACAATCAGCATGATGATGATTCCCATAAGATCAAGATGAACATTCCTCCATTTCAGGGGCAAAGTGATCCCGAAGCATACCTCGAATGGGAAAGAAAGGTAGAACTCATTTACTCTTGTACTTCCTTTTCTGAACTAAGTAAAGTGCGTTTTGCAGCCATTGAGTTTACAGAATATGCACTTCTTTGGTGGGATCAAACGTTAAGTTCAAGAAGAAGGAGTGGAGAAGGTCCCATTCAAACATGGGAGGAGATGAAAAGAGAAATGAGAAAAAGGTTTGTGCCTCAATTTTATGAAAGAACTATGATTCAAAGACTAACCCAACTCAAGCAGGGAAATAGAACTGTTGATGAATACTATAAAGAAATGGAGTTCTTGATGATGAGAGCACAGATTGATGAAAGAGAAGATGCTACCATGGCAAGGTTTCTAGGACTGAACAAAGAAATTGCCCTTCCTGTGGAGTTGCAATCTTGTGCAACCTTAGCATCGATGGTACACTTGGCAGAAAAGGTGGAAATACAGTTGAGGAGGCCTTCAACACAAGGTAATATTCGGCCCTCTACCCAACCCATGAACAGGTTTAGCACACGACAGAATCCACTGTTTACACGGTCAAGCCAAGCTCCACACCATCCACCACCACCATTTCAAGGCCGTGTGCAGCAGCCATTACAGCGTCCACCTCAGCAGCAAGATCGTACACCAAAGCTCCCTGCAGAATCAACAAAGGCAGACAAAAGGTTGGTGAACAACCTCAAGGTAAATCTTCTAACTCTTCTAGCAGATCTAGGGACATTAAATGCTTTAGATGTCAGGGTTTAGGTCATATTGCATCTGAATGTCCTAATGTTAAACGTATCATGTACATAGAGGAGAGTGGAGAGCATTATTCTCATTCTGAGCATGAAGAGGAAGAGCATGTTGACGAGGGAGTAGAAGAGAATGAGGTTGAGGAATGCACTATTGAGGAAGAACTTGCATCTAGTGAGCTTTTAGTTGTTAAGAGATCACCTAACGCACAAACTAAAGTAGATGAGCATGAACAAGAGAGGGAGAACATATTTCATACACATTGCATGATAAAAGGAAAAGTGTGCACCATGATTGTAGATGCAGGATCTTGTACTAATGTTGCTAGTGCAGAATTAGTTCGAAAACTTGATTTACCTATGACTAAACATCCGCGACCTTATAGTTTGACATGGCTTAATGACTGTGGTGAAATTAAAGTGAGTAAGCAAGTTTTTGTTTCATTGTCCATAGGTAATTATAAGGATGACATACTTTGTGATGTTGCACCCATGCATGCTAGTCATATTCTCTTGGGACGACCATGGCAATTTGATAGGAGAGTCATTCATGATGGTTACCTTAATACATATTCATTTAAGATGGATAATAAGACATATAGATTGCGTGCATTGCCCCCGCACAAAGTCTATGAGGATCAAAAACGCCTTGCGCAAAAGCGTTCAGATCCTACTGAAAGAGAGGGTGAAAAGAAGTTTCTTGAAAGCCTCAAGCAAGAAAAGACTTGGCTCGATTCCCGTAAGGGCTTGGCCAAGGAGGGGACAACAAAAGAGGGTTCGGCCAAGGCTGAATCTTCGGCGAAGAAAAACTTAATCAAGCAAGAAAAGAATCATGCATTCTTTGCTAGTCATTCTGAGGTTTCACATGCTTTATATGATCGAAAGACTGTTTATATGATGCTTTACAAAGAATCATTGTTTTCTGTAAGTGACTTACCATCTACATTGCCTAGTGGAGTTGTATCTTTGCTTGAAGAGTTTTCAGATTTGTTTCATTGGGAAGTTTGTTGTTGTCTATTTCGATGATATCTTGATATATTCTTGATATATTCTAAGACATTGCATGAACATATAGGACACTTAAGAGCTGTGTTTGGGACTTTACAGAAAGAACAACTATATGCTAATTTTAAAAAGTGTTCCTTTTGCTTGGACAAAGTGATGTTCTTAGGATATTTTGTTAGTGAAAATGGCATTGAAATGGACCAAGAAAAGGTGAAGTCAATCCTTGAGTGGCCTATCCCTAAAACAGTTGGTGAAGTTAGAAGTTTTCATGGCTTAGCCAGCTTTTATAGGCGGTTTGTTAAGAATTTTTCATCTATTGCTGCCCCTTTAAATGAGATTGTAAAGAAAGATGTTGGATTTCATTGGGAGGAGGCACAACAATTGGCGTTTAATGAGCTTAAAAGAAGATTAACGACAGCACCTATTCTTAAACTACCAAGCTTTGAAAAAACATTTGAGATTGAATGTGATGCTAGTGGTATAGGAATTGGAGCCGTGTTAACACAAGCTAAACGTCCCATTGCATACTTCAGTGAGAAATTAAAAGATCCACAATTGAATTATTCTACATATGATAAAGAGTTGTATGCATTGGTAAGATCTTTGCAAACTTGGCAGCAAGAGTTGTATGCATTGGTAAGATCTTTGCAAACTTGGCAGCATTACTTGCAACCTAAGGAATTTGTGATTCACACGGATCATGAATCTCTTAAGTATCTTAAAGGCCAAGGTAAGTTTAATAAAAGACATGGTAAGTGGGTGGAATTCATTGAACAATTTCCTTATGTGATTAAATATAAGCAAGGAAAAGATAACGTAGTAGCTGATGCATTGTCTAGGAGATATTCCTTGATTACTACATTGTCTTCTTGTTTGCTTGGATTTGAACTAATTAAGGAGTTATATGCTAGTGATCATGATTTTCATTCTATCTATGCAGCATGTGCTAAATCATCTTTTGGTATGTTCTACATTCATGATGGATTCTTGTTTAAGGAAGGTAAGTTGTGCATACCACAATCATCTTTGCGTGAATTGCTTGTTAAGGAGGCACATGGAGGCGGCCTTATGGGTCACTTTGGTGTCTTTAAGACTTTTGAGGCATTGCGTGAGCATTTTTCTTGCCCCACATGCGTGCAGATGTAGAAAAGATTTGTGCTCATTGCATTACATGTAAGCAAGCAAAGTCTAAGTTGCATCCATATGGTTTATATCATCCACTACCCGTACCCCTTTCACCTTGGGTTGATGTTAGTATGGATTTTGTTCTAGGACTGCCTAGATCAAAGACGGGTAAGGATAGTATTTTTGTTGTTGTGGATCGTTTCTCTAAGATGGCTCACTTCATATCATGCAGAAAAGTTGATGATGCATCCCATGTTGCTGACTTGTTCTTTAAGGAAGTTGTTCGTTTGCATGGTATGCTTAGAATTATTGTTAGTGATAGGGATACAAAATTTTTGAGTCACTTTTGGCGTGTCCTTTGGGGTAAGTTGGGTACTACGCTCTTATTTTCTACTACGCTCATCACAGACTGACGGTCAAACCGAAGTAGTAAATAGGACGTTGTCTCAACTTTTACGTTCTCTAATTCAGAAGAACTTAAAGAATTGGGAAGATTGTTTGCCACATATTGAGTTTGCATATAATAGGAGTGTGCATAGTGGTACTTTGTATTCTCCTTTTGAAATTGTTTATGGCTTCAATCCCCTTTCCTCACTTGATTTATTGCCTATACCTACAAATGAAAAATTAAACCTAGATGGTAAGGCAAAGGCTGAATTGGTGAAGAAGTTACATGCCAAAGTGAGATTACAAATTGAAAAGAAGAACAAGCAGTATGCTAAGCAAGCCAACAAAGGAAGGAAGAGAGTTGTCTTTGAGCCAGGCGACTTAGTATGGTTGCACTTGCACAAAGAGCGGTTTCCTAATGAAAGGAAATCCAAATTGATGCCAAGAGGTGATGGTCCTTTCAAGGTGCTTGAGAGGATCAATGACAATGCCTACATCATTGACCTCTCCCGCAAGGTAAGTATGGTTCTGTCTCAAATACCTTTAATGTTTCTGATCTATCTCCTTTTAGTGATGCTTTAGATTCGAGATCGAATCCTTTTGAGGAGCGGGAGAATGATGAGGTACAGGTGCCAAGCGGTAACAAAGACGAGGCAACTCGAGGACAAGAGACAAGAAGTATGACAAAGAGTTTGAGCCAAGAAGTTGATGCATTCTTGTTCAGACACGTGCAAGACGAGCCTGTAAACAAAGAGTGTTGTTGGGTTCACTTACTTAAGCCCAATCTTTGAGTTTTTATGTGTTGTAACATATATGAGTCATTTGTATTATTTTTTTCATTCCTTGAGTCGTTTGCTTAAAGTTTCTTGTTTGTAAAGGTTGTTCTTTCGATCTTGCATGACCAAACCTTGAGTCTTTTAGCTTGTTAGGCCTTTAGGGTTGTTTATTATGTTTCTATATTTATTATAATTATTTTAAGGACTTGTAAGGTTGGAGACGTTTGAAGACCAAAGGAGTTGAAGAGAAGCAAGCCCATTTCAAAATGTAATTTTCTGGCAGAACAAGTTTTCGTAAAACAGGCGTATCTCTTCAACCACAAGGGAAAATCAAGTGATTCAAGATTCCTTGGAAACACAAGACAAAGATCTAGCACATTCATGTTTTGCACATTTCCAAGATCTGTCGTTATAATGGCCAAAAACAGCATTGAAGTTCAAGTATTGTTTCTGCCGAATTCTGTGATACATGTTTAGTAACTTGGACTTATCTCTTTAACACAATTCATACACGTTTTCAGGAGCCCGTACAGAAAGCATTCAGGACACCCAAACTTTGGAGGGCCATATCTAACTCGTCCCATATCCAAATGAGGTGATTCAAAAGCCCAAATTCAATTTTAAAACGTGATCTACAATTCTCAAGAAGTGATAAAGACCAGAATCTGCTTCTAGAAGGGGTCAAACGGTTTGCCAACAGATTACACATTTTTAGCCTTTTTTGCAGCCTTTTGACTAGCCTTTTCTTTGGCTTTGTAGAATAGACTTTTTTTTGGTCTTCTTGGCCCTATTTAAAGGAGTCATGGACGTCCCAACAGGGTAAGAAAGTTGGAAAATTGATTCATAAGAATTCTTGGGCAAAATTAGCCTATTTTCTCTTCATAAACACTTGTGAGTTTGTTTTTTTGATTCTTCTTAAGAACAAGTTGAGTGTTTTCTTTGTTTCTTTGAAGATCAAAGTTAGAATCCAATCAAGGAGTGAGCAACCTTGTGGGGGATATCCAAAATCAAAGGTGTGGCCGTCCAAGAGGGTGCAAACTTGCTTGGAAAACGGGTAACTTTTGAAGGTGGAAGGCTCAAACAAAAACCTTGGTGAATCAACGGCTAGGAGGGAGTTAAACTCTTGCCTACAACCGTTAAGGATCCAAGTGTTAAAGGAGACGATCCGTACGAGGCGTGACAACCGCGCATCAACTAGTAGGCCTGACATCATGTTCAGTGTATGTATTTTTGCACGTTTTCAAAGTCAACCCAAGGTGTCTCACTATAATGCTGTAAAAAGAATATTCCGATATATTAAGCACACACCCACCTTAGGCATTTGGTATGATAAAGATTGTGACTTTAATTTGCATGCCTACACTGACGCTGATTATGGTGGATGTAAGATAGATAGAAAAAGCACAAGTGCAACTTGCCAATTTATAGGAAACTCACTTATTTCATGGTTTTCCAAAAAGCAGGCAAGCGTAGCTTTATCCACTACTGAAGCTGAGTACATGGCACTTAGTCTTTGCTGCACACAATTACTATGGATAAAACAACTTTCAGACTTTGGAATTACCGTAAAAAAATTCCTATATATTGTGATAGTATGAGTGCAATTAACCTATCTAAGAACCCCGTGTTACACTCTAAGGCCAAGCATATAGAAGTACGCTATCACTTTCTTCGTGATCACGTAAATAATGGTGATATTGTCATAGATCACGTACGCACAGAGGCACAAGTAGCGGATATCTTCACTAAAGCCTTAAATCAAGCCACGTACGAAAATCTCCATTCTAAATTATGCATGATTTCTACTGATTTGACTTGATTATCTTATCATATTTACATGCATTTTTTATTGACTTTCCAAAATAAAGGGGGAGAGAATGCATGATTTAAGGGGGAGAAAGAAACTGATTGCATAAATCAAGGGGGAGCGGTTTTGAAATTTGAAATTCAAAATTTGAATTTATGCATGATTGAAGGGGGAGCGATAAGATTTAAATCATGAATGTAGGTAATTTGAAAATCATCAAAAGGGGGAGATTGTAGAGAAAAAGGGGTTTGAGTGATTTCAAAATACATGATTTAAACATGTTACAAAGAAATGCATGACATATTGCATAAAACTTGCCTTATATAGTTCATATATAATGTTGTCGTACTAACAAGCCATGAAGCATTAAAGCTTACATCAAATGGCAAACATTTGTTGTGTTTGAACTATTTTCAGGTGCCACCATTAATGAACTAAACTAGTTCATTAAGTGAAGTACTTAGTTAATTAAACTAAGTAGTTCATTAAAGGAAGCAATATTTGGAAAAGGCACAAAGGCAACAAGTTGAAGAAAAGAAAGTTCTCCCTCTCCTCTCCACACATATTACACGCCATTATACACACACACATATATATATATATATATTCAGATTTTTTGAAAAAGGCACGTACACATTTATTCCAACGTACTACCGACACATTACATATTTTACGTACGTATGTTAACGTCACACCACTATATTTAACTCATATTTATGAGTATATTCAGGTCTTATATCATATGATATAAGTCACGGTGATGACAAATTTAATACGACACGTTAAAAGGTTATAAACCGAAAATTGTCGTATCGGGCGAATACCGAAACTTCGCCAACGTGTCACGTACTTACCATAAATAGATGGCCAGCCCCTACACTTCAAAAATGGCCACAAATTTCGTGGCTTTCATGATATGTACATCCATAAAATCATTCCATGTTGGCACACACAAATCACCCCACATTAAGGCCAAATTGTGGAGATTCCAATTTCAATTTTGTCACATGGTTTAGGCGCCACTTTAAGATCAGCCTAAGTGCTGAATATTAAAGTTTAATTTATGTATATTATGTGTAACATAATATATATAACATGTGCAAAAAGTTAGAATTCAATTAGAGAAAAATCGGGTAATCGATAAACGTCAAAAATTCGGTTTTCTACGTACACGACACATGGAACGTTTTTTGCATATCATATAACATGTATCTAAACACTTTTTACATATTTCATACATCTTAAAGTGTTCTAGAAAATTCAATTAAGGGCTGATTAGAATATACCATGTGTGTATAATTAAATGTGCACTATTTTACAATGTTTGCAAAAATAAAATTCAGCACATGTATCTACACATTCACACGTCTAGCTCAGCTGAATTGGAGCATATGTGGAGTCTTTTTGGCAACTTGATTGGTCAAGAATGAAGCATACAATATTGGTGACTTAAAGAAAGGAACTACAAAAGGTAACATTTCAAATCTTGTCACAATTGTGACACATGCTGAAAATTCAGCATGTGCACAAATGGCTGGCCGAAATATCCCCTTTAATGGGCCATATTTTGTTGTGTTGAAACATGTGGATAATTGAGAGATAATATGGAAGTGTTTTGAATATTATATGGAAACAAATAAGGTGATATTTTCAAATATCACACATGCTGAAAATTTCAGCATGTGTGGATGAATGTTGGCCGATTTTTTGGCCTCATTGGTGTCTAATTTTTATTCCATAAATGATAAGAATATTGTGTACTAAATGATGATTGAATTACTCTTTGATTTCTTGGATTAAATCAATGTAAAATTGACAATATTTTGAATAAAAAGTGAATGTTACACATGCTGAAATTTCAGCATGTGGAAGAGACTTTATGGCCGATTTTTTTCAAGGTAATGTAGAGAAAATTGTCTTGCTAATTTTGTATGATGATCTTGGGAATTATGGTAACTATTTTATGATTATTTTGGCACATGTTTTAAGTGTTATTCTCAGATTTGTCTAGTCATCAAGTGATGACAACATCCAACCAATCATTGAGTCCCAAGTAAGCAAGAGCTTAATGATCATCCAATGAGGAGATGCCAAGTAAGCAAAGACATGTTACAATGATGCCATATACTCTTCCAAGGACTTAGAAGATAATTTTCAAGAGGGGAAGAGCATTAAGGGGGGCGGCCACATTGTTAAAAAGAAAGGAAGAGAGCAAAACAAAAACAAGAACAAACCTTGCAAATTTGAAAGATCAAAAAATGTTTTAGCCTTCTCTTCTACAGTCTCTTTCTTTCTTCTCTCTAAAAGCCTATTGTACTCATATTCATATATTTGAATAGGCTTCATATAGCTCACCACATATTCTTTATCATTGTAAAAGATTGATCAAGGTGTGATCAATCTTGCACTTGCGAGGTGGTGGTGTTCGTGACAATTGGTGGTCTGGAATATATGCTACTTCATGGCTAGTGGTCTCTGTGAATTTTTTTTGATGTCATCAAGGTTATTTAAACCATGACGTGAGTAAATAAATTGGCTGGTTTACTTTGGATTTTGAGGCAAACATCCTCTATGCTTCTGTGATATTGATGTTGGATTGAAGTATGAAATCTATCCTTCTCCATTCAAAAATGATACCAAGTTAAATTAACACTGTTCTATCTAGGAAGTTTTTTAAGAATCATCTCATAGAACTGACTGTTAAGGCATTGTTATTGTTTGGCCGGTTATAAGCTATGTGCCATATTTATAGTTGGTCAGCTGTAAGCCGTGTGCCATTTTTTAGTGATGAGGCCCCTTTAGTTGATTGAAAGGAAGGAGAATTCCTTAAAGAATGAGGCCCCTTCTGCTTCTTAAGAAAGGAAGGACTTTACCTCACATAGTATGGACCTCTATGTCTTTCCGCTAGTGTTATTTGAGGCCATTGTTGCAAATTGTTGTTTGAATGGACAAGGTCGCTCTGAGCTACGGACACGAATAATCCAAAATTATTCCTCTGAGTCGTAGACATGAACTCCTCTGAGCCATTCCATTCATTGTTGAGGCCATAGTTGTCATTTGTGTTGAGCTGGATGTTTATTCCCAGCATGTTTATTGAGGCCTGAGTTTCCATTGTTATCTGATGCCATACATGTCTTTATTATCACTTGTAAGATGTTGGTTCCTAAATGATATATGTTGATGTATTGGCAAGATGGTGTTCCTAGCATGATCTTTAAGGCAAAATTACCTTGTGATAATTGGTGTTTTCACTAATGGTGGCATGAGTATATTCAAAAAGGAAAAAAAACAAGCAAGCTATATGACTAACACATATGCATCTCTTATTTACTTGATTCCTGCTCCCGGTTACTTCTATTTGTTTCTGTGATTCATCATTTGTTACCCTCCTGCCTTAACAAATCTATGATTAAACATTGATAAGTAGTAATGGGTAATGATATATGTTGCAAAGTTGGAAATGTCTGTATAAACAGATTTGTTGGCCAAACGTTGGGGAATGATCTGGGTTGTTGTTATATTCTTTATGCTATTTAAAGATATGCTTGATAGATAGCCCTTTGAATGATGTTTTTGTCCTACTTAGGCGGATGAGATTGATCTTTCCTTGTTTTCTGTGGTGCATGGATCGCGGTTTGATTGTCTAATTGACTGCATAAAGGACATATGATCTTTACTGCTTTGTTCCTCGTTCTTCCAAATATTTAGTCTTTGTTTATCTTCTTTCTATCTCATATGTTCTTCTACCTTAAAATGAATTCTACTTGTCGGTAAATGCTGTATATTTTTTCCTCTGCACATATGTATTCATGCGAACTTGGTAATCATGGTGTAGGGTTAATTCTTATTCCGTCAATATATGTTTGTATCCATTCATGGTACATTTTTTGCATTAATCATGCATATTTCCTATGTCTCTTGCTCTCTATTTTGTTGTTGTTGTTGCATTACACATGTTCTCGTGCACCACTTGTAGTCGTGCAATAGTTCGAAATTGTCTGTTCATCTCCTAATGGCTTAGAAATATGCAATGATTTTGTCTATTATAGTGACCCCTTCCCATGATAATATTAGTTGATACTACTGGTTATTCACTTTGTTAAAATCAAGGCAGAAAGCATTCGTTGGATTTTGGTAGTTAATGACAGAGTCTTTCGTTGGTCAATTAAGAAGAAGTAATATATATATGAAATATTCTGAAGTTCCATGTAATGGTACAGTTTTTTTAGTTATGCAATCGGTAACTCATTCTTCCTGCCTTCTTGGAGAAAAATTACAATGGCTATCTGAATGCTAACTCGTTGAGTTGTTGCTTCTGATTTAGAAGGTAACAAAGACACCTACTCTGGTGCTACTTCTGACACGTAATATGCAGATCAAGGGCTGACTAATTTTTTGATTTTTCTAATACTGTCTTATCTTGGTGCATAATTGGTTCGTGATTTTCTATTTAGAATTGCATTCTTCCCAGGTCTTATGTCCAGCCTACTACTGCTTCAATGCAATATGAATTATCGACCTCCTAGATACTTTTCTTGCTTTGTCTTCCTTGCTTAAACTATGGTACAGTCTATCTCTTGGTCTATTATGGGTCTGACTTCTGTCTATCGGATGTGGTCCCTTATGGCCCAGAAACATTGTTTTATAGTTTATATATGCTTTCCAGTTCTAAAAATGGTCTCATATGCCTGAGTTAATTATCCAGTGTTTGGCTTCTTATCTGCACTCTGGTCTGATATAGGTTGTGCTCCTAGAAAATGCTAATATTCATCCTTGTTTTGGTCAACTCTTGTATCTTCATGTCCGTATTCAAAAAGTGTGGTGTTTAGATCTCGACTAATGAATATTTCCAGGTTTTTTTCATCCAGAGAGAAACTTCTGGACTGCAGGTGTCTTTATCTTTTTGTAGGTCGTTCCAGAGCACAAGTGGATTCCAAGAATTATATACTAACTTTTCTGCAAGAATAACAGAAGAAGCTTACTTACTAACCATTGTATTGCAGTGTGAAGCGTTTGTTCCTCTTGCAGGATAGTCAAGATCAAATGTGAACTCCAGGAACCCATAAATAAAATGTAGAGTTGCAACAGGTAAAAGAAAGGTCATGTCATTTCATAAAACTCACTAAGTGTTTTACTGTGCAAGTATTGCCCAAAGGTGTTAATTCAACCAGGCATGAAGCATTCAAAAATTTGGCAAAGGCATTTCAGACTAAAGATGAAAATAGCACACTTATTGCAAACTTAGTTGCATCTTCCTACGCTCTAAGTTTGAGGGGGAGTATAAAAAGTAGAGACTATGGTGTATAAATTGAAGCATGAAGAACACTTATTTAATACATGTGCATACATTTGTATGTTACTGGGAAATAGGACAAGGGTATATATGTATATATTAAAAATGCAGGGATGTCGACATCCCTAGAAATGGCCTCTACTGCTGTCTCCATCTTGCAGCCTAAGACAAATGTTTTCCTCTGTTATTCAGCTGAAATACACCGTTGGGTTGGGCTACAAAGAGCCGTTGAAGGCTCAGAATGTGTAGCAGGAAGAATTCCTTCCTAAAATCTTTTTTGTATATATATCTAACAGATTGTATTCTAAAACTTAAGAGAAATAAATGATATTTTTTATTCTTCTTCTCCCTCGGTGTCAATTTCATTTTTGCTATTTTTACACTTCAAAACCCGTTGTTTGGCTTAAATTCAACATTTTATATTTGCATTTTTTATATCGTAAGAACGGTAACACATGACGCATCGAATGACTCCTCATATAGTCGCATGTACAAAAATGAATCCCAGTGTTCCAAACACATGTTACATCATATGTACACGGATCTAATGGTGACGCGTTACGGCGGTGATCCCATGTCCCGAACAATGTGTTTTACTCGGTCATAACGTAAAACAAATGCCTCTAACACCTACCACTCCGGTCCCTATGCCAAGCCGGTGCACCAAATACATATCGTAACATCGTAAAAACACATCGTATATAAGTCATTAGAATCATACATCTCGTTGTACAGTTCGTTACACGTAAACTGCTTTTTGAAACGTATCGCGTGATAACACATTTCGTAAAAATGTATCATGTGATAAAACATTTCATTTTAAAACTTTGATTCATTTATGCATGCATGTCTGCTCAGTTTGGGGCTCATTTGACCATCTAAAAATTTCAGCACTTAATGTCCAACATTTAGCTCATGGTTCGTATCATACACTTAAGTAAAATACCAATTGTGTCCCTCCTAGGAGCTATCGGTTTTAGGACTTAAAAATAGCCCACTTTTGGGCTTTGACCACTAACATCATTATCTTAAATTGTCTAATTTTCATATTACTTCATGGCTAATCAAATCAGCCCACTTTTGGCCTTGTCAAATATTATCATTTCCTTAATTTACTTGTTTAACACATCATTTATTTAGCCATTCATATAATAGATAATACACATATTTTTACACACATATAACTAATTAAATATCCAAACAACATCATTGGCACACATATATGACCACTTGGCCAAATTTGTACAATGACCATATACACATGATTTTTCAACTTTAACCATTTACAAGGAAAGGGTTAACACACGTGCAACTTATGGAATTTACAAAAACAAAGTTAGTTATTCGTTTACCTAGACCATTTCTGGAGGCATCACTGTACACAACGAAACTCTCACCGGAGACGGGCTGCGCTAACACTGGGGCTGAGGTCAAGTTCTTCTTCAACTCAGTGAAACTTCCCTCGTAGTCAGCAGTCCACTCAAACTTCGTTTTCTTCTGCGTCATCCTGGTTAGTGGAACTGCTATCCTAGACAATCCCTCCACGCACTTTCGGTAATAACCTGCTAGTCCGAGAAAACTTCCGACCTTAGTAACATTCGTCGGTCGTAGCCATTTTGTGATAGACTTGATCTTCTTGGAATCAACCGATATGCCTGCTTCAGAAACGACATGTCCCAAGAATGCCACACTACACAACCTAAACTCGTACTTGCTAAATTTGGCGTAAAGCTGCTCTCTCGTAATATGCTCAGTACAATCCGCAAGTGCTCGATATGGGGATCCTCAACTGGAGAATAAACAACAATATCATCGATGATGACAACTACAAACTTATCCAACTGCTCGTAAAACACCGTATTCATGAGATCCATAAAAGCTACTGGGGCATTAGTCAACCCAAATGGCATCACTAGAAACTCGTAATGACCATATCGAGTCCAGAAGGCAATCTTCACAACATCATCTGCCTTGATCTCAACTGGTGACATCCAGAACAAAGATCGATCTTATTGAACACCTTAGCTCCCCGCATTCAAGTGCACAGTTTATACTCGGTACAATATTACTACTAACGAATCATTAACAAAGTAAATTACTTACTCTCAACTGATCGAAGAGATCGTCAATATGAAGCAAGGGGTACTTGTTCTTTATAGTGATCTTGTTCAGATCTCGAAAATCTATGCATAAGCGCATGCTGCCATCTTTTTTCTGAACGAACATTACTTCTATCGATCAACTCTTGCAACTGTACTTTTAGCTCCTTTAGCTCAGCTGGAGCCATCCGATATGGAGCTTTAGAGATCGTCCGCTCCGGGCACAACATTAATATCGAACTCGATGTCCCAATCTGGTGGCAACCCAGCGAATCATCGGGGAAAACGTTTGGAAACTCTCTAACCACCGGAATGCTATTGAGTGAAGGCGTCTCGGACTCGTCGTCGAGGGTATATACGAGGAAGCCTGCATCTCATTATCTCAATGCTCTGTAAGCCTACGTTGTAGTCAGATAGATATTCTGCGAAACCTTCTTCAGCTTACTGTTACCCTGGTAGGTAACCTTCTCTTTCCCCGGATTCTTAATCACTGCCCCCTTCCTCCGACAATCGATCTATGCATGATTTTAGAACAACCAAACCATATGTAGAATCACATCAAAATATCCCATCTGCATCCAAATCAATGTGGCATCAAACTGATGTCCCTCCATCTTGATGTCGTAATTCTTATGCAGATGGTGTGAGATAATGACCTGGTCGCCAGCTGCTTAAACTCGATAAGGAGTCTCTAATTAGGTAGGACAACTAGTCAGGTTCCTGGCGAACCTCTTCGACACAAACGAGTAGCTTGCGCAACTGTCAAACAACACATTCGCAGGTATGTTGTTCACTAAAATCCCACCTGATACAATTCACAATTCAAATACAGGGATTCTAAAACAAGCACATGATAATCGCAATTTAGGGTTTCTAAAACCAATAAGAACAATCACATTTAAATAGTGTAATTTAATGTACCTGTCACGACATCCGAGGCATCCTGAATCTCTGCATCGGTCATAACATAAACTCGGGCGTTAGCCTATGGATGCCCTCTCTACTGCTATACATCTCCCTACGGCCCATTCCTCATCTCTGGGCAGTCTCTGATCATGTGCCCTATCTTACCATATCTGAAACATGTGCGACACTTCCCAGTATGCTACCTTTGACACTTCTAACACCTCGAAATAGCGGATGCATTTAGACGCCGCAGCTGCTGGGGCTGGCGCTGGGGTAGAAGATGATGCTGGAACTACTATTGGCGCAGAGGCTATGGCTGGCGGTGGAACCGAGGTCGCTGTCAGGGTTGTCTACCTACCCTCAGATGAAATTTGGAAAATTGCCCGGATCGATCAACTGTAACATCTCAAGGCCCCTTGCCTCTGGCCTCTTCATTTCTCTTAAGAATATCCCGCTCTACTCTGTAGTAGGCGTCAAGCAGCTCTCCGAAATTTCTTGGATTTGCATTAGCAATCCAAGTCCTGATCCGAGAATTAATGCCGCGCTCGAACTTCATCATTTTAAGCCTCTCGTCAGCCATCATCGAGGGAACATAATGACCAAGTGCAGTGAATCTATTCGTGTGCTCCAATATAGTGACTCTGGGCTTCTGCTTTAGGGACTCGAACTCCCCAATCTTCTGAACCGTCACTAATGGAGGAATGTAGAACTTACGAAATTCCTCCAAGAATCTCGCCCATGCAATCGTCTGTGTCAATGGCTGGATATTAGTCTTCCACAACTGATTGGCCTCACCAATCAGAAAGAGTCTGATAACCTGCGCCTTTATCTCGTCAGGCACATGTATCAACTCGAAGCACTTCTCGACCTCGTATAAAAACTTCTCTTCCTCATCGGGGACGGGACCTCCCTCAAAGTTTGGAATGCATGCTCTTTTGAGCTCCCCAAAAAAGAAATGGGTGCCCATATTCTACTAGGGCAGCAGTGGTGGTGGTGGTGCAGCCTGCGCATTCCCGATAGCATGACTCAGATGTATCAAGGCGTTGAGAAATGCCTAAGAAATACCTCTTGGGGCATGTGCCTATGGTGGTGGAACATGCCCCTACAACGGTGGTACCAGCTCTGCAGTTGGTGGTACCTATTGTGCGGGAGGTAGCGGTGTGTGTCTATCAGCTTGTTGTCTCCCTCGAGGTCGTGATGCTATCTTATTGGAAACAATCATGTCAATCAAACAATTAATATGTAAGCAGATAAATTTGATTCGAGTTATTTAACCATGATCTATAAAAAACAATTTAAGTATTGTGATTCCTGAATAATCTATCCGGTTCTAAGCAAGGGCAAGGTTATTTTGGTCATTATCACTAGACCATTCTAAGGGATCTAATCTAAGGTTGTCACTCTCAGTCTAAAATAATAACTTAGACTCTAAGATCATAATTTAAGTAAATGTCATTGTTTAATCTATGTTGTCCCGGCATGGATCTAGAGCCTCGTCCCTGATACCACCTGTAGCGCTCAACCGAGACTAGGGTCTGAGCACGGTACACCTGCCGTACTCTGCTACAAGGAACTACAAGGTGTTGATAACATTTATATGTATGTCGATATAAACATGTATCGAAATAGCGAAAGCATCATAAATAAACAAAGCACAATTGACATGCAACATACATCTTATCTACATCCGAATACATCAGAGTGGCATCTGTACAAAAAGAAATGAGTACATGTCTGAAACACACAAGTACTAAATATAATAGTTGGGCCCACTAAGCTCCTCATGGGTAGCCCATTCTCGGCTCGTCATCTATGATGTCCAAAACAGGATCTCGAGGCTTTGCATGAAGAGAAAAATAAAGAGTGAGCGATAATGAATCGTCCAACAAGTATGTCCGCCCAGTTCATCACGTGGATCATGCATGTGAGACGGGGTAATAAAATAAATACAAGTGTAAATAATGAAATACAACTCATCTCCATTAGCAAATAAAGTAACACATAGTGCAAATAAACATAAGCAACACATAATGATATAAAGTGCATAAAAATAAAGTCTCAAATAGCCTTTATCTAAATTACATGGGAAATCAATATCACTTATGCAATCCTACTTTCTCAATAATTTCTTATGCCAAGTCCCACTTCCTTATGTTTATATCATGCATAACTTCCTATTCGTTCAACTTATCATACGGACAGCTAATGGGTGTGTCAGTGATGGTAACTCGGAGGTTCATGCAATATGATCGTGGAAGTCTATAACACGTCTTATTTTTTGTAAAACATTTCAAAACATAACATGTTCGTATCATTTCCATAACTTTTATAAACCTGGATTTTCATAAGTTGTCTATAGAACTTTTCAAATCGTAAGAACGGCAGCACACGACGCACTTAATGACTCCCCATATAGTCGCATGCACAAATGTGAATCCCAGTGTTTCAAACATAGAGTTACATCATATGTACATAGATCTAACGGTGACGCGTTATGGTGAGATCCTATGTCGGGACAAGGTGCTAAACTCGGCCATAACGTAAAACATATGCCACTAACACTTACCACTCTGGTCCCAATGTCAGTCCGGTGCACCAAATGCATATCGTGACATCGTAAAAACATATCGTACATAAGTCTTTAGAATCATTCCTCTTGTGGTACAGTTCGTTACGCGTAAAATTCTTTTTAAAATGCATCGCATGATAAAACATTTTGTAAAAATGTATCACGTGATAAAACATTTTATTTCAAAACTTTGATTCATTTTTGCAGGCATGTAGGCTCGGTTTTGGGCTCATTTGACCATCTAAAAATTTTAGCATGTAATGTCCAACATTTAGCTCATGATTCATATCTTAAGCATAAGTAAAATACCAATTATGCCACCCTTAGGGGCTCTCGGTTTTAGGACTTAAAAACAGGCCACCTTTTGGGCTTTAACCACTAGCATTATTATCTTAAGTTGTCTAATTTTCATATTATTTCATGGCTAAATAAATCAAACCCTCTTTTGGCCTTGTCAAATATTACCATTTCATTACTTTACTTGTTTAACACATCATTTATTTAGACATTCGTATAATATATGATACACATACTTTTACATACATATAACTAAGTAAATATCCAGTAGTTACATTTTGTTATGCTTTGACTTCATTTGCAAGAATGGTATTTCTCCACCATATGTGAGGGCAACATAATAAAAATTGGAGACTCTGCTCTCCTTTAGTTAAAAAAACTAAGTGAATATCCAAACAATATCATTGGCACACATATATGACCACTTGGCCAAATTCGTACAATGACCATACACATGATTTTTCCACTTTAACCATTTTACACACATGAATGATGATAGTATTCTTTTTGCACTTTAACATATTATGATCATGGACATGCAAACATGATGTAGTGACATGTGGCATGTAACATACTTGACCTACACACTTTTCTTCCCGATCATGTATCACACTTTTCATTTCCACACTTTCAAACACATGTTTGTTGGTTTTCATCATAGATATGAATTTCGGAGACATGATCATGATGAAACTTACATGCAAACACATAGTGTAGCGCCCCAGCCCGAAGCCGTCATCGGTACCGGTGCACCCGCCGTAGCCTACTACAAGGACTACGAAACGTCAAAGCAAATCAAGCACACGTCATCCATGACATGAGATAAATCAGCGGAAACGTCGTGACAATTTAAAACCTCAACAACAATAGTACTTCAATTTAAAACACAGCAGAATGAAAATGTGTCTGGTAACATGTCTAGTTACATCAAACCACAAGGGAATCAACTAATAGCTATCTGCTAAAAGCATTCTAATTTCCTATTCAACATCGATCATCCCAATGAGCCCACTCATCGTCGTCCTCTACGAATATCATCTCATAATCAGTCTCACCTGAAAAAGATGAAATAGTTGTTCTTAGCGAAACAACGCTAGCAAGTAACTCGTCTATACATCTTAAGGAACCACACATGACGAGTCACCAAAGTTCTTATATAAACAATGCCCAAAATAAGGTGCTTGAGTTCACAAATACATCTTTATAATCATACATCAAGATCAAGCAAGTCACGTATTTAACATCAAGGGAAGACAGCATGTACTAGATTAAACACAATTACCTCAGCAAATACAGACTAAAACTTCTCTAACACTTATGCTTCGTGCAACGTGATGCATGTACTCTCTTCAAAACCATGCATAGACCAACAAACACAAACATATGACTTTTCGTAATTCATGTCATGCACATCTTTTCACAAACTTTTAAAACACTTCTTGTCTTATTCTTCACGTAGCAGTACTTTATACCCTGTGGGTGATCAGTCCATAGTAAACATAACTTTATACCCCATGCTGATAGGTCCACGGCCCCATAATGAATACTTTATACCCTGCATTTGATCCACAGGTCACGCTTTTATACCCAGCTATCGCAGGCGTGACTTTTATACCCTGTGATCAAAAGCAACTATAGCTTGTCTTTCGCAAACAAAACGTATGTCATATGTCAAATGCTCATGTCGTGATGCACATGTTCATGTCTTATAGTCACATACTTCTAAACGTCTACACAGACTCTACACTTCAAGAACAATGCCATCAACCTTAGAGTTAACTTTCACCACGCTCACTAATTGCCAATTATCTCTCGGAAGAACCCTTGGACCGCTTAACGTTCATTTCCTATCCTCTGTACGAATAAAGAATCAAACTTACAAAACTGGCCACATCGATCAATCGATGTGGTCTCACTGATTGATCGAAGTCTTGTCCCAAGGACTTTGATTGATCGATGTCTTAATGCTGAGACGTCGATGTCCTCCAGAAAGTTTCAATTCTGCATCACCAGGACTTCGATCGATCGATGTGGTCCATCTGATCGATTGATGTTCAGTCTCCTTGACATCGATCGATCGATGTCCCTCAGTCAATCGACTGAAGTCTTCCAGAAACGTTTGAAACGTTTCCCAGGCCACTTGCATCGATCGATATCCCTCTGGGATCGATCCAAGTCCCTGTTCCTGCAACCTTTCTCCAGGTTTCACCCTAAAATCGACCCAACCTTCATCCACTTTCATTCCAAGCCTATAGAACACCTAACATCAATCCTAAAACATGATTCCAGCCTATGCAACTCTTCACCACATTACTTTCCAATCTAAACCCAACTACAATTTGATCTCTAACCTTCCTTCAAATCACTCCCTTGCACACACACACTTCACGTTCTTTCCATCCCCCCAAATCAACTCTCAATCACATCACACTCATCAAATCTCCCAACTTTCCAACGTTTCCATCAACCATACAATAGCAACTATGTAAATCTATCAATCAAGAGTACATCACAAGGAAAAATAGCAACTTTAGGGCATGATCTTCACAAATCCAATTCAACGCAACCATTCTTCAAAATTTGGCCAAGATGAGATCTTTAATTCACCAACATAAATATAAAACACGTAACATATAATTACGTAACAAGTAGAAATTACCAATGTGTGATTCAATTTTTTCTTTATAGAAGATAGGGCCTAAGAATCAAAATTGCGTAAAACGTATAGAAAAGTTACTTGCGTTTGAATCTAAGGATCCTTACGGTAATAGGGTTGAACTTCGGGAACGGATTGCATCTAGGTTGATCGCGATCCTCTTCTTCTTCCCTCTTTTTTTTCTCTCTTCCTCTCTTCCTTCCTCTCTCTTTTCTTTTTGGTCGACTTCCCCCTCCCCTTTTTTCCTTATAACCGACGATCAATGGGAGGGAGTTATGCTAATTATGTAACTCCCTCCTTCTAATTAATTAAGGGGGGTAGTTTTGGTATTATGGGGGTCTAATTTTCCTAATTTCATCTTTTTGATTATTTTCTCCCCTACAATTTATTTAACCAAGCCTCTTAAACTCATACGTTCAGCTTACATTATAAATTTAGGTGACTTTTAAATTATTTAATGTCTAACTGAAAATTCACGGGGTATGACATTCCACCCCCTTATAAAAAGTTTCGTCCTTGAAACTTGTGTACCTTAGTCAAAGAGCTGAGGATACTTTTCCTGCATCTGCTCCTCGAGTTCCCACTTGGCTTCACGCTCGGTGTGATTACTCCACTGGACTTTCACATAGGGGATAACTCTTCTCCTCAGCACTTGCTCTTTACGGTCCACAATTTTTACAGGTACTTCTTCATAAGTAACGTCACCGTTCAGTTCCAATGGTTGTGCTTCCTGCACGTGGCTCGAATCCGTCACATATTTCCTTAATTGTGAAACGTGGAAAACATTGTGAACCTGTGCTAATATTGGGGGTAGTGCCAGTCTATACGCTAGATCCCTCACTCTTTCCAATATCTCATAAGGGCCAATGAATCGTGGACTCAACTTTCCTTTCAACCCAATTCTCATAATGCCTTTTGTAGGAGACACCCTCAAATATACTTTTTCTCCTACCTCGAATGTCAAGGGTCGTCGTTTGGAGTCTGCCCAACTTTTGTTATGGTCCTGAGCCGTCTTGAGTTTGTCCCGAATAATCCTTACTTTCTCTAACGTTTTCTCAAGGAGTTTAGGTCCCGTGATGGTTCTTACGCCGACTTCATCCCAGTAAACAGGGGATCTACACTTCCTTCCATACAATGCTTCAAAGGGAGCCATTCGAATTGCACTGTGGTGACTATTATTGTACGAGAATTCCATCAACTTCACCATTCCATCTCAATTTTCTTTGAAGTCTAAAACACAATCCCTTAGCATGTCTTCAAGTGTCTGAATGGTTCGCTCCGATTGCCCATCGGTTTTAGGATGATAGGCGGTACTCATTCTCAACTCTATGCATATGGCTCTTTGAAACGCTGTCCATAATTTGGAGGTAAACCGCAAGTCTCGGTCCGATATTATGCTCACTGGGACACCATGTAAGCTAACAATGTTATCCACATACAAATTCACCAACTTCTCCAATGTTGCTTCGCTCAAGATAGGCAGAAAGTGAGCTGACTTGGTTAATCGGTCCACTACAACCCAAATCATGTCGCATTCATTTCTCGTCTTTGGTAAACCGGCTATGAAATCTATTGTGATGTGTTCCCATTTCCACTCAGGGATCTCCAGTGGCATCAATAATCCACCAGGCCGTTGGTGTTCGGCTTAACCTATTGGCAAACTAGACATCTCTCAATGAACTCCGCAATATGTCTCTTTATTTCGGACCACCAGTAGTATTGTTTTAGGCCTCTATACATCTTGGTGCTAGCAGGATGTATGGATAATCTGGAGCAATGAGCCTCATGTAGGATTTCTCTTCGTAACTCATCGACATCTGGCACACATAATCTCCCTCTAAACCATAGGCTCCCGTCTTCTTTGGTCTGGAACCCTTCGACTTGGCTATTCTTGAGCCTTTCTGCGATTTCATTCAAAGTTCCATCCTTACTTTGAGCCTCTTTCACCCGATCTACGAGGCTTGGGGTGATAGTCAATGCCGCCAAAACATTCACTATGGATCTACCAACTACAAACTAATTTCCTCCATTTTTCTTTCTAATGGTGATTGTCGGGCATGATTGGATTGCCTGCTTAGCGCATCCGCCACCTTATTAGCTTTACGTGGGTGATAGTGAATGGTCAAGTCGTAATCTTTCAATAGCTCCAACCATCTCTGTTGTCTCATGTTCAACTCCTTCTGAGAGAACAGATACTTTAGGCTCTCGTGATCTGTGAGTACCGATCACTTCTCTCCATACAGATAGTGCCTCCATACCTAGTTCGAGGTCGTGGGTCGGATAGTTTTGTTCATACGCCTCGAGGCATACGCGATGACTCTCTTGTGTTGCATCAGAACACAACCTACAAGGGCGGTATAAGATTAAACTTAAGTGCGAGTGGAATGATCATAACCTATGCTATGATTTACGTACCTAGACCATTTTTCGATGCGTCACTATAGATCACAAACCCGTCAGTAGCGGAGGGTTGAGCCAGTACTGGAGCTGTGGTCAATCTCTTTTTGAGTTCCGTGAAGCTTTTCTCACACTCAATTGTCTATTTAAACTTTGTCTTCTTTTGAGTCAGTCGACTAAGAGGCACTGCTATTGTCGAAAACCCCTCAACAAACTTTCTGTAATAGCCGGCTAGACCCAAGAAACTCTGTACCTCGGTGACGTTAGTGGGTCTAGGCCACTTGGTGATAGCTTCTACTTTCCTCAGATCCACTGCAATCCCTTCTTCTGAGATTACATGGCCCAGGAAAGTCACACTCCTCAACCAGAACTCACATTTGCTGAATTTGGCGTATAGCTGTTTATGCCTCAGTATGCTCAAAACGACTCTCAGATGCTCAGCATGGGTTTGTTCATCAGGAGAGTACACAAGGATATCATCTATGAATACCACGACAAATTTATCCAACTGTTCCTTGAAGACAGTGTTCATAAGGTCCATAAAGGCAGCGGGGGCGTTTGTTAATCCAAAAGGCATCACTAGAAACTCGTAGTGCCCATATCTGGTACGGAAAGCTGTCTTAGCTATATCTTCAGCATTTACTCTTAGTTGGTGATATCCCGACCGGAGATCAATTTTAGAGAAAATCCTAGCACCCTTCAGTTGATCAAATAAGTCCTCGATTCGTGGCAGTGGGTATTTGTTCTTAATGGTAATTTTATTCAGCTCTCTGTAATAGATACAAAGTCTCATACTGCCATCCTTCTTCTTTACAAATAAAACAGGTGCTCCCCAAGGTGACACACTAGGGTGGATAAACTTTTTGTCCAACAGTTCTTGCAGTTGTTCCTTCAGTTCTCTTAACTCTGCCGGAGCCATTCTTTAAGGGGCTTTCGAAATAGGTTCAGCCCCAGGAATCAGGTTTATCTCGAACTCAACTTCCCTCGGAGGTGGTACTCCTGGCAAATCCTCCGGAAACACATCAGGAAACTCGTTGACCATCGGAATCCGCTCAATAGAGGGTGCTTCCTGGATAGCATCCACTGCATACACTAGGAATCCTTTGGCACCCTTCTTTAAGGCTCTGCACGCCTGAGCAACTGACATAAACACCTTCTTAGGAATTTCCTTTCGCTCCACATCCCCTTGAAACAATACTTCTTCCATGTTAGCGTTCTTGACTGTCACTTGCTTTACGACAATCGATGTTGGCATGGTACTTGGCCAACCAGTCCATCCCCAAGATAACGTCGAAGTCATATATCTGGATGGGGATTAATGTAGTAGAGAAACTTTTCCCTTCAAACTCTAGTTCACAATCCCGGTACCGTTGGTACGAAATCATAACCTGATCTCCAGCAGCTTGAACACGGTATGGAGTTTCTAACCACTCAGGTAGCTTAATGAAGCGCTTAGCGAATCTTTTTGACACAAAGGAGTGGCTTGCGCCACTATCGAAAAGCACGTTTGTAGGCATCTTATCTACTAAGGCAGTACCTATGACCACATCAAGTTGTGTATAGAAAGTTAAACACATATGAGCTTAATTCAACGATAATTTAGACTTAAATTAAATCGCACATGTTACCACATCAGTGGCTTCATGGACATCAGTGTCAGTCATGAGATGGACTCGAGCGTTTGCCCTTGGTTTTGCTCTGGGCTGTTGGGTCGCTTCCCCTAGAGTGTTTTTCTTCATTTCAGGGCAATCTCTGATCATGTCACCTACTTGTCCGCAACGATAACATGCCCCTGCCAACTTTCTACATTCACCCGCATGACTTTTGTTGCAATGCGGGCATACTCTTATGGCCTGCTGTATGATTGGGTTTTATGGTGGGGGTCTCTGGAAGTTTCCCACTGGCTCTCTCTTTGGGATCTTGACCCAACGTCCGGGTCTGCCACCCACTCTTACCTCCTCTCTAAGTCTCTTCCCTTTGTCAGAAGACCCAGTGCCAGCATCCCTTGCTGCTAACATTCGGAAATCGCTCTCCACCCGAAAACATGCGTCTAACATATCCTCAGAGGTTTTCATTCCAGCGTTTACGATCGCCGATTGTAACCTCGAATCCAGACATCTTTCAAACTTGGCCATCTTGAGGCGGTTATTAGACATGATTGCAGGAGCGAACTTTCCTAAGGCATGGAAACGGTCTGCATACTCTGAAACTGTCATTCGACCTTGTTCAAGTCGGTCAAATGCCCAGATCTTATTCAGAATCGCTGTTTCTGGCACATTGTATTTCAAGAAGACATCACAAAAATGTGCCTAAGTGATTGGTGGGGTCATTTTCAAAACCGTGCCTGCCCACCACTCTCCTGCTTTGCCATTCAGAAGAGGCGTGGCAACATCCACCTTGATTTCTTCCGGCACTTGCACTAGCCGGAAACACTTCTCTACTTCAGCCACCCAGTGTTGCGCCTCTTCAGGGTCTATGCATCCCCCGAACTCTAGGACTCTTACCTTCCTCATCTCCCCATAGAAGAATCGGATGTTATGTTGAGGCGGCGGAGGCGGCGGAGGTTGTTGTTGTTATGCATAACCCTGAGCAATCACGGTCAGGCCATCGGTGAGCACCTGAGGTAATATCACTTGTGGGGGCTGGTCATCACGTCCATTTCCTGGGTTTCCGGTGTTATTTCTCCTTGGAGGCATTCTTGCTGAAAGATCAACTCTTCGTTAGACATTAATAAACATTGAATGTTGCTAAAGGTTGCATACATAAGGTTGGGTGAGATGTGGAAACAGAACACTACTATGTAGATTAACGCGCTCGCACACACCCCAACCCTGATCACACTTAGGTTCTAGCTGATCAACACCTATACCTAAAGCCAACTTTGAAGGAAATTCACACCTTAGTTATCCAAAGATCATGAACCTAAGTTTCCGAGATAGATCTGAAGCCTAGGTCTCTGATACTAACTGTAGCGCCCCAGCCCGAAGCCGTCATCGGTACCGATGCACCCACCGTAGCCTACTACAAGGACTACGAAGCGTCAAAGTAAATCAAGCACACGTCATCCATGACATGAGATAAATCAGCGGAAACGTCATGACAATTTAAAACCTCAATAACAATAGTACTTCAATTTAAAACATAGCAGAATGAAATGTGTCTGGTAACATGTCTAGTTACATCCAACCACAAGGGAATCAACTAATAGCTATCTACTAAAAGCATTCTAATTTCCTATTCAACATCGATCATCCCATGAGCCCACTCGCCGTCGTCCTCTACGAATATCATCTCATAATCAGTCTCACCTGAAAAAGATGAAATAATTGTTCTTAGCGAAACGACACTAGCAAGTAACTCGTGTATACATCTTAAGGAACCACACATGACAAGTCACCAAAGTTCTTATATAAACAATGCCCAAAATAAGGTGCTCGAGTTCACAAATACATCTTTATAATCATACATCAAGATCAAGCAAGTCACGTATTTAACATTAAGGGAATACAACACGTACTAGATTAAACACAATTACCTCAGCAAATACAGACTAAAACTTCTCTGACAACTAACACTTATGCTTCGTGAAACGTGATACATGTACTCTCTTCAAAACCATGCATAGACCAACAAACACAAACATACGACTTTTCGTAATTCATGTCATGCACATCTTTTCACAAACTTTTAAAACACTTCTGGTCTTATTCTTCCGTAGCAGTACTTTATACCCTGTGGGTGATAAGTCCACAGCAAACATAACTTTATACCCCATGCTGATAGGTCCACGGCCACATAACGTATACTTTATACTCTGCATTTGATCCATAGGTCACGCTTTTATACCCTGCTATCGCAGGCGTGACTTTTATACCCTGTGATCAAAAGCAGCTATAGCTTGTCTTCCGCAAACAAAACGTATGTCATAGTCATATGTCAAATGCTCATGTCATGATGCACATGTTCATGTCTCATAGTCACATACTTCTAAACGTCTACACAGACTCTACACTTCAAAAACAATGCCATCAACCTAAGAGTCAACTTTCACCACGCTCACTAATTGCCAATTATCTCTCGGAAGAACCCTTGGACCGCTTAACGTTCATTCCCTAACCTCTGTACGAATAAAGAATCAAACTTACAAAACTGGCCACATCGATCGATCGATGTGGTCTCACTGATCGATCGACGTCTTGTCCCAAAGACTTCGATCGATCGATGTCTTAATGTTGAGAGATCGATGTCCTCCAGAAAGTTTTAATTCTGCATCACCAGGACTTCGATCGATCGATGTCCCTCAGTCAATCGACTGAAGTCTTCCAGAAACGTTTGAAACGTTTCCCAGGCCACTTAGATCGATCGATGTCCCTCTGGGATCGATCCAAGTCCCTGTTCCTGCAACTTTTCTCCCGGTTTCACCCTAAAATCGACCCAGCCTTCATTCACTTTCATTCCAAGCCTATAGAACACCTAACATCAATCCTAAAACATGATTCCAGCCTATGCAAATCTTCACCACATTACTTTCTGATCTAAACCCAACTACAATTTGATCTCTAACCTTCTTTCAAATAACTCCCTTGCACACACACACTTCACGTTCTTTCCATCACCCCCAAATCAACTCTCAATCACATCACACTCATCAAATCTTCAACTTTCTAACGTTTCCATAAACCATACAATAGAAACTATGTAAATCTATCAATCAAGAGTTCATCACAAGGAAAAATAGCAACTTTAGGGCATGATCTTCACAAATCCAGTTCATCGCAACCATTCTTCAAAATTTGGCCCAAAGATGAGATCTTTAATTCACCAACATAAATATAAAACATGTAACACATAATTACATAACAAGTAGAAATTACCAATGTGTGATTCAATTTTCTCTTTATAGAAGATAGGGCCTAAGAATCAAAATTGTGTAAAACGTATAAAAAAGTTACTTGCCTTTGAATCTAAGGATCTTTACGGTAATAGGGTTGAACCTTGGGAACGGATTGCACCTAGGTTGATCACGATCCTTTTCTTCTTCTTCCCTCTTCTTTTCTCTCTTCCTCTCTTCCTTCCTCTCTCTTTTCTTTTTGGTCGACTTCCCCCTCCCCTTTTTTCATTATAACCGACGGTTAACGGGAGGGAGTTATGCTAATTGTGTAACTCCCTCCTTCTAATTAATTAAGGGGGGTAGTTTTGCTATTGTGGGGGACTAATTTTCCTAATTTCATCTTTTTGATTATTTTCTCCCCTGCAATTTATTTAACCAAGCCTATTAAACTCATACGCTCAGCTTACAATATAAATTTATATGACTTTTAAATTATTTAATGTCGAACTTAAAATTCACGGGGTATGACACGTTGGATGATGGAAACCATGAAAACACACATCCTTAGGCCATGATCATCAAGATTAAACTTCATAATGAAGGTGATGAATCATGCCTAAGTTGGCAGCCTAAAACATCCCCATTATGGATATGCGTAAAAATGGCATGATGATTAGCAAGAAACAATCTTTTATGGTTGAGCATTATAGCATAAATTATGATGCATCATAATCATGCAAATCAAGACCATCAACATGCATGAACATTAAAAATCATCAAGAAACATATATGTGGTGATCATCATGAAAACACATAAGAACATGGTTCAAAGTGTTGTTCTTAGTACAGTTTTTCAAGAAAGTGCGACATGTAACCAACACTTTTTATGAAAAGAGACATGCATGCCTAATCTTCCACTACATGTGACTTGCATATACATATGAGACCTTTACATGTCCTAAACTTCACATGCATGACACTTTTCATATCAGCAAACTCATATGTAGACACATATCCAAGAATTACACACAAGTGTTCACGAAAAGCTGCATGCAAGAACACTTTTTACATATTCATTTGAGAAAAATTTTTCAAACATAATGCACGCATGATCCATGTTTGTAGATGAGCTTAAACTATGCATTTTTGAACATGCATGAATAAACAAAGAAGAATACTTGCCTTTTCTTGGCCTTCAACTTTAAAAGGGACAAGATTTCTTCTTTCCCCTTCTCTTGGAGGACACACGGCCTAAAGAACAACAAGGAAGGAAAAATTGGTCATTTTAAAGGGAAGAATACTTAGAATGGTTTATCATCAATCTTAAGTAAATCTCACTTTTGAAAATCCTTGACGTTTTCTACCTTTTAAAGTTAGAAAACCTCTTCCTTTCCCTTGAGCAACTTTTGGCCCAGGGGAGAATGAGGGAGAAAATGAAGCCATTTAGAAGATGCACAGAAAAGAAGATGACAAGGATAGGTGGTGTAGGTTCTTACCTACAATTTCCTGTTAGATTATAAAATGTTTTGATGATATAAAAAGATGTTTTTTTTAAAAAAAGAACTAAGATGGAATTTCACACCTTAAGATTGAAGCAAATTGAGAAAAACATGTGCGAGACGTAAATCTCTCATGGATCGGTTGAAGTATATATCAGGCCCTCAGGAGGCACATGGTTCGTTTCGTGTGAAGCTTGGTAAACGTTTGAGCTTTCAGATCCACGTCATACTCTCAGCCAAGAGACGTGGATTGATCGACGTATAACTGAGAGACGTCGATCTCTCAGCTTAAGGTATGTCGATCGATCGACAAACATCTGAGAGACGTCGATCTCTCAGCTAAGAGTACGTCGATCGATCGACGTACATCTGAGAGACGTCGATCTCTCAGCCAGGCAGACGTCGATCGATCGACGTCATTCTGAGAGACGTCGATCTCTCAGCTCTGGCACGTAGATCGATCGACGTCTCCAGAGTTCAAAAATTTTCAAACGTTGGAACAAAATCCAAGGGAGATCTATGATATTTTCTCTCTCCAATCTTGCTCAAAATTCTTGTGGACTTTAACCTAACATACTACATGCTTCCTTGACTATTTTAAACATGTCTAAGATTCTCTAGGGTGGCTATCCAAGATCAAATCACTCCATAGGGTGGCTAAAGACTATTTGGGCACTATCTTGACAATTTTGAAGATGAAGACTTGGTGGAGATCCTCAAAAACGTGGTCAACTTTATTTATAAATAGAAGAGGCTTGGATGAAGCAATTACACACTTTCAACATCATCTAGCTTCATTTTACATTGTTGTACTTTTCTCTCATACTTGTAAATTTGTTCAAAGCTTGTCTAGCTTTCTTTGATCTTCATTGTTGTATATTGAGAGAAAGAGAGTCAAGCACAAGAGGAACCATAATTATTTGATCTCTAGCTTGTGCTTAGACTTGTGAGAAAGTGTGAACCTTACTATATCTCTTCAACCCACTGTGAGAAGTTCTTGAGAGAACTTTTGTTGAAGTTGTGAGGAAGCAAGAAATTGTTCTTGCTACGAGCTGTAGTTGTTGTAGTTGCACAAGTGTGTTGTGCAAGAAGTTGCTGTTGTTGTTGCTTACACTAAAGTGTTAGTGTAAGTGTTGCTGTGGTTGTTCTTATTGTTCATAATAAGAAGAGTAGTTGTTGAAAATCCACTTTGGAAACAAAGTGTTAGTGGAGTAGAATCATTTACGATTCGAACCACTCTATATCCGGTGTACTCTTTCATTGTCTCTCATCTCCAATTCTTGCTCTGATTTTGAATATCTTTTTGAGTTGAGAAAAACAAGAAAATTCCGCAAAAGAGCCATACACTCTATTCACCCCCCCCTCTAGAGTGTATTTCGGACCTTACAATTGGTATCAGAGCCTAACCTTGATTGCTTGGCCAATCTTTGCAAGTAGCAAGGTTAAAGATCATGGCAATGACAACCTCAACCTCAACCTCAACCTCCTCATCTCCTAAGCCTACTGCACTATTTTCCGGATCAAACACTAAAGCTCCTATGTTTGATGCCCAAAACTATTCTTTGTGGAAATTTCGAATGATCAATCATTTGAAAGGCTGTGGATTTGATATATGGAGAGCTGTTGTCAAAGGAATTGAAGTTCCAATGATTACCAACTCAAAAGGAGAATCAATGTTTAAAGATGAGGATGACTACACCGACGAAGAGAAGATAAAGTTCGCCATCAATGGCAAAGCTTTTGACATTCTCTCAAGTGCTCTAACCACCACCGAGCTCATTAGACTCCAAGGTCTTGAAACAGCCCACGAGGCATGGAAAAGGCTTGAAATGATACATGAAGGAACTGAGCAAGTAAGAATGGCCAAAAGACTCATGCTCATGAAGGAGTATGAGATGTTCGGAATGAAGAGTGGTGAGAAGATTGAGGAGACAATCGATCGATTCACACGAATAGTGAATCAACTTTCCATGGTTGACAAGAAAATCTCAAACGAAGACCTTGTCTCAAAACTCCTCAACTCTTTGCCAAGAGAATGGACACCCAAAGTCACCGCCATCACCGAATCAAAGAATCTCAAGACTCTTACTCTTGATGAGTTATCCGGTAATCTTCTTACTCATGAAATTCTTATCGATGAACAAAATAGGATGAATCCCATCAAGCCTACACAAACATCACACAAGGGATTGGTGGTAGAGTCCGATGAATCGGATGAGGAAGTTGCCCTTCTAGTAAGAAAATTTAGAAGAATGGCAACTAGAAACAAAGCTCAAGCAAGAAAGTTTTTCAAGAAACCATCTAAAGAAAAGGAAGCAAGTGAAAATTGCTATAGATGTGGTCGACCCGGTCACTTCATTGCCGATTGCCACGTAAAAGAGCCGCAAAAGCAAGAGAAGAAGGTCTTTCCTCAAAAGAAGAAAGCCCTCAATGCGGAGGTAACCACGTGGGATGATCTCCTTTCGGAATCGGAAGGAGAAGAGAGTGAAGATCAAGGCGTTGGACTTGCGGCAATGGTTGACAATCCAAAGGTTCAACATACTTGTCTTATGGCGATTGAAGATGACCTTGAGGTAAATTCTAACCCTTCAAATTTGCATGATGAAATAGGAGATTTGCAAGATGACTTTGAGAAATTAAATTTGAAATATAAGCATTTAAAGAAAGAATTCAAGAAATGCATTTTAGAAAATAAGAGCTTGCATGACAAAAATATTTTGATGTTTCAAGAGCATGATATCATACTTACCATGCATAAAACCGTAGCTCTTGAAAATGAAGAAATTAGAAAAGAATGTGAGAAACTAAAGTTAGACTTACAAAGACTAACAAATGGTAAAAACAATTTAGACATACTACTTGGAAATCAAAGGATTGGAAATGATAAATCCGGTTTAGGATTTAACTCATCATCTTCTATTAAACCTAAGTCCTTAAAGAAAAAGGCAAACAATAGAAAAATACAACAAAACTCATCACTTTCTAAACCAAAGCATGTACCCACTTGTTTCTATTGCAACAAACTAGGACATGTAAAGAAAGCATGTAAAGCTCGATTTGAAAGCACATATGTTTGGAAGCCTAAGGGTCGAAAAACTAACCCTAAAGGACCCAACCATCAAAGGGTACCAATGCATACATCTTTTGGTTTTGTAGGCTCTCAAGATAAATGGAGTAGCCAAAGAAGAAGGAACCAAATGGCTTATGGACAGCGGATGTTCAACTCACATGACCGGAGACAAGACGTTGTTCACCAAGCTCAAGCTCCAAGATGGTGGAACGGTGCATTTTGGCAATGGGAGAGCCAAAATCCTTGGACATGGAGAAATTGGTAATTCTTCCTTTACTATTAATAATGTACTATATGTAGAAGGGCTTAAATATAATTTGATAAGTGTTAGCCAACTATGTGATGCTAATTTTCAAATTGAGTTTGTGAAAAGAAAATGTGTTGTGAAAAAGAACGATAAGATTGTTTTTGAAGTTATTCGTAAAAATGATGTTTACAAATTTAGCACACATGATTTGATATCACAAAATGTTTCTTGCCTAGTTGCCAAAAATGATTTGACTCAACTATGGCATAGACGACTTGGACACATTAGTTTTAAGAATTTCAAAGAGATTTGCAAAAATGAAAAAATCCAAGGTCTTCCTAAATTAAATTTCGAAAACCATGGCTTATGCGACACCTGTCAAAAGGCAAAACTTGTTAAAACAAGCTTCAAGCCCAAAAGTGAAATATCCACCACCAAACCCCTACAATTGCTTCATATGGATTTGTATGGGGATATTGGTACAGCAAGTCTAAGTGGAAAACATTACACCTTTGTGGTGGTAGATGACTTTTCTAGGTACACTTGGGTAATGTTCTTAGCTAAAAAGAATGATGCATGTCAAGAATTTATAAAGCTTTGTAAGAGATTAGAAAATCAAAGAGAAGACACAATTAAGGAAATTAGAAGTGATAGAGGTGGTGAGTTTGATGGAGAGTTTCAAGAATTTTGTGTATCCAAAGGGTATGGACACAATTTTTCAGCTCCAAGAACTCCTCAACAAAATGGTGTTGCGGAAAGGAAAAATAGAACACTTCAAGAAATGAGTAGAGCCATGCTAAACGAATTTGAGCTACCCAAATATTTTTGGGCCGAAGCGGTAAATACCGCTTGTCATGTGATAAATAGAGTTTATTTGAGACCATTTCTCAAAAAGACTCCTTATGAGCTTTGGAAAGGTAGAGTACCAAATATTGGTTATTTCAAGGTTTTTGGTTGTAAGTGTTTTACACTTAACACCAAAGACAACTTGGATAAACTTGACTTCAAAGCGGATGAAGGAATCTTTATGGGTTATGTCCAAAATAGCAAAGCATTTAGAGTATATAATAAGAGAAGTATGAAAGTTGAAGAATCAATTCATGTCAAGTTTAGTGAATTCATTGATGATAAGTCAAACGATAATAATGATGATGATGAAGATGAAATAATCGAAGTAAGTCATATAGAAAAATTTGAGAATCCAAAAGGTAATATTGTCATCGACCTTAGGATTGATCCACTTGAACCTAAGGTTGAAGATGAAGAAGTAGGAGGGGATACCTCAAATTTGCCGGAGTCATATAAATATAGGAAAGATCACCCTAAAGAGTTGATACTAGGTGAAACTAGCCAAGGTGTAATAACAAGGAGAAAATTCAATGAAAATGCCTTCATTTCACAAGTTGAGCCTAAAAATATAAAAGAAGCAATAAATGATGAAGATTGGGTATTAGCTATGCAAGAAGAATTAAATCAATTTGAAAGAAGTGATGTGTGGGAATTAATTGCTAAACCTAGTGATCATCCCGTAATTGGCACTAAATGGGTATTTAGAAACAAAATGGATGATAAAGGAAACATCACTAGAAACAAAGCTAGGTTAGTAGCCCAAGGCTATAGGCAAGAGGAAGGCATAGACTACGATGAAACTTTTGCCCCCGTGGCTAGGTTAGAAGCTATTAGGATGTTATTAGCATATGCATGCTATAAGGATTTCAAACTATATCAAATGGATGTGAAATCCGCATTCTTGAATGGAATAATTCAAGAAGAGGTTTATGTAGCTCAACCTCCGGGGTTTGAAAATCATGATTATCCAAATCATGTTTTTAGACTCAAAAAGGCCCTTTATGGACTTAAACAAGCTCCTAGGGCTTGGTATGATAGATTAAGTAACTTCCTACTTGAAAACGAGTTTTCAAGAGGAAAAGTCGACACTACTCTTTTTATTAAAGAACAAGGAAACCATCAATTGCTTGTTCAAATTTATGTGGATGATATCATATTTGGTGCTACTAATGATTCTCTTTGTAAGCATTTTGCTAAATTGATGGAAGGAGAATTTGAAATGAGCATGATGGGTGAACTCAACTACTTTCTTGGTCTACAAATCAAGCAAACTCAAGATGGAGTGTACATATCTCAAACAAAGTATACGAAGGATTTGCTCAAGAAGTACAAATTCGAGGATGGAAGAAGTGTGAGCACTCCGATGAGCACAAGTACAAAGCTTGACAAAGAAGAAAAAGGAAAGCCGGTTGAGGTAACAAAATATAGGGGTATGATTGGTAGTTTACTTTATTTGACCGCTAGTAGGCCGGATATTTTGCATGCTGTGTGCTTATGTGCTAGATTTCAAAGTATGCCTAAGGAATCACATTTAGTTGCCATTAAACGTATCTTTCGGTATTTAAAAGGAACTTTGAACTTCGGATTGTTTTATCCCAAAAATGGTTGTTTTGATCTAAGAGGATATAGTGACTCCGACTATGCCGGAAATCTTGTTGATAGGAAAAGCACCTCCGGGACATGTCAATTCCTTGGAGATTGCTTAGTTTCTTGGTTCTCTAAGAAACAAAATAGTGTGTCACTATCAACGGCGGAATCCGAATATATATCGGCCGCTTCATGTTGTGCACAACTACTTTGGATGACAAACACATTGAATGATTACAATGTTAAGTTTGATAAAGTTCCCATCCTATGTGACAATACCTCAGCCATAAGTATAGCACAAAACCCGGTTCATCATAGTAGAACAAAACACATTGAAGTGAGACATCACTTCATAAGAGATTGCATTCAAAAAGGATTGGTACGCATTGAGTTTGTTCCAACAAATGACCAACTGGCGGACATCTTTACCAAATCCCTTCCCACTGAGACATTCGAATCAATTAGAACGAGACTAGGAATGACAAACATAAGCTAAAGAGATGAAAACTGAAAATTTCAAAATCAGGGACACGTCGAACGATCGACGTATCAAAACAAGAGATCGACGTACGTCGATCTCTGACATCGATCGATCGACGTACGTCGAACTCAGACATCGATCGATCGACGTCGTCGAATTCTGCAACTATAAAATCTCTGCAAAACGCGACCCTTCCTCATTTTTCACTCAAAAACTTTGGCAGAAACCCTACCAAATCAGGCGGCCCTCTTTCCAAAACCACTTCTCTCTCAAATTTCATCTCCAAATCAAGATTTAACTCATCTCTGCTCTTGATTCTTGAGTTCATCTCTTGAATTCATCCATCTCATCCAAGATTTCTCATCTTTCAAGCCCTAAAATCTTTAAAATGTCTTCAAGGAGTAAAAACACAACCAAGAGGCCAAGATCTTCTAGAGGTGGAGGAGAAGGATCAAGCTCCTCTCAAGGACAATCTTCTCAACCTAGGATGAAGCAATCTATGGACATGAGTCAAGGGCGTGTCCTTGCCGGGATTAGAAGTGGGCTAACTCTCTCCAACTTTCCTTGGATCAAAGCCAAAGATGCCAAGGATGCCTTGACGGAACCTTTGCCCCCGGGGCAAATAAGGTATATAACTAGACATTCACAAATTTTATATGATAAATGGGACGATGATGAAAGAGCAACCATCCCACTCAAGTTGCTTAGAATAAATGATATTCTAAGCAATAACGAACTGAGCCCAATCATTGAGTGGTTAGATGTTCAAGAGTGGAGGAGTATATGGAATGAGCATGAGATGTCAAAAATGTCCACTAGGTATACTCGACTATTTTATGCAAATTTGTGGGTTGAATACATAAATAACCTTCCCTTAGCTCTACACTCTGTTATTGATGGACACCATATCAAATGGAAAGTTGAAAAAATTTGTGACCTGATTGGTGTACCCAACGAAGGGTATTTTGAGTTTGATGCGTGGAAATGGGATGCAGCCAAATGGAAAGTATCTGAAGATGAAGTTAAGACTTTTCTAGGCTTCCATCCTAGTAAAAACACAAATGATATGCCTTTAGTCTACCGCACTCTTCTGGCCATTGTTACATTCTGTATCAATGGTAAATCCGCAAAACAGCCAAGTAACCTTGACTTCTACATAGCATACCGAATAGCTAACCAGGAGAAGGTTAACTTTGGGGAGCTTTTCATGACAAATGTTGTCGAAGCAGCAACCAAACAAAACAAGGCCTTACCCTATAGTAACCTTATTTATCGGATGCTTGTGAAGTCGGGTATTCAGGTTGATGACACAGATATTGACAGTATTACGCACAAAGACTTCTACGATAAAGTCAATATCCAACAAATACTAAAATCTAGAAAAGAAGCAATGAGAAGAGAACAGGAGGAGGAGGCAAGGGAAGAAGAGGAAGACTTTCCGCATGAGGCACCTATTCCTGAACCAGAGACTCATGCAGAACCAAGTCACCTGAGCTCAAATGTCCCGGAGCTTCAAGCTCAAGTTATCAGTCTCCAACAGGAGGTTGGCGAGCTAAAAGGCAAAGTATCTATGCATGAATCAAGATTTGCCAAGTTCAAGGCAAAAATGAAAGCGTGTATTCCTGGAATCACGTTTTCTTCGGATGAAGACTAGAGTGATGTATTATAGCTTGCTTCTAGTTCTAGCTTAGTTTTTTTTGGTTGTAAAAACTTGAATGTGTCTTTGAATTTAATGAAGTATTGTTGCTTATTTTTTTTATGCTTTCAAAAAGGGGGAGAAAATGGTTGTTGTTTGCTTAAGTGGCTTAGTGGCTCATTGGTTGATTAAGTGGCTTATTTGACTTATTTGTTGCTTTATTGGCATGTTGCTTAAATGGTTGGCATGGTTTATTGGCATGGTCTATTGATTTATTGGCATGTTGCTTTTCTTTGACAAAATGAGGTAAGCTTGAAAATTGGAATCTTTGACAATTGTTGGTGAAATGAAAATGAGCATGAAAAGTTATCTGGTTGAGGGGGAGCAACTTTAAGGATGATTGGATTTGCAGAATCTGGTTCACATTGATTATTGTGGTAGGTATAGATTGCATATACTTAGGGGGAGATTGATATGTTTCAAGTTTGAAACATTCAAATAGTTAAAATGAAGCAAAAAAACATCTTTTAGAATCTTGGTTTTGAAATCATCAAAAAGGGGGAGATTGTTAGATTATAAAATGTTTTGATGATATAAAAAGATGTTTTTTTTTAAAAAAAGAACTAAGATGGAATTTCACACCTTAAGATTGAAGCAAATTGAGAAAAACATGTGTGAGACGTAAATCTCTCATGGATCGGTTGAAGTATATATCAGGCCCTCAGGAGGCACATGGTTCGTTTCGTGTGAAGCTTGGTAAACGTTTGAGCTTTCAGATCCACGTCATACTCTCAGCCAAGAGACGTGGATCGATCGACGTATAACTGAGAGACGTCGATCTCTCAGCTTAAGGTATGTCGATCGATCGACATACATCTGAGAGACGTCGATCTCTCAGCTAAGAGTACGTCGATCGATCGACGTACATCTGAGAGACGTCGATCTCTCAGCCTAAAGACGTCGATCGATCGACGTCATTCTGAGAGACGTCGATCTCTCAGCCAGGCAGACGTCGATCGATCGACGTCATTCTGAGAGACGTCGATCTCTCAGCTCTGGCACGTAGATCGATCGACGTCTCCAGAGTTCAAAAATTTTCAAACGTTGGAACAAAATCCAAGGGAGATCTATGATATTTTCTCTCTCCAATCTTGCTCAAAATTCTTGTGGACTTTAACCTAACATACTACATGCTTCCTTGACTATTTTAAACATGTCTAAGATTCTCTAGGGTGGCTATCCAAGATCAAATCACTCCATAGGGTGGCTAAAGACTATTTGGGCACTATCTTGACAATTTTGAAGATGAAGACTTGGTGGAGATCCTCAAAAACGTGGTCAACTTTATTTATAAATAGAAGAGGCTTGGATGAAGCAATTACACACTTTCAACATCATCTAGCTTCATTTTACATTGTTGTACTTTTCTCTCGTACTTGTAAATTTGTTCAAAGCTTGTCTAGCTTTCTTTGATCTTCATTGTTGTATATTGAGAGAAAGAGAGTCAAGCACAAGAGGAACCATAATTATTTGATCTCTAGCTTGTGCTTAGACTTGTGAGAAAGTGTGAACCTTACTATATCTCTTCAACCCACTGTGAGAAGTTCTTGAGAGAACTTTTGTTGAAGTTGTGAGGAAGCAAGAAATTGTTCTTGCTACGAGCTGTAGTTGTTGTAGTTGCACAAGTGTGTTGTGCAAGAAGTTGCTGTTGTTGTTGCTTACACTAAAGTGTTAGTGTAAGTGTTGCTGTGGTTGTTCTTATTGTTCATAATAAGAAGAGTAGTTGTTGAAAATCCACTTTGGAAACAAAGTGGTAGTGGAGTAGAATCATTTACGATTCGAACCACTCTATATCCGGTGTACTCTTTCATTGTCTCTCATCTCCAATTCTTGCTCTGATTTTGAATATCTTTTTGAGTTGAGAAAAACAAGAAAATTCTGCAAAAGAGCCATACACTCTATTCACCCCCCCTCTAGAGTGTATTTCGGACCTTACATTTCCTACACTTGAGCGTTGTCTTCTTCACTTAAAATGGAAGAAGTTTCTTTCTTCTTTCTTGAGAGAGGCCATGGTTTTGAGTGTTCTGAGAAGGAGAGAAATGTCTTGAAGAAAGAGTGAAGGCTTGGAGTGGAGAGAGAGAGTGTGTTGTAGTTTAATTGAAATGGAAGAAGTGAGGGAAGTTAGATTGAAAGGACGAGTTTATTCCCCCTTATCTTGGCTTGGCCGAAATATGAGAGGGGGAAAAGGAGAAAATGCCTTGAGATGGAGAATGGAAGCTTTGAAGTGGAGAGAAAATTGTGTTTGTGGGAGTGGAAGATATGAGACAAAGTTGAAGTGGAAATGTGATGTCTTATGGCAAAAATTTCTAGGTAGTGGGGGAGAGGGAATCTAATCATAGTATATTAGTTGGGAAGAGTAAGGCATGCATGAAATGTAAGTGTTGGGAAGGAAATTGTGTGTAAGAAGAAAGAAGAAGGTTGAGTGAAATGAAAGGGATTCCTTGTCTTGCAAGTGGGGTGGGGCGGCCATGAGGGGTATTTAGTGGGTAAAATAGGAAAAATATTTTGTTTGACCTCATTTTGCATGTCCTAATTTCATTTTCTTTAATTAAATCCTAAATAGAGTTTGTGTCCTATTTACAACCCTATTTAATTATTCACACACTTATTATATTTCTTAAGCAGGGTTTTAAATTTATCTAAGGTATACACATAACACATACATCACACTTAGTGAGGTACAACGATATAAAATTTTTACGCACGTAAAGGGAGTCAGGGTATAACAGCTTGTACATTGACTATCGAGAGTTGAACAAAATTACTATCAAGAACAAGTATCCCCTGTCGAGGATCGACGATTTGTTCGATCAATTACGAGTAAGTACTTTCCTTAACCAAATTCATTAGTAGCGATATACATAAACTGTAAATTGTATACTTGTATGCAGGGTGCTAAAGTATTCATCAAAGTCGACCATCAGTCTGGATATCACCAGTCAAAAACCAAACTTGCTGATGTTCTTAAGACTGCCTTTCGGACCCGATATAGACACTATGAGTTCTTGGTGATGCCGTTCGGACCGACCAATGCTCCTGCCGCATTTATGGACCTAATGAATATAGTTTTTAGGGAGGAGTTGGACAAGTATGTGGTGTTATTTATAGACTACATCATGATTTATTCACCTAACGAGGAGGCACATTTCGAAAATCTAGGACGATGCTGAGCATTTTGCAAGTGTGAATTCCAGTTGTGGAGCGTGACATTCTTGGGACATGTATCTCAGAGGACGGTATATTGGTAGATTCTAGAAGGTTGTGGCAGTTACTAAGTGGCCGAGACCTACAAACATCCCGGAGGTGAGGAGCTTTTTAAGACTTGTAGGTTACTATCAGAGGTTCGTCAAGGGGTTCTCCAAGATCGTTGTGCCTTTGACTAGACTGACGTAGAAAAGGACAAAGTTTGTGTGGACCTCCGAGTGCGAGCATAGTTTCACTGAGTTCAAGAATAGACTAACCTCAGCTCCAGTATTGGCGCAGCCCATCCCGGGCGAAGGATTTGTAGTCTGCAGCGACATTTCCTAGAATGAACTAAGTAAAGAAACGACTTTCACTGTTATAAGTTCACGAATAGTTTGCTTGCTTTAACCCTTTTTTTGTAGGATGTGTATTGATGCAGAATGATTGGGTGACATCTTACGCATCCAAGCAACTAAAACCCTATGAGCAGAATTATCCGACGCATGATTTAGAGTTGACAGAGGTTGTGTGCGCACTGAACATCTGGCAGCATTATCTGTATGGTGAAAGGTGCGAGGTGTATACTTACCACAAGAGCATGAAGTATCTTTTTACTCAGAAAGAACTAAGTATGAGGCAGCAGAGATGGTTGGATCTAATAAAGAATTACTACCTCACCGTTCATTACCATCCCAGAAAGGCAAATAAGGTGCCGACGCACTAAGCAGAAAGTCCAGTCATGCCAAAGAGACTCCTTTTGAGCGTGAGGTGGTTGAGTTTGAGTTAGATTTGGTTAATTCCACCCCAGGTGCTTTGGCAAAACTGATGATCAACCCCATCTTGATTGATCGTATTAAAGAAGCCCAAATGAGTGATAAGGTGTTGCTGAAAATTTCGGAAAAATTGAAGCATGAGCCTGTGAATGATTTTTTAATACGAGATGATAGCAATTTGTGGTTTTGACAGAGATTATGTGAGCCAGATGTTGATGATTTTAAGAAGGAGAGTCTGAGAGAGGCACACAGTTTGCGATTGTCGACACACCTTGGAGCGACTAAGATGCATCAGGTCTAAGAAAAAATTATTGGTGGAACGGCACGTAGCAACAGATAGCTGAGTTTGTTGAAAGATGTTTGGTTTCCAACAGGTAAAATCCGAGAATTAATGACCCGCGAGCCTGTTACAACCATTGGAGATTTCCGAAAGGAAGTGGGAACATGTCGCGATGGATTTTCTTAAGGGACTCCCTAAGACGAGGAGCAAAAATGATACGATATGGTAGTTGTGGACCGAATGACTAAATCTGCGCACTTTCTACCTATGTCGATTCAGACATCCATGGAGCGGTTGTTGAATATATATGTGGACGATATTGTGAGTTTGCATGGGGTTCTAGTTAGCATCGTCTGTGATCGGGATCTGCGTTTCACATCATGGTTCTGGACAACATGTCAGCGTGCCACAGGGACGGAGATTAGATTGAGCACCGTGTTTTATCCATAGATGGATGGTCAATTGGAGAGGACCATACAAACGTTAGAAGATATGATGCATGCTTGTGTGTTAGATTTCAAGGGTAGCTAGGACAAGTCTCTGAAGCTGACGGAGTTTTCGTACAACAACAGCTACCACAGTTCGATTGGGATTGCACCCTTCGAAGTGTTGTACGTTTAGAAGTGTAGATTAGCGCTGTACTGGGATGAGGTTTGAGGGTAGGTTCTCACAGGTCAAGAATTTATGGAGCAGACCTGAGAAAAGATCATAGTGATTCGTGAGAGGCTGAAGCAGCCCAGGACTGCAGCAAGAGCTGGATAGACTCGAGGCGACGACCAGTGGAGTTTGAAATCGGTGAGAAGATGTATTTGAATATCTCACCGACAAAAAGGGGTGACGCGGTCCAGAGTGAAAGGAAAATTAAGTATGCGGTTCATCAGTCTGTACAAAATTTTAGAGAGGATCGAGCCGGTAACTTATTGTCTAGCTTTGCCATGACACTGGCATAGATGCATGATGTGTTTCACGTGTTACAATTACGACAATACGTTCATGATCCTAGCCATGTTTTGGAGATACAACTTCATTTTTATTCTTGTTGCCAATGTAGGCTAAGGTAGTATATTATGTGAATATATTGATATGATTGACCATTGTGATATATTTATATTACTAGCATAATTTAGATAAGTAAGGTACATAAGGAATAGTAAGGAATATATAGATAGTTGCAAAATGAAATGGAAGGTGTACAATTTACTAAGCAGGAAGAAATTAAATAGAAATAAAAAACATGACACATGTAATTATCCCAATTCAAGTAAAGGAAAAACAAAAGAGGGATATGGGAAATGAATTTAATATTCATAAGAAGAAAAAAAGAAAAAAAAAGGGAGAAGATAAAAATTCGGCCATGCATCTTAGGGAAGGGAAAAAGCTTCCCTTGTCATATTTTGTAAGAAGGATGTGCCACTTGGATCATTGTACTTGCACGCAAAGAAGCATGCCCAAAAGTGTAATCATTTTATTCTTTCCCCCTCCTCCCCCAACACCATGTAAGTTGGCCACAAGGCCATTGGAAGAAAACTCCCTCTCCGTCAGACTATTTAATTCTTACACTTACACCTCACAACTTCAACACAACACTCTCTCCTTCTTCCAAGCAAGAAACACCTCCTAAATTGTTTTCCTTTCCATCCCTCTAACCGTGGGTAACCAAGGGGCCAAGAAAGAAGAAAATTTCTCATTTCACCTCATCTTCTATTCAAGTCTGTCAAGCAAGAAAGTCCTTCAACCATCCCCTTTATTCCCCAAACCCCAAAAGCTATTAGACCAAGGAAGGAAAAATTTTCTTCCTCTCCAACCTATTTTTCTTCTTCAAGAGTAAAGCCAAGAACTCCATCTCCATTCTAGTCTTGTAATTCGAAACATAGGAGGGCCAAATGGTAAGGAAAAAGCAAGGTAAATTCATGCAAATATGGTTCCAAGTACCTCTATTCTATCACTTTTGTAAATTGTTCATCACCTCTCTCCTTCTATCTCTTCTAGTCGTGTATATTCTTAGGCAAGGAGGAGGAAGAACTCTCAAGCCCATGACAAGGTTTGCATGCAAGGTTTTCTTGAAGCTTGCATGCAAGGTTTGGCCATTATAAAGAGTAGATAAGAATATAAGTAAGTCATGATCAAATAACAAGTTTTGGTTTATATGCAAAAGAAGTGAAAGAGGCTTGCATCAGTGGAACTAGAACATGCATGTATATCTGGAGTGTGCTTAGGTCTAGTCAAGTGAGTGAGGGACTAGATGAAGAAAGGATATGTGAAAAGTAAGAAAATAAGTCTTGCATGCACACTATGATTAGAATCAAGTCTAGTCATGGTAATGTTGTAAATAAGAAAAGGAAGATAATCTAGAATAAACAATGAAGCCATACATAAGGAGTCAGAATATATTTAAAGGGATGCATAGCAGGATTTTCAGCAATATTGAGGAAAAATGAAGAAATAACCATTTTAGACAAGTTCAAGAATAAACATATTACTGCATGCAACCACTTCATCATCATCATCATCATTCGTACTCAGTATATCCCAACGATAGCAAAAGCTATCGCTAGGGTCTGGGGAGGGTAAGTGGTAGACAAACAATACCTCTGTCCTAAGGGATAGAGAGTATTGTTGAAAGCTTTAGTGAGTCAAAACACACTAAAGGGTTGGTTCTACCCCTCAAACTCTCGGCCAAGGGTGGAGTTCATCCCCTTTGATTCAGCACAATTATCTTAGCGAAAGTAGTGCTTAATGGAGCATGTCAAATGGTAAGTTGAAAGCTTTAGTGAGTCAAAACACACTTGTTATGAAGAGAACTCTAAAATCCTAGAAATTTGGCATTATAGGAATAATTGTTACCCACTTTGATGTGTTGGGCGAGGTTCTTGGAGATAAACCATTCTCTTGATTCTAGAAAAGCATAAGAAGAAGGAAGGAAACCAAGAATGGTAAAGTGTAGAAATTGTGTGTGTGCATGCATGTAACTTTCGGCCACATGGCCATCCATAAGCAAGAAAAATTATGTTGGACGCTATGAATAATAATAGGTCATAGTAGAAGAAAATAGATTTCTTGATTTCAAGAAAAGTAGGAGAAAAGAGGGTAAAATAAAATATGTGTGTGATGTAAAGATAAAAAAGCATGCATGAGTACCACTCGGCCTTGTGGCCATTTTCCATGTAAGAACTCAAGTTTTGACATGATAGGCCCTATTAGGGAGATGATAATGTATTATGGGTAATTTTCCTTAGTTTTGGTAAAATAAATAAATACATAAATTTTTTAGTTGAAGAACGGGCGGTACCGTCCGAGATTTTAGTAATAATAAACCTTCACTTGTGGTGGAGGATTATTGTGGTTACATTTGTTATAGGAGACTCTCCTACATAAAAAACGAGTAAAGGAATGTAAATGCACAAATGCGAAATTGTCAAATAATAAAAGTAATGTAAATGTAAAGTTAATGAAACAGGAATATAAATGAATAAAAGAAAGCAAGAGCTTGAAGTCATCGATCGTTTTGATCCTCCAACAAATTGTTCCTCGGAAAAATCTATATAGAGAAATCTGAAGCTTGAAGTCATCATCCGCCATAATTCACCACCATTGTGCTCCCCCGGAAACGCATATGTCATATGAGTGAAAGAAAATGTAAGCTATATACTGTATAACTGAAAAGATATATAATGAAGCTCCTATACATACCGTCATTGCCTGCATTCATAATGAAAACAGGCAACAATGAGATGAAGGAATTGGCGGACAATCCCTCCCCATGCCAATGGGTATAGCAGCAGCCAAAGAGCAGCCGAATGCCCTCAGCATTGTTGTAAACATGATTGTTATGTATATACTATATTTGAAATTATGCACAGCTGAAAGCAAAGAAAGACAAAAAACCATACCCAAGTCGCCTATGCCCAAGAAGGACACATGCAACACTTGAAGATTATCGCCATCTCGTGTGATTGCATAAGGTGCAGTATGAACATGGCAGACACGCAGTGGACCAAGACAAACATGTATATTCCTCAGCATTTGCAAAATATTTAGCCGTGTTACATCGAGCATAAGTAATATAGCGAGATAGAAAATTATGAGGATGACAAAGAGAACATACCAACGTTGCCTATGCCAGGATGACATAGGCAACCCTCGATAGCATTCGCCAACGCTTTGGGAGACTTGTGGATCAGAGTCGTAAGTCGGGAACTGTTGCATCCAAGCTAACGACACTGCGAACTTCAAAGGCCAATGAGGATAGAGTGGAGTATATCGCCGCTCCAGTAGATCGCAACCTATACCGTGACAATGAATGTGCCGCCACATTAACTTCACGAGGACAATATTGCAGAGTTGCTTCATTTAAGATCAAAAACTGTATAGTTCTCTGCAACTCTGCTCCATATGCTGCTTTGAATTGGCCTGATGCAGATAAATGATGTAATAACAACCGTCAATCCGTCTCGATGATCATTCTGTCATAGTTCCAGGAATAATAAATGAGCGCGTAATAAAGAGCCATAAGATCGGCCCTTAGTGAAAGGACCAAAGATAAATAGAAACATAAAGCTGAGACCAATTCGCCTCGATGATTCCTTAAAACTGCTCCTGCAGTTGAGTTGGAACGTCCCACTGTTGCATCAATATTAAGTTTGAGTTTGCCTGTGGGGGGGGGGGGGTAGAATCCAATGAACCACTCGTGGCCGACGGGGTTGGATTGAAGGAGAAAAACGTAGCGCTATCAAATGAGGTATTGGCTGTGAGAATTTCCGTCCCTGTGCGGCGGCACACCAAGTATTTATATGATCTCGGATCCGTTCACATAGCCGTCGATAAGAAAAAGTGTTATCACCAAATCTTATTGAAGAAAATTCTTTCCAAATAACCCATGTGACCAATGAGGGCACCATTGATCTCAATTGTCCTAGAATGTCATGTAAGGATGAAATTTGCCACCATCTTAGTAAGTATGCGCGAATGGTGGAATGTCGTGCCATTGGACCAGAGAATACAATAGATACTTCCTGCTATATCGGTTGTATTGCAGGACAACATAGGAAAATGTGATCTCGAACATCAGAGAACATCCTGCAAAATACAAATTGTGTTGGAAATATAGATTGCCAACTGTGCAAGTTGTCTGGCAAAGGCAATGAGTGCATCCATAATCTCCAAATGAATACCTTGGCCCCTAAAGGCAATGTCGATCACAAAATTTGTTTTGAGAAATCCAAAGGGGTGTTATTAGGGACAAGCTGACTGTAAGCTGATTTAAGCGTGAATTGGCCCGATGTTTGACTTGGCCAGTATGGTCCGTCCGGGGTCAGCTCCAAGCGAAGGATCATCTGTGGATGAATACGACAAATTCTCTTCCATGTAGCAGAATCACAAATATTGGCGTATAATGTAGGACGACGTCCATATTTAGCCCGCATGTATATTGCCCACAATGATTGAGAATGATGATATTTCCACCACAAGAGGTAGTCATAAGCTTGTTGGACTAAGCTTAGATTTCTAATGTCCAAACCTCCCTGAACTTTTGGTTTACAAATGGAATCATAAGATTTCCAATGATGACGTCCATTCCATAAAAAATTTGACATTTTGCGGTTCAAGATATCCAACATAGTTTTTGGTAATCTAGAACTTGCGATAACATGGATGGGCATAGTGCATAGAATGTGGCGTATTAAAATAATTCAGCCAGCCATGGAGAGCAGCTTAGAAGACCAGTAGTTTAGAGTGGCATCAGCATGATCAATCAATGATGTACAATAGGCTGCACGATTTATGCCTTTGTATAGAAATGAACCCAAATATTTTATAGGCAGAGTAGTCAATCGCATACCTAAATGTTATGAGACTCGCATCCCTGAGATGCCTTCACCAACAACCACCTGGCTTTTGTGAAGATTTACTAGTTGTCCCGAGGCTAGTTGATAAGCATCCAAAAATCATTTGAATTTCTGCAAGTTATGAACCGAGCCATTTAGAAAGATTACCAAATCATCCGGGAAGGCCAAATGTGAGGCAGCTGGTACCCGTCCTACGTTAAAGCCTCTAATTAAACCATCCCTCATAAGAGTATTTAGACCATGCAAAAATCCTTCTGAGGCTAGAATAAATAACAGAGGAGAGAGAAGATCACCCTGTTTTACCCCACGTGATACCGAAAAATATCCAGCTGGCTTGCCATATATTATTACCGAGCATCTTGTAGTAGACAGATTGTTCTAGAGAATGCATACTAATCGTCAATGAAAGCCCATTTTCTGGAGAAGTTGTTCAAGATAAGTCCAACAAACTCCATCAAAAGCCTTTGCCATATCTAATTTTATAATAACATGACCCCTCGGATAGGACTATCCAATAAATGCACCATTTCCTATGCCAAAAGAATTTGTTTCATAATATCACGTCCCTTCATAAACCTTGCTTACTCAGGGGATATTAAACATGTTAAGAAGGCCAACAGTCTTGTTGCAAATAGACCGGTAATAACCTTAGCCATAAAATTTGTTTAGCATATGTGTCTAAATTCAGCAAACATAGTTGGTGATGCCACTTTAGGAATAAGGGTGATCAAGGCTGCTGCCATCCTCGAAGGCGGTCTAATCCCAAGAAAAAATTCTTAGGCTGCTTTATGTACATCAAGAGATATTACCTGCCAAAAACGTCTAAAAAGAGGATAAGGATCCATCAGGACCAGTCGCACTTGTTGGACTTAAGTCCTAAACTGTCTGCCTGACCTCCTGCAAGGACGATAACATGAGCAAGAGATTGTTGTCATCCTCAGTGAGTAGATTTGGGATGCATTGCAATATTTCCTCATATTGGTTGGTTGGAGACCCCGCAAAGAGTGTCTGATAATAATGTAGTGCTGCTTGTTCAATATTCTGAGGACTATCGCATTCAACACCATCCTCTCGTACTATGCGCTTATAGTCTGTCGGCGCCTGCGCTCTTTAACTGTATTATGAAAGAAACGGGTATTAGCATCTCTAGTGTATCAAATATATTACTAAAGACATCATTATTCCACTATCGCAGTTGACTCTTAAGTTGGCTTAATTTGTCATGAAATCCCCACATTGCACCAACTGTATTGTAAGAGCGCCAATGATAAGTAAACAAATTGTCAAAATCGGGATGAGAAACCCAAACATCTAAATATCTGAATGATGCCGGTGAGTTGGTGTGGATCGCAGAACAATCTAGGTATATAGGTGAGTGATCCGAAGTAGTCCTGATGAGATGCTGATATTGTACACTGGAAAAGAGATCAAAGAAAGCTGACGTACAAAGATAACGATCAAGACGCCTCCAAACCCGACCAAGGCCGTGGCCATCACTCCATGTATGTAAGGAACCTTGATAATTGATCGACTATAAAGAGCAGGATGCTAAAATCATTGAAATCTTGCAATGTACGCAGCAGAGGAGAATCCAGTGTCAGTTATGTGTTAAAGTCTCCTCCAAGTAGCCAAGGAGTATTCAAAGATGTATGGAATAGAGTTAAGTCTGCCCACAACAGACGACGAGCTGCAATGCTATGAGGACCATACAAAGAAGTAAACCAAAAAGAATCCCCTGTAGGCAGCCAAGTAAACCTCATAGAATGATTCTGGATCCCTGTGCGCTGCTCTTCTAGTTGAAAAAAGGAATCCCTCCAAAATATCCAAATGCTGTCATTATTCACAGATATTGCTTGAGAGAAACAAAGTTTGAGACGATAATATAGGAGCGAGGAAGCCCTTGCCTTTGGTTCAATTACCACAAGTATATGCAAGTGATATCGACGTACTAATGACAATAACCTATGAAGTTCGAATGCCTCTAACATTCCATATAATAAGCTTCATTGCGTAGAGAGGATATCAAAAGAGTTTGAGAGAGCTGCCATTGATCTTGTAAAAGGCGGAGATGTTGGCTCAACGTTTCTCTGTTTACGACGCAAAAGCCATGGGGGAACATGAAAGGGTGCTGTTGCCGCCGAAGATGTTGGGGTGCTGGGATGGGCCTGCAGATCTTGAGGTACTTCTGATACGAATATGGTTCGTAGGTTGATGTTGTCCCGATCTTTCTTCACTCTCCAAACGTCCCTCAAGCCTTGAATGTGATGGACAATGGTGCCAAGCAACCACCTTCCTTTCAAGCCTCCAAATCCGTTTGGTTGGGTGTGTTTCAATCCTCCCAATCCAACCAGTCACTCCTAATCCTTGGATTGTGGATCACCAACAAGGAACACACAATCCTTAATTGGGTCTAGCCTTGATTTAGATATGTGTAAACCAAAGGAAAAACACAAACTTTTATTCAAGAAAACTCAAGAACAAAAGATAACATAAAACACTAGGGTTTTTAGTTCAAAGATGAAAACTAGTCTAACTCTTCAAAGAAAATGCTAAGTGATCTATATATATGATTACAAGTCTTGTAAGCCTCCTCCACAAAAACGGCTAGGGTTTCTTGGATGCTCCCATGTTGGCGCCTCCTTCCTTGTATGTGCACAAATCTGAATTTTGTTATTTTTGGTAAGTTCTCTTTTCTTGGCAAATCCACAATTATTGTCTCAATCATCAATTATTGCATTATTACCATTCTTCTAGACTTGCCTTGTGCCTCATTTGCTTCCTTAAAAACGCCATTAGCCTTTCCTTGTGACACAAGATCTAATTTTGGTAACTTCCTTTTCATGAATTATCTCCTTATTTGCTCCAAATCTTCAATTATGACTTCCATAATTCATCCCAATCCTTCCAAGCTGATTTATGACATTATAGAAGGTCTCTTAAATGCCTTTGAGTGATGTTGGGCGGCTGCCCTCTTGATAGAAAAACCGAAACCCTAATTTGCACAATTGGGCTTGTTTTGGACTTCTTTCTTGCAGCTCTTTTATCTCTTTTTGTGGACCGATTTTGGCAAAACCCAAAACATGAAAGTTGCTCCAAATTAATTCTACTTCAAGGTCCAGCTGGTTCCATGCACTCCCAATCTCGTTTGAAAGCCCAAAATCACAAAACAGCCTTGTATGGACAAGCTTGGTCCAAATCTGAGAAGCCCTCCTTTCCAAAGCTCAAAACGTTTGATCCAAGACTTGTAACACCTACAAAACACACTCATACACCAAACATAAGTATTCTAAACAAACTTTAAAAGAAGCAAACGAAAAGACAACTAAAAGCCACAGAAACGGCACCAACAAGCGGAACTGACTATCAATGGATAATCAGTTCTTAAGCTCAACAATGAGCACCCATTTAGGAGGAACATCCATTGGTTCATCCTGCACATGTTTGGTTAGAAAAGAGCCAACATCAAGACCAAGTTGAAAACCATTAATCCTCTTGGTTTGGCTCCTTGTCAACGGCCCCTTATGGTTAAGGGCACCTTGTGCAAGTTCCTTATTAGGGGGCTGCTCCTCAGCCTCATCAACTTCCTTCTGAAATCCATCAATAGTCATCGCTTTCAATAGGTTAGAAAAATAATCATAGAATGCATTGTCAGAATCAATGGTTGAGGACAGCCTTTCGTCAACGTGCCTCTAAATTCACTATCGGAAATAGAAAAAGAGACAGGATTAGCAGGCAATTCATTTAAAATACTGTCATTAATTCCTTGAAGCCTGAAAAGATCTTGGGTGTTCGAGATTGAAAATGGCCAAGTTAAATCAGGAGAACATATGAGCCACGATGTTGATGTAGTGGTAGTTGCACGCACGACATCATCTGTAGTATCAATCTGCATTTCCAAAACTTTTGGTCCTGGATGGTTATGAGTATCCGAAGTGATCTTTTTGGGTGTCCATCTCTGCGCCTTTTCATTAGACTGATTTCGTGCTGTCGTTGATGGCTGCACTTCAGCATGTGCCTTGTCGACAGGAGTATCATCTTTTTCACATGTGGAGGGCCTTATGTCTTAATCGAGAACACTGCGTACAATACATAGGTAGGTTTTTGTATATCACCAACTGTGCAATACAACGGTTGGAGACTTGAATAAATACTCGAGCAAGGAGCTCCTATGATACATCAATCTCAACGGATAACCATGCTACTGATGGCCGAAGATTTTCAGCCGTAGCCGTGTCTAATTTCATGGGCGTTCCAATCATGCGACCAATTAAAATATTGCCTCACGTTGATGAAAATGAATGGGAAGTCCAGGTAATGAAATCCAAATAGGAACAATAAGGGCCATAAAGGCCTTATTAAATAAATACATAAATAAATACATACATACATAAATAAATACATAAATAAATAAATAAATATATTTATATATATATGTGTGTGTGTTTGTGTGTACATCTCGGCCATAAGGGCCTTTTTCATATAAAAGCTTATGTTTTGGTCATAATGAGCTATAATATGGAATTGGTAAATTATTTTTGGAAGGTTAACTGGGAATGATAAAAAGTGTAATGAGGAAGTGTGTGTGTGTGTGTATGTGTATGTGTATTTCGTCCATGGAGCTATGACTATGTGAAAAAAATAGAAAAACAGATAAAGATAAATTTCACAAAGTGAAAAGTATTGGAAAATGTATTACTTGGACATATTTGACCTCTTGGAATAAAGAAAGAGTATATTTGCTTAATATCAAAGAATATGAGATAATGGATCCTTTATGGTCACTTGTACTTGTTTATATATTTATGGAGTTTAAATTGTGAATTGCTAAATATGTACATTTATGGATTGGTAATGTGACTCATATGGAGATGGATCATGATGCACGACATATTGCAAAATTAATTGATTTTACGGAAAAACTTGCATATGGCATTGTTTGCGAAATCGCAAACCCTCCGCAGATGGGATATGGATATGGACTGGTCTCTGACCAGATATGGATATAGACCAGTCTCTGACAAGATATTGATATGTTCTGGTATCTGACAAGATATGGATATGGACTGGTCTCTGACTAGATATGGATATGGACTGGTCCCCGACAAGATATGGACATGGACATGCATTGCATTTTTATTACCTTGCATCATGGAAAGCATATTGTGGGAATTCAAGGCAAATCTAATACCTAAAGAATGCACCAAGGGGATTCTTGACACAACTGAAGTGTTCATTGCAGCATAACGTCGAGTAGATTGTTAATTATATCAAACACCTTTTGCTCCTTCGTTAATCATCAACTAGATTACTTGTTATACATTATAGCTGCTTAATTACGTTTTATTATCAATGTACACTTGCATTAACATCATTTTAGGGGTTAATTAGTCTCGGGATTGATTGTGTGCAGTTTGTAAATATAACCGTTGGAAGGATCACATCACAGGACAATGGCTAGTTGTCTTTAACATGTATATAAGCACTTCATCCGTGCATCCTTCATTTAGGTGAATAAGAAGATTTTTCGTCTCACTTTCAAAGTGAGTTTCAAGTGATTGTTTGAGTGAATTTCTCTATATGGCATCAGAGCCATTGAGCTCAAAGTGATATGTGCACAGTTTTTGATATTTTTTTTCATTCTTATTCTCGAGCGTTAGTGATATTTTTTGTGAATTTTTTCTCAAGCAAGTTGGTTGATTCCTATAAAATTCTTCATACATTCTGTCATTTTTCTGTTTTCTGTAAGTTATGGAATCCTTTGGGACTGAAGCACCCTCTACTCATGGTCCTGCAGATGCTGCTGTGCATACTAGTTCATCTAGAGCAACCTAAGGCTCCAGTGCTGTTGATTCGAACCCAGTAACAATTACTAGCCACAAGTTAAATGGAAGCAATTATCTTGCATGGTCAAGAGCTGTCAAAATGTTTGTTACTGGTAAGGGAAAAGAGGATTACTTAAAGGCTAACTGTGTCATGCCCGAGGAATCTAACCCTGGCTTTAAGTTATGGAATGCTGAGAATGCCATTATCATGTCATGGATTATTGGTTCAATGACTATGGATGTAAGCAATAACTTCATCCTCTATGACTCAGCCTGTGAAATATGAAAAGCAGCTAAGGAAATGCACTCCAAAGTGGATAACATTTTTGAGTTCTATGAGCATGAAGTCATGTTGCAAGACATTAAACAAGGGGATTACCTTGTGAATATGTATTGGCTACAACTGGATGTTTATGATACTCATAAATGGCCTACTCAAGAGGCTAAAAAAATGTATAAGTCTATCACTGAGACCAGGAGAACCTCTAGGTTCTTGGCCGGCCTTAACAAAGAATTTGATGCTGTTAGAGGTAGAATCCTGGGGACTAGGTCTCTCTCTTATATTAATAATGTGTTCTTTGAGATTAAGTAGGAGGAGAGTAGAATCAAATTGATGATGAGCTCCTCCTCCAATACTAAGAGAGCAGCTATGACCATCAGCACTAAGCAATCATCCCATCCTACAAATGTTGTGGCCAATGTTGCTGGTAGAAGGTATGTTCCTGCACAGAGCACCCAAAGTAAAGGTCTTGACCCCAACAAATTCTGCAAGAAGTATTAGCACTTGGAGGATAGGTTCTATGATAAGCAATGAAGGCCACCTACGGGATGGAGAGGATCTGAGCCATTCACATGGAAGCCTCAGTTCTCACCCTCAGGAAATTGGAGAAGCTCCAATTCTAGAAATAGCCTCAGTGGTGGTTACTCCAGCAACTGTGCTTCTGCTTCCACATCAACTGTGCCAATTCAAAGCCAACTTGATGCCATTCTGCAGTTCATGAAGCAGCATCAAGGACACTCAAGATGACTTGACATAAATCAGGAAGCAATATAGGCTACTATGGCCTCTTATGTTAACAATTCTAGACCCTTACATAGTTGGATTATTGATTCTGGTGACACACACCACATGTCATGGTACAAAGATCACTTTACTGATTTTACACGCTTTCACACACCTACCAGTGTCAAAACTGGTAGTGGGCCTGCATAAACATTGTTGGCAAGGGAAACGTGTCTGTTACACCTGAATTATGCCTAAAGGATGTGCTTTTCATTCCTGAACTTAGCTTCAACTTAATCTCTGTTGGTAAAATTGCTGAAGATAACTTAGGCTACGTAAGATTCTCACCCTCGAAGTGTTATTTTCAGGAGATCTTCTCCAAGAGGATGATTGGCATTGCTAACAAGATTAATGGCTTGTTCCTCTTAAATGCAAGTGAACCTACACCACTCAATACTCAAACTAGTGTGGAAGCATGGCTACTTCTAGTAGGACTACTAAGAGCATTTTTCTTTGGCATAGGAGATTAGGACATCCTAATTTCTTGTATTTAAAAAGACTTATGCCAAATTTGTTTTCAAATGTAAATCATTCTGATAGTTTTTGTGAGGAATGCTAGTTTGTAAAAAGTTGCAATACTTCTTATCCAGAGAAAGCTTATTTTGTATCTGCTGCATTTAACTTGATCCATTCTGATGTTTTGGGCCCAACAAGGGTCTCAAACATCAATGGTGCTAGATGGGTTATTAATTTTGTTGATTATCACACTAGAGTAACATGGCTATACCTAATGAAACATAAAACTGAAGTGGGGGATATAATCAAAAGGTTTGTAGAAATGGTAAAAAAAAAACCAATTTAGTCACTATAAGAACCTTAAGGTCAAAGAATGGTGTTGTGTATTTTGAGAAGCAACTAACTAAATACTTGAATGCTAAAGGGATACATCATCAATCATCCTGCACTTATACTCCTCCGAAAAATGGTGTTGCTGAAAGAAAAAAAGGCACCTCCTTGAAGTATCAAGCGCCCTCATGATGACCACGATGGTGCCTAAACATTACTGGGGTAAAGGTGTCCTTACAGCAACACATTTGATAAACAGAATGCCCTCAAAAGTGTTAAGTTATTACACACCTAAGTTTGTCCTTATGAGTGAACATCCTAACACTTGTTTATTTTCATACTTGCCTTTAAAGGTCTTTAGCTGCACCGTTTATAGGCACATTCCTGAACAATTCAGGAGCAAACTTGATATGAGATCCGAGAGATGCATCTTTCTTGGTTACTCTCATACTCAAAAAGGGTTAAAAAGCTATTCACCTCAGTCAAGGAGAATGTATGTGTCACTTGATGTTATCATTAATGAAGCCTCTGCATTTTACTCTAAAGAGTCTCCTGAGCATGACATGCAAAAGGTGTAGGACCTGTATAGAACCACTAGAAGGGAGGGTTTGAATAGTGAGTGCGGAAAATTCGGTTTTTAAAACTTTTTGGACCAAATAACTCACTTCTGAAAATAGTTTCTGTTTTCAGATCCTTATTTGATTTATCTAGATGACCTTGTTGTAGAACTTCATTAATTATGAAATTTTGTGAAGAAGTTCTCTCAGATGTTATGAGTGTCTCACAAAAATTTCAAATTACAAATCCAAGCCTAACACTTGAAAACACGTTTTTGTATAGATTGCGTCAATCTGCCAGAAACTGTACTCCGAAATGAAAAAATTATTCCTATTAATTGGAAACTCTAAATGACCTGAACATCTTATGGCGTGACCCTCAAGATGTGTAATTTAATGGATTAAAACAGTTTTTCAAAATTCTCTTGGTAATTATGTCAACTACGTTGATTTTCGCAACCTTTGCAAATCTGAGAATCAGATTGCACTAGTCTCAGAACTATTAACATTTAACTGGCTTATACTTATTCAAATGTAATGAAACTTGTGCCAAATGAAAGCTGGGACGTGTGGCTATATTTCTGCAAAATTTTGTGATTTTTTAAAAATGTTGCTATTTTTCCCGTGAGTATGAAAACTGAAAACTGAAAGTGACATTGCTGAAAGTAAATAACACTGAGGTTTTTATACTGGTTTGGTTAAAGCAACCTACTTGAGTCTTCGAGATCACCTTCCTCAGTATTTACTAATCCAAAATGAGACCTTGACACAAGGGTGACTAGACTTAAACACCAACTCCACCCTTTTACAATCAAATAAACAAACACAACAACATGAACATCACCACCGATCAAATAAAGGTTTGATCACACCTTGATCAAGCTTTTACACGAGATGAACGTATGTGGGGGGTTTACACAAAGCCTATATAGTATATGGAAAATATGTATGATAGGCTTAAGGCTAAGAGCAAGATAAAAGAATGGAAGAAGAAGAGAGTAGTCTTGCTTTGAACTGGTAAGAATATGCACTTTTCTTAGTCTTTCTTGAATCACCTTGCCCCCTTTTTATAGGTGTATTGGCCGCCCTCAAACTGAGCTCTCCCCTTGAAAATTTGTCTTGAATGCCTTGGAAGATTGCCTTGTATAAAATGATGACACAACCTTGCTTACTTGGCACAATACAATTAGACGAATGACTTGTCTTTGCCGAGTTGTCACTTCTTGATAGGCCATTGCTTATCCTCCTTGGCACTCTATAAATGAGCTAGAAATTCCATCAAAAAATCTAAAACACATGCTTAAAATTAAGGTGGTTAATTTCTAATTAATCATGGTATGATTCTCCAACAATTTTGGAAGAAATTTGTGCAAGAAACAAGGTAAAAATCAGCCACTATATGTCCATGTGCTGAAATTTTTAACATGTGGTTTATTTGAAATGTATCCTTGTGTGTTACCTTCTTCAATGTCACAAATCATGTGTGTCATATCCTCCACCAATTAAAGTGCCAAATAAGCTCCTAGGCTGCAAGAAAGTGTCATAGGCGTGTGATCTTCAGTTGCACATGTGCTGAATTCTTTTTATGTAAACTTTGTCAAAAAATGCATAATCTTCACACACATGGTAAATTGGAATAAGCCTTAAATTATATATCCAAAACACTCTTATATGTCTTGAATATGTAAAAAGTGTCTAGATACATGTAACACTAATGTCAAAAATGTTTCATGTATGTAGGGTTGTAGAAAACCGATTTTTCGACTTTCGCCGATTACACGATTTTTCTCCGATTCATTCCAAACTTCTTAGAAATTTAATATATATTATGTCACACATAATATAAATAAAATAAGGTGTATATTCATCTCTAATGGCTGAGTGAAAAACGCCCCCATGTGACAAAAAATTTGCATTTGAATTTTCCACGAATTAAGGCTAAATTGTGGGTGATTGATGTGTGTAAACTTGGTATGACTTTGGGTCTGAATTTGACATATGGATCATGAAATTTTTGATTATTTTTAGTGTATATAGGCTGACCATCTTTATATGGCAAATACGTGACATGTCGGTGAAGTTTCGGTAGTCACCCGATACGATAATTTTTGGTTTATGACCTCGTGACATGTCGTTATAATTTTGATGGCAACATGAATTGTAATATATGATGTAAGACTTGTGTATACTCATATGAGGTGCATATAGTGGTGTGACGTTGACGTACGTTTATATTATATATGACGTATCAGTGGAACGTCGGAATATAAGTATATAGTTTGTCGTAAAAAATATGGATATATAATATGTATATGTATGTGACGTGTGTATAAGAGTGTGGAGAGGGAACTTTCCATTCAAAAATTTTTCCAAATAGCTCTCTCCAAATATATCCCAAATATGTCTTCATTTAATGAACTAGTTAGTTCATCTCCTGAAGCACTTTACTTAATAGACTAGTTTAGTTGACAACAAATGTTTGCCATATGATCTAAGCCTTAATGCTTCATGATTTATTAGTACGACAACATTATATATAAACATGTAAAGCATCTTTAGCACATAAGCATGTCAAGTAACAATTCACGTATTTCGTAAACACGTAACATTTAAATCATGCATTTACAAATAACTCAAACATCGATTTCTCAACAATCTCCCCCATTTTATGATTTGCAAAATAACGTTTGTCCATGATTTAAATGTGATCGCTCCCCCTACAGTTAGGCATAAATTTAAAATATGAATTTCATAATATCGTATTCCCCCTTAAATCAAGCTTCTCTCCCCCTTAAAATCATACTTTTCGCTCCCTCTTTATTTTGTAAATGTCATCAAAAGCATAGTATGGAAAAAAATAGCAGTTTATAGCATATCAACAAAAATCATGCCTAATTTCGAACGTAAATTTTCATATGGCTTGATTAAGTGCTTCGGTGAATATGTCGGTTACTTGTGCTTCAGTGCGGACATGTTCTATAACGGTATCACTACTGTTTACATGATCACGAAGAAAGTGATATCGTACCTCTATATGTTTTGCCTTAGAATGTAAAACGGGGTCCTTAGACAAGTTAATAACACTCATACTATCACAATATATAGGGATACGGTTTACACTTATTCCAAAATCTGATAGTTGTTGTTTTAGCTATAATAGTTGTGTCCAACAAAGACTAACTACCATATATTCTCTTTCAGTGGTAGATATGCTACACTAGCTTGCTTTTTCGAAAACCAAGATATTAATGAATTGCCGATGAATTGACATGTACCATTTGTGCTTTTTCTATCTATTTTACATCTACCATAATCTGCATCAGTATAGGCATGCAAATTGAATTCACAGTCTTTATCATACCAAATTCCTAATGTGGGAGTTTGCTTAATGTACCAAAGTATCCGTTTTACGGCATTATAGTTTGACACTTTAGGGTTACTTTGAAAATCAGCACACATACAAACACTAAACATGATATCGGGTGTACACGCTGTAAGATAAAGCAAAGAACCAATCATAGACCTATACAAACCATTATTAAAATCTTTTCTATTTTCATCTTTATCAAGTTTAGTGGTTACACACATAGAGGTGGGACATGATTTTAAGTTTTCAAAGTTAAACTTCTTTATCATGTCATTTACATATTCAACTTGACTTATATGTATGCCTTTACTAGTTTTCTTAATTTATAATCCAAGAAAATAATTTAAGTCACCAACCATAGACATCTCAAATTCAGATTTCATGCACGTTTCAAATTCTTCAACTAACTTATGACATGTAGATCCAAAGACAACATAAATTTGAAAAACAAGTAAATCCAATTTTTCTTGTTTCAAGAATAAATTACTATCTATGGTGCCTCTTTTAAAACCATTTTCTAAAACAAAGGTAGCAAAACGATCGTACCAAGCCCTAGGTGCTTGTTTTAAACCATATAATGCCTTCTTTAACTTATACACATGATTAGGATATTTTATATCCTCAAAGCCGGGTAGTTGTTTTGCATAGGCTTCTTCTTGTATAAAACCGTTTAAGAATGCACTTTTTACGTCCATTTGATAAAGTGTAAAATTCTTTATATAAGCAATAGCAAGCAATAATGGTATAGCTTCTAAGCGTGCTACGGGTGCAAATGTGTCTTCGAATCTATTCCCACTTCTTGATTATAGCTTGGTGCTACAAGCCTCGCTTTGTTTCTAACGACCTTACCATATTCATTCATTTGGTTTCTAAGGTCCCATTTTGTGTCTATTATCGTTTTATCTTGTGGTCGAGATACTAAATCCCACACATCGTTTCTTGTGAATTGATTTAGCTCATCATGCATAGCGTCAATCCAAGAAGAATCATTCAAAGCATCAAACACATTCTTGGGTTCTATTTCAGATATCATAGCATGGAATTGATTTATTTCATCTTGATTTATTCTTCTACGTGGTCGTACACCGTGTGTTATGTCGCCTATGATGAGGTCGTGTGGGTGATCCCTATGCCTTCTTGGTTGATTATTTTCTAAGTTTTCATGCATTTCTAGGTGATCATGATTTCTAGTGTGTCGTGTTCATCATGTACAATATTTTCTTCCATATCATCTAACACGGGCTTTATTTCACAATTATCATTTTATTCTTTATTTATTTCATATTCACCAAATTCATTAAATTTCATATGAATGGATTCTAAAATATGTGTAGTCATACGATTGTAACATCTATATGCCTTAGAATTCACAAGATATCCAACAAAGATGCATTCAATGGATTTAGACTGAAATTTATCTAGATTATCTTTTGTGTTTAAGACAAAATATTTACAACCAAACATACGAAAATAATCAATCTTAGACATATGATCATTTAAAATTTCATGTGGGGTTCTGCTTATTTTCTTTGTAATCGATAAGCGGTTAACTATGTAACATGCACAATTTACGGCTTCCGCTCACAAAAACCTAGGCAACTTATTTCACATACCATGGTTCTCGCAATTTCTTGTAATGTCATATTCTTTCTTTCTACTACTCCGTTTAATTGTGGTAATCTAGGTGATGAAAACTCGTGTTTAATTCCTTTTTCTTCACAAAAGGCAATCATGTCCTTATTTTTGAATTCGCCGCCTCTATCGCTCCAAATCTTTTTCACATTTAAACCATACTCATTTTTTAGTTGTTTTATTAATTTAGCAATCTCAATGGCACTATCATCTTTATTTGCAAGAAATAAAGACCATGTATATCGAGAAAAGTTGTCAACGATGACACATGCATAATGTTGCCCACCAAGACTTCTAATATGACTAGGACCAAACAAATCAATATGTAATAATTCTAAGACTCTAGATGTGCTAATTTCATTCATAGACTTAAGTGTTTCACATGTTTGTTTGCCTTTAATACAAGATTCACACAACTTAAAGTTGTCTAAATCAATTTAATGCAATCCTCGTACTAGATCCTTTTGCTGAAGTTTCTCAATAGTTGAGAAGCCAATATGTCCTAAACATCTATGCCATAAATTCACATTAGGTACAACTGACATTAAACATTTTACTTTGGCATCTAATATGTCATCCAAAAATAATGTAAAAATGTTTCCTTCTCTTTTTCCTTTTAATATCGTTTCGCTGTTTTTTTTTTAAAATATTGCAATATGGATAAGTGAGTCACAGATCAAAACATTATCAAGAAATTTTGAGATGATAAGCAAGTTTTAGGATAGATTACTTACTAGGAAAACGTTGGAGATTTGAAGACTGGTCGGGTTTCCAATTGTTCCTTTTTCAATGATCCTTCCTTCGTTGTTGTCTCCAAAGGTTACCGATCCACCTTTTGTAACATTCTTCAATTTTGAGAACAAGCTCGGGTCTTCCGTTGCCTCGAGCAATCACTGTCAAGGAACCACTTGATTGATGTGTCTTTTGATTTATGAGTTCCCTGCAATGTGTAACAACGATTTAGGTACCCTTTATTTTGGGTCCTTAAGATTTAGTCCTTCAACCCTTTGCAAGAATACCTTTTGGTACCCAAACATGGGTGACCTTTCTCGGTCTTACAAAAGGTGAGAAAAGAGGTGAAGAATCAATATAATAAATATTAGGGACATGTCTATTTGGCCTATGGCCGAGAAAATCATAATGAACATACTAAGATTTTCGTTTTTGATATGCATTTGTATTAGTGTGCATGGTCCGTGATCTAGATGCATTTGTGTTGTATGAATATCGCGTATGCATCAATCGTTTCCTTTCATATCTGTACGGTACATGATTATATTTTGTATGAGATGTAAAAGGAGTACGATGAGATATGATGGGTGGTACACTAGACATCTTCTTAGGTTGTATAGTTGTCTTAAATGCATGCAGTTTCTTAGATGAAGATAAAATAAAGTTGGTAGACTTATTTTGTACTTTATTATCTTCCACATATCCTAATCCGGTTTTATCATTTTCATGCTTTTGGGAGGAAATGAGACGATCTAGCATGCACGTACCTGTATCAAATTGTTTTACCATTCTTTCTATATCCATGTCTCTTGATTTGAAGTTTAAAATCTCGACTTTCATGTCACTATTTTCGGATGTTAATGATGAAATCTGTTATTTTAATGCATTAACCGTGCAAGATGACTCTTCTCTTGAATCATTTAATTGAGATACAAGGTTTGTGTTAAAAGATTCTGACAACTTCTTGTCTTCTATTGACCTTTTCTTTTCTTTTGCAAGAGTATTTGCGAATTTGTGCAATTCAGGATATTGACTAAATAAATCATCATAAGAGGGTTCGGAATCAGACTCGGAGTCACAACATACCTCGTTTGATGCTTTGGATGCAAAGCATATTTGTGCCGTTTCTTCTTCGGTTTCATCAGCCTTAGAGTCAGATGAGCCACTCCAAGTGGAAGCGTTGAGAGCTCTCTTGTATTCCTTTGCTTAGGTTCTGAGATGGATCTATTTTTATTCCAATCCTTGTCACGGTTTTTTGTTTGTCTGTTTGTCCTTATTCGGATAGTCATATGATAGATATCCAAGTTTTCCACATTTATAGCACTTTATATCTTTATCGTTATTTTTATTTTTATTTCTCTTGGTTGAAACAGCCTTAGGTTTATTCTTTAATGACTTTCTCATAAATTTTCTCAAACCTTTAGCTATCATCTACGTGATCGGAAGAAGTAGAGACGTACTCATGTGATTTAAAAGCAATAATCTTACCTTGTTTTGACGTTGATTCCGATTTCCTTAGTGTGAGTTTGTTTTTGTATACCTTTAATGATCCGATTAATTCCTCCATCTGTATCGATTTTGTTTCCTTACTTTCTTCGATTGCCGTGATATTGGGATCCCATTCGGATGGGAGGCTTCTTAGTACCCTTTGTACCTTTTCCTGTGAACAAAATGCTTTTCCAAGAGACTCAAAGGAGTTGTAAATGTTTGTCAAACGTAAATCCATATCAACAATAGATTCGTTCGGTAATAACTTGAAAGATTCAATAGTAGACATAAGCATGTTTATTTTGGACTCTTTAACTTGACTAGTACCTTCATGTTCATTTCAAGAATTCTCCACATTTCTTGGGCACTAGAGCAATTTGACACGTAACTTGATTCACTTTTACTTAAAACATTTAGAAGAAGTTGTATGGCTCTAGCATTCATACTGAATTTCTTTTTGTCATCACTAGTGTATTCTTATTTCAGTTTCATGACTTCTAAAGTGACATCGTCAACCGTGGATAACTTAGAAAGAATAAAAAGACCGTCTTTTATGATGGACCATAAGTCTATATCAATAGTCATAAGCAAAAGTTTCATTCTAAGTTTCCATTGTATAAAAGACTCGCCGTCGAAAAGAGGAGGCCTTTGGCTCGACATACCTTCTTGCTCATTCTTGTAACTAGTGGATGTCATCTCACAAAGATCATTGAATCTTCTTGTATTGACTGTGCTTGCGCTCTGATACCACTTGTGGGATCTGTATAGCACCGCTAGAAGGAGGGGTTGAATAGTGAGTACGGAAAATTTGAGTTTTAAACTTTTTGGTTCAAATAACTCAATTCTGAAAACAGTTTCTATTTTCAGATCCTGATTTGATTTACCTAGTTGACCTGGCTGTATACCTCCAAAAATTATGAAATTTTGTGAAGAAGTTCTCTCAAATGTTATGAGTGTCTCACAAAAATTTCAGATTAAAAATCCAAGCCTAACCCCTTGAAAACAAGTTTTTGTACAGATTGTTTCTATCTGCCAGAAACTGTACTCCGACATGAAAAATTTATTCCTATTAATTGGCAACTCTAAATGACAAGAAAAGTTTATGCTACGACCCTCAAGATGTGCATTTAATGTGTTAAAATAGTTTTTCAAAATTCCCTTGGTAAGTATGTCAACTATGTTAATGTTCTCAACCTTTGCAAATCAGAGAATGAGATTGCACTAGTCTGAGAACTATTAACGTTTGACTAACATATACTTATCCAAATGTGAATAAACTTCTGCCAAATGAAATCAAAGACGTGTAGATATGTTTCTGAAAAATTTTGGAATTTTTGAAAAACGTTTGCTATTTTTCCTGTGAGTATGAATACGGTGTAAAAACTGAAAACTGAAAGTAAAAGTGCTGAAAATAAATAACACCGAGATTTTTATACTTGTTGGGTTAAAAAAACCTACTCCAGTCTTCATGGACACCTTCCACGGTATTCACTAATCACAAATGACACCTTGACACAAGGGTGACTAGAGTTAAACACCAACTCCACCCTTTTACAATTAAACAAACAAACACCACCACTGATTGAATGAAGGTTTGATCACACCTTGATCAACCTTTTACACCAGATGAACGTATGTGGGTTGTTTACACAAAGCCTATATAGTATATGGAAAATATGTATGATAGGATTAAGGCTAAGAGCATGAGAAAAGAATGGGAGAAGAAGAAAGTAGTCTTGCTTTGAACTTGTAAGAATATGCACTTTTCTTAGCCTTGCTTGAATCACCTTGTCCCCTTTTTATAGGTGTATTGGCCGCCCCCTAGCTGAGCTCTCTATTTTAAAATTTGTCTTGAATGTCTTGAAAGATTGCCTTGTATAAAATGATGATACAACCTTGCTTATTTGGCGTAATACGATTGGACGTATGACTTGTCTTTGCTTAGTTTTCTTGATAGGCCATTGCTTATCCGCCTTGGCGCTCCATAAATGAGCTGAAAATTCCATTAAAAAATCTGAAACACATGCTTAAAATCAATGTGGTTAATTTTCAATTAATCATGGTATGATTCTCCCACAATTTTGGAAGAAAATTTATGCAACAAACAAGGTAAAATCGGCCATTAAATGTTGCAGCCCGCTCCCGAGCTGGGTCATGCTACCAGGCCTGCAATCGCAAAACAAGGAAATGTAATAGTCATCACCCCATAAATGGCTGTTCCTCACTTATCATGAGGAGGAAATAAAGGTAGTTGTTGAACCCACTCTGACCCACAAACAATTTCTAGTGGTGAGAAAACAAATATTATAAACTTTTGAAATTTTAATTGTGTTGTGATGACTAATTCCGTTGTAACCCTCCCAAGTATAACTGTGATTTTCCAATTAGTATAAAATAGGTGATGACTATACACGGAAATTTTAACTAACAATAAAACAATGTTGTGCATATTTTAAAAAAGGTAAAGTTTATTTAACTAAAGCCTTATAAAAGAAATAATACTAATAGCAAATAAAATAGCATTAGGACACCAAGAAGGGAGGAAAGTGACCAAAATACTCCCTTAAGGACTGTCCACTTTCCCTCTCAAAATGTCCTCACAAGTCTTGAAATCTCTAGAAGAATTCCTTACTTAAATAGTTAGGAGACAAAAATCTTCCACTAACCTAATCCTTTCCTAAAAAGCTTCTCCACAATAACTACCATCCTAATTACTACTTTTCTTCCATGCATGCAAGACAAGCCGTTAATGTATTTACTTTCCCCCTACTAGATCTGCCGCCCTCCCTTCCATGAATCCTAATTAAACCCAAGACAACTTCTTAAACAGTTATCCATTCTCCTAGACACTCCCTCTCACCTCTCAAACTATCTTCCATTTCCCTCCCAAAGCTCCACCACTTTCGGCCATAGAGGAACACCAAGGGGCAATTCAACCAAGCCATTTCAGAAGCCACTCCATCGCCATCTAAGGTAAGCATCTAACCTCTTGATGTAATCCCCTTTCTCCAAGGTTTAAAAATTAGTTGAATCATTTTATCCTCCCTAACCCTCTATGCCGTGTTTCTTCCTCAAAGTTTTGGCCACTAGGGGGAAATCAAGAACAAGTTGATCCAAGACCTTTCAATGTTAGCTCTCCAACTATTAAGGTATGGATGTAGTTCCTAGAATTACATAATTTATTCTTTAAGGCTTGGTAATAAGTTAAGTTAAGATTCTTCCTAACCAACCTCCCTAACCCGTGACATATGTGCACCAACATAGGGGAATTCTCAAGCTCAAGAGATCCTAGGAGGTGTAGGACATCAAGAACTTCATCAAGGTCAGATCCTTCTCACACATTCTAGGATTCTATTTCTTTCATCAAGAAATTCTTATTCACCATCCCTATATGTACCAACCGTGTGTTACAATAGGAGGAGGAAGGTGATTCTCAAGGCTTTTAGGGAGGCCAATCCTTCAAGACACTAGCATTGAACAAAAGAGGCAAGTACATTATATTCTTCCTTGAGATGTTGAAGAACTTTCAATAAGATGTCTAGATATTTTTAAGATTTCAATCTTGCCCTTGTTAAGACTCATGTGGCCAATAAAACATGCTGAAATTTTCGTAAGAAATACTAAGATGGTTTTGTGAGGCATGGGTAAGAAACTAAGGAAACAATCTAACATTTAAGCTAATGGTCTCCCTTGTGTGATAAAGTAAGATAGGAATTTTAGGAATTCCTCACCCACTACACATGGCCCTAAGGCATTTTAGGAGAATAGGATGTGACACCTTATTATGCTGCTTGAATATCTTGGATAGCACATAAAGGAGTAAGTATTACTTGAATGCTATAAGAAAAAAGATTAACTTGTGTGCTTTTAGCCGTGACCTATGTATAGTCAAGAAAGGATATTAAGTATGTTAAAACATGATTACAAAACCAATAGTTGAGGAAATAAGTAATTTGGAAGGTTAGACATAAACTTAAGGGAGGGAAGGATCCATCTTGGAAGGCACATCTTCCCCCATCGACGTTTTATTCGGTAAAATAGGGGAGGAAAGGAACCAATTTACTACCATGGGTTAAGGTGTTTTGGAGATTATTTTGACACCTAAAATTCACTAAATTTAATGGTTAAGGGACTGTTTTGGTGGATCACCTTGATTGATAAGTTTTAAGGCCTTAAGTTGCTTGTTATGATGAAATATGAGCGTTTATGGGACTGTTTTGTGTACTTCCTTTTATTGAACATGTTTATGTGAAAATAACACTTGGATATGTTTACTTGAAGCAGTGAAGATGTGATTAAAGGTGTAACCACTAGGAATGGCTGGAGGACTCAAACAAAAGCTCGGAACTACCGAGAACAAAGTGGATTACATTCATTAGATCGTCATATAAGTTCGGTTGACATGTATAGCTATATTCTTGGTTTAATTGACAAACGGGAAAAGTTAAGGGCTGAATAAATTAAACCTTGGGAACAATAGAGGCTGTTAAGGGTAAAAGAAGACATGAGAATAAATTTTGAGCGCTGTTTATTGGCTTAGGACCGAAAACAGTGGGCTGATTCGGCACATTATGAAAAATAGTCTTGTCCGGCTTTTATAACCACGTAACATCATTTTTAATAAATGGGTAAAAGATAATAGACCTAAGCTAATAAGTCGGTGAAAGAATTTCGGTAATTAAACCTGTTTTGGGGTTAAGCCATGGGGGTTCAGATGTCACGGTACGAATCTAAAATTTTCAGCTTTGCATTATGAATAAGTTATGACCCGGAATTATTTGATATTCCTAATACCCACTGCATACTGCATTATGCATCACATGCATGGCATGACACATTTTTAAGGAAAATTCAGTTTTTAAAAGAAAGGTAAAGAGAGTTCATAAAAACCCATAATGAAAGTTCGGTCTTTGCGATTGATTCCAATTATGTTCTGTTCTTACCGATTACTCCATTGGGGTGGCCAGTAGACCCCTATGAGATATATGTTCTGTTCTGCCCGGTTATTCCACTAGGATTTCCAGTAGACCCTTTTGGGTATATGTTCTATTTTGCCCGGTTATCCCGTTGTGGTGGCCGGTAGACCCATGTGAGGTATAAGTTATATTCTGCCCGAACGCACATTGCGGTAGCTGGTAGACCCTTCGGGGATATGATTTATTCGGACTCACATGCTATTATCCTGTTCTGACTCATAGGGATATTATTCTGATGGAATCACTCGTAGTAGACCGTTCATACAGAGAAAAGCAGAGGCCATGGCTATATTGTTTTGTTATGTTCTGTTATGTTCAGTTTTGTTCTGTTCTGCCCTGCATAGTTCTCTTCTGTTCCGTTCTGCATGTCTTCATGCGGCATTGCATTGCATGAACCTCAGCTCGTAGAAGGATGGTATGTTATAGATGATAAGTTTAACAGCATAGATTTTATCCGACGGGTATGACATTTAAATTAAATCCCTACACTTGTGGGTTTATGGTCTTATTTATTGTTCTGATATGTTTCGGTAGAATGATGGGATACTTGCTGGATGATTTTATCACTCACACTTTATTTATAATTTTTCAGAGCCTCAGGAGCCAGTGATAGAGTATGTAAAGGATGAGCCGCAGGTGCCCTACCCTTGAGAGACGCTGGAGACTAGGATTTGATATTCTGTTTTTTGTATTATTGACTATTTGGAACATTTTGGGACTTTGGTTTATAGTTTGTAATATGTAAGACGCTATGGACGATGTCTGATTAATGTCTTAATTCTGCCGTTTATTACCACTGTTGATGTTTTCAACCAGCAGTCCATGGCGTAATCACGGGACAACACTGGTATCGAATCGACGCCTTGTACTTTCCTCAACGAAGTATTGCGGGTGCACCGTATGTGGGTGTAGCCCAGGTACGGGGCGCTACAGGTGGTATCAGAGTGTTATACCCGTTAAAAAAATGATACAAAAATAAATAAAATATGGTATAATACTTATATATATATATAGAGAGACAGAGAGAATCGGAAGAAACCCTTCAAATAACCCCCCATCATTAAATTGTTTTAGCCATTAATCTCCTATCTACTTGAGAAATGAAACATTCACTATTGTCAATTATAAGAAGGGGCCAAACGGCCATGTGCTGGGAAGAAAAAGAAAATTGTGAGCAAAGTTAAAAAGGTGAGAAAGGGAACTGAGAGGGAATAGAAAGAATAGAGAAAAGGAAGGAAAAGGAAAAGAAAGGAAAAAGGAATTGCACCACCAACACCACCACCACAACCACTACAACACCACCAAAATTGTTAGCTTACAACCAAAAGGTAAGTGACCACTCTCTTTTTGCGCTAATTTTATATATGTAGTTTGATTGCTATATGCTTCATTTATTATTTATTTGCATGTTATAATTCAATTTTGATATATTATATGTTTTGGTTGTTTTCTTTGTAGCGTAAGAAAGGTTATGCATATGTTTAAATATATATGTTCGACTGTCATTTCAAAATTTTAAGTTTAAATGTGTTAATTAGAAGTTTGGTAGTTAAATTGGTAATAGAATTGAGATTGGATATTTTAATTTAGGTTGAAGAAAGTAAAGGAAAAAAAGGCCTAGAATTTCATTAGCAGGCTGGAAGACAAAATAAAAAGGGGATGGTTTCGAAGTGGGCTGGGGGGAAGGCTGATGGAAGTTGGCCCAATAGAAGGAAAATGAAAAAAAAAAGAAGAAACAAGCCTGCATAGCTGCCGAAAGGGGGGAAACTAGGCTGGCTGTGCGCGGGCTGGGGTTTGAGTCTTGGGCAGGGGCGGGCTGGGGGCTAAGGAGGGATTTGGGTTGGGGTTGTAAATAAAGGGAAGGAAAGAGTTGGTTTGGGGTTTTATTTTGTTTTGGGTTTTAAGTGTAGTTTTAATTTAGAAAAAAACAGTAATTCTTCTTTATAAAAAAAACTGATTTTTGTAAATTAACAAGAAACTGTATATTAAATAAAAACTGAAAATTTAGTATAGGAGTTGTGGCCATTAAAATGAAAAGAATAAGTAATTAAATCATTTTCTCAAATGTTAAATAAAAATAAAACTAAAATCAGATTTCGATTTATTTTAGAAAAATATATTTTATTACATATAAATTCAAAATATCTAAACTATATTTAAGGATACTTAGGAAACCAAAAGTTAAGATAGATAATTTCTTTAATAGGTAATTTGATTCATATTTGTATATAAAAGAGCAATAATTTAGAATTATTTAAGAGAGACAAGAGAAATTTTTGAAATGTGGAAAAGAGTGGAGAAAAGAGGAAAAGGAGAAAAGTGTGTGGTGCGGCATATTACATTGCATTTCTTGGCACGTGCATTGTCCTTCAGGACGTGTGGCCCTATGAGGAGTGTGGTCCTTCGGGACGTGTGGCCTGATGAGGCATGTGGTAGGATCACCTCGAGGTTCATGCATTGCACGGTAGAGAGACATGCATTCGTATATTGAGATGTCGTTGTGTGTGACACAAGCATGCATCATGACATCGCATAATTGTTGTGCTGTGCTTTTATTTATTTACTTAGTTATTCATGTTTATACATGTGCCACGTGTTGTTTGTTGCCATATATGAAATTGTTCGGAAAGATGCAGAAACCTACTGGGTGATATTTCTATATCACTCACCCCTTTATTTTTCATCAGGTGAGCAAGAGTACGACTACATATACATAGAGGACGGAGCTGAGTTCGGGCAGTGGGGTAGTTAGAACAAGAAGATTTTACTTTGGCAGTTTTATTTCCTTTATGTTGACGTGTAATAATGAATTTAGACATGATGCTTATCTGATGTTGGAAATTGAAACGTTGAAATAAAATGAATGTTTATTTTATTTATTTCGTTTCCGCTGCGAAGTTTTCTACGACTGCTGACATGTAAGAGAATTGAACAACGCTTTGTAGTTCTCGTAGCAGACTACGGCGGGTGCACCGTTTCTGATGTAGGGTTTGGGAGCTGGGCGCTACAGGTGGTATCAGAGCCGAGGTTCCAGATCCGTCTCGAAGACGCAGTATTAACTAGATCACTTAGACGTAAATTACCAAAAGTTAAGATAGATAATTTAATTAATAGGTAATTTGATTCATAATTGTATATAAGAGAGAAATAATTTAGAATTATTTAAGAGAGATAAGAGAAATTTTAGAAATGTGGAAATGAGTGGAGAAAAGAGGAAAAGGAGAAAAGTGTGTGGTGCGGCATATTACATTACATTTTATGGTACGTGTATTGTCCCTCGGTACGTATGGTCCTACGGGACGTGTGGTCCTATGGAACATGTGGCCCTATGAAGCGTGTGGCCCGATGGGGCGTGTGGCCTAATGAGGCGTGTGGTAGGATCACCTCGAGGTTCATGCATTGCACGGTAAAGATACCGGCATTCGTATGTTGAGATATCGTTATGTGTGACACAAGCATGCATCATGACATCGCATAACTGTTGTGCTGTGCTTTTATTTATTTACTTAGTTATTCATGTTTATACATGTGCTACGTGCTGTTTGTTGCCATTTTTGAATTGTTCAGAAAGAGGCGGGAACCTACCAGGTGATATTTCTATATCACTCACCACTTTATCTTCCCCAGGTGAGCAGGAGTAGATAAATTACCAAAATACCCTTATTTATGAATTTCAGAACAATAACATCGCTGAGGCCTTGGTCACTCTGACGAATATTGTTGCTCACCAGCAGCAACAACTGAATCAGCAGATTCCTCCACCACCACCGCATCAGGGTCTGAGGTTCTTTTACAAAGAGATGCAGAATACCCGAGCTCCTACCTTTCGGGGCACATCGAAATCGGAAGATGCTGAGATTTTGTTGAAAGAGATGTCTGATCACCTCCGACTTTTGCAGGTGCCCGTTGATCTGAGGGTAGAAGTTGTAGTACCTTTTTTAATTGGAGATGCTGAGGTTTGGTGGCGTAGTGTTGACATACGGTTGACTGCACCGATTACCTGGGTGCAGTTCTGTGAAGAATTCAGGAGATATTATGTCCCTAACAGTGTGTTTCTACATCAAATGGCAGAGTTTCAGGCTCTGACTCAGGGGAGTATGTCAGTAGCGGAATTACGTTGAGAAGTTTCATGCTCTGGGGCAGTACGTGCCGCCTACTATGACTGATCAGAGACTGAAGATGTTGAAGTCAGAACTGGTTTGAGATCTGAGATACAGACTGGGCTGGTGAATGCGAGGGCTCGGATGTTTGACGATCTATTGGAAGCATGTCGGGAAGTGGATGGAGATTTCAGAAGGGTGAGTGCTGAGGATCGTGGCAAGAGACCACAAGATGATTTTGGATCAGGTAAGTCTGGGACGTCAGCCTACAGAGTACAGTTTATGTCACCGCAACAGCAGCCGCATGGAAACTTTGGACAGCCTCAGTGGAATGCAGGACCGCCAGCGCCATGTGCTTACTGTGGCCAGAATCATACGGGTGAATGCTGGAGGAAGAACAATGTCCGTTACAAGTGTGGTAAGATTGGACACTACGCAGGGAATGTCCTGAGCAGAAGGCAGTGCCACAGCAGCTGCAGGGTGGTCAGCCGAAGGGAAGGACGAAGACGATTGCCAGAGTACATGCCATGACTGATCTTGAGGTGGAAGCGACAAACGAAGTTGTGACAGGTACCATTTAAATAATTCAGTTATTTAATTGTTATACGTGTTTCATTATATGTTAAAAACTTGCGTATTTATTTAGTCCTTGAATTACGATAGGATCAATCCTGGTTAATGAAGTACCGGCTAATGTACTTTTTGATAGTTGTGCGAGCCACTCGTTTATCGCAAAGAGATTCGTGAAGTATTTGGACATGTTTTTAGAATGGTTAGAAAATCCTGATCGAGTGCAAGCTGCTGGTGATACAGTGATAATCTCACATCATCAGTACAAAGGGTGTAAATTGAAAATTGAGGAACAGATGTTCACTACTATGCTTATTCTGATTCACTTAAACGATTTCGATGCCATTCTTGGGATGGACTGGCTGGCGGAGCATCATGCGAATATAAATTGCCGGCAGAAGAAAAGTCAGTATTAGAGGTCCGGATGCAAAAGAGGTGGTGTTTCAAGGGAAATTTAAGTTGAAGAAGGTTGTGAAGAAAATCTATCTGACTGCAGTGCAGGCACATCGGATGCTGCAGAAAGGCGCAGAAGGTTTTCTGGTATATGCAATGGACTCGAAGCAAGAGGTGCCGACAATTGATCAAATTCTGGTAGTGAACGAATTCAAAGATGTGTTTCCAGATGAGTTACCGGGTCTGCCACCAAGTCGCGAAGTTGAGTTTGAGATAAATCTCATTTGAGGAGCCGAGCCAATCTCAGAGACACCTTACCGTATGGTTCCGACAGAGTTAAAAGAATTGAAAGATCAGTTGCAAGAGCTTCTTGATCGGAAGTTTATCCGTCCGAGTGTTTCACCGTGGGGAGCTCCGGTGTTGTTTGTCAAGAAGAAGGACGGAAGCTTGAGACTGTGTATTGATTATCGTGAAATCAATAAGATCATGATAAAGAATAAGTACCCACTCCCTCGGATTGATGATTTGTTTGATCAGCTGAAAGGCGCAAGAGTGTTTTCTAAGATTGATCTGCGGTCCGGGTATCATCAGCTGAGAGTTAAGGCAGAAGATGTAGAGAGACAGCGTTTCGTACCCGATACGGTCATTATGAATTCTTGGTGATGCTGTTCGGTTTGACTAATGCTCCAGCTGCATTTATGGACCTGATGAATACTGTATTCAGAGAACAGCTGGACAAGTTTGTAGTTGTTTTCGTTGACGACATTCTGGTGTACTGTTCGAGTAAAGAGAAGCATGCTGAACACTTGAGAGAAATACTGGAGACTTAGAGACAGAAGAAAATGTACGTTAAGTTCAGCAAATGCGAATTCTGGCTGCAGAGCATGGCATTTTTGGGACATGTAGTATCGGAGGAAGGGATATCACTGGATCTGAAGAAAATAGAGGCAATCACTGAATGGCCACGACCAACAAATGTGACTGAAGTGAGAAGCTTCTTGGGGTTGGCTGGCTATTACGGAAAGATCGTGGAAGGATTTTCAAGCATTGCAGTTCCGTTGAGTCGATCAACGCAGAAAAAGATGAAATTTGAATGGACTGCTGAGTGCGAGAGGAGTTTTAATGAGTTGAAGAAGAGACTGACCACAGCACCTGTATTGACGCAGCCCTCTGGTTCGGATGGGTTCGTCATATACAATGACGCCTCCAGGAATGGACTGGGTATGTATATGATTTCAAGTTTGAATATTATATACATGTCAAGTTGTGGTCTAATTTTTTTATTACAGGTTGTGTACTTATGCAAGAAGTCAAGGTTATCGCATATGCCTCTCGACAATTAAAGGCATATGAGTGGAATTACCCAACTCATGATCTTGAGTTGGCAGCGGTAGTATTCGCACTTAAAATATAGAGACATTACCTTTATGGAGCAAAGTGTGAGGTTTCACGGATCACAATTGTCTGAAATACCTATTTACACAAAAGGAGTTAAATATGCGACAAAGAAGATGGTTAGAATTGCTGAAGGATTACGATCTGACCATCAGTTATCATCCTGGAAAAGCAAATAAAGTGGCTGATGCATTGAGCCGGAATCTAGTCATGCAGGCCAGACACCGCTAGAGAGAGAGAGATGGTTGAGTTCGATCTTGATATTGTTGATTCCACAACAAGTGTTTGGGCTACACTTACTATTACTCCTACATTGGTGGAGCAGATTAAGGAGGCACAGAAAGAAGATGCTGATTTGAAAATGGTTTGTGACCGAATGCTGACTAGTCAAGCGGATGGCTACCAGGTACATGATGACGGGAGTCTATGGTTCCAGGGAAGACTGTGTCTACCGAATAGAGAGGAAATACGGAAAGAGTTGTTGAAAGAAGCTCATAATTCTAAGTTATCTATCCATCTGGGAGCGACAAAGATGTACAATGATCTCAAGAAACAATATTGGTGGTGTGGGATGAAGCGTCACATTGCTGAATACATCGAGAGATGTTTAGTTTGTCAGCAGGTAAAAGCTGAGCACCAGAGACCTGGAGGGTTAATGATGACATTGGAGATACCTGAATGGAAATGGAGCACATCACAATGGACTTTGTTGTGGGACTTCCGAGAACTCGTAATGGCAATGATATGATTTGGGTAATAGTAGATCGGTTGATGAAGTCGGCTCATTTTCTACCTGTGCCGAGTAATGTAACTCTGGAAAGACTTGTGACTCTGTATATCGACAACATTATCAGCTTGCATGGAGTGCCAGTAAGTATCGTATTGGATCGAGATCTGAGAGTTACATCTAGATTTTGGTCGGCATGCTAGAGGGATTGGGCACTGATTTGCGTTTGAGTATGGCATTCCATCCACAGACAGACGGGGCAGTTTGAAAGGACAATTCCGACATTAGAAGATATGCTGCGAGCTTGTGTCTTGGATTTTAAAGGAAATTGGGATAGCATGGTGAAACTGATCGAATTCTTTTATAACAATAGCCATCACAACGCTATTGGTATGGCACCATTTGAGGCGTTATATAGTCACAAGTGCCGGTCGCCGGTGTACTAGGATGAAGTTGGGGAGTGAGCTGTCACCGTGCCAAAATTAATTGAGTAGACTAAGAAAAGATCAAGATTATTCGTGAAAGGCTCAAAGTTGCTCAAGACCGGAATAAAAGCTGGGCGGATTCCAAAAGGCGACTGTTAGAGTTTGTAGTAGGAGAAAAGGTATATTTGAAGGTAACATCATGAAAGGGGTGGCGCAGTTTGGAGTAAAATTGAAATTGAGTCCTCGTTACATTGGCCCCTACGAGGTACTCGAAAGAGTTGGAACACTGGCTTAAAAGTTGGCTTTACCCCCGGCGTTAGCTCAAGTTCACAATGTATTTCACGTGTCGTAATTAAGAAGGTATGTTCCGGATCCGAGTCACATACTAGATGAAAGATCGTTGAAAGTTAGACCTGGCGTGACTTACGAAGAGGTTCCGGTAAAGATCGTAGACCGTAAAGATCAAGAGTTGAGACGGAGAATCATATCATATGTCAAAGTTCAATAGAGCAACCATGCTGAAAGAGAAGCGACATGGGAACTCGAAGAGCAAATGCATGAGAAGTATCCGCATCTATTTGCATAAGGTACGCAAGTTTTGAGGTCGAAACTTATTGTAAGAGGGAGAGACTGTTATACCCGTTAAAAAATGATACAAAAATAAATAAAATAAGATATAATACTTATATATATATATATATATATTTTTTGTAAACACACTTTTTTTATTTAAGAAGCCTCACTTGTGGTCGAGGTAAACCATATTATAATCGTCATTGTATGAAAATAAATGCAACAGTGAACTAATGATGGCTAATCTCCAGTCGTATATGATATGCCGCATTAAAACCTTGCCAAGTAAAACCACCCTTGTGGATAAAACCTTGGCGAAGGAAAAAGCGTTCATATTTATACGGCTGTTGAAACGGCCAAAGCTAAAGAAAATTGAATACAGTGGAGTGCCTCTATGATGACAGACGTAGTTGCTGCATGATACCAGCTTTGTGACCGTGATGGAGTAAGTTTGGCATGCACCTCAGCAAAGGCAAAGGAAGTTGATATTAGATATGCAATGACAATACAATGGAGAGAAAACTTTCAAACGAAAGCCATACCCAAGACGCCTTGGCTCAGCTTGAACCAAGGCGACAGCAGCTGTAGCGGGCATCTAGGTATAAGAAAAAGTAGCTTCAGGAATGAGCCCCTCAATTTTGACGGAGAGCACTTGCATCCGCACGTGGTATTTGTTTGAAGTAGAATCCGCTATGATAGAGCCAACAGAATAGTAAGACAACTATATGCGTATAAAGTAAAGTTGTGAACTTTCTGCATGCATAAAATGATGACTTATGAAAAAGAAACACATCAGCGTTGCCTGTGACTGATATGGGCACAAGCAACGTAAAAGATGTAGCGCCAACACAATGTGAGACATTTGTCAACATCGGAAAGGAGGCAGCTGAAGATCCGTGCATAGAGCTCCGCGAACTTCGCACGGAAGTTCATGAAGAGACGTGTAGCGCTGCAACCCGGCTGCTCTGTAACCATGTCGTGCTAGCCAATGAGAGGTTGTATTGGCTTCCCAGAGACAATACTGGAGTGTTGATTGGTTTAGCTCAAGAACTGTCTTGCACGCTAAATATCCGCCGCCAACCAACCTGTTAGTGGCCGAGATCCGGCCAACAAGGTGATCATAGGTTGGCAGTCCGTCTCCAATATTATGTTGTTATACTCTTGTGCAAAGTGAATCAATGCAAATGTCATGGCTAGTAATTCCGCCCTTAGAGGCCCAACCAACGGCAGTGAAAAACATATAGCCGAAAGCATGTGTCCTTGGTCCATTCTCAAAACCGCTCCTCCTGCTGCTAGGTTTCGTCCTACGGTGGCGTCAACGTTTAACTTCAGTTTGCCCGACGGTGGCAGCTGCCAGCGGATAATGCTCAGTCGTTTAGTGCGCAATGTTGGAGAAGAATGAAGGTCTATTATATGTGGGATTGAGGTGGCAAACTTTTTCCCATTCATGGCGGAACACCATGTGCATATAGCCATCTTGGTCTTACTGTATAAACGCGCATAATCGAAATGCTCTTCACCAAACCTGCTGGCCGCGTATGTTTTCCATATTTCCCAAGCAACAACCGAAGGTACCATTGCTTTAAGTTGTCCCAGCATTGATGTTCGAGTTGATGTTCGCCACCAACGAAAGAGGTGAACCTTAATGGTACGAGACAATGGCATTGGTCCGGAGAAAATAGCTGCCATTTCCATCCATAGTGGTCGGATTTTTGAGCATTGGAGAAATACATAGTCTTGATCATCATTATCCGTATGACAAAAAACACATTGTGATGGATATGGCGTCAACCAATAGCGCAGGTTGTTAACCATTGGGCGGGAGCAATTCCAAAGTCGCCATAGAAATATTTTTTGACCCGGGTGAGAATTTTTCCACCAAATATAGCGTGTTTCAACCATAGAGAGACCATCTTTCGCAATTAGTGAGTAGGCCGATTTAATAGAAAATTGCCCATTGTCATCCGGCACCCAATGAATGATATCATGCGTCCTTCTAATATTCAACTCCATGAAATCATGAATGCTACATAGTCTCTTCCACGTTGACGAATCATAAATGTGAGAATAAATAGAAGAACGATGTCCATATTTTCACCTACAGAATTCAGCCCATAATGTATTTGAGTGGAATATTTCCACCACAGTTGATAATCATAAGCTTTTTGAACATATGAAAGATTGCGAATACCTAATCCTCCCTCTTCAGTTGCGCGACAGATTGAAGGCCAAGACTGCCAATGATGTCTACTTTTCTAAAGAAACGATGCCATTTTACGATTTAAAGTATTAATCACACTTTTTGGTAGGCGTGAACTCGCAATGAGATGCGTGGGAATCGTATTTAGCGCATATGTGATGAGTATTATCCTGCCAGCCATCGATAGTAATTTGTTCGACCAAGATGACAAATTAGCCTCAAAGTGGTTGATGAGAGGAGTGCAATATCTGGATTTGTTGATTCCCTTATGCAAATATGATCCAAAATACTTAATGGGCAATGATGTCGATCGCATGTCCAAAATATCCGATGAAGTACTAACCGAGACCCCAAGCCTGCAACAAATTAGCTTTTGTTATAATTAACTAGCTGTCCGGTGGCTTTTGCGCGAGCTGGCATAGATTGATGGAGTTGGAGCTGTCCTTTCATTATGGGCATGCTTCAAATGTGGTAAATATGTACTCTTTTTCCTTCGTGCAGGATTTTATCCACAAGAGTGGTTTTGCCTGCCAAGGTTTTGACGAGGCATATATACCACATTTGAACATTCCCCCTCCAAACAACGTGTATTATGGAGCTGTATTTTCCGACCACTCAGTAGTAACATTCGACTTTGTTATGACTTTATTTGTATCAAAGGTATTCCTCCGCCATAAGTGAGGGTTTTTTACTTAAATAAAATATGGAGACGTGGGCTCCTTTGATATATATATATATATATATATATATATATATATATATATATATATAAAATGGTGGTCACAGCCTACTTCATTTTATTATGAAATGTTCCTTCACTTACGGCAGAGGAATACCATGAAATAAAAGTGCATAATTCAAAAGAATGAAACAACTCAAAGGATGAAAAATTGTACAGTGTAAGCCGTAGAATCTAGTGTAGATGAAGGTATGCCCATATTGAATATGCCTCATCAAAACCTTGGCAAGCAAAACCACCCTTGTGGATAAAATCTTGCACGAAAGAAAAAGAGTACATATTTATCCAATATGTGATATCAATGTGGAACATAAGATAGTATTCAGGGACCCAAAGCCAATTCCACCGCGGTGGTGATCCGCCATCGTTCTCCAAAGCAGGCCATGCAAGACAAAGGAGAATCGCAAGTATATGCATGAAACATCGATAAAATATAAATCCATGTAGGAGCAACAGCGTACCCAGCCTGCCTGCATCCAGAAGAATGCAGGCAGCAAATGCATGAATATGCCAATCAATATGGAAGACGGTAGGAATGTCAAGTATGAAGAATATGACTTGTAGGAACATCCAGTGCAACACATCTTTGGACTAGAGATGGGAGTGTGCCTTGGGTGAAGGTGCACGTCATAGCTGTCATGCACGTCATAGCTGTCATCATACCATGTTGTGCCAAATAATGTGCAGGTAAGTTCGCTTCTCGATATGTATGGCCAACTGCTGTATTAGTCTGTCTAATCAACAAATATAGCCGACGTAAATGATAATCATGTGGTGTGAGCATGGAATCTAACTCCCGGCAATCGTCTATAACACAATGCAAGGATGTGAGGATAAGAAATATAAGAGGCCAAAATACGGAGCCTGTGTTTCCGCTGCAAATGGTCGAACAAGAGGTAATCTAAAGGTAATAGCACCGAGACAAGTACCACTGGAATCACGCAAAATCGCCCCGCCCGTAGCAAAATAACGTCCAACAACTGCATCGATATTTCTTTTCAAGCGGCCAGAGGGGGGGACATCCAACGTATTACTTGTACTCGTTGCGGCCTAAGAGGCGGTACAAGGCCACCAGCTGTAGAGAGTTAGAGCCCAGTGCAAGTTTAGTACCGTCAATTGTTTTCCTCCAAGAATAAAGATCAGTACGTATCCTTGACATTGACTCAAACATCATCCAAGAAGAGTCATCATTATGTTTGATTGACATGTAAGAGAACCAAATATTATCTAAAATAATGCCCAGGGCTATTATGCGTAAAACACCCATCAATGCATGTGAGGAAGAAGACAACCACCAATCCATTAAGTACGGCTACAAATCCATAGATCACAGATATACCCCATTCAAACAGTCCGCAAAAAAATATCCAAACAGGACAGATGCATTGACAATGTATAAATAAATGTGAAACTGTTGCCGACGCTGATTTACAAAATGGACATTGTGTTGGGGAATATCCATGAACGTGGGCTCCTACATTTTCCACCACCAAACGTCCTTCACTAGGGTTTAGGCACAAGGAAAAAGACTTCCCTTTGCTTCCTTAGTGATGAAAACAATTGGTTCAACGAGTAAGAACCAAGACTTAAAGATGGTCGTTGATTAGGCAAACCGAGCAATGGCATCACCTTCAAAATGCTCAACTTTGAAGGATATTAACCCAGGTTTTTACTGCCAAACCAAGAAAACAAAGTCTCACAAGACACGGCGAAAAGATCAAGTTTATTTCATAAATGTTCTGCGCTTCCATCACATGGACAAGGGCTCTATTATAGACTGAATTTCGTCCCTTTCAAGCCTTGAAATGACTAGATATTATCTTAGAGAAACTACCTATTAAATGTTTAAAAATCTAAATTTTTTTGAAATGCAAACTAAGATAAATTCCAGCAAAAATTTGAATTGCTTGTAGAATGTCAATTCCACTATCCAGCCGTGTGTGTGAGAGCCAATGGGAGATTTGGAGACTTGATTGGATGAATAGAAGGTTGTTGGAGTTGAATTCAAAGTTTGCTAGACGATTGAATCCAAATTGAATTTGAATTTGAATTCAAATTTGGATCTAATCTCGTTTTTCCTTCAAGTTGGCGTGTGTTTTGAGCTCCAAGGATGGTGAATGACTTGTCTTGCATCTTGAAATTCAAATCTCAAATTAGTTGGAATTTGAAATTCAAATCATTTTTGAATTTGAATTCAAGTTTAACGTCAAACTGATCTCATCTTTTTTGAAATCAAGTGGGGCACCCCTTTCCTTGTTTGTTGGAGATAATGTTGAGCTAATTTGAGAAGAATTTCCAGGTTGGGCCATATTTGAAATTGTCCTTGCTGAGAATGACAAACATTCCTTTTGTCTCCTTATAGGGCACACGCCTTTAGAAACCATCTTGTGGACCTCCGTTTGGCATGAAACTTGGCATGTACCTGCTTTCCTACAAGGCAAACACATAGAAACAAGGATCACAAGAAAACAAAACAATATACATACATACATACATATATATACATACATACATACATACATACATATATATACATTTTTTTTTTATTAAAAAATTTTTATTTAAAATGAAAGCCTCCCTTATGGCGGAGGAAAACCATATTACATCAGTTCAAAGTAAACGAACAAATGAAATAACGAACTAAGAATGACATATCTCCAGTCATATATGATATGCCGCATTAAAACCTTGCTAGGAAAAACCACCCTTGTGGATAAAACCCTAGCGAAGGAAAAAGCGTACATATTTATATGACCATCATCGAAATGTATAAAATGATATTCTGTGTACAAATATTGATATGCTTCTAGTTGTCGTAAATATTGACAGAATGCTGAAGTACGAGTCCACCATGGCGTCTCATCCAGAGGGTCAGACCACATATATATATATATATATGTACATATATATATATATATATATGTACATATATATATATATATGTACATATATATATATACATATATATATACATATATATATATATACATATATATATGTGTGTGTGTGTATGTACACACACACATACATATAAATATAAAAATATATTTTTTCCTGCTCCAGCGAATTCACTAGCCGCCACACACACACACACACACACAAATATATATATATATATATATATATATATATATGTATGTATTTTTCTTAGATAAATGGGCCTAGCCCCCGAATTTTAATAGCTTTAAACCTCATTTTTGGTGGAGGAAAACCATATTACAAAGCAAATCACGACATAACAATAAATAGCAACTGTATGGCCTATATCTATTGCTATAATCAAAAAGGGGCCTTGTTGCTCAGACTGAATATGATATGCATCATTAAAACCTTGGCAGGAAAAACCACCCTTGTGGATAAAATCCTGCACGAAGGAAAAAGAGTACATATTTATCCAGTCTGAAGCCTTACAATGAAATCGAAAGATCAATATCCTCCAACGATCACTTATGGAATCCAAGTTGTCGCCGGTTATAATGAGCAGTATCCTCCAACGTTCCTAAAGCAAGCATGCACGAAAATGAGAGTGGTAGTTAGTCAAAGACCTTATCATATGTTGAAAGAGCAAATCCAATGAGACAAGGAAATGTAAAGAAGCATACCCTACCTGCCTACATATTAATATGTAGGCAGGAACATAGAATCGAAGCATTAGTGTCAAAACCGTAAGTATGGGGTGTGCAAGTCTGTGCTGAGACAACCCCGAGCTACCGGTGGGAGCCTGTTTTTATGCTTGTATTCTAACAAAGATGTGAGTGTCAAGCCCAATGAAGCGAGATGACGCGCCACCGAATTTGTCTCACGTGGGATATATTGCCAAGTTGATCGCGTGAGATGTAAGAACATGCGCAACCAATCGAGATCTACCCGCATTACTCCCATGACCGAATGTCCCTTATCTAGCATGTGTATTAACTCTAAATAATCTGTCTCCAAGATGAAGCTATGATATCTGGTAGCATAAAAAATCGTAACATACAGCGCTGCCTGAAGCTCTGCATGTAAAGGGGATAGACATGGCAACGAAAAAGAAATCGCTAAGAGCAGTCTCCCTTCTGAGTCTCTTACAATCGCTCCAGCTGAAGCAGACTATCTCCCAGCCGCTGAATCGACATTTATTTTCTGTCTTCTTGGTGGTGGCGTCAGCCATCTAACCACTTTGGCTCTTGCAGTCCAAAATGTTGGTGAAAGATGTGCACTAATTAACGAGGGAATAGAAGCATCATATTTCTTCCCAGAAGACGCTGCACACCACGTGTATATATCCATGCGAATCCTTTCCTCTAGCCGTCGATGGTTGAAAGTTTCATTACCAATTGTTATTCCAGTATATTCTTTCCATATATTCCAACAAAGGATATGCGTAATAACCACCTTTAAATTCCCCAGCATCGTGCGGTTGGAGGACTTGAGCCACCAACTCATCAAATGAGATCTCAACGATGGCCGAATAGATATTGGATCATTAATCAGCCAGGCATATCTACACCATAACAAGGATATGGATGGACAATGAACAAATATATGATCAATGAGACCGTTAGCTCTCCTACAAAAAGGGCATATGGTTGGAAAAGCATTCGCAAAATTAGTTAGGTTCTCAGATATGGGCAATGCGCAATACCACAATTTCCACATAAACATCTTAGCGGATTGGTGAACTCCAGACCACCATATATAATGGCCTGAGATTAAGGTCACAGCTGCAGTGCAACACTCATTATAAGCACTCTTTAATGTAAATTGCCCTCGGCTATCAGGCTTCCAAGATAATCCTTCTCGACCCTCTTCTACACGGGTCATGCAAAAGTTATGGATACGACAAATACGCTTCAATTCTGGAGAATCATACAACATTTCTCTAAAATGACCCCTTCGGCCATACTTACAATGCATAAAATCAGCCCAAAGCGAGGCATGCTGCTGATATATCCACCACATCTTACAATCATATGCTTTTTGAATTGATTTCAGTTGTCGAATGCCAAGACCCCCTTCATCTGTTGGTTTACAAAGAGTCCTCCATGATCTCCAATGATGTTTAGCGCCCCAAAAGAAAGCAGCAAGCTTCCGCTGGATCTCAGCAATAACACTAGCAGGTAGCTTCAACACCGCAAATATATGAAGTGGTATTGACATGAGAACCGAACGTATTAGCGTTAATCTACCTACCACACTTAGAAGCCTATTTGACCATCTATTGAGTTTATTATTCACGTGATCCAGCAACATTTGACAATGTGACACCCGACAAACACCATGATGCAAAGGGACTCCCAAATATTTAATTGGCAAAGAGGATAACCTCATTCCAAGAGATGCTGCTACTCTGACGCCCGAAAGTCCACTGCTTACAACCACTTGACTTTTATTAAGATTAACTTGCTGACCAGGTACCTGCTGATACCGTGTCAAGAAGTTCATAAAAAGCTGCATGTTACTGCTGGAATACGTTAGAAAGACTAACAAGTCATCTGCAAAACCAAAATGAGATGGGGTTGACAGTCTAGATTCTTCAAATCCACGAATATAACCAGATGATACATGCGCATTTAAGCCCCTGCTAAATCCATCAGAAGAAAGGATGAAAAGAAAAGGAGAAAGCTGATCCCCTTGCTTAACCCCGCGTCTAGGGCTGAAAAATCCACAAGGCTTACCGTTTACAAGGATTGAGCATTTCGTTGCCTCCAAATTGTTCATTATTAAGCGTACAAAGAACGGACAAAAACCCATGCATAGGAGCAGACGAGGAAGATAGTCCTAACTAACTCTGTCAAACGCCTTCGCCATGTCCAATTTTATGATTATGCGTCCTTCACGTTTGGACTTGTCCAGAATGTGCACCATTTCCTTTGCTAAAAGTACTTGGTCAGATACACCACGTCCCAGCATAAAACCTGCTTGTTCTCTTGATATCAATTTCGGTAGAACATGCCCCATTCGTGCTGATATAACACGAGTAACAACTTTAGACACAAAGTTAGTCAGGCTAATTGGGCGAAAGTCAGCATAAGTCGCCGGATTATTTATCTTCGGGATTAAGGTAATCATCGATGCTGCCATATCTTGTGGAACTTTTACACCTATGAAAAACTCCTAGACTGCTTAAAGTACGTCTAAGCATACAATGTCCCAACACTGCCGAAAGAATTTTCCATGAAATCCATCCAGACCTGCAACACTAGACGGATCTAGATTCCATATTGCTGCCTTAACTTCAGACAACTGCGGCATAGCTATCATTATCTTCATCGGTGATAGTAGGCGGAATAAATTTGAGAATGTCATCATGATTTTCTGTTTGCTCCTCTGCAAAAAAGATTTGCGTAGAATTGTACAGCAGCCTGTTGAATGGTGTCCTCCGTCACGCACTCATCACCATCAGATGAAATTATATGAGAAAGATATTGTTTGCGCCATCGTTCTTTTACCAATGCATGAAAATAAGAAGAATTTACGTCTCCTTCTTGCAGCCATTTTACTCTAGCCTTTTGCTTCCAATATTGACACAGCCGGTTTTGAACTTGTAATAAGACTGCCTTTGCCTCATGATATTTTGCTCGATTCCCTTCTGTTGGATTATTATCATATTCTGCTTCAGTAGATACCACTCTTGCTTCTGCATCCGCTGCTGCATCAAAAATATTACCAAATACATCCTTGTTCCACTGCCGTAGATCCTTCTTAAGCGAGTACAATTTTTGATACAAGCCTCTCATTCCACTAAACGTAGGGTAACTGCTCCATGTGTGTTTGATAAATGTCACGAAATTAGGATGAGATAACCAGACATCAAGAAAACGAAAAGAACTAGGGCCATTATTGGTTAACTTGCGGCAAGACAATAGCAAAGGTGCATGGTCCGACGTAGTGCGATTCAAATGATGCACGATCTGATTGCTAAACACATCAGAGAAGGACTTTGAGATAAAATTTCTATCTAATCGCCTCCACACTCGTCCTAGACCACGCTCGTCAGTCGACGTATACTTGGATCCATGATAAGGGACCTCCAATAATGATGATTGCTGAACCCAATTATTGAAGTTTGTCAATTGGCGTAGAGATGGCGTAGATTGACTTTTATGTTCATCTATAGATAGAAATGTATTGAAATCACCACCGACTAATAATGGATCATCAATATTCTGTGCAAAGGATAATAAATCTTCCCATAATAAGCGACATTGAGCAACCGTATGTTTGCCATAAACCGCTGACCACCAGAAGTTTATTCCAGTTGATACCAACCGGAATTTAATTGAGGTATGCTGAACTCCATTATATAAATCAATTTGTTGCAGCATTGAGCTCATCCAAAATATCCAAATGTTTGCATCCAAAGATGAAATAGCGTTAGAAAATCCAAGGGTCAAACGATAAAATTCCAATTTTTGAGGCTTTTGTTTTGGTTCTATTAACACAAGTAAATGTAAGTGGTATTGACGTACCAATGTTTTTATTCGGTTCAGGGATGTACGAATTCCCCGAACATTCCAAGATATGGCATTCATTGAGAAATATTTAGATCCAAGCTTGAAGCAGATCTAGTAGCCCGTGTTGTAAGAGGCGGCGGAGGCATGTCCTTTTTCTTCGTACGATGACGCTTAGTACTACAGTCCAATATACTCCCCTCAAGAGGATTCAATCTTTGTTCATTTAGTTGTTCAGCAGGTAAAGTGCCTACAGTCATTCTTCTTGTTATTTCATATGCAGTCTCCTGAAAATCTCGACCAACAGCGGGGACTGTTGCATTTATAATCTCTGTATCCAAGAAATGACCTGGTAGATCATGGTCTCCCATATCCAAAGGATCGCAGTATGTAGCCTGTTCTTGAATAATGCCCTCTTGCGGCTGTGGCACATCAATTTGCTGTATATGGGAAACTCCTTGTTGTAGCGTAACTTCATGATTGTGCGGGGAAAGTGAGTCTGGATGCTCCTCAGTTGAACGCTGCATCTCATGCTCTGACGGCTCATGGGTATCCTGAGCAATCACTTCTGTTGGACGCTTAAGTGGGTGATCTTTTTTTGGCGTCCATCTCTGAGGATGTGCAATATTATCCTTTTGTTTAGCCTTTATTTGCACAGGGTGTTGATTTTCCTGGACTGGTCCTTTGTCCTTAGCACAAGCCTGCAGCAAATGACCCAATGTGCGACACTTTGAACAATACTGTGGTTTGTTTTCATACACCACTGATTGGAAGAAGCCATAATCATGGCTTTGAATGTAAAGGCGGGCAGGGAGTTCCGCAGAGACATCTATTTCAATACAAACCATAGCCACTGATGGTCGCAGCAAATTGGTGGTCGCATTATCCCCCTTCAAAGGAGTGCCAATTAACCTTGCAACCTCAAAAAGTGCCTCCTGCTTATGCAAATACACTGGTAATCCCGGCAGCGATACCCAAACAAGCACAATCAGTGCGTCTACTTTAGGATCAAAATCATACGACCATTTGGTTAAGCGCATATAAAACCCTAGCACATTCCATGATCGGCGCGCAAAACACTGTATGTAATCCGATTCATTTTCAAAAGTGATCAATATATGCGTAGCATCAATTAAACTGACCTTCATGCCTAAAAATCTAACCTTTTCAAACCATGCACGTATAGATTCCAGTTTAGGTCTTCCATACCAAAAGGTACCCACCAGGCTGTATTTTAATGAGTCTGTCAATGAAGTGATTTCAGCCTTGGAAAAACTGATCGCTGGAATGCCCTTGTATTTAAACGGCTCATGAGGAGGAAGGGTGATCTTGAATGATCCCGCAACAATGGATGCAAACGTTGGTACAGACGATGGCAAATCCATAACAGCACCAATGTATGTCGATCGGAAAACAAAACTCGCAGACTAAAGAAGGCGAAGATCATTGCGGCGCCGCTAGGGGAGCCGGCATCGTCAGAGAAAATTTACTATATATATATATATATATATATATATATGTATGTATATATCTGTGTGTGTAGATTTGGGCTCAGACACTAAACAACAAGTTTTAAACCTCTCACCTATAAACTTGTGCAGAATTACCTTATTTATATCGTAATTCTTTTACGACCGGAATGGTGGTGCCCTCGGGTCAGGACCTTTTGCATAGAGTTTATAAAGAACAGAAAGTGCCGCCGAAACATTCATCAAAACGTTCGCATCATCGTCGTCACTCGCATATCTGGAATCAGAAAAAGCATGGCTGACTCTGCCTCATCTGTTGTCCCAAGTGAAGAACTATTGGAATGGCCAAAAAAGGAAAACCGACGTTTTCTACATGCTGTGTATCGTGTTGGTGATCTAGATAAGACAATTATTTTACGTTGAATACTTTGGTATGAAGCTGTTAAGGAAGAGACATGTCCCAGAGGAAAAGCACTCTAATGCTTTTCTTGGTTTTGGCCCAGAAGAGTCGCACTTTGTTGTGGAATTGACTTACAATTATGGAGTGGATAAATATGACATTGGGACAGGATTTGGCCATTTTGCTATCGCGTCGTAAGATGTGTACAAGTTGGTTGAAGTCATTAAAGCTAAGGGTGGAACTATCACTCGGGAGCCTGGTCCAGTTAAAGGTGGCAATAGTGTCATTGCTTTTGCCAAAGATCCTGATGGCTATCTTTTTGAGCTAATACAGAGTGGACCAACACCCGAGCCCCTATGTCAAGTGATGCGGCGTGTGGGTGATCTTGATCACTCCATCAAGTTTTATGAAAAGGCATTGGGAATGAGGTTGCTGAGGAAGATTGAAAGACCTGAACAAAAGTACACATTAGCAATGATGGGATATGCTGAAGAGCAGTGGCAGACGCAGCGGCTATTTTTTGGGGGGCAAAATTCACACTATGGGATCACCGTCCATCTTTTCGTACTCAATAGACATTCCATCGAAAATCCGGTAAAAACTCTCTTATAATATAGATATATGCAAATATTATAACATAAAATCTAAACCAACACATCCACTAATCAAAATGCAACAATAATAAGCAATCATCAACAATATCCAACAAAAGTTATTCATAAGCAACATTAGCAAGCAGCAATATCCAACAAAAGTTACTAATTTGACGCTCGACATACCTTTTATTTACGAAATGAAGGACGAGCAGCAGGAGGGATTATCGGTGGCCGCAACAAATTTCTTCGAGTTCCCAAATTCTGAAATTGTTGCATAATTTTTTCATTTGAAATGGTTTCAAAAACTTCCTTCTCGAAGTAACACAGTAAACAGTCCGATAGTAAGTCGTCTCCCAATCGGTTGCGGAGATCAGTCTTTATTATATTCATCGCAGAAAAACTTCTTTCCACACTCGCTGTTCTGACAGGTAAGATCAGTGCTAACTCGATGAGCCGATATACTAAAGGAAAGTAATTGTGATAATTCAACTCCACCATCTTTTTTGCAAGAACTCCAAGATTAGTAATATGAGAGAATACTTCATTTGATTTCATATCACCAATGTAACTTTTAAGTTCATGGTTGAGCTCAATTCGATCCATGGTAGTGAAATCATCTGGATATAACTCAGCAAGGTTGGGGCCTTGGGGGGAAAGGAATTGATCGAAAAGAAAATGTCAAATGTCAATTGGGTTGGCGGTAATGACGGAAAAATGGAGAAAATATTAAATTAAAGTTTATTTTTTTAATCATGGAAATCGGAAGGTAAAAGGTGTAATATTTATTGTTTTTTTATTTTCAAAAACCAGTTTGTTTTTTATATAATATATTTTTTAGTTACTTAAAAAATACAAATGTGTATATCTACTAATCAAAATTTTTTCCCTAGTTCCTAGTAACACATATATCACATATCATGAGATAGTTTTGGGATTGAAAAACAGATACCTTAAATTTAGATAATCAAAAATACAACTGCATCTACCTACTACCTAAATTTTTTCTCCGAGTTGGGGGGCGGCTGCCCCGTGCCCCCCCTCTGAACGCCCCTGCAGAAGAGTATGAAACAACAGTCTTGGAGCTGACCTATAACTATGGTGTGACAGAATACACCAAAGGAAATGCATATGCTCAGGTAGCAATCAGCACCAATGATGCCTACAAAAGTGGTGAAGTGTAAATCATGTGACTCAAGAGCTTGGTGGGAAGATAACCAGGCAAGCTGGACCAATTCCAGGAATCAATACAACGATTGTCTCTTTTGTGGATCCTGATGGCTGGAAAACTGTTCTTGTTAACAATGAAGATTTTCTGAAGGAGCTGGAGACGAAAGATTAAGAGAGTATCATGAAGAGTTTCTGTGATGAATAGATAAGGCTTTATCTTGTTATCTTTCATATATATCAGAGTGCATGTATAACTTTCCAAATTGAATATCTTTGCAGTTAAATAAGATCTGATATCGACTTACGGTATTAGTCGCTTCTAAGTTATGCTCTTGATAATCCCAAAAAAAAAATTATGCTCTAAAATATATATATATATATATGTGTGTGTGTGTGTGTGTGTGTATGTACACACACATACATATAAATATAAAAATATATTTTTTCCTGCTCCAGCGAATTCGCTAGCCGCCACTGCAGAATGCTTCCGCCTGGCCAAACGTCCCCAACCGCTCGATCTTTCGCCACTGTTCTCACCGGCTCATCACTGTCGGCGCTCAACCCTAAGCCGCAATCTCGATTCAAAGGTTTTCCTTTGATACAATTCTCAGCCGATGAGGTCAATTCCTTTTCTTGTGCCATTCAAGCATCCTCTTGTTGGATCCTTCTGGCATGGCCACCCAGGCATGACGGCAATTAAAAAATCTTTTGATAGAATCGGATTTTCCAGACCAGCTCACATTGTATTGATGGATAAAGCGCATGTTTTGATGCGATTTGAGCATGAATCTGACTACAACCGCTGTTTTCTTCGTCGATCATGTAGCATTCTTGGATACCCTATGCATGTGACGAAACATACATACGATTTTGATCCTCGATATGATGCACCAATCATGCCAATATGGATTGGCATGCTAGGCCTGCCCGTATATCTACATATCAACTAGCACTTTTCAGCATTGCCTCCATGCTTGGCTCTCCCATTCGCATGGACGTGGCAACACAACAACACTTCAGGCCATCGGGTGTTAGGGTTTGCGTGGAAACTGATGTATCGAAGGAGTTGCCAATAATACTTCATATTCAAAGTCATGATCGTTTTTTCAACCTATGATTTATGAGGACGTGTAATCTTTTTGTGCTACATATGGTATTTTAGGACATAAAACTGGGATTGTCAAAAACCTACATTGGCTCCTGTTGCGCCTCCTACCAAGCCTGATTCCCAGAAGACATGGATTGCAAAGCCAGGGCAGGAAAAATTGGATGATCAGGGGCTGCCTCAAAAAAAGGTTTCGGACCCTTCAGCACAAGTGATCATGGCACCTCCAGCTGCTCCCTCCAAAGTTTCTCGACTGTGCACCTTTTCGCAGAATTTAGATTTGTCAGGCCGTGCACATGATGATCTTCAGCAGGATATAATGCCTCGGATGAACCCCATATGCTGCATAGTGCTTCCGATTTTGAAATTTATTCTCCTGGGCATATTTCAAAGAGTGGTGGGATGCCCAATGGGTTGTGCAGTGAGTTTCAGCAGTTTTCGGATAATGTTAGTCGTTGAACCGTTTCTTTAACAAAACAGACTTCGGTTGATGAGTTGCTTCAACATATATTGCATCCTCCTGACATCTTAGATGGTTTTAGGTTTGTGCCGTATGTCAAAAAGAGGCACCGTCGACAACAAAGCCAGATTCCATGCCCTCCTCGTCAGGTGATCACTCATAGCTTTGCACGAACGTCATGCTCGCAACCTCAGGTTGTTGGAGAATTAAAAGTTTGGGATTAAAAGGTTGGGCTTTGGCCCATTAGGGAAGGTTGCAAAACTTGGTTGAGCAACTTACTTTGAGTTTAATTATGTTTAGTTTCCAATAATGAAAATCGAAAACTAATGGGTCCTTAATTATCTACGTAACGAGTAGTTAATTGTAGGCTTTGGAATCACTCAATTACAATACCGGGTGAATGAGAAATTAATGCTCAAAGTAGAAGAAAAACGTTGTTAATGGGTGACGTGTCCTATTCTTAGGAAGCTACATCACCCTTATGGAGGAATACCACATTGGATGTGCCCTTGGGGCGTGAGAAGTTTCTGACTGGAGGAAAAACATAGTTCGTTCTATGTAAAGTACATCGATCGATCACATCGATCGATCACATCGATCGATCGATGTCACTTCGATCGATCGATGTAATCGATCGAAGCCAGACAGAAAGCTTCAAGATCATTCTGCCTGACATCGATCGATAACATCGATCGCTCGATGTCTCTTCGATCGATCGATGTCACTTCGATCGATCGATGTGATCGATCGAAGTAGGACAGCGGACAAAATTTTTTCTGCTGAGCGGTTGTGTTTCAAACTTGAAACAAATGCTATCCTCCGGTATGTGATAAGATCAATCTGTTTTGATCTAATAGTGGCAGGGAAGGCAACTTTGATTCAACGGCTGAGATTTAAACTGACCTAACCGCCCAACCGAATGTGGTTTCCATCTAACGCTCCAGGTTTAATTCTACGAATCAGGTTTCAATCTAAAGGCTGAAATTAAACCTTCCAAAACTGAACAGGAAGTTTTGATCTAACGGCCTGTATCGATCTACGGTTTTGATCCGACGGTCACGGTTCCATCTGCGTAACCTATTCTCCAACCGTCTCCCCTATATAAACAGGGCATGGGATGCATTCTAAACACACACACTTGCTCTCTGCATTCGTAGCATACTGCATTCATAGCATTCGAGTTTTGCATCACGTCCAGGAGAAGTCAGGACATTCGAAGGTCCACAGTAGTTCAAGTTCAGCAGTGCCGCTCAACTAAACAGGTACCCGTTGTATCCTGGGAGACGGTTGCTAACGCCGGTTAGGCATAGTATATCGGAGCAATACGTCTTAAGGACAGAGTCCTCGACTTGCCCCGGGTTTGCGTTATTTTGTTGTTTCATACGCACACACTGTTCGTTTGCGTCTTGGTACAGGATTGATTGTCGCCAACAATCTGAAGACGTACTTGTTCAATTACTTCTGTACTGTTTTATTTACGCAAAGCAGTGTTTATACTGATTTGCAGTCTACTTCTACTCATTTCTTAAATCTGATTATGTTCTTATCTATACGTTTTGATCGAACTGAACAGGAATGGAAAACGAAAGCTCGAACTCTGTTCAAGGCTTTAATGGTGCTCACTCCGTGTCCGCACCTGACGGGGCAAACAATGTTACTGCCGGTGCGCCATTCAACACGGTTCCGTTGGCGCCTACTGGAGGGCCTCAGATGAATCCGGCTGCCACAGCTGCACACGTGGAGAAGCCGGAAAAGTTTGCTGGCAGTTTCTTTAACAGATGGCAGCAAAAGATGTTGTTCTATCTCATGGCGCTAGGATTGGCCAGGATGCTAAGCGAGGATCCACCCGTGGTTGAACCTGTGGAGGATCAAAATCAGAACATGCAGAATGCCTTGGGTGCTGAAGCTTGGGCGTATACAAATTTTTGTTGTTTAAATTTGATTCTGAGTTGCCTAGATAATACTACTATGGCGTGTTTTGTGCATATAAAACTGTAAAAGCTTTGTGATCGGCTTTAGATAAAAAGTATCGCACAGAAGATAATGCCAAGATAGAATGGATCGAAGATGAGCTGAGGGTACCATATCCATAGGCGAGGAGATATGAAGGGAGCTAAGCTTAAGGATTTTTGTACTGCTGAGATGTTTGTATTATGACTATGTTTGAACTCTTTGGAATGTGACTATGACGTTTTGTGAGACTACTACTTTGGGGACTTAGTTATTTCGTAATGCATGTTTAATTTGAAAAGTTTTAATTCTGCCTAAATTTTACTACCATGTTAAATGTTAGCATGGGAGTCCATGTCTTATGTTATGGATTTTCGCATGTTATGCACGATGCTTTGTACTCTCCTTAGTGAAGTACAGCGGGTGCACTGTATCCGGACGGGGCCCAGGTGCGGGGCGCTACAGGTGGTATCAGAGCCCAGGCTCTAGATTTCGGGCAGAACATGGGACTAAGTTATGATCTTAGCAATCTAAGTTTGATCTTAGACCTAAGTCATGATCTTAGATGAGTGATGGCTTTAGACTAGGACCACTTAGACCGGGTTTAGGATGTAATTTAATAACTAATCCTAAACTATGAAAGCTAAGTCTATGACATAAGACGTGCCCTTTTATCTTCTCTACTTAAAAGCTTTCGATTTCGGTCCTTAGTCAAATTCAATTGATTTTATTCCGATATTCTAAATAGATGCTAAACCCATAAGTGCATATGGTGAGGCCACGTGGCAGACCTACGAGAGCACAACCAGCTGCTCAGGAGCCCATTCCACGGCCACCAGCACAGGTCCCGCCACCACCTCAGCCGGACCAGAATCCTCCACCACCAGCTCCACAGGCACCTGTTCCTCCGGTCATCCCAGACATGAATGCTTTTCAGGCCTTTTGCCAAGTTGTTACTCAGATAGGGCAAGGCCTAATTAATCAGAATGCTGCACCTCAGCCACATCAGCCAGTAAGGGATGCCCAGTATTATTTTGAGAAGCTCAAGAGGGCTAACGTACCACCGTTTGAAGGAAAGCCAGACCCAGATATCGCAGAAAAGTGGCTAGATGAAGTTGAAAACTGTTTTGAGCTAATTCAAGCCCCAGAGGAGATGAAAGCTCAGGCCATCCGACCTTTCTTGATCAGTGAGGCCAATCAATGGTGGAAGACAAATCTGCAGCCTTTGCCCAAACCGAATGCCTGGGAGAGATTTTTACAAGAATCCCATAAGTTCTATATTCCCCCATCTGTCAAATTACAAAAGAGACATGAATTTGAATCTCTGAAGCAGGAGTCGGGCATGACAGTAGCGGAGTACGCAAATAAGTTCATTGCACTAGGAAAGTTTCAGCCTGTCATCATGAACGACGAAGAAACAAAAATGCTGGAATTTGAAAGAGGTCTGAATCCGAGGATTAGGATGTGGTTGGTAAATGCAAATCCTACCAATTTTGGAGCGCTTCTAGATGCATGCTACCGCATATAGAGAGAGATATTATCCAAAGAGATGACGTGGGTCAAAAACAAGAAAGACAAGGGACCGGGAATGAGAAATATAAGAAAGTGGCAAAGAAGAATTTCAGAGGATCAGTTCGTCAGGGACAATCTCAAGGCCAGAATCAGCGACACAAGCAAAACCAAAATAATTAGCAGAAGAATCAGGCCTCATCTAAACAGCCAGCAATATCGGTATGCTCTCACTGCCAGAAGAGTCATGTAGGTGAGTGCAGGTGGAAAACAGGCAAATGCTTTGGATGCGGCAAAGATGGCCACATGATTAAAGATTGTCCAGAAAAAGGAGTGCAGCAGCAGCAACAACAAAAGAACCAGCGGCCCCGTACAAATGCAAGAGTGCACGCTATGACAGATGCTGATGTCGAGGAGACTGCTGATGTAGTGACTGGTAAGATTTAAAGTTTTATGCCTTCAATACTTTTCACTTATGCATGTCTATCATATTGCTTAGTAAAATGTGCATGGTTCAGGAACCATATTAGTGTGTAGCATACCTGCAAATGTGTTCTTTGACAGTGGTGCTAGCCACTCGTTTATCTCAAGGAAGTTTGCTAAGAATATCGATCATGATCCAATCCGATTAGATTCACCTTATAGAGTACAAGCAGCTGGCGATCAGGTGCTTGTTTCCCATCACATATTCAGAAATTGTGCGCTTGAATTTAATGACCAGATGTTTGAAGCCAATTTGATCCCCATATCCATGAGTGATTTTGATGTGATACTTGGAATGGATTGGCTCTCAAAGAATCATGCCCACATTGACTGCCGAAGCAGGCAAGTTATCATTAAGGACCAGCTCGAGAAGAGATGTCATTCCAAGGAGGAACCAAATTAAAGAAACCATCTAAGAAAGTCTTTGTTAACGCAGCTCGTGCCAGCCAAGCATTAAGGAAGGGTCATGAAGGATTCTTGGTTTATGTTCTAAGTGCTGAGCAAGAAGGCCCTACCCTTGCACAAGTTCCAATTGTTAAAGAATACCCTGATGTATTTCCTGATGATTTGCCTGGGCTACCTCCTGATCGGGAGATCGCTTTCGAAATAAACCTTGTTCCAGGAGCGGAACCCATATCGAAAGCCCCTTATCGCATGGCACCTGCTAAACTAAAGGAATTAAAGGAACAGTTACACGAACTGTTAGAGAAAAAACTTATTCGCCCCAGTGTTTCACCTTGGGGTGCTCCGGTGCTATTCGTGAAAAAGAAAGATGGAAGTATGCGCTTATGCATCGATTACCGGGAGCTCAACAAAATTACCATAAAGAACAAGTACCCGTTGCCCCAGATTGACGACTTATTCGACCAACTCAGAGTAAGTAAATCATAAGTTTAACTTGAGTAAGATTTAAATCTTTTCCAAAACCCTACCTAAAGTATCTTAATGCAGGGATCTCGACTCTTTAGTAAGATTGACCTACGATCTGGGTACTTCCAGTTGAAGATAAAGGCAGAAGATGTCCTTAAGACTGCTTTCAGAACCCGATATGGACACTATGAGTTCTTAGTCATGCCTTTTGATTTGACCAATGCCCCTGCCGCCTTTATAGATCTCATGAATCGAATCTTCCAAGAACAGTTGGATAAATTCGTGGTGGTCTTTATAGACGATATCTTGATATATTCACCCGACGAAGAGACTCACGCAGCCCATTTGAGGATAGTCCTAAATATTCTATAAGCGAGACAGTTGTATGCCAAGTTCAGCAAATGCGAGTTTTGGCTGCGAAGTGTATCCTTCCTTGGTCATGTGATTTCAGAAGAAGGCATTTCAGTTGACCCCAAGAAAATTGAAGCTATCACAGAACGGTTCAGGCCAACAAATGTTACTGAAGTAAGAAGTTTCCTCGGACTGGCCGGATATTACAGAAAGTTTGTTGAAGGATTCTCGAGGATAGCTGTTCCTCTCACCAGATTGACCCAAAAGAAAACCAAGTTCGAGTGGAGTGCCGACTGTGAAAGGAGTTTCTCAGAGCTAAAAGCAAAGTTGACGTCCGCATTTATCCTAGCTCAGCCCACTCCTGGTGAGAAGTATGTAGTATACAGTGATGCTTCGAAGAATGGTCTCGGATGTGTTCTTATGCAGAATGACAAAGTGATAGCTTATGCATCCCGACAGTTGAAGCCATTTGAGCAAAACTATCCTGTCCACGATCTTGAACTTGCTGCAGTGGTTTTCGCATTAAAGATATGGAGGCATTACTTGTATGGAGAACGGTGTGAAATTAATACAGATCACAAGAGCCTAAAGTACCTCTTTACCCAGAAGGAGCTTAATATGCGGCAGCGCAGATGGCTGGAGTTAATAAAGGACTACGACCTTTCCATTCAATATTATCTGGGAAAAGCTAACAAGGTTGCTGATGCATTAAGTCGGAAAGCAATTCACCCACGGCAACCACCTCTCCAGCGAGACATGGAAGAGTTCGGCTTAGAAGAAGTTGACTCAGTTGATGAGGTTCTCGCCAAGTTAGTTCTTGTTCCTTCATTGATTGATAAGATCAAAGAGGCTCAAGGGAACGATGAAGCGTTAAGGAAAATCAAAGGAAGGATGAAAGATAAGCCATGAGACGACTTTGAAGTTTGCAGCAACGGCAGTTTATGTAGCGCCCCGCTCCCGAGCTCCACCCTCGGAAACGGTGCACCTGCCGTATCTCACTCAGGAAAATACTAGGCGTCACATCAACCTGCTACACGTCAGTGCTGACATAGAAAAATTTTCCTTTTCTTCCAGCGGAAACGATAAGTCAAATACTAATTCCGAAATTAAATAACTTTAAGAAAATAACGATGGAAAGTCTAGGCTGACCGGGCCTTACAAGTCAAGGTCAAATGTCTAAATCTAAAAGCATGAAAATCGTTTTCAAAAGTAATACTGAATATTAAAATAAAAAGTCTGTGTCACCCCCAAAGCATCACAAAAGCTTGTCTCCATCCTTGCCGCAGCCGTATCTACGAGTCACTCGGCCCACTCCACGGTATCGGACTCATCCTCAACGAAAATGTAATCATACTCCGTCTCGGCTACATATGGAATAGTAGGTGTGAGTGATGGTAATCACCCAGTAGGTGCCTCTCAAAACAATACAAAACTTACATACCCAAAACGATATCTCCACGTAACCACATAGAACAGATAACATGCAACCGGAAGGTAAGACACTCCACGTACTCAACATAAACTACATGACATGGCTTTTACGGAAATAAACGCTCCACACAAGATGCATGCGCAAGTACGTGATGCATGCTCACATAACGTGTCACACGCAACTAGAACATGTCAGGCAATATGCTCCTAGGCCTATATGCAATGCATGCTCCCGGGACCTAGTTCCAGCGTCATGGTCTCTAGCCACCACTTGCCGTTCTGGACACCCACGCCCTATAGACGCTGTGTATCGTACGGCACCCACGCCCTATAGACGCTGTGTATCTCATGACACCCACGCCCTATAGACGCTGCGTATCCGTACGACACCCACGCCCTATAGACGCTGCGTATCACATGACACCCACGCCCGACCGACGCTGTGTATCATCACGGCCCCCACGCCCTATAGGCACTACGTATCCTCCGAACACGCACACCCTCAGACAATGGGTACCTCATGCAATGCACGTGCCATGAATGCAAGGGAAAGGGAAAGAAAACAGTTGGACGTCATCCTCTGACGTCGATCGTTCGACGTGGTTCTGAGGCACGTCGAACCCTCAGCCATGGGACGTCGATCGATCGACGTGGTCCTGAGGCACATCGAACCCTCAGCCCCTGGACGTCGATCGATCGATGTCCATCTGAGGCACGTCGATCTCTCACCCTCTGGACGTCGATCGATCGATGTCCCCGAAATTCAGAATTCTCATTCTGAAATTTCTGCAGTCCATTCATCCAATCCCAAACGATCTTTCCCCCATCCCACATATTCATATACGCATAACGATCTCTCAACCCCACACAGAAACGTACAACAACGAGATCACGTTGAAAGCAAAACGAATAACGGAAAATAAACACGTTACACATGATCCACATAAAATCAAGAACCAACGACAACCACATCACATAAAAATACCCTTTTGCCTATGCAAGCCTTCATACCGTTTTGAGGAGATAATGAATATGCACCTACCTCGATTCCAAGCGAGAAGTGATTGATACACGAGATGATGATCCCGTTAGGGTTATGGTTTCCTCCTCCTAAACCGTGGATCAAAGATCCTTCTTTTCTCTTCCTCTTGTGGTGGCCGAAATTGAGAGAGGGGAATGGGGAGAGGGAGGCTGCCGTGTGAGAAAAAGAAAAGGGGAATTAGGGTTAATGAGGTTTAAATAAGAGAGGGTTTTGGGGAAGATAAGGTTGATTGAGGGGAGGGATAAGATTTGATTATTTAAATATATTATTTCCTCTTCTTTTTATTTTCCTTCTCTTTTTTTTTTTCTTCCGGATATAACATCCTACCCCCCTTACAAAAAGTTTCGTCCCTGAAACTTGCCGTACCTTATTCAAATAGGTGGGGATAGCGGTCGCGCATCTGCTCTTCTAGCTCCCACGTTGCTTCATTCTCCCTATGGTTGCTCCATTGAACCTTTACGTAGGGGATGATCCGTCTTCTGAGCTCTTGGTCCTTGCGATCCAGAATTCGTATCGGCACCTCTTCATAGGACGCATCGGGTCTGATCTTAAGGGGTTGCGCATCCAACACATGACTCGGGTCAGGCACGTACTTCCTTAACTGCGAGACGTGGAATACGTTGTGCACTTGAGCCAACGTCGGAGGTAATGCCAATTTGTAAGCTAAATCTCCAACCTTTTCAAGTATCTCATAAGGTCCAATATATCGCGGCTTCAACTTCCCCTTAACTCCAAACCGTGTCACACCTTTCATGGGTGACACTTTAAGATAGACCTTTTCTCCCTCCTCGAATTTCAAAGGTCGTCTCCTCGTGTCGGCCCAACTTTTGCTTCTATCTTGAGCTGTCTTAAGACGTTCACGAATCAGTTTCACCTTTTCCTTAGTTTGCTCAATTATTTCTGGAGCTGTCAACCTCCGTTCACCAATTTCGTCCCAATGCACAGGTGATCTACACTTTCGTCCATATAAGGCCTCAAATGGTGCCATACCTATGGCACTGTGATGGCTGTTGTTGTAGGAGAACTCTATCAATTTGAGCATGCTGTCCCAATTTCCTTTAAAATCCAACGCGCATGCCCTCAACATATCCTCCAGGGTCTGAATGGTCCTTTCAGATTGACCATCGGTCTGAGGGTGAAAAGCAGTACTCAGTCGCAACTCAGTCCCCATCTTCTTCTGACACGCTGCCCAGAACTGAGATGTAAACTTCGAGTCACGATCCGATACTATGCTAACTGGCACTCCATGAAGGCAAACAATGTTATCAATGTACATGGCTACCAGCCTCTCCATAGCAAGTCCGGTGGGAATAGGCAAGAAGTGAGCGGACTTAGTCAGTCGATCCACAATTACCCATATCACATCATTCCCATTTCTTGTTTTCGGGAGTCCAACCACGAAGTCCATTGTTACATGCTCCCACTTCCATTCGGGTATCTCTAGTGGTCGCATCAGTCCACCCGGTCTTTGATGTTCTGCCTTAACTTGCTGGCAAACAAGGCACCTTTCCACAAACTCGGCAATGTGCCTCTTCATGCCATTCCACCAATAGTGTCTCTAGAACTTCCCTCAAATGCTCCGCATGAGTATCTTCGTCAGGAGAGTATATAAGGATATCGTCAATGAACACTACTACGAACTTGTCCAGTTGTTGCCGGAATACTGTGTTCATTAGGTCCATAAAGGCAGCCGGGGCGTTGGTTAATCCAAAAGGCATAACCAGAAATTCATAGTGACCATAACGTGTTCGGAAAGCGGTCTTGGCTGTATCCCCAGATTTGATCCTCAACTGGTGATAACCGGATCGCAAATCGATTTTGGAGAATACTCTAGCCCCCCGTAGTTGGTCAAAGAGATCCTCGATTCGGGGTAAGGGATACTTGTTCTTGATAGTGATCTTGTTAAGCTCCCGGTAATCTATACATAATCTCATGCTTCCATCCTTCTTTTTCACAAACAGGACTGGAGCACCCCAAGGTGATACACTGGGTCGAATAAACTTACGATCCAGCAGTTCTTGCAACTGCTCCTTCAACTCCTTGAGTTCTGCCGGAGCCATACGGTATGGTGCCCTGGATATGGGTTCAGCACCAGGTATGAGATTGATCTCGAACTCTACCTCTCTTTCTGGTGGCAGTCCTGGTAACTCCTCGGGAAAGACATCTGTAAATTCCCTTACCACAGGGATCTGGTCGATTTGCGGAACTTCATGTTCAGCACTCATTGCGTAAATCAAAAATCCTTCTCTCCCTTTCTTTAGTGCTCGAAATGCCTGTGCCGCAGTCAAATAAAGCTTCTGGGGTGCCTTCCTTAATTTAGGATTCCCTTGAAATATAGTTTCCCCCAGTTCAGGTGCCTTCATGCTGACTTGCAGTTGCCGGCAATTAATATTTGCATCATACTTCGCCAAGAAGTCCATGCCCAGAATAATGTCGAAATCGAACATCTGGATCGGTATCAGGGTCGCATAAAACTGTAGACCGTTAATCTCCATTTCACATCCATTGTAACGTTGATGAGATACGAGTACTTGGCCACCCGCGGCCTGTATACGGTATGGAGTCTCAATCCATTCGGGAAGAATGTCCAGATTCTTGGCAAATCTCTTTGCCATAAACGAGTGACTTGCTCCACTATCGAATAGAACATTTGCTGGCACTTTGTTAATTAAAATCACACCTACACATTCAGGTTTTAGCACACAACCATAACAACACATAGAAATATACTCCAACTACGAAGTTAAGTACTTAAATAAATGTACCCGTCACTACGTCGCCCGACTCCTCGACTTCGGCGTCTGTCATCGCGTGTACCCGGGCATTGGTCCGGCCTCGTCCTCCCTGCTGAGCCTGTGTCTGCGAGTTTACCTGAGCCGGTGTTGAGCATTCCTTAGCAATATGTCCTTGCTTCCCGCAGTTATAGCACACTCTCTGATCCTTCCGACATGGTCCCGGATGAAAACGTCCGCACAGGGTACACCGTGGGATAGGTGCCGCAGCCCTTACTGGTTGCGCATCAGTCGGTGCTGGACCCTCAATCATCGGGGTCTGAATCACTGCACTTTGTTGTCGTTCTGGCCGGAATGTTTGCCCGGACTGTGGGCGGCGAGGTACTTTCAACCATCTCCCTGATCTACCCGTCTGCAACTCCTCACGGGGCCTCTTCAGTCTCTCTAGTGCAGCTGCCCTTTCCAAATTCCTCTCTACACGTCGACATACCTCCAGCAATCCCTCAAATGTGGTAGTCTCTGCGCAAACAATCGCCTGTTGGATGCGAAAGCTCAAACCTGTGTGGAACTTCAGCATTTTGGCCTCTTCGTTGTCCATTATGCATGACATATATTGGCCCAGTTCATGAAATTTCTCAGAGTATTGATCCACCGTCATGGACCCTTGAGTCAGCAGCTGGAATTCTGCCATCCTTCTCTGTATCGCACTACCCGGAACATAGTGCTTCTTATACTCCTCAACAAATTGCTCCCAAGTCACTGGTGGAGTCAATTTGCGTTTCACTCCGTTCCACCACCTCTCAGCTTCCCCTTCCAAGAACGGGGTAGTCACCTCTACTTTCAGATTCACGGGTACTTGTATCAGTCTTATCTGTTCAGTTATGTTTTTGAGCCAAATCTCGACTTCCTCAGGCCGAGTGGTACCCCGGAACATCGGTATTCGGGAGTTCTGCATCTCCCTGTAGTAGAACCTCAAACCCTGCTGTGGTGCGGGCGGTGGTGGTGGCGGTTGTTGTTGCTGCTGTTGCTGAGTGTGCTGAAGTATTTGGGCAATCTGTGCCTGTTGCTCTGTCATCTGAGTATATTGATGGGCCATCTGTGTTTGCTGATGGGCTATTAAGGCCGTCAGATTGGCCAGTGTATCCGCGAGGTTTTGGGGGATCGCCCCTTGCCCCTGACGTTCATCTCCGTCATTTCCACTATTTCCTGATGGCTCACGACGCGGAGGCATTGTCTGTGGACAAATCAAAACACGTTAGCCAAAATTGACTTAAGAGTATTGTAAGAGATACAGGAATGGAGGCCAAAGGAAAAAAATAACCTATCCCGTCTACATACTAACGGCACTCACCAACCAAAACCCCAATCATAGCTTATGTCTACTTCATTTTATTCAAATTTGAAAATCATTTGAAAACGGACCGTCACTTATCTTAAGGTAATTAACTAATCTACTACGTTCCCGAGGCGTATCTGAAGCCTGGGCTCTGATACCACCTGTAGCGCCCCGCTCCCGAGCTCCACCCTCGGAAACGGTGCACCCGCCGTATCTCACTCAGGAAAATACTAGGCGTCACATCAACCTGCTACACGTCAGTGCTGACATAGAAAAATTTTCCTTTTCTTCCAGCGGAAACGATAAGTCAAATACTAATTCCGAAATTAAATAACTTTAAGAAAATAACGATGGAAAGTCTAGGCTGACCGGGCCTTACAAGTCAAGGTCAAATGTCTAAATCTAAAAGCATGAAAATCGTTTTCAAAAGTAATACTGAATATTAAAATAAAAAGTCTGTGTCACCCCCAAAGCATCACAAAAGCTTGTCTCCATCCTTGCCGCAGCCGTATCTACGAGTCACTCGGCCCACTCCACGGTATCGGACTCATCCTCAACGAAAATGTAATCATACTCCGTCTCGGCTACATATGGAATAGTAGGTGTGAGTGATGGTAATCACCCAGTAGGTGCCTCTCAAAACAATACAAAACTTACATACCCAAAACGATATCTCCACGTAACCACATAGAACAGATAACATGCAACCGGAAGGTAAGACACTCCACGTACTCAACATAAACTACATGACATGGCTTTTACGGAAATAAACGCTCCACACAAGATGCATGCGCAAGTACGTGATGCATGCTCACATAACGTGTCACACGCAACTAGAACATGTCCGGCAATATGCTCCTAGGCCTATATGCAATGCATGCTCCCGGGACCTAGTTCCAGCGTCATGGTCTCTAGCCACCACTTGCCGTTCTGGACACCCACGCCCTATAGACGCTGTGTATCGTACGGCACCCACGCCCTATAGACGCTGTGTATCTCATGACACCCACGCCCTATAGACGCTGCGTATCCGTACGACACCCACGCCCTATAGACGCTGCGTATCACATGACACCCACGCCCGACCGACGCTGTGTATCATCACGGCCCCCACGCCCTATAGGCACTACGTATCCTCCGAACACGCACACCCTCAGACAATGGGTACCTCATGCAATGCACGTGCCATGAATGCAAGGGAAAGGGAAAGAAAACAGTTGGACGTCATCCTCTGACGTCGATCGTTCGACGTGGTTCTGAGGCACGTCGAACCCTCAGCCATGGGACGTCGATCGATCGACGTGGTCCTGAGGCACATCGAACCCTCAGCCCCTGGACGTCGATCGATCGATGTCCATCTGAGGCACGTCGATCTCTCACCCTCTGGACGTCGATCGATCGATGTCCCCGAAATTCAGAATTCTCATTCTGAAATTTCTGCAGTCCATTCATCCAATCCCAAACGATCTTTCCCCCATCCCACATATTCATATACGCATAACGATCTCTCAACCCCACACAGAAACGTACAACAACGAGATCACGTTGAAAGCAAAACGAATAACGGAAAATAAACACGTTACACATGATCCACATAAAATCAAGAACCAACGACAACCACATCACATAAAAATACCCTTTTGCCTATGCAAGCCTTCATACCGTTTTGAGGAGATAATGAATATGCACCTACCTCGATTCCAAGCGAGAAGTGATTGATACACGAGATGATGATCCCGTTAGGGTTATGGTTTCCTCCTCCTAAACCGTGGATCAAAGATCCTTCTTTTCTCTTCCTCTTGTGGTGGCCGAAATTGAGAGAGGGGAATGGGGAGAGGGAGGCTGCCGTGTGAGAAAAAGAAAAGGGGAATTAGGGTTAATGAGGTTTAAATAAGAGAGGGTTTTGGGGAAGATAAGGTTGATTGAGGGGAGGGATAAGATTTGATTATTTAAATATATTATTTCCTCTTCTTTTTATTTTCCTTCTCTTTTTTTTTTTCTTCCGGATATAACAGTTTATGGTATCGAGGACGGTTGTGTGTCCCCGAAAGCAGAGAACTTAAAGATGAAGTTTTGATGGAAGCTCATAATTCTCGATTGTCTATACACCCTGGAGAAAATAAGATGTACCAAGATCTCAAGCAAAAGTTTTGGTGGCCCGATATGAAGAATCAAATAGCAGAATTTGTCAGGCGATGTCTAATTTGTCAAAGAGTAAAAGCCGAGCACCAAAGACCCGCTGGATTATTGCAACCCTTAGAAGTGCCGGAATGGAAATGGGACCACATCACCATGGACTTTGTGACCGATCTGCCCAAGACTAAGCATGGGAATGATGCTATATGGGTGATTGTGGATCGTTTGACTAAGTCTGCTCACTTCTTGGCCATGACAATTAAGGCATCCATGGAGAAGTTGGCCTCTATGTATATTGACCAGATCATTTGTTTGCATGGAGTGCCCATAAGTATTGTATGCGACCGCAACCTGCAATTTACTTGGAGATTTTGGACAGCCTTGCAAAAGGCAATGGGCACAGAGATTAGAATGAGTTCCGCATTTCATCCTCAAACAGATGGACAATCAGAAAGAACAATCCAAACCCTTGAGGATATGCTCCGCGTTTGCATCCTTGATTTCGGAGGAAGCTGGGATAGAAGTCTTAAACTCGTTGAGTTTTCTTACAATAATAGCTTCCATAGATCTATCGGAATGGCACCTTACGAGGCATTGTATGGACGAAAATGTCGATCCCCACTATATTGGGACGAAATTGGAGATAAGATCTACGCAGGACCCGACATTGTTGAGCATACACGACAAAAAGTAAAATTGGTCCAACAAAGATTAAGAGCGGCACAAGACAGGATGAAGATATGGGTCGACGAAAGAAGGAGACCCTTGGAGTTCCAAGAAGGAGAGAAAGTTTTTCTAAAGGTTTCTCTGACTAAAGGTGTTAAAACATTTGGCATCAAAGGAAAGCTAAGCCCAAGATTCGTTGGACCTTATGAGATACTTGAGAGAGTGGGCGAAGTTGCATACTGCTTGGCGTTGCCACCATCTCTTTCTCAGTTGCACGATGTATTCCATGTTTCACAACTTTGGCGATACGTATATGACCCTAGCCACATCCTTGAAGATCAACAGTTGAACGTTGTTGAAAATGTATCTTATGAGGAAGAGCCTATAAGGATCGTTGATCGAAAGGAGAAGGCCTTAAGGAAGAGATCCATACCCATGGTGAAGGTACATGGAGGCATCATTCGGAGGCAGAAGCGACATGGGAAACAGAGGAAGATATGAGAAGTAGGTATCCACATCTTTTTGACTAGTTCTGAAGTTTCGAGGACGAAACTTATGATAAGGGGGGAGGATGTTGTACCCCAACGACATGTACTTGGAACTATGAATAAGTGACGGAATGAAAGCGATAATTTCTTTAAGCGCGTGTTACTTATGCTAACTTAAGCCTCTTTACATAAATACTATTGAGATGATACTAAATAATTAAATAAGGGGACTTCAAGAAAGTGATACATGGAATATAGAGTTATATACCCACCAATGTGTAGGTATATGCGTGTATGATGTATATATATATATATATATATATATATATATATGCTAATCTTGAGAAAACAATAAAATAAAGAAAGGGATAATAAACATGAGATACAAGATAGAAGAAATAACAAAACATTCTTTTCTCCCCAATAGCCAAAAATTTCGGCCAAGCCTCTCAAGGCTTCTAGAATCCACCACAAATAAATAACTAAATAATAAGAAAGATTAAAATAAGCAAGCATGCAAGAACTAAATTAATAAAGAAAGGATGCATGCAAAAGAAATCATAAAGAAATCAAGGCATGCAAGACAAGTCTTACATACTACAAACCCAACACCTTCTTTTCCCAACTTTTCACAAGACTTGTTCCCCTCTTTTTGACCATGCTGCCGAAATCCCCCTCCCATGCCCCTCTAGATTCCTTCTAAATATCACAACCCACTACATTTCATTCCATTCTTGAAAATTCCTCTCAAACAATCAACCAACACTTAGACAAATTCTCCATCACCCTCTCTTATCCCACATACGGTTTCTTCATCCTTGAGGCTAGGAGATTCAACTTCACTCTCATCTTCAAGCTCAAGAAGTGTTTAGGTAAACCTCTTTTCAAGTTCCTTAAGTGAATTTTTCATGACAAATTATGAAGCTCACATGGGTTTCTTCTTCCTACCTCAAACCGTGACCTTCATGGTCACTAGGTGCTAAGACTTCAACTCTTTTAGGTGGTGCATCTTGTGATACTTGAAGCTCCATTCAAAGTCCCACTTTGGTAAGAAATATCTAGACTCAAAATAGTTCTATTTTCGTCAAAGAATGATGACTAACATTCTCCCTCATTTCCTTCGAAAAACCGTGTGCTCATGAGTCAAGGAGGAGGAAGATTTCAACTCAACTCACTCCATAACCAAGCAAAGACAAGAGTTTTAGCTTGAAGAGGCAAGTATACAATGATCTCTCATGATTTACTTAAAGAGTTTGTGACTTGAATGACTAGAGGTTCTTAAGATTTGATCTTTAGTTGAATATCCTAAGTTTGAGATTATATCTTAGAGATTTCTTAAGAACAATGCATTGCATGTGGCTTATTCTCTCAAAGATGGAATCTTTTATTTCGTGTATTAAGATTCAAGGCTGTTTTAAGATGATTTAAGTTGCAACTAAGTGAGTCTAAGCAAGATTGATGCTTGTTTGAAACTTGGAAGATTTATGGAAAGGCATGCATATGTAAGATAGGAGCTTCATGAAGTTGTTAGTAAGATTAGCTTGAGATGGATCTTGAATGTGAATGCATGCTTGAATAGGTGTTGAAAAATGTGGTTAAGGCACCCCCTAGGTTCGGCCTAAAAGAGGGAAGAGGAGGAGAATCTTGTCCTCGAGGATGAACACTTGTTTGGTGCATATATGTGATACTTACTTGTTACTATCTACAAACTGATTTGTTTGATGAAAAGGCGACCTTACAATGAGCATAAAAACTGGACATTTATGTTACAATGGAGGGTAAGTGGTAATCAATCATATATTTCATAAGGACAAGATGAATGATGAATATTTGACTTGAATAGAAGAACAAATGGCAAACCACTGGAACTGGACTGAATGAAGTGACCTTTTAAACGACCTGAGAACTAACCTTGCAGACCTTCAATGATGCTAATTGTTGGTACAAAGTTAGTCTTATGAATGTAGCACAAGTGAGAGTTGGAATTTTGTTAAAATAAGCTAAGGATTATTTTTAAGAAATTACGCGGTAAAACTACTCCAGTAGAAAATTCTGGAGCTAGGCAGAATTGACCACTGGCTTCAACGAATTAAAAGAGGACCTTGTAGACCTTCAATAAGTCTGATTTTTGGCAAAAACCTAGCCCCATGAGTTTAGTAGAGATGCCAGCTGGAAGTGTGGTAAAATGAGCTATGGTTAATTTTTAATAAAATATTTGGTAAGACTGGTCAGACTTGAAAAACGGGAATTGAGCAGAATTGTAATCTCTCTTGATAGACTTGAGAGGGGACCTTGTATATGACCAATAAAGCTGATTTTTGGCATGGTAATAATCCTATGAGTGTAGTGGACACGCCATTGGGAATCTTGGTAAAATGAGTTCTGGATTATTTTTAATGAATTATTTGGTAAAACTGCTCAACTGAAATTACTGGAACCAACCTGAAATTTAGTAACGACTTTCCAGGTCTGAGAAAGGGGGCTTAGAGATATGCAAATGGGCTAAATTTAGGTAGGATACTAGTTCCACATGTATATGACGTGGGCAAGTTGGAATTTCTGGAAAACGAATTATGGATGCGCCGCAATTAAATTTTTAGTAAAATGGGTCAGATCAGTTTCAGCACTTAAACCGTTTCTGAAAAGTAATTAAATGAGCCCTTATGGTTATCAATTTAATCTGAAAATTTTATGATAAATCCTCGAGACACATAGGAATAAGTCACGAAAGTTAGTTATGTTAACCCTAACGTTTTGAAGGGTAATCACGGACGCAAAGTTGATGTACTAAAGCTGAAATCTAGACTGAACAAGGAAATACATTAAATGGGGTTAATTTGTCCGCTTATGAGTATGACATAGGAATTTAGGGATTCCCTAAGTCCGAACCATGCAGGTTAATATGTTATTTCACGCCATGACTTGCATTGCATATCACTGCATGCATCATGCATGATCACGAAACAGATTTTATGGATTTTACTTATGCAAGCAAGTTTTAAATGCGACTATGTTTTTGTTACGCATGAAAATTTTACGGTCCCATGTTTTAAAAAGCCTCATGATTCCTTTTCCGGCCAAGCATTCGACTAACCCGACTCCAGACCTGGAGTTAATTGGTCTGTTGACATGATATGTTCTGGACCCGTTCAGATCCGGGATTAATTGATCTGATATTTGTTCTGAACCCGTTCAGATCTGGGGTTAATTGATCTGATATCTGTTATGGACCCGTTCAGATCCGGGGTTAATTGATCTGATATCTGTTCTGGACCGGCTCAGATCCAGGGTTAATTGATCTGACACTCTGTTTTTATGACACGTTATTTTATGGGACCAAAATGATGTTTTGACATGACATGACATCATGCATTGCATATTACATAACTCATGATCACGCTAACATGTTGTATGATACAGTTAAGGACTTAATACGCTAATAGTGGTTAGCAGTATCTAGAATTATGCTTAGGCTATACCGTCAGTTGACTCTAGAACTTAAGACAGGTATGAGTTATTATTTAAAGTTTTCACGTTACTACATTCATGTTATAATTCTTTATGTATTTCATGGTCGTTTATTGTATTCTTACTGGGTAATTTTTATCACTCACACTTTATTTTTCCCCAGATAATGCCAAGATAGAATGGATCGAAGATGAGCCGAGGGTACCATATCCACAGGCGAGGAGATATCAAGGGAGCTAAGCTTAAGGATTTTTGTACTGCTGAGATGTTTGTATTATGACTATGTTTGAACTCTGTGGAATGTGACTATGACGTTTTGTGAGACTACTACTTTGGGGACTTAGTTATTTCGTAATGCATGTTTAATTTGAAAAGTTTTAATTCTGCCTAAATTTTACTACCATGTTAAATGTTAGCATGGGAGTCCATGGCTTATGTTATGGATTTTCTCATGTTATGCACGACGCTTTGTACTCTCCTTAGTGAAGTATGGCGGGTGCACAATATCCGAACGGGGCCCGGGTGCGGGGCGCTACATGATCAATCTTCAATCTTGCTAGGTGGTAGTGTTCGTGCGAATTGTATTCATCGTACAAGGTTTGTAAAGGGTTGGAGTTGGTGTGTAACTCCATCAACCCTGTGGTAAGGTGTATTGCGTGTGTGTGACTAGTGTGAACCGAGGAAGGTGTTCCTCGAAGACTGGAGTAGGTTGTTTGTAACCGAACCAGTATAAAATTCTCGGTGTCATTTACTTTCAGCACTTATATTCTGTTTCTGCACGGTTTACTCTTTTTATTTACGTTTGTAAAAATAGTAAACGACTTTCAAAAATTACGAAAATTTCCATAAACAAAGCCACACGACTTAGGGTTAATTTGGCACAAGTTTGAAAATTTCTGAGACTAGTGCAGTCTGTTTTTCAGGCCTGCAAAGGTTGAGACTTTGAGTGTATTTGACTAACTTTCCGAAAGTATTTTTCAAAACTGTTTCAACCCATTCTAATACAACATATAAGGGTTTAGTGGTTAAAATTTCAGAGCAATTGGAGTTAAGAACAAATAGGAATAAATTTTTTAAAACAGTCTACCGTTTCTGGCAGATTCGCGCAATCTGACCACCAACAATTTTTGAAGGGGTTAAAGGTTGGATTTAAATTTAAAATTTTTAGGAGACCCTCATAACATCTGAGGCTAAGTTCTCTCAAAATTTCAGAATTTTTGGAGACCTACAACCTAGTTTTAAAAACGTTTTAAAACTGGTCCTGAAAACAGAATCTGTTTTCAGAAGTTGAGTTGGTTGGTTTTAAACAAATTTTAAAAACCACACTTTCCGCACCAACTATTCAACCCTCCCTTCTAGTGGTGCCTTGCAGATTCTACAAGTGGTATCATAGCGCAGGAACACTCACTACAAAGGATCCAACGATTCAGTGAGATGGCAACCACAAATCTCAAAACCGAGCAAGAAGGTATGTCGAGCCAAAGGCCTCCTCTTTTTGACGGTGAGTCATTTATTCAGTGGAAACTAAGAATGAAGCTTTTTCTTATGGCTATAGATATTGATCTTTGGTCGATTATAGAAGATGGTTCTTTTGTTCCATCTAAGTTATCCACTGTAGACGGAGTCACACTAGAAGTTGTCAAACCTAAAAAAGAATATACAAGCGATGATAAAAAGAAACTTAGCATGAATGCTAGGGCTATGCAATTGCTCTTGAATGGATTAAGTAAAAGTGAGTCTAGTTATGTCTCAAACTGTTCGAGTGCACAAGAAATGTGGAAGATACTAGAATTGAAACACGAAGGCACGAGTCAAGTAAAAGAGTCAAAGATAAACATGCTTATGTCCACACTTGAGTCGTTTAAACTATTGCCTAACGAATCTATTGTTGATATGGATCTTCATTTGACTAACATATATAATTCTCTTGAGTCTCTTGGTAAAGCTTTTACCATGCAGGAAAAAGTACAGAAAGTCTTACGAAGTCTTCCATCAGAGTGGGGCCCTAAGGTAACAGCAATAGAAGAAAGCACAGAAACAAACTCAATAAAGATGGAAGAGTTAATTGGATCACTTAAGGTGTACGAAAATAAACTCACCATACGGAAATCAGAATCATCTAAACAAGGTAAAGATATTGCTTTTAAATCAAATGAATACGTCTCTACTTCTTCCGATCACGTAGATGATAGTGATTCTAAATCGGATAAGGATGACCTAATTCTATTGGCTAAAGGCTTAAGAAAATTTATGAGAAGATTATTTAGAAACAAAAATAAGGGTACTAAAACTAAAAGAAATAAGAGCAAGTCAAATGATAAAGATGTTAAATGTTATGAATGTGGAAAACTTGGACACTTATAATATGACTGCCCCAATAAAGAAAAGCAAACAAATAAATACCCTGACAAGGAGCGGAACAAGAATAGACCCGTCTCAGAACCCAAGCAAAGGAAACGTGCTCTAAAGGCCTCCACCTGGAGTGATTCATCGGTTTCCGAGACTGAAACCGAAGAAGAGACTGCACAAGTATGCTTTGTGTCCAAAGCATCTAATGAGGTATCATCTGATTCTGATTCTGACTCTGAGCCTTCATATGATGATCTTTTTAGTCAGTATTTAGAATTGCATAAATTTACTAAGACTCTCGCTAAGGAAAAGAAGTGATTAATTGAAGATAAGAAACTGTTAGAATCTTCTAACGAGAATCTTGTCGCTCAATTAAACGATTCAAAGAAAGAGTCATCATGCACCATCACTGCATCAAAGACAGAGATTTCATCATTAACCACTCAAAATAACGAAATGAAATCCGAGATTTCAAATTTGAAATCAAGGAATATAGATCTAGAGAAAATGATGAAACAGTTTGATACGAGATCTTACATGCTGCATCGTATTATCTTATCTTATCTCAAAAGCATGACAGTGACAAAACAGGTTTGGGATACGTTGATACTAATGAAGTATCCACCAAACCAACTAAGTTTGTGGTGTCTAAGAAAGTAGACACCCCAAAGCCTCAAGTGGCGTCTAAGATGACGCAAAAACCGCCTCTTCCCTCATCACGCCCCACTTCCTCTTCATATCATGTGAAATATAATTTTGTACCATATAGATATGAAAAGAAAAGAGTGATTCATACACGGCATTCATATCATCCACGCACTACGCACACACACACAAGGACATATCAAAAACGTCCTTCATTCAATGAGTATAAAGGAGTTCTTGGGCAAAGGCCCAAAGTGCATTCACCACATGTCTACTATATCGCACCTTCATCTACATTCTTGACATTTGCTAGACCGAGAAGGATCACCCAAGTATGGGTACCGAAAGGTACTTTTACCAAGAGGTGATTAACTAACTCGAAAGGACCCAAAGTTAAAAGGGTACCTAAATCATCTTTGCACATTGCAGGGAGCCCACACATCGAAAGATACAACTATAAAATGGTTCCTTGACAGTGGCTGCTCGAGGCACATGACGGGTGACCCGAGCTTATTCATAAAATTAAAGAAGGTCACAAAAGGCGGATCCGTGACCTTTGGAGACAACAACGAAGGCAAGATCATTGGAAAAGGTACGATAGGAAATCCAAGCACCCTTCAAATCTCCAACGTCTATTTGGTAAGCAACTTATCTTACAATCTTCTTAGCATTTCTCAATTTATTGACAATGGTTTTGATGTGTGCTTCACTCACCCTTACTGCAATATAATAAATAAAAATGGAGAAAACCGTTTTAAAAGGAAAACGAGAAGGTAACATTTTTACGCTTTCTATGGATGATGTGGTAGACGCTAAAGTTAAGTGCTTTATGTCAAATGAACCCAATGTGAATTTATGGTATAGACGTTTAGGTCACATTGGTATTTCCACACTAGAAAAACTCCAACGAAAGAACTTAGTACGAGGATTGCTTACACCTTATTTAGACAACTTTCAGTTGTGTGAATCTTGCATAAAAGGCAAACAAACACGTGAGTCACTTAAGCCTAAGAATGAAATAAGCACGACTAGAGTCTTAGAACTACTACACGTTGACTTGTTTGGTCCTAGTAGCACTACAAGCCTTGGTGGGCGCCACTATGCATGCGTGATTGTTGATGATTTTTCTCGTTATACTTGGACTTTATTTCTTGCACATAAGGATGATATTGCCGTTGAAATTGCCAAATTAATTAAACAACTTGAAAATCAATACGGTGTCAATGTGAAAAAGATAAGAAGCGATAGAGGAGGTGAATTTTAAAACAAAGATATGATTTCATTTTGCGAAGAAAAAGGAATCAAGCATGAGTTTTCGCCACCTAGAACTCCACAATAAAATGGAGTAGTAGAAAGAAAGAATCGAACACTACAAGAAATT